>OY759168.1:71459840-72659840 GCA_963662145.1 Sturmia bella
ACCTACCTCGAGTATAAAAAATTTTGTGCAGCTAATAACTTTCTTATATCTTGGCCGATTTTAAAGATTTTTACCTTTTTGTATTTTGCTTAGCAAGGCAAAGAAAAAATGTTATGACACATGTTTTCATATCTCTTACAGTTTAAGAGATATTCGCCTTAGAATATTATTTTTTATTATTTTCGCAGCAACTTCTTTTGGTTTTTTGCTTATATCTTTTTTGTTAAAATCTTAATTTTAATTTGTGGCCCACCGTTATATTCCTTATAAAATTCTAAGTGAGATAAGGTACCGTTTTATTAAAATATCTTGGTCCGATAAGTCGATAAAATAGGTCTTAATTCAAAACTTGGAAATTTCACCGAAAAATTTTAATTTTTCACAAAAGAGGTGGCTTCATTATTTTTGAATTCGTAAAAAATTTTGTTCCACCTTTTATACTTATTTTTACACGTAGCGAAAGATAATCTCTTAAGAGTGTGTAAAAATTTTATTTTGTTTAATTTAAACTAAGTACCCTACAGTAGGCAGTGGTCGAATATCATCAATTTTTAAAACAGTTTTCGGATATGTGGGCGTGTGAAAAGTTTTGCCATCTGTGAAATGAAATTCCGTGAACGAAGTTTTATTACAAAATTAGTTAGTATTATTGTTGTAGAAGCTCGAGACATCCTAGATATAATTAGCGTTGCCAGACTGAGATTATTAAAAAAAGTTAATTTTTGGAAGGGACAATTTTGAATTGCTAAAAAAATGGATTTATGATTTATATTTTTTTCTGAAATTTATGCTTTTATTTGAAAATTTAGTATTTTAATACGCTTTGAAAAATTATGCATGTATCTTTCATCGTCTTGCAGATATTCAAGTTTCACTTTGATTTTTATGTGCGAAAAACTATCCTTTTATTATTTTTTTCATTGTTTTTACGAATGTGACTTAAAAACATAAATAAAGTATAAAGTTTTGCATATATTTGAAAAGAAGACTCAAATCCCTTTCCAACGATATATAACATGTATACCTTTTTTAAATATTTGCACATTCGGGAACCACTAGAATTCTACGCAACCAATACAAAGTAAACAAGTTTGGCGTTTTGAAAGGCAGCCAGACATACGAATTAAATGCACTTAGTTCGGTTATAATCAAAAGGCCAAAAAAAAACTGATAAAGCATTTAAATACCTGAAATTTTACTCTCAAAACGAAAACGATGACATAATGAAAGGTTCCAAAATCGAAAGGAAAAGTGGTCATAAAAATAACAGATTTTTTTGTCCACAACAATATAAGCATATGCATACCTGTTTATTCAACTGTTCGATAAGACAATGAAAAGCAGTTGATTAGGCGCAAAAGCTTTTAATCTGCATACAGCGAGGCAAAGCATAGAGAAAACAAGCCAATAAAGGATCAGAAGAAGTAGGTTGCCCGAATGTCGAGTGACATTGGTGGCCAGGCCGTTAATTTTGTTGTTTCATTTATAAAAGTTTGTTGATGTGAAATACAATTTTTAAATATGGTTATACTGAAAAGGTACTTCGCTTTCTTGCACGAAATATTGCGAAAATTTCTCTCTTATATTTGAAATATCCTGTGATAAATAGGGCCGATGATTTTGCATATTCAAAAAGTTTTGACTATTTTATTCACTTCGCCATTCACCAGGAACAAGGGCTTAATTGCACTACGCATTACTCTAAACCGTGCTGACATTATGCCAAAGGCGTTTTCAATTACACGCCTTGCTCTTGAGAGCCGATAATTGAAGATCCTTTGGATGTCGTTCATGTTGCGTGCACTGAAGGGTTTCAGTATGTTCGGCGATAAAGCGAAAGCATCATCGGCCACAAGAACAAACGGCTGCAACACTTTGTAAATAGCTTCACATACATCCGGAATAATTGTTGAAATGGTATTGTGGGGAATCCGGAAAATCTATTGGGGGGATCTAAAGCTTTCGCCAGTCGCGAGATACCGCAGAGTTACTGCTAAGCGTTCCTTTGCAGAAATTGGTTTCCGAAGCCTAGTAGTTTGCTTTATAATTAGCGGCTCCACCAGTTCCGCAGCTCAACAAAAGGAAATCTTAAATTTCTTCCATAATTTATTATTTTTTTTTTTCAATGAAATAATTTTTTGTTTTTTCACTGTTTTGAGCAAATATTTTTTAACGGCAAATAAACTTTTCAGTGTGACCATGGCGAAAACATTTGCTGTCAAATAAAAAACTTCTGTTGTTTGACTGATGTTTGAACTAACAAAACAGGCAAAAAAAATATGGCTAATGTGACCACAAAACAAAATTGGTTTGAATTTTCATTTTATTTTACCAAAAACGGGCAAACATATTTGATTCAAATATTTGACCAATCTGAACGTACCTTAACTCCTAAACCGTAAGAGACAGAGAGATGAAATGTGCACAATATATGTACTCACATATATCCTACAATAACAAATGCTAAAAACAACAACAACTGTAATACTACCAGGTGTCCCTTTACAACGTAGAGTAACAGATTTAACTCTCGAACCGTAGGAGATAGAGAGCCGAAATTCGCTCAGTGTATGTATTCCCAGATGCCTTACAACAGCAAATGACAACAACAACAAGTCGAAAACTACTAGGTGTCCCCATACAATATAAAGTAGCAATTACACGTAACTCTCAAGCTGTAAGAGACAGAGAGATGAAATTTATACAATATATGTATTCACATATGCCATTCCATACGTACGGAACCCTAGGTCGGCGAGCCAGCCTCGTACTTGACTGAATTTATTTATTTTTGCAAAGCAAATTTCGTCATCAGCTACAACAGCTGTTTCTCAGAGTTGCCGTATAATATAACAATCGTGTGACTATAGTTCGGCAATTATTAGTACTAAATTGTTTTGCGACAGTAAAATTTCAGTAAAATGTGACAATCATGTGATTGCAGAGAATTCAGCCCAATAAAAATTGTGTAAAAATGTTGCATTGCGGCAATTGTGTAATCCCACCTTAAAGACGAAATCGAAATTTGAGCTAATAGAAATAACTTCTAAAAATATTACCAGAAAATCAAATTTCAGTATAAAGGAGCAAGTTTTGGTAGCTGATATTTCAGCGAAAGACACTAAATATTTGTAATACAGTGTTTATCGGATGTAAGAAACTTGAAAAATCTAGGAAAAGAGTTTCTTATAAGCGTTTCTTTCTTATATACAACTATTTTATATAAGAAACTTATTTCTTATATAAGTAGCTATGGCCATAAGGCATTTGTTTCTTATATGAATATACGAGCTTTTTTACCTTTTTATGAATATACTTTTTATGTATATACAAATCAAATTTTATTTTATTAACCCCTTTAGTAAATAGATATAAAAAACTAGACAACTTCAATTTGAAAAAAAAATAAATTATATGTAGTAAATACATGTACATACATACATAATTCATTTTGTACTATTTATTTATTTATTTACGAGGCAAGAAACAAAAACTTCTCATGAGCACTAAAAGTAAAAAAAAAACGTTGTTGTTGTTGTAAAACTGTCAGAAAACAGAGTTGTCCATGTAAACTACATAAATTCAGTGTTGCCCTTGAAAGTTTCTTATATAAATTCTTTTTCTATACATTTTGTGGTTTTGGTGTTCAAGAAAAATGTTTTTTTTATCAGTTTTTTCTTATAAGCGTTTTTCTTATATGAAACTTTTTTTGTTAGAAAAAACACTAAAAAGATATGGTGTTTTTGCAAATGTTTCTTATAAGCGTTTTGTTCTTATATGAGATGTTCTTATATCCGATAAATACTGTACTACATGTGTAGCGTAATGTCCACCACAAACTTAGGTGAGCGCAATCAGACATCAATAGTTAAACATTGCTCCGCTTTAAGACAAACAACTAGAAGGATTAAGATTGAAATGCCTGCGTCATTTTGCTGGATTCATTTTATTTATAAGCCTGTTTGCTAATCCTTTTGCCAAATGATGGCTTAGCAATTTATTTCTTTACCCTTTTTTTTTGCTTGTGTATTTTGTTGCTTAAACATTATCTGTTGTTGCTATTGTTGCTAATGTTTTCCTTTTGTGGCAAATGTTACATATGCATATAATTTTTTTGTTGAGGACTTTGTTTGTTATACATACGCTATATTTGACAATAGTCCTCTAAATATTACACAACAAATTTATGATAATTGTTGGAAAAAAGTTAAAAATTTTTTAAAAAGCAGAAAAATAAAAAAACATTTATTAAAAAATACAAGAAAAGGAAATGAAATGAAATCCAAACGACATTAGTTCATCATTATTGCCAACAAACATGCTCTTTTGCTGTTCTATTAACAGTTTCAGTTTAAGTTCATTTGAGTGCCCTACAGGCTTCTTTTTCGCACACAAGCTTTTGGCTCATTATGTTCTGCAGTGCATGTAAATTTATATAGAGAAAGGAGAAATCACGTTTTTCTATATTACAATTAAAATTTATTTTTGAAATGGAATATATGTATAACAATACCTTCTTACCTTAACAAAAATGTTTACCGTTGTTAATTGCTTTATTCGGCTTTTAGTTCGATTTTACTTCCACAGAACTGAGAATGATTTTTCATGGTAAAACTGTAGTGATCCTATTACCTGCGCTTTTTACTATCATTATTTAACCTATGGGTAAATTTTCTATTTTTTCACAGTGTGCTTTTGTTGCTGGAAATATATTTCATATTCACGCATTAACATTAAATTGATCTCTACATTGCACCATCTTATTAACCGAAAGCAAAAAATAAAACCATTTGGTTGCATTAGAATCTTGTGATTTTGCCAATAAAACTGAATGCATCAAGTGGATCAATTAAAAGCTATGGAGACATTAATTATATATTTTACAGAATGTAAAGTGAGCTTTAAATTTATGTATCTACCCCATATGTCCCGATTATCATTTGCAAAGCCCACACATAGACAAAACAGAGAGTTTTGGTTGAGTGGTATCCCAGCAGAAAGACTCGAAAATTTTTATAAGGGATCTCCCTAATATTTTCATGTAGTAAATCTTATTTTTCCTGCCAATACAGAAAACGCATCAAATCGCAGAGATGTTATTCATATATATTTTTAATCAGTTTTTGTTCGTTTCGGTACAAAAAATCTATAGAGAAAAACTTATTGATTCTATTAAGTCTTCTTGTAAACTGCATACAATATCTATATCTTATTAATTTCCTTAATTACTTCGCTCGCTACGTATTTTTAGCAGAGTATGTGTTAATTTTTTTTACAACAAAATGCCTAAAAATATTGCTTCTGTAAAAACACTATAAAAATCTCCTGACAAATTTTCAAATAGAGTGTGTTCTATTTTCTTAGGGAAAAAACAACGATGGTTGGTTTTATGAGGCATTAGTAGCCAGCTGAAATGAGATAGCGGATGAACTGGCAAGATCCGGTACCCGCCTTCATCAGGAGGATATAGACGAATTCGTAGGTATTCCTTTTAATAGCTGCAAGCAGCAAGTACAACGACAGCTGCTAGGAATTGCGCAGGATAGGTGGTCGAACGAGATCACCTGTCGAATATCGGGTCTTACATGGCCCAGGTATGAGCATAGGAGGACTATGGCCTTGCTGGACTTTCCGGGGCATAGGCTCCGTACCCTTGTGGTTGTTCTAACAGGACATTGTCACATGGGAGCACATGCGAGAAGACTGAATCTTCCATACAATGATTTCTGCAGAGGTTGCAGAGATTAGGAAGAGGAGGAGAGTGTCGAACACTTTCTCTGCTGATGTCCGGCCCTCTCTAACAAGAGAGCAAATTGCTTGGGCAGACCGACACTAGATGGATTACCGGAAGTGTCGGAATGCGGATTGGACAGGGTGGACTCCTTCATCCGTTGATCGGGCTGGTTCAGGGAGGAACCGGTGGAGCATGTGTAGGGAGATT
This sequence comes from Sturmia bella, assembly GCA_963662145.1. NCBI lineage: Eukaryota > Metazoa > Arthropoda > Insecta > Diptera > Tachinidae > Sturmia > Sturmia bella. Next base: position 71,465,782 of record OY759168.1, read on the forward strand.
TCCCTACATCCTATTTCGGGTAATACAACGGGACCTTTTCTAGGACCCAAGTGAGTCGGTCTCAGGACCGGCGGCCCTCGTAACATAACATAACATAACATAGTAGCCAGCTGAAGAATATGTGTTAATAATAATTGCAGGAATTCGCAAAAAAATGCCATTTGCTACATTTAAATCAAACGCTTTTTGAAAACCTTTAATTAATGCAAAAAGTTAAACTGGTGCCAATGAGCGTAATTTAATTTTTTGCAATTCGCAAAAATTTCTGCGAATTGCAAAACTAACTTCATTTAGTTAGTTTCTGAAACCGTTAAAAATTTACTATTAGAATTTATTAGAATACATTTCCAAGGGTTTCATGTTTTCAAGATCCGTTGTGCTTTTTACACTATTTAACATTTCCACCAAAACTATTTTGAAGTAGTTCAAAAAGTTCTTCATTTTCATGACTTCTAACCTATTCCATGAAAGGATGTCGCTGAAAATGACTTTATCAGAAAACACAGAAGTGGTTGAAACCAGTATTTTGTTATGTGTAAAGCATGAAATGCAATCAGGTTCAAAGTCATGGAATGTACTTTGGTTGAATTCACTCCTTTTAACTGAGGGACTTTCTTAAATTCTCAAACAATCACATGATGTCCAATGACGTGCTAATGTAAAAATCATGAATTTTTCACCTTAACTTAATCAGATTGTAAGCGTTTGCACCCATGACTGAACAAAATTTTTGATATAAAATAGCTATTTGGTTAGTAGAACTAAGAGTTTTTCTCGAAATAGTTCGGATTTGAAATTTAAAGAAAATCCTTTTACAGCTGTTCAAACTGCTTTGCAAAATTTCGTATTTGATCTTCTTCTTTTAGCACATCCGATATAAGCATTCCGCAATTTTCAAACAAAAAAACTTGGTTGAAGTTGTTTGCCGCAATTGAAAAAAATCAGCATTTCATTTTCATTTCCTTTCACTTCCTTAACACTTGCACACGGAGTAGCAGTCTAGGGCTCATGACCAGACTCTTTAATAAATAAAGTTTTGTAACTTAAAAAACAATTTTTTTGGCTTTTTAAGAAATGAATCTTTATGTTTACATTACTAATATCTATTAATATATCTAACCTACCTCACAGCAAGGCATTAAAAGTACTTAAAAGTCTAGGCAGAAGTAAACAATAACTGTTTCCAGACATAGTCCGACACATCAAGGGAGATATTCTGAATAAATGACATTATATAGCACAATATAGCTAGCCATAAAAAAAGGCCAATTGAGTTATTGACCGCTAAATACTAAATTATTTCAATTATTGAGTAAACTTGATATGTAAAATTGTGGAAGGTCAGTTTTTGCCCACCAAAAGAACACCGTCAGTTGAAACTCTTTCCTTTACCTTTTTTTATTTTATTTTAATTCAAATATGAACTTAATTATTTATTTGCTTTAAGAGCCAATTGAAATGTATTAATTTAGGTTCTAAAATAAACCTCTTTAAAAAATGTTTGCTGTCTTTTTCAGCTGTCTATATGCCGACGACATTTCGTTGGTGCTAATCAACTCATCAGTTGACTTGAAAAGTTCTTAAAAGTTAGTTTGAAGCTTAACTACTTATTCCATAATTCCCATGAACAAAATGAGAATCAGAAATGTTCAAACAAACCTTTAACACAGCAAATATTTCTTTTTTGGTTTTTGCAACTCTTACATTTCTTTGCAACCTTCTATACAACGAGTTACCATTGGTTACTACGATTTGTATTTTTGAACGTATCAAAAAGTAAGAGCTTTTTGAATACTCAAATATGAACTTAATTATTTATTTGCTTTAAGAGCCAATTGAAATGTATTAATTAAGGTCCAAAAATGAACCTTTTTAAAATATTTAAAAAAATTAAGAGTTGCAAAAACGAAAAGAAATGTTTGCTGGGTTAAAGGTTTGTTTGAACATTTCTGATTCTCATTTCGTTCATGGGTATTATGGAATAAGTAGTTAAGTTTCAAACAAATTTTTAAGAACTTTTCAAGTCTACTGATGAGTTGAAATGTCGTCGGCATATAGACAGCTGAAAAAAACAGCAAACATTTTTTAAAAAGATTAATTTTTTTACCTAAATTAATTTATTTTAATTCACTTCAAACTTGGCTTCTCCAAATAATGATAAATGTGTTTATAATTAGAATGTCTTTATAATTGGAACTTAAGCGCGCACACTACTTCGTTTAACGTTAACTTAAACGTTAATTGGTTTGCAAAAATACTTGTTTAAACATATTTTAAAGTCAAAAAAACACAGATGATATCCCTCAGAATTTAGTAAGATTTTTCCCACTGACAAGAAATATGTTTCTCGTGACAACTAAGGTAGCAGGGCAGTCTCCGGCAGTGTTTGTTGAAAGAGAGTAGAAGCAGAATCGAGCGCGTATACTGCGCCCAAAACTCACTTATTTCTGAAAACAGCCTCAATGTATCCCTTCTATGGGCTGCCCAATCCGTACGTACATATGTATGAGATTTTCATTTAAATTTAATTTAAATGTAACTTAAAAACTCTTACCTTGTGCACTTTACCGACTGCTCTTGATTCAAATTAATTTAAATTACGAAAAAATCGGTGTTTTCAAGATGAATACTTCCCTAAGCGAAAATCTCTACGAGTGTTTGCAAGGCGTATCCATTACAGGAGCCTGCATTCCAATTCGCTTCTACATTTTTCCACGATTTTATCTTCTGAGTTGTCAAAGCTGATAGCAAACGACAACAAAACTTATGACGTCTCAAGAGAAAATGTTGAATCCAAGGCGAATCAATTACAGGTGCCTGCATCCCAATTCGCTTCTACATTTTTCCACGATTTTATCTTCTGAGTTGTCAAAGCTGATAGCAAACGACAACAAAATTTATGACGTCTCAAGAAAAAATGTTGAAGCGAATTGAATTGCGACCACCCAAGGCGAATCAAGTATAGGTGGTCGCAATTCAATTCGCTTCAACATTTTCACGCGAGACGTCATAAGTTTTGTTGTCGTTTGCTATCAGCTTTGACAACTCAGAAGATAAAATCGTGGAAAAATGTTAAAGCAAATTGATATGCGGGCACCTATACTTGATTCGCCTTAAGTGTTTGTAAGGTTTTCGTGTAAGGTGTCCAATTGTCATTAGCATGCTTTCGTTCCCAATTCTGCAGTTCACATAATCCGTTTTTGTTTTTATTCAACCATCATTTTATAGTTTTAGTATGGCTTTTGTTGTTTTGGCTTATTATGGCAAACAACAGCAAAAAAAAGTTGTTTGCGGAATAATAACTTCAGCCCGCCAGTTAAAAAAATACCTACTCATACATATGTATATGTATGCATGTATGCACATTCATAGAAAACAACAGAAATTGTTTATTACTCCCCGAATGTCTATGAACCAATTGTAAATCATATTTTAATTAGAAAAATCTATGAATACAATGACGTACATAAATGCTGATATTAGTAGAATTTATACTCGTATGTTCTTTAGTCTCTGTTTTTTTTTTTTTGTGTCGTTAGAATTTTGTTGCAATTGCTGTTGTTTTTGTTGTCTAATAGAATTTTTAACGGAAAATTATAAATTTTTAATTACAATTCTTTTTGTCTCTATGTTTTTTTTTTTTATTTCATGCATGAATTATTTGCATTGTTGTTGTTTAAATGTTCGTTTCAAAAATGTTGGTGTCATAAAGTATCTTATTAAGTTAATATTAAAAAAATAAGAGAGGAAAGGAATAATTACTAGCTAAGGATTAACTTATATACAAATAAAAAAGGCTTATGGTTGGTTGTAAATACAGCGAAATAATTATTAATGCAACCGCAGAGAAACGGCTCTCTATGGTAATTGTGGTGAAATGATTACTCATAATCATACATCTTCAGAAGCAACATAAGTGCCTACGGACGCTTATTAACAACTTAATATTTTAGATATCGGTCATCGATTTTCGAGCAGGAAAAGAAATGTTGATTGAAAATTTTAAAAAAAGTTAAATTAATTGATTGTTTTATTTTCCAAAATACATATTACAAAATATTAAAACAAAACTCCTTACGTTCTAATACTTATCAAGGGTTATAAAAATATACAAAAGGCAGCTGCGGGTCTGAATGTACATACATCGATAAATGCTCATGGGTCAAATGTATCAGATGCACCTACAGTGGCCACATTTCTTCTTCAAATTTTGAAAATAAGCAAGACAGAAAAAGAAATATTTGTCTTTTTTGTAAAAACCATTAAAAGATTTTCAATAATAATGCCATAAAAAAAAATATCCGCAAGAAAGTGAAATATTAGCACAAATAAAATAAATAAATATAAAAATATAATATAATAAATGATTTTAAGTTTTAAGCTCAAGAAATCCCTTACATTAATTTAATGGAACTCATTGAAAGTGATTTCTTGATAAGTCGTAGTGGTACTTTTTTTTTTTTTTTGGAAACGCTATATCGATCGCAAAGTCGATTGACTCTAATTTACACACAAGTAATACCTGATTATTGCCAGACAAGAAATCACCACAAATCTTTGGTCTTTTAGATAATATTATGAATATTCAAACATGGCGTAAATGTTCAAGTTGTATCAATAAATGAGCATCTAGATCTCAATGATGCAAACCAGAACACGTATGAAGAAGCTCTCATATAAAGAGCAAAGAACAGTCTTCTGGGATGACAAAAAATTATCCTCAAAACAGACTGCAAAAAGATTACTGCTTTGGTTAATGCTAGTTCAGTATGTAAATAGAAAGTAGAATTGCGTGAGCTTTGGTTAACGAGTGGTTAAAGTGGTTGTGCCAAAATTGTGAAATTTGACAAGTCCAAAGTTCATAGGGTGCTGATGAAGGGTGTTTCCTACCCAGAAACAGTCTTCATCATAAAAATTTTACTTTTCTTTACCTAATTGATATTGATTAAAAAGTGACAAACCAAGGGTTGAACTTGAGCCTGAAAAAGTAATTTAATATAAATGTATTCAAACAACTTTTTATTTTTGATACCTTAAAAAATACAAATAGTGATAACCTCATTGTATAAAGATTGTTAAGAAAGGTAAAACTATTTTTGCCATTAGTGGCTTATTTGAATACTTGCGATTCTCATTTTTGACGAAATGCCGGCGGGGTACAGATGGCTGAAAAAAAAAACAGTTTATATATAGAATTTATGAGAACAATTTTGAAAAAAAAATTTTTTTTCTTTATACTTTTTTGTGCGTTGTTCGTCGATGATATGCCATCTTCCCTATTTGCAAGAATTATTATAAAAAGTTATATGTCTAATGTATGTAAATTACTTGTTAAATTCTATGTGGTAATATATTCTTGAGGAGTAAGTCAAACACCTGCTTAATAAAAGTTACTGAATTGGCAAAATCCAAAAAAAAAACACTCACTTAATGATTTTTACAAATTTCAAATCGCTAAAACAAGAGGAGCTGTTGGCTTTACTGTTGCAATGACAATGACTGGCATTGAAGTTGGTACAATAGCCACAAATTTGTTAAACAAAAAGATACAAAGCAAAAATAACTTGTGACTTAACCACTCACACTAACCCAAGGACAATATGTGGAAAATTTTAACAGAGATATCAAATGCCAGAATAAGAACTGGAATGCAAAGGAAAACAATTCCTGGAGTTAAAACAGCAAGCAGTTTACGATACAAAATTAAATAAACAGATATACCATTTCAGTTATGCCCTGTGGTATACCTTTACCTCAGGGAAGCAGCGTCCAGTGCACACTGATCTTGTAATGAAAATAATAAGTGCGTTCCCACATGCGTAAGGGAATGAGCTTCCATTTCTTTACAAATGTGATAATATTTTTCAAAAATACAGGAATACAAAATATCATTTTATCATAATAATCGCAAGAGACAAAGGTTGATTCTAATCTAAATTCTTTTCAAAAAAAATAGTATACCAGGCGCCATCGGAGCTCCTAAGGCATGTAAAACAATGCTCCCTAAATTATTTTTGTAATATTTTTCCCCTTTCTATTCCACCACAAATCAAATTGTTCAAGAAACGAAGTTGAATCACTCGAAAACAAGTGAAGCAATATCCATAATTTATATTAATACAAAATACTATTTTTCAGAATTAAAATTCATAAATTTGTATTCCAAAGATTTGCACGAAATCTCTGATGCACTCCATAAGCATAAGTCGGCGGATATAGTTACAATATACAAAGTACAATACAATGAAAATTTATTTATTTAATTTAATTTACTAGTCATTTAATTTAAATTTATAGTCAAACTATATTATTTTCAACTGTATTATTTTCAATTATGCTATCGGACTTGAGTTTGATTTTTACTTACTCAGAATTGAAAAGAGGTTTTGTGATGAAATTGTGGTGATAAAAATTTTTAAAGAAGGCAGGAAAAGTAAAGTTGACTGCTTTTTGGCTGGGGTACATACATATGACCATCCAAATTGCTTCGGATGCAGGTCATGACTAATTTTTAGCTGTTTTTTTATTTAAAATAACAATTTTTAAAAAAATTTGCAGTGCCATATTGGTTTGTGGGACTCTGTTCGAAGCTCACAGCTTTTAAACGAAAAAGATATCTTTAAGATCGATAAACACTGACCGAAACACCACCCATTCAGAATCGTTTTAATCGGCGAAAATTCTTTTAATCCAATAAAAATGTTTGAATTAGAGATGTGTGGAAACGAGAAATTAGCACGTGAATCACACGTTATAGTAATTAAATTTCAGAAAAAATCGCATGTGAGTGCGTGAGTGTCATTTAAAATTTAAATTACGTGTGTGATTACCATTTAAGAGAAGTTCACGAAATTTCGCGACAAAGTTAATGCACTAACTTTATTTGGTTTACAAAACAACTTTCACACATTTTTCCTTAAATTATTTTTTATGCACATTAATTAAGCCGAATTTCTACCATACATCGATTTATGTGGAAGAAACAAATGTGAAACTCGTTAAATAATTTTTTTTAAATTTATTTTAAAAACACATGGACTGTAAAGAGTAAATGGATTGTTAGAAGAGGAAACTATGATTGCTGTAACTCTCCCGTTCTGCATGCTGAAATGTTGAAATGTTTTCCAAAAAACAGTCGTATTGAAAATCAAATTGCATCATAGATAAAAGTACGAATTAGTACCAGCTATAACATTTTGAAATGCTGGCAATCTGCGGGTGATAATTCAATTTTGAAGCAATGAGCAGATGTTAAAAGGAAAGCAAAGCCGCTTAATCAATCGTTTGTTATTTGCAGAACTGAACGACATATCGTGTGACAAGTGACAACAACATATGTCGCTACACTATTCTACAGACTAAACTTCATATTGATGTGAAATCTCCATGTCTCTAACGAAGATTGTTAAAATAAGACAAACAAAACAGAATTGAATTAATATATTTTGATTTATTATCCGGTAGACCGGTAATTTTAAGTGTAAATGTTTGTTTAGAAAGTCATTCTTCGTCCTCCTGCAGATTCCAACATATACCCCCCAAAAGCGAATCAAGATTCTTGCCATATGTACATATGTATGTATGTGTGTGTGTATATAATTTGTTAATTACGGAATTTTGCCTTTTTGGTATCGATATGTAAGTTGTTTCTTACTTTAATACAACATTTTGTAAATTTTTGAGGCTTCGCCTGGTGACCGTTTGAAACTGCAATTTTTGATTTTTTGTGAATAACTTCCAAATGACTTTTAGTCATTGACGTGAGATCAAAATACATTATGGTGCATAAGGAAAACTATTTTGATCGTGAACTTGCGTGAGGTGGGCATAAACATAATTACGCCTACATCTCTAGTTTGAATGGATAATTTTCTAAAAGAAAGCATCATATAAATCATTGCAGTTTGCTTACCAAGAAATATGTTTAGTTAATAAAAAATATTCAGTGGAAATCGATCCATTTTCATAAAAGTCATATGAAAAGGCTTTTGAAAAACTCCGTTAGAAATATGAATTTTCGAATTGATTCCCTAAATGGGCAAGAGTTTTAAAAATTCTTTCTACTTCTTTTAAAAACTTGTGCGCAAACTAAGTCTGCAGAAAAATTTTGCAGGCCAAAAAATCTATTTCTTCATAACTTAGGTGAGCTGATGCTATTAACTGGCAGCCTGAGAGGCATAGGTAACCACTAAAAGTATTTGGTGTCCTTGCAACAAAGAAAATGCCATGAAAAAGCTTTGTGCAACTTTATTTTTTTATTCATTCCGTTAATTTTAAAGCGATGCTCAAATATGTGCCTCTTGTTGGAAAAGCAATTGTTAACACCCTTAAATTGTAAAGAAATTTTATTATTTTCCCCAATGTTTCAGATATAGTCCGTTTTGCTAAAAACTTTTCGATAAAAAAAAAAAACTTTCGATATTCGAAATAAGTGAAAGAAGATCCAAATAATATAATTAAACAAAATATATATTTAACTAAATGGCTCGGCCATGCGTTGCTATGAGTTTTATAATAAAGGGTGTTTTTTTCGATGTATATATTTTTAAGTTGCAATTATACAACGATGGATTATTCGTTTGACATGAATTTTATTTATTCGAAAGTTATTCTTGTGGCATTACATTTTAAATATGATTTCTGGCACATGACCGCCACGGCTGGCGCGGATGTAGTCCAATCTGGATGTCCAATTTTCGATGATTTTTTCCAACATTTGTGGCCGTATATCGGCAATAACACGGCGAATGTTGTCTTTCAAATGGTCAAGCGTTTGTGACTTATCCACATAAACCAATAAATGTACATAGCCCCACAGAAAGTAGTCTAGCGGTGTTAAATCCTAAGATCTTCAAGGCCAATTTACAGGTCTAAAGCGTGAAATTAGGCGGTCACCAAACGTGTCTTTCAATAAATGGACTGTGGCGCGAGCTGTGTGACATGTTGCGCTGTCTTGTTGAAACCACATCTCCTGGACATCAGGGTTATTCAATTCAGGAATGAAAAAGTTAGTAATCATGGCTCTATACCGATCACCATTGACTGTAACCTTATGGCCATTATCGTTTTTGAAGAAGTACGGACCAATGATTCCACCAGCCCCTAAAGTGCACCAAACGGTCAGTTTTTCTGGATGTAACGGTTAACGGTGTTTCGACATACACTTGAGGATTAGCTTCACTCCAAATGCGGCAGTTTTGTTTGTTGACGTAGACATTCAACCAGAAGTGCGCTTCATCGCTAAACAAAATTCGCTTATGAAAATCGGCAAGAACGGCAATCTCGTTTTTCACTTAAATTGCACCATTTGCAAGTGTGTTTCAGGCGTGAGTCTATTCATGATGAACTGCCAAACCAAATTCTCAGATAAATCGCTTGAATCGGTCGCCATCTTGAATAGTAATGCCAACTTAAAATTCTATACATCGAACAAAAACACCCTTTAGTTTTAAATAATATATCTTCGCATTGAATTTAAATGAAAATAAATGCTCTCATAAATAACCGAGTTTTCAGAAAACTTTGTTTTTCAAATTTTGTTTCTATTTAGTTCGATCTCGACAAAAATTGCACACTTATTTTACTGACAAACGAAATTAAAATGCAGGAAAAAAATCGAAAATTGGTTTGATAATAACGAAGTTACTTATAAAGAAAATTTATCAGTTTCAAAAAATTTCAAATATTAAATTTAACATTTAATAAATGTATATGATCATTTTACTGCGAAACTCTTTCAAAAATCATACAAAACTTTAAGAAATGGTTTCCAAATGGACGAGTTTTTTACATGTTTGTATATAAGATCCTGCATCCAAATAAAATAAGCAAGACCCTCGAGAGTATGAAAAAAAAAATTAATCAGAACCATTTTTCTTGAAATTAACGATATATTATTTATTTCTAGCATCGTGCAACACGCCTATTCCTGCTTATAATACTATGTGACGAATATGACGGAAACTCGCTTTTTCGTGAGCCGTTCTAATGTGTATGATTTGTAGGCATAACAAAAACAACATGTGTTTATTTTAGCATTAAAACGATGTCAAAGGAATTAATTCCCAATTCATCAAGTTTTGGCCTGTTGTCTATGTCACAAGGAAGAAAAAGCAATAAACTTTAGAGACTATTACACACATAAATAAAAGAAATCTGCAAAAAAAAACTGAAAATGGCTTAAAATGAATTTGTAAAACAAAAAGCAGCTTACGATACACACATGCACACATACAATACAATACACTATATGCCGTCGCTTCATACTGTTCTACCAATTTTTTCTCTGCTCGTCCACATCGTCATCGTCGTCATCCTCGGCACCACCATAATGTTCAAAACCATTTTCAAAGAGTTGGCTTGTTGTTTGGTTGGTGTCTTGCATTTTTTTTTTTTTGTTTTTTTTTTTTGTCTATTTTTGTTTTCTACTATTTTGCATCAAACTTAACTACAAAAGAAGCCCCCAAAAGTCGGCTCGTCGTTTTAGGTCTTTGAATGTTAATTTTTTAATTTCTCTGTTGTTTTATCTTCTCTTTACTCTTACTGAAGTTCTCGAATTACTTGTTCGAATATGCATTTTTAATTCTATGTTTGCTACAAAATTCAGGTTTTTTTATTTTTGTTTTCCGTCAATAAGATTTTGCATGACATGAGCGCATACATACATATGTACGTGTTTTAAGTTGGCGTAGGTTATTGCTGCAAATAGGTATATTTTTTTGCAAACTTCAATTCAACACAATTTTCACAGAAGTCAACATAATAAAATGTAATACCCGGGGTCCAATCGTGGCTTTCGGTGAAAAATAAGTTATCGCATCAAAAGTACCCCCAAAAAATGGCAAAACTATGAGAATGTCTTGCATTTTCAGCCGAATTTCAAAGTGACACTAAAATGTGTGCTATATTCTACCTATGTATGGACTAAATTGAAAAATTGTTGTTGTTTGCTTACATCCTCTGCTTAAGATGCGGTCACATATGGCAAATATTTGCCTCAAACATATTGGCTCATATTTGCTTCAAAGTTTGTTTAATTGTCATACTAGGACCAACTATTTCGTGAAATTGTTTGTACACACTGGAACTTACCACATCAATGTATTTCACTAAGCACTGGAAGTACAGATATTTGTCGTTCTACAAAATTTTCAGGAATTTGATACTCCAAAGTTCATGAGTTGAAATCATATGTATGTATATAGTTTTAAATAGCATTTCAAAAATGTATGTCTCTGCTAAATCATTATTATTATTTAGTTGACAAACGATATTTTGTGGTTGGCTGTAGATTTTATACAAAATTTTCAATTTTTTTTTTTTGAGTTTGCAGAATAAACTAAGAAATACCAGGTAGTTCTGATTTGAACCAAAATATTTGTAAGTCAAGCAACAGTTGAAATTTACCAACGAAAAAACCAATGCACTAAAATTCCAATTACAATGTTATTGTTGGCTGAAGTTAGTGGCATTGTTGCCAGTAATTATGTCAACAAGGCTTTGAACTCTCACTGATATCTTCGATCTAGATCGCACGTACTACCCACTAGGCATTCTATTGGTAGCACAGTCTCATATGTTTCAACCGCAAAGTTGCTCGGAGTGGTGTCAATCCTGAAAGATGTGGTAAAAAGTCTGGAACTTCTAAGCTAATAAATGGATTTATGTAACATATATCTTAAGCTTCATCTACCCTTTTAAATATTGGTGAAACAAAAACGGGGCTGTGGGGCCTGAAAGTTGCCCACCTCAAGTATGCAAAATATTTTACATTCAATATCTTTGGTAATTATTGCAGTTTTAAAGATCACAAAATTTCAAGAATTTGCAAAAAATAATTTTTTTCTAAAAACTGAAATTTTTTTTAATGAATTATATATCAGATTAAAGGTTATTTTATTGCGGAATTTCGGTTTTTTACTAAAGTTCAATAAATGAAAAATTTTTTAGTTAGTTCAATACATGTAGTGCAACCTCCTCCATTTTTAAAATAACGGTAAATCTCGAAAACGCGAGCTAACCTAGAAAAACGGATAGCACCACTGAATTCAGCGTACCCGAATTAGGTTTAGTCACTGGGTGCCCCGTTTGTCGGTTTTTTCAACTAGCACAGTGTAATTGGAAGGATTCCTGACCTTCCGTACTGCATAGACCACTACTCACCGGCCCCAATGATCGATAAGGAATTCAGCCTAAATATGTTGAATGGATACTTAGACAGTGTCGAAATAGATCAATCAGAGGACCTGATCATGGTATATATATATATATATATATATATATATATATATATATATATATATATATATATATATATATATATATATATATATATATATATATATATATATATATATATATATATATATATATATATATATATATATATATATATATATATATATATATATATATATATATATCCCCCGAATTCAACGGAGGATCAGTTTTGCTCTACATGATGAGTGTAGTGCCATTCATTCCGAGGCTGCGGCGATCAGGAGAGCGGTAACGTAACTGAAAGTGGTACTATAAGATAAACGGGGTACTATAAGATATATCGTAATCTTCACTGATAGCAAGGCCACCATGAATGCGCTTGCGGGTGTTTATACAACATCAAGGTTGGTTACTGAATATTGGATATCTCTAAATAAGACAGCGAGACATTCAGACCTGGAGCTGGACAAAACTGTGTGTCCAGAAATGTAAAAGCGGATAAACTGGCGAGATCTGGTACCGGTTTCCAAAAGGAGGACATGGCCAAGTTCGTTGGTGCTCCCCTTAAAAGTTTTTTTTTTTTTTTTTTTTTTTTTTTTTTTATTAAGAAAGAAAGAAAAAAAAAATAAAGTAAACAGCAGTTATAGTTATAAGAGAACTTCGGCACTGTTGGACTTTCCGAGACAAAATTACCCACCCTAGTAGCTGTTCTGAGAGGGCATTGTCGCATAGCAGTAGAAGCGAGAAGACTAAATCTTTCATACCATGACTTCTGCAGACGTTCCAGAGATGAAGAGCAGGAGGAGAGTGTCGAACACTTCCTCCGTCGATGCCCGGCTCTCTCTGACAAGAGAGCAAATTACTTGGGCAGGCCGACAGTACATGGGCTGGCAGAAGTGCTGGAATGCGGATTAGACAGGGTGGAGTCTTTCATCCGATCATCTGGCTGATTCTGGGCGGAACGTGTGTATGGCTATTTCCCCACAGCCTCTTCGGGCAGCACAATGGGACCTTTCTAGGACCCAAGCGGTCCTCATACGAATATAGATAATAATAATACGAATATAGATAAGTTGAAGCAAAGTTTTTTGCAAGCTTTAAAATAATAAAAACACCTTTTTCTAGAAAAACTGGTGATTTTTTAGTAAAAACTCAAAGTTTTGAATTACGACCCATTTCACGACTTATCGAACCAAATTATTTCAACATATTTTTTATTGATTTTTAGAATTTTATAAAAACTTTATTAAAAAAAAATTATTTAACAAGAAAGTTAGTTATAGGCAAAAAACCAAAAAAGTTATGCGAAAAATATGGAAAAAAATATCGTGAGGAAAATATATCTGAAACTGTGGAAGATTTTATTTTGCATTGATAAGGGAAATATAAAAAGGTCAAAATCTTTAAAAGTTGCCAATAAATACCAAAGTTATTGGCTGCAAAATGCTTTTGCACACTGGAAAAAAAAGTTTCAGCCCCCACAGCTCCACCTCACTTTGAGGAAGATGATACTGAAAGTAAATCTTTTTTTATTTGCGACTGGTCTCAATTTCTCAAAATTCCAATCGTTAGCTTAGAAGCTTCAGGCTTTTTACCACATTTTTTGAAGATTGAAACTTAGACCTTTAACGCGTTTAATATTTTCCCTATTCTGCTAAGAGTTAAATCGTTTCCTTAATACGTTCTACTAAATGCAAAAATCCCTTTACTTTTAGTACAGTTGCGTTCAGTTGTAGAACAGAAGCCGGCTGTTGAATACAAAGTCTTATTTCTTTGCACAAAAGAAATGTTGGTGTCTTTTAATTATTTTTTTACCGATTCCTTAATAACTCTAACCACGAAACAAATAGAAAATCAAAAATTTTACACAGATTAGCAAATTCTTTTCGAGTCAAATCAACTAAACTTATGAGTTTCAGGATTTTCTAAGCAAGGCTTTTTTTGTAGTTTGCATACAAATAAAATTTCCTCTACGATTCCACGCTTGACTGTTTGTCCGTATGTAAGAGTTATGTACATACCACCTTCTTTTTTTTTTTTTTTTGTTTCCAATATCAAATGCCATTCAAAAATTTTCCATTGACAATCGGTGTTCTTTAGATTTCCAATGTGAAATACAATTGATATTTGACAGCTTTATTGTGTAAATGGATTTATTTAGTAGACACATTTCAGTGCTTTAAGCATGATGATGTCAACATTATATTGGTTTCTTTTCCAGAGGAGTTGCAGCACAAACAAATAACAATTGCTTGGTTCGTAAACTTACTACTATCAAAGGACATTAACATTTAAATACAATATCGTATTTAAAACAACCGCAACTTCACATACTTTTTGCTATTTTAAGAGAGCGAATGTGCGAATGTTCTTTAAAGTCGATATCATCCATTAATATGTATGTATGTATGTATGTCTGTACATATCGAGCGCTATTCGCAGAAACAACATAACCGACGAGAATTAAATTTATATGAGAATTTCTTGCATTATTTTTTTAAAGCATGGTAAATAATATACGAACGCTTTCCAAAAAAAAAACATTGCTAACACCGTGTTCAGGTAGACACCATAACTTCGATTATGGCCATGAATGATATTATTGAGCACAATACTCCATACAAAAAGACAATAAGTTATTTATCAATTAATTTCAAGTATTGAGTAAAAATAAAATGCAACACTGTAAAAGTGAGCTTTCAGATACTTCACCTTAGGGGCAAAAGTTTACTGCGAAGGCAACTGAAGCTCTTATATTTCCCAAGTTGTTTTTATTTTCTTTTCTTATAAAAAGACTCTTTGAAACTTTGTCAACTGAAATGTAGACAGATCTCTTTTTCAACCGACTAATAGTTATTGCAAGTTTGACAAGTTTCATAAGCGTGAATAGAAAAATAATTTTGTCAATAAGCAGAATGTTGACTCAATTAAAACTGTCTATCTGAACAGGGTAAAATTGAATACTTTTTTTCTAAGCTCTCGAAACAAATTGGCAAAGCTTTTATTTGTGTTCCCACTTTTCTTCGACAGGTCACTTACAAACCAAATCTGATAGTTTTAACGAGATTTCCAACAAACAAAATGAAATTCTCCTTGAGTCTACTCAAAGTACCAGGTGATGAATATATTAAGTTTCACAAAAAAATATGTACTTAAACATAGTGTTTTTTTTACTATGTGAACCAATTATCGAACACCTTATTTATTAAAAACATTTATGAAAATAACATATTGCAAGATGTCAACGAACGGTAGCGTAAGATTATGCTGAGAACGTGAAGAATAATCCACTCGATTTTGAGTATTGAGATTTGAGATTTGTTCTTCTGAGCACAAATACATACATGATGGATGATGAGTCTTATTTATGCATGAAATAGCATAAACCGGACAAACTTCTATTTCACGTAATAATATCGAGTCTTGCAGATAATGTAGCTTTGAATTATTTAAAATATTTTTTTTAATTATACCAAAATTTTTATAAAAACTTTTAAAGGAAAAGCAAGATGAGGGAGCAAATTTTGCTCCTGCAAAATTTGCTTTTTATTAAAAACAATATGGAAAAGGGAAAGAGTTTCAAGTTATTGCCGGTGATTTAGTTTTGGGCTTGTAACTTTTTGGCCTGAAGTTTGCAGACGCAGCATTCTTTCATGATTTAATGTAAACATGGGTATCACATAGTAATGTATGAGTATTCTTAGGGATAAGACTTTGAAATGCTAGAGTACCTTATGTCATGAGGTTTGACAAAAAATGCATGAGCCAAAAGATTAATACCATGTTCATACATGCGCCTTTATTGAGGTAATCGCAATAAAGTCCATTATTGAGCTCAATATTCCATACAAAAAGTCAATAAAGTTATTGCTCAATAAACTCTATATTGCATTGAATATTGAGAAAAAGATGGAACACAACACTGTAAAAGATGTGTTTAATAAGGAAAAGTATACAATGCGAGATGAATGACGTGATAAATGTAAACAAAAGCAAACAAAACAATATAATAAAAAATAAAAATAAATGCAATAAAAATAAAAACATTGCAGCATTTCCAAATTTTTATTTCTCTTTCTTTTTATTATTGCCGCTTTGGAGTCATAACATGAACGCACTACTTGTACAAGTTCCATATTTTTATTGTACAACACTAAAATCTTTTTAATAAAAGGCAGTTTTTCTTCCATTTTTCTTATTGGAAAATATTTAATTTTTTTTCACTACCAAAACAAAAAGAACAACTTTTTTTCAGCTGTCAGATACTAATTGAGTTAGCTCAATATTTGTATGTATGAACGCAAAAAATATTATGTCAATAAACTGAATATTATCTCAATTAGAAATACATGTATGAACAAGGTATAAGACGGTGGTATTTCGGTAAGTGGCTCTGCATGATATCAAAGGTTTATCAACACAACACAATATGCAAGAAAAATTTTGTGACCATGCCTGGGCTGCTCATAGAGGGCTCAAATGTAAAACTCTCCCCTACAAACTTTTCCTCTCCTTTCCTCTTGTGTACAAAGTTTCCCCCCTCATCATCGCTCATTCCTAGAGAAGGCCAATGAATGGCCGATCCCCATTAGATTTTCCTCCTCCACATTATTTGGGATATGACCCTCTCTTCCTCTACCTCAGCCGGCTTCCATACGGAAAGGCTTTTCCTAACTAGTTCCAGAAGAACGTTTTTGCAATATACTCAACAAAACTGACGTTGTCGCATATTATCAAGTAAGTTTCTTGCAAACCATCAGATTTTATTTTCCTTTGTAATATGTATTGGTTTATCATCTTCTCTGCTGGTTTTGAAAGATATACAAATTTGTTTAAAGTATTTTATAAAGTATACAATTCAGTATTGTATAAAGTATACAATTGAGAGCAATAATTAGATCTGTTCCTATACGAGCTACATGTATGTAGATAAATCATTGGGCATTGCAAATGTTTACTCGTATAATTTGTAACTACATTTATTTCCGCTTAATTGAGTTTCTAAAAATGCACGGCTTTTGGCGCAATTAAATGGGAACTCAATTAAGCAATACTCTGTTAATTGAGTAGCCGACGCAATTAAACGAAAATCGCTTAATTGATCAATATGTGCAATAAAGCGAAACACCCATGCGTAGATGGAAAATAAAACTCATTTCTTTACTTATATATTGAGTTGGAAAATTGTTAAGGTTTATTAAAACCAAATAAAAAGCAGGCATGTTCATTGTACAATGTTTATAAAGGTTTTACTTTTTCTGACAGTAATGTCCTTGCAAAGAAGTTTTAGAGCAAGATATGTATGTATATTTTAAAAAAGGTATAGCATGTAGTTGTTATGTGTTTTGTGTCTGCATTTGATAGAGGAAGTATGTACTACACGTTTACCGAAATGATAAAACACAGATAATATGCATTTTCGTTTGAAACTTTAGCTTGTTTGGTTCAGGCTGAGTATATATCATTATCCATGTATATTTGCGTTTAGAATAATGCACGATCCACATTTGTATGCCATATTTAGACGCCTCCGGACTTCTACGGTATATAAAGCCTGAAGCGGCAACAACCAATTGTATTATTATCATTCGTATTATAGTAAGATATATGTAGATACTTAAACCAATTTATCCAAAATTTACTTAATATTTAGAAGCAAGTTTGTCTCGTAGTCGTCCTCGTTTTGTGCTTGAGATTCATCAAATGTAAGGCTTTCTGCTTCAAAACAGTAGTTGTCCCCCAGCTAAGAGGGTTTCGACATTTTCTTTGTCTTGTTTAATTAATGTCAATCACAACGTGATGCAAAATGATTACTTATATTTGATTAGTGTTTCACTAAATAGAAAAATATTATGGCCACAATATTTTTCACTGATATGCAGATCAAATTTTACACAACATTCTGACTTCTAAGCGAAAAAGGCATTCATGGTGTTTGCTTTCTCCAATAAAAAACAAGGATTTCTTAAATAAGAGTTTTAATATATTATATGAATCCAAAAGCATGGAAATCGTTACTAAAATTTCGACAGCCTGAAGGAGCTTGTAAGTTATTTCACAGTTAGATGTCTAAGTAGTAGTTTAAGAAGTCTAAGAATAATTACTTAAGTTTTTATGATGTTAGATTAAGCTGCTATTCCATACTGACATAGATGCAATACGTGGGTTAGATTACGTTGAATGGAGGCGTTTGTTTGCCCATGTCTTGCGACATACACCTAAGCCAGTATAGGCCTGTTGTGCGCTCCGTGGGTTCAACCGTGAAGCAGTTTAACTCATAGGTCTATAGGAACTCCGTCTCATTCACAAAGTTCCTTAGTTTCCTCCAGAATATGAACCGTAATTGGTTTATATCTCTCACAAGATATCGGGATCGTATTTGTGAGATAACATATGTATATTAGAGCGGGTCGATTTTTTTTTCGAAAAATCGCATATGCGGAAAATGTTCTATGGATCATTTTGAGAAACTTTGCTTAAGAAAGTATGGGTCTAAAACCGATTTGGATGCCGCGATTTTTAAGGGGAAATTTAGTTTTAGGTAGTATAAAAAATTGTATCAAATATGTTTACATAGAAGTAAATTACATGTACAAAACTTATATTTTTAGCTTTTTGACAATAATTGGAAGGTTTAATTTTTTGAAAAGTGGTACAGTGGTTTCCCGGTATTACGAACGATATGACACATTCGATTTTTACGATCGTAACATCAGTGCAATCAGCGAGTAAAAACCTTGAAGAGTGTAAAAAAAAAATTTCCTCTGTATATTAAATTAATGAAATTTTCGCATTTGAAAACGCAAAAATGTAATATTTATCAATTCGCAAACTTTAAGAGTACTTTTATTTTGAAATAAAATTTTACACATGTTTTTTCTTTAAAGAAATTGAAAAACTTTTTTGAACTTTTTTGCAGAAAAACTTAGAGAGTACAAAAAATGTAAAATTAATTTTGACTGCTGCAATTATTTCAATATGATAGATTTAGATGATGACAGTATTTTATCAGAACCACCAATTACAAGAGATATTCCGTATGACTATTTGAAGGAATATTTAGAATTTCAAGATCCACCACTTCCTGACCCACAAGTTCCATGCCACATTCAAGGAACTGAACGATGCCTTAAACTTTTAACCAGTGTTTCTCGGCGCGTAACGGAAAAAAATCGTGAAAGTATTATGGCTGTGACTGATGTTAGTCGAAAAAAAAATCCACGCTTGGAAAGCAGGCAGGACTTAAAAACTTAGTTATTTAGTTCTTTTTTCAAATCTAGAAACTAACTTTGTATTAATAACAATACACTTAAAATTTATTTTATTCTTTCTGATTTTATTGCTAAATTAATAACTGCAAATAAAACAATAAATCGTAGAAAACTTAAAGGATAATTTTAGTTTTATTTCAATATATGGTCAACAAACAAAAGTATACCTTTCCCTCGATTAACACCTTAAAAAAAGTATTGTGTAAATCGAGGGATAAGTGTACTTTAAAAATAAGAAGTAAAAACAAAGGGTTTAGAAGAAAACTTAGCGTTTTTTTACCCTCAGTGGGTCCCTCACACTCATAAATAAGCTATCTGTTTAAGTTTTTCTAACAAAATTTTCTATAACCTGAATATGAAACTTCCCTTTAAAAATCGCGGCATCCGAATCGATTTTACACACATAGTTTCTTAGGCAAATTTTCTTAGAATTGTTCGTAGATTACTTCCCGCATATGCGATTTTTTCATTTTTTCCGTCCCATACAAATTGACCCGCTCTAATGTATATGGATATCGATCAGATAGAGCATTCAGTGTTAAGATTGTAACGTGCATGGGTACTAGAATTGAAAGTATTCCAACGTAACTTCACATACAAATTTTAAAATTATGAAAAGAAATTCTTAAATTAAACTGCCTTGACTCTGACGTTCGGGTAGTGTATATATGTAAGTAGAAGCCTGTTAAGTTTGCCAGCTCTGCAAACTATTCTTTATGACTGCAGAGTTCAAATAGAAGAATCAATTCGGCGTGTGTGATTTAAATATTTTTATGATTTCTAGATGAGAATCTTGATTTGTTGGCTGGTTGTTTGGTTGGAAGGTTGTGTGACAGTTTGGTTGGAAGGCAGCTGATGTACAACATTGTAATATAAAACCCAGCTTATTTACCACTCTAAAGAAGACAGGCAAATTTATATACACATATGTACGTATGAATATAGAAACTCGCATACATTTATTCTATTCCCAGTTGACCATTTCGTCCACAAATCGCTAATGATTCCTGCTCAAGACACAATATTAGCTCCTGTACATCAACTCGAGCAAAACACACAAAAAAATCAATATCGTTTAGACGGTCGTACATACAAGAAACATAGATGACAATATTACATAGATGACAATATCGACTAGTTTCTTCTCGATACACACGCACAGATACACTATATTTTTGTCCATATTGAC
This sequence comes from Sturmia bella, assembly GCA_963662145.1. NCBI lineage: Eukaryota > Metazoa > Arthropoda > Insecta > Diptera > Tachinidae > Sturmia > Sturmia bella. The sequence continues at coordinate 71,486,461 of OY759168.1, forward strand.
TTTGATTACTATATATGTAGGTTTTCAATGGTTACTTTGTCATTTTACACTGACGTACATCTTTCATCAATTTGCAAAGATGTTTACATCACCCATAAGAATTATACAGGGCAGAAATTCTGCATCTTTCTACATCAGCAGAAGATGAGCCTTTCTGATTTTGTTTCATCTTATATCTTTTGATTTCTTTAGTGTCATCACTAAAACATTGCAGAAAATCGATTGCTTTTGTACATCACTAGCAAAATGACATTTTGCAAAATTAGCACAAAACAAATTTAAGATAAAAAAAATGACCGGAACATGTAACTATTTTGTCATAATTTTTTTTAAATTAATTTTAAACAAATTAATTTTAATTGCAGTGCAAAGGGAAGCTGCTGTTCGCATCGTATGGTCAATCGATATGAAGAACATGTTTGACGTATGAGAAGAAAAAAGTCCTCCACCAAGTCCATTTAAATTTTTTTTTTCTTTCTCACTTTTTTTGACAGCTAAATAAATAAATGATGAAAGATGTTGTCAATGTAAACGACTGTTTCACATTTTCAACATCTTCCAAGCGTTTTACGTGGATGTTAGTCAGTGTAAAAAGGCTCTAAGGCTATTACCAATCTTTATAGAGATGGACATAACATTCGTGGTATTGGAAAATTTTTTTCAAAATCCCATACAACAGTGCTTAAAGTGGGTTTGGCGTATAAAACGAAAAAAGAAGTTTAGTTAAAGAAGGCCAGTAGTGCGATTCAGTTATAAAATTTAACGATCCGATAATTGGGATTATCAAAGGAGAAATATTCTATTTTGAGAAAGACATCAAAGTATCAATATGTTAATGTACTTCCTTCATACAGTCAAATTACTGTTGAAAGAAAGAAGCCATTCCGATTGGCTTAGAGATAACTAAAATGTCAACCAAAGTAAAACTTCAATCTTTAATGGATCATACTGCAAGACGCCTAATTGAAGGACAAGCAGAACTACTGTCAGATAAACTCACATTACTAAAAAAATGGGGTTGTCAGAGCGCTTACAAGCACTTGATAAATGACATGACAACTGCAGATGCAAATTTATTATTTATAATCTCTTTAGGACATATAAGTGAGACCTAAGAGTACTTGAGAAATCCTTATCCATCATCAGTTTATTTTTACCGTTCAATACTGTTCCAATACTCAAAGGAGTCTTCAGAAGTAATCAAGTCTACAGTGAGAAATACTAAAGATCAAATGGATAAACTTAGCCCATCTGTTTTTGAACCAACAGTTTTTCTTACAATGATTGATGGTAAAGTTTTAAATGAATATACAAACAACTCGTCAACTTTAAATTGTCTTATTTGTAAAACAGCACAGAAAAGCTTTCAAAATTTAAACGATTCAACCAGCGATGAGAACAACTATGAATATGGAATTTCCCCAATGCATGCTAGAATTAGGTGTACATAGTTCATTTTGAAGCTGGCGTATACAACTCCACGGGTGGGAGAAACTTTTAACGAGAATACACCACCAAAGGAAATACAGATGATAAGAAAAAATGTCATACAAGGAGAATTTTTTAAAAAACTTCGACTAAAAGTAAACTATCCAAAGTATGGATATGAAAAAACAAATGATGATAATACGGCAAGATCACTTATTAATAATGATGAAATAACTGCTCAAATTACTGTTATTCTTAAGGTACTAATCTGTAAAGAAAAGGTCAAATGGATCAAAAACTTCCCAACGTTTAACCCAAACGTATTCCGAAAGAAGACGGTACATAAAATTTAATTGCTTACCAATTGTAGAACTTTCACAAGCAGCTCATGTCTGCATGAAGACTAAAAAGTATTTAGTTGCACGATCACTTGCAAGTGATATATTCATGCAATAGAGAAAATGAAGATCTCTTTAACATATTGCTTTCTTCATCAGATCCACTCATTTCATCACGAAGACATGTTAGACCAGGGAAGGATTTGGTAAATCATAATTTTAGTTCAGAAATGCTAAGTTCATCAGATATTACTTCCAATGTAATTGAATATATGTACTTTGTAATGAGTTAACCAGTAAAAAGTTTATATTATGAAAATATTTTACCATTATTAAAAGTTCAAAAGACGGCGTTATATCAAATACTACAAAAATATTTATAGCTAAGTCATTAATATTAATAATATTTCAATAACATTACACCCATATTCATAAAAACTATTGAAGGTTTATTACACGTTTATTTGGCAAAAATGTTGTAGAAATACGTCAAATAAGAGTCAAATAAACTTACAATAATTATTATGAATATGACCTTTAGTCTTTGCGGCCAATAAAAAATTTAATAAAAATTAATAACATAAAATTTGCACCGAAACTATATTTTTGAATTTGACTGTGATTTTTGTAGCACATTGTATTTATGTTTTGTTTTTTTTTTCATCATATAGAATTTTTAAAATATCTACATTATTTCAAAAGTTATGATTTTTGCAACGGAAAAAGTCAAAACAAGCTACTATGCGATGGTAGCTGAATTTATTTTGGTAGATTTGGATTAAAAAGTAGCTTAGTTTTTTTAAATTAGTTAAGGTTTCATAGGGCACGTAAAATAAGTTGTCATTTTATTATTATTTTGAATAAATCTTTGACTTTTCAAACACAGAATATATTTTAGCAGTTGAAGTGAAAACAAATAAATGTTGCTCATTTAAATATTATTAATCACCAGTCAAAGTAACAGCTGATTTTAGTTGACAGCGAATATCGTTAACACTCTGTTCACATAGACGTTTTTAATTAAGTCAATATTATGTTTGTTGACAAAATTATTTTTCTGCTCAGATATATAAAATTTAATTAGCGCAATAGCTATTGACTAGTTGAGAAAGAATCAAAATTGGAAACAATTTTGCACTGATTGGCTAATTAATTTAAATATATTATATTTTGCATGGAATATTGAGCCGAATAATGACATTCATTACTATAATTGTAATAAAGAAGTCTATATGAATGTTATTGACATTTGACAAAATATCATTATAATTATTTTAACGATACAGATATCGTTATAAAAGTTACAAAATTCGAGTACAGGACGTCCTAAAATAACGACAGCTGCTGTTGGTTTGTAGAAGTTAGAAACTCGAAAAAGACAACGTTTCTTATTAAAGTTAATAAAAGTTATTGAAACATAAAATTTGGCAAGCTGATTAAATAAAAATAAGCATTAACAAGTAATTAGAGTTACTTGTCAAGGTGAAGTTTAACGGTAAAAATTTAATGAAATTTAAAATAAAATGTACTTATGTAAGAAGTTCACCACATTACCCTCTACTCGAAAAAACAACGCGTATTACTAAAGCTTAAAAGAATTCTAATCTATTTATTTTAATAAAAATTATTGAAACATAAAATTTGGTAAACTGATTAAATAAAAATAAATATTAGCAAGTGACTCTAAATGAAATTTAAAATAAAATATACTATGTACGTATGTAGTTGATGAAGAAAATTTTACTAATTCAAAGGATAATGTAAGATATCCTCAATTTCACTTACATATATAGTCGTTCATATGAGCTGACAAAGGATGATTAACAAGACATTGTAGGTTATGTTGTCGTGAAAAGTCTTTAGTAGACGACAGCTTGCATGCCAAGCTGTCATGCCATTCATGTCGGTCAAGTTGTCGTGCAAATCTTTTGACAAGGGACATGATAAAACACAGTGCCGGTCATGCTGGCATTATAACTTAGCATTGTCTTCCAGAAATCCTATGTCATAGACGACATACAGTGCATAAATCGTTGAAGACAATTTCGTCGACAGAATTTTTGCCAGCAGGGATACTTTACAGATGATATTTTTGGAACGGCTTCCAACAGATCTGTATTCAAACAATTGTAAACCAGAATAGAGTTGTATTTACAAGCAACAAACAAGTAATTCTGTTGAAGTAAAGTACATATTACAATGACCATAAATGTCAATCTCTGTAGAACTTCCTATTCCTATTTACTGTTGGTGTGTTCTTTTTGTCTTTTTCGTTTTCTATCTGTCTTTTATTGTTTTGTCTTAATAGGTATGTTCTAAAAAAGCAATTCAAAAGTTTTTCGTATGCTCTTTTTATTATATTGTCAGGTCTTGTACATACACATACATATGTATGTATGTAGATATGCATATGACTTTTTGGCATGCATGAATATTAATTTCATTCCGTTTTTTAAATACAAGCATATACATACATACATATGTACATATACAAATTTTTATTTATGTATGTATATTCAATTCAATGTCGATTGTAACCCAGTTGGCCCTGTCGTCTATTCTTCATGAATGTTACGTGCAGGACACTTGCCTGCGCGATAGCGCAGAACAACAACATATTGACGACTTTTTCGAATAAAGGGCATCGAACTTGGGCATGACTACTTGATTAACATTGTTATGCATATAGTCGTTAACGTTGACGACCATATTCATGACAATATATCAGATACTGTCGTAGACGACCATATGCACGACATGTTTCAGAAACTGTCGTTGACGACCATACGCACTACAAATTGCCAGTACCTATTTTCCCACTCTCCCCAATTGTAGGTTATTAAGAACACATAATATGTATACATATATATATATGTACATATGTATATGAATATTTAATTTTCAAAATTTTAATTAAAAAAGACTTATACTATGTTGACATATGCCCTTTTAATTGAAACAATATTCAGTTAATTGACAATATCTTTTTGGTGTTCATACATACTTAATATTGCTACAGAAATTACTGTTTAAATTTTTTCTATAAGAATTTGGTTTTTTTGTTTGTTTGCTTATTCTGTTGACGTTTGATTAATCAACTTTTGAACAAGGCGTGTTCAATAAGTACTGCTGTTGTAGAAGCCTGTTCATTAAATACTGTTAATACAAATCTAACAGTGTTGCATTATAAATTTTATTCATTATTATAACAATTATCTCTTAATTGCCAATGAGTTAATTGTAATTTTTATATGAAAATTTAGTCTCAATAATGGCCCTAATTGTTATACAGTATTTTTCGGTTAATTGCAAATCAAAATTTGCACAATTTTTTGTTCAATTAGCCGATACCCGTTTAATTGAACAATTCGTTCAATTACAAGAACCCTATTTAATTGAACAGTTTGTTCAATTACAGAAATCACGCATAATTGAAACTATGTATTAATGGATTAAAAGAAATCGCATATGTGCACTTTAAGTTTTTCAAAATAATTTTTTTTTACCTTAAACGAAAAAAAATGCAAGTAACAGCAAAAAATGTACATATATCTGTATAGTAGAGATGCCACCCAGTGTTTTTCACAAATGATGTCAAATATGTAAGTATGTATGTGCAAAAATGCCAGATTACTTTTCAGTGCAATTAACCGGGTAAAAGTAAGAGGAAATTTATTTTTGATGACATGAATTTTGAACGAATTAAGCGGGAAAATCAATTAACCCGGTTCAATTATCCGAGGAAATTCACATGGTGTTCGTATGCAATATTTTTTTTGCCCGATCATGTGGTTCAATTAAGTGTGGAAACCAATTAACCGTAGGGTCAATTAACCGAAAAATACTGTAATTTGAATATTGTTGCAAGTATGAACAGAGTATTACATATACCATAACTTTAAACTAAATACAATTCCTAACAAAAATGAGAAGTAAGTAGGTATATACTAAAAACAAAAAGGTTATATGAATAAAAATAAAATAAGTATTCTAGATATTTTATTACAAGATCCATGCATTCTCTACGTAGGTATATAAAAAAACGTTGATGGTTAATTGAAAATACGAACCTTCTTTATACATTGCAAAGCTTTTAACTGAAAATTTTTGTTAAAAAAATAAAGAAGCAAACAAAATTGTTTACTTCTCATTATGTTTTTAAGCCGGTAAAGTACAGCTATTTTAATTTTTTCTCTCTCTCTCTCTCTTATTTACATTACAAAAAGCACCACTTTTAAACTAAATCTCTTTGTTTACAAATTTGCTCTAAATCATAACAAAAAGCACGACACAGTTGAGGACATTGTTTCTCATATTGTTGTCAATTCATTACAAAAACGACACTTTGCATGACATTGAGTATGACTTTGTCTTCAATTAGGCCTATTCACGACAATATGGAGAATTATTTGCTTTGTTATCGCCAACACGCCAATTTATATTATTTTGTTATCATAGTTGTCCGCCAGTCCGTTTTATTGATGACAAAATATGAAATATCTCGAAGACAGCATCGAACCAAATGTCGTCTGTACTGAGCGGTCGAACTGGGAAGTTAAATTAGTTTTTATTTATTTTGTAAATTGCTTTTATTTAGGTCATTGTCTGCCACAAAGCTCATACAGTGTTTGCAGCTTTGCAAATGCGTTGCTGCTTGTATATATGTAAGCGATAATTGTTATGTCTACAGCATGCTGCATACAGAAATTGCTTGATAAATGTCATGATTAAAGGTATTGAAAGTAAAATTTACAACTTGAAAACGCATTGTTTTATTTGCAAATAATATCGTTATATACATACATAAGTACCTAAAGTTTGCTGATGAAGAAGAAGAAAACTAAATTTGAAAGATCTAGTACGTGTATTATATATTATTTGTTCATGATCGAGCTATTAAAGGGTCGTGACTTAACCGGAATGCCATATCCCGGAAACCAAAATGTAATTAGTTTTTGCAGTGTTTATTATGGTGCTATATCGGTCAAGAATAATTGATTACAGCAGAAACGTCCAGCACATATGTATAAAGTGCGAGCTTTTGTAAAAGAAAGAACTATAGTTCCATTACAGTATCAGCATTGAGCTATGTAGTTAATCTTTGTGGTCTTAGCTAAGTCAAGATTAAGTAAAACCTTAAATTTGTAAAAGAAAACTATCCCTGAAGATAGGAAATTCCACTCTCAAGCTCCAATTATAATTACTGGAATCCGGACTTAAAATGTTTCGTAACTTTTGAAAACTTTAAAAAAAAGCAAGTTAAAATAATATAAAACACAAAATAATAGTTAAGCAAATGATAAATTTAATCATTTGCTTGGTACATACATAATATGTATTGCATAGCAGTTTAGACGACATATCGTCACCTTTAATACAAAATAATGAAAAATCAAACAAACATTCGAAATTTTTTTACTGATTGTGCTGATTTCGTGTTTAATGTCCTTAAAACGTCTAATAGTCACCGAAAATAGCTTATTCAGTAAAAGGATAATTTTAATAAAAATTAAGAAGAAGATTTGTGTTGCTTTGTTTTTCATTTCAAATAACGATCTGTATGAATGCGTACCGTAAAATGAACTGAAATCCATAGAAAAATGTTTGTTCATATACAGCGCCCAATAAAATCAATAAGATTCTTATGCCCTTCACAAAAATGTGTAAGGGTATATGTATATAAGTTTGTGATTCCATGTGTAACGCATTGAAATAACCATCTAAGACCCCATAAATTATATATATTCTGGATCAGAATCAATGGAGATTACGATTGAGCAATGTCCGTCTGTAGTCGTTGAAATACCGTTTCTGAAAAAACGGTTTGAGATAGAAACCTCATTTTTTAGCTAAAATGTGTTAAATTCCGGTAGTGGGTCTGCTGTTCAGTAAGATCGGTTCACGGATGGCCATTTTTTTGGTCAGATTTTTAAAAAAAATTTTTTGCCTAAAAAGTTAGCCATATAATCTTTAATGCCCATTAAATCCCAAAAATCGAAAAATTTTTGAAGTCGGCCCATATATACCCGATTTTTCAGTAAATCGGCTTTATAAGCGAAATAAAACAACTTTTGGCACCAAAAGTCAATCAGAATAGTACATATAGGCTATTTACAAGCAAAAATGGAAAATTTTAAGACATCGGCCAATATACACTCGAGATATAGCGCCTCCCGTTATCTCAAGAAGTCGGCCCTGGAAGCCAAACGAAACAATTTTTTGCACTAAAAATTTGTCAGAATGGTACACATAGGTTGTTTAGAGGCAAAATTAGAACATTTTTATACATCGGTCCATATGCACCCCGAGACAATGCCCCTACCGATATCTCAAGAAGTCGGCATTAAAAGCCAAATAAAACAACTTTTGGTACCAAAAATCGATCAGAATGGTACATATAGAATGTTTAAAGGCAAAATTCGGAAATTTTTGAAATCGTTCCCGATTTTGCAAGAAATCGGCTCTACAATCCAAATAAAACAACTTTTGGCACCAAAAATCAATTAGAATGGTACATATATCATTGTGAAGGGTATTGAAGATTCGGCCCAGCTGTTTTTTATAAAACGTCAAAAAAAAACTAAGATTTGTCTAAGGGAGCTCCTTATTAATATCATGTGGTAAATCTTATTACATTTTAAATAAGAAAAACATGTAAATTCAAGGAGAAAACTTATTGTTACTTGTTTTGCACAGTTTCCGTTGTGTGTTGTATGCAAGAAAAAATCATATAGAAAAATTTATTGATAGTAACTTCTAAGAGATTTCATCAGGTTACTGAAGATCATGTGTAAATCATGTATTGTATTTTCTTTAATTTCTTTAAGTGTCTTAATGGCTGAGTTGGTTGGTTGGCCGGCTTACCAGCGCAAGGTTGAGATATCTTGTGAAATTTGTTCAAATTTATTAGGTTCCAAACATAAATTGCCAGCGGTACAAGTATTCTACAACTACATATGTTACAGTTTTCGGTCCGAAAATAATTTGCCGGCGCTTTTTCAACGAAAGATGTGTCTTTTGTGTCAATAAATATCCGAATGAAATTACGGCTCTTAGTAAAAATATACATATGTACGTAACTTTTGTATACAGTAACCTTGGTACTGTTATGAACATTGCCATGTTGCTCTCATGTAGAAATGTCGTGACTCCATCTAGCTCCCACCTGAGAAGCAACAGCAAATGCAATACTAGAAAAGACATTTATACTCCAGAAAATGGACCTTTACAGCCTGAATCATTCGATTCCTCTTCACAGCTTTTGGGTACTAACAAACTATAGTCAAAACGTACTAGTCGATAAGTGTACCTAAGCGACGAATGCTCGTAACAAAGATACGTTGAGCGTACTAATCCCCGTTGTGCCAATTACAGAATTAGTGTAGAATTTGGGCGCTACAGCAAAACAAAAGTCATATAGTAGTTATAAGTTTTTGTTTTTGAACATTTTGGTTGAGGCAACATACCACTCCTACACCTTAGTAAGCAAATCGCCAGAGTTAAGAGTAGGTACATCAAAGTAAAACCGGTGGATGATATTTTCCAGGAAAATATTCTCAAACGGTGGTCCAGGCCCCCAACAGTGTTCGTTTACGGAAAACCATTGAAAGCCAAAACAAACTTTTGAATTTTGTTATTGTTTTGTATGTAACTAGCCGAGCAAGTAGTGTCGAGTGACATCGTGGGCCTGACAGTTAGTAAATATCTGTTCAATTTTTGAAGATATCCGACCCACTGTGCATTTAGTACTATTATAAATATCAGTGATATATTCACATAATGTATTAAAAATAAAAACAGGGGACAATTGATATGACAGTACGAGTATAAGTATCTATATGTGCACAAATATTCTTGTAAAACACTTTTCGTACCGGTGTGTGTGTGCAGACTTTTTGTTTTGTAATTTTTTATCATTTACTGTACTTCTGTTCATGTGTTACGTCCATTCACTTTAGTGACTAAATTACTCACACATTGAAATTATATTCCCTTTTTATGCATGCATATATTCATAAAATTGTTTTTCTTTTTGTTCTTCATTACGCTTCTTAACCTACGATAACCGAAATTACATTGGGCCAGGTTCATTGACCTTATTTGAGTTGAGTTTGTTTGTGCGACTGTCAGTTTGTTTGCACAGTGTTCAGAGAATGAGTGAATGAGAAAGTGTGTGTTTTGTAATTTTTATTATACCTATTTTTTAATGGACTTTTAAGTTTGGCAGTATTTGTGTGTGCGTTTATTAATTCTTTTCAAAAAACGACGAAGTAAAGCTCTAAACACATAGACGACAGCAGACTGCAAATGCTGCCTACTTCAAGTGCAGCCAACTTCAAATGTTGCTCTGAAGTCGGCTTAATAATTATTTTGAAGACAGCAACAACATAATAATCAGCTGGTGAAAAATCAAGGAAAAAGATGAAGAACACTTTTCCAAAGCAACCAGGATGAAAATTAAATAAAATATCACAAAAAATTAGCTCAAACGAAAAAAATTGTTTTGATATTGAAAATGAACAGCTGTGTATTTTAGCAATGCTAATTTCAGGGATGCCGTATTTCTTATTTCATAATGAATAAAATTGAAAATATTGATGAAAAATGAAATAATATCACGAAAGAACTATAAAAACACATACATTTATTTATTTATTGTATTTTTCCAATGTTCTTTTGTGTTTAATATTAAAAAGAAAATTTTTGTTCTAATTTGTCCAATTTATATATATAATGGCAACACTATATTTGCTTATTTGCTGCCCGTCAAAATAGAAAATAGCCTAAGTTGGCAGCAGTAGCAAATGCTGTTATGCAGTCGTGCTGCCCTGCTGCCGTCAAAATAATCGTTTTCATTTAAACACATGCATTTTATTTTTGACATATTGCTGCTTGCTGTCTGCTGTCGTCTATGTGTTTACAGCTTAAGAAAATAAAAATATACCAGTCAACTTTCGTCTACAGCAACAGCAGCTAAATAACGAAAATAATAAAATAAAAAAATTCGAGCTGATTAAATTGTGTGTTCACTTAAAAGACAGTTTTGATGTTTTTTCAGAATTTTTTCTTTTATTTTTTGGTTGCTTGTTTAACTAACGACCAGTTTTAGGAGCGGTCTTACGCAGCGGGAAGGGAGGAAGAGGTGTGAACATCAGACATGGTGTTGAAAATTAACAAATAAATACTCGTTGACTCTTGTTGAATTAATAGAGCATCCAATCACTTGGCTTTCTGTTTATTCGATTATTTGTTTTTGCGATTTCTGCCGTGTTCTGTTACTTGATTAAGCTTTTGAGACTATTCGCGTTACCCGTTAAAGTCATTTTCTAATTTTCTGATCGTAAAGTGAACAGGACACACGAAACAAACTCTTCACTCAGTTAGGTTGTGTGCGTTTATTTTATTTTAATTATTTGCTGCAGATATACGCTACAAGACGTCAAACATCATAATTTTTGTGAGTTTCTAGCGCTTGTTTTCTTTATGCCGTCGGGTTATTTTGGCCTTGTGCTATTTTCTCCCGTACAAAGATAGTTTTCAATAAACCCTGAAATGAATTTTGTCATCCATGAGTGCATGGATGACATTTCTTCGACAATTGCATGCCAAATAACTTTTTTTGCGCCAGGAAGTCTTTAATAAAAATAAATAAACAAGTTTTGGTTTTGCTTCAATGAGAGCCACAGAAAAAGTGCTCTCGATTGATATTGCATCCTGGAATGCATTTCTCGATGATTATGCACACTTAAAAATTAAGTTCTCTGTAATAAACTGAAGAAACGAGTCTACCAGACAGCAGTAAGTCTCCTTTTTGTCTAATATTGTAAGGAATTGTCCATGAAACAAGGAATCTGCCTTTTTTGTTATAACAACGGAAATGCTTGATATGCATTAACACCCACATTTTAAATTTTTATAGTAAATGATATGTTCAGGAATTGTCAGTAGTACAACTGACTCAATTATAAATTAGTGCAGTCCAACTTCCAGCAGGGTACAAACAAACTTCATATGTATGTACATATAGTTATATGTACGCATAAAGAGACAGAAAGAAGCAAAAATTACGTATTTCCCTTCTGTTTTTTCATCCGCACATTTATGTACCTATCCACCACAAAATGTCGCACGTGACGTGCAAAAAAATGGCTTCAACAAAAAATTTAGAAACTTCTGATTTTGCTTCAAACGGAGTTATTGTAGTTAATGTTGCACATGTTGTTGATGCTGTTGTTGGTGTTGTTGTTGCTACTGCAGAACTTATTGATGATATTCGCTTTATTGACTCGGCAATAAATCTGTTCGTACAAACAATAGTTAAATAACGCAATAAGTATTTGTAGCTTTTTTCCTAAATTGTAAAGAGTTTTATGTAAAACAATAAAAAACAAAAAACTTGGGGACAGCTTATAGCAATAACTCAATGGCCTTTTTCACCAAAAATTGAGCTCAACAATGGTATTTAATGTATAAATCGCGATCTGAATACAGCATTAAATTTTTAATCATATGGGTTAAATAACACCAGCAGTTGAGCTTATACTTCCTGTATAATCTCACCCCCTAATTCATAAAAATTATTACAGGCTTATAAGACTGTTATTTGACATATTTGTATGGAAAATCTGTCAGATAAGAGCTTTATAAGCCTGTTATAATTTTTATGAATTAGACGGTCAGTATTTATTTTCCTTTAAAAAACAGATGCTTGTAAGGAATTATGCAATTTGGTAAGCGTACTTTTCGCACTCAAATTACCGAGTTTTACTCGAGCAATTGAACAGAAGCATTTAGGTGATTTGCTAGTTGAGATTGTTCATTTGTGAGTCTTAGAAAAATATTACCGGTTAATCAATCAAATATTATTCGTGTGGACACTCTAGTTAGCAAATAAGCAACTGAAAACACAAAATCTACTGTTGTTTTATGCTAGGAACATAACTGGGATGAACGACGAATTTTTCGCCGCGAATATTCGCCGTCAAAAATAAAACACATTGGTGTATGTACATATATGAAAATGCACACAGCCTCAGTCGAAATTCGTTGTACGCGGCGTATGACATTACATATTGTTACGTTTTAACCTTTTCAAAACGTTTTCCGTAGATTCTTTAATTGTAATGAAGTTAAACCACTCAAGTCTTCAGTTTACAATAATCAACAGTTCAACACTTTATTTATTTGAACACACTCTACTTGTAAACACTTTACTAAAAGAACAACACTTTCACTTAATCACTTTTTATACCCTTCACATAAATGTGTAAGGGTATATATAAGTTTGTGATTCCGTTTGTAACGCATTGAAATATCCATCTAAGACCCCATAAAGTATATATATTCTGGATCAGCATCAATAGCGATTACGATTGAGCGATGTCCGTCTGTCCGTCTGTCCGTCTGTCCGTCTGTCCGTCGGTCCGTCTGTCCGTCTGTCCGTCTGTAGTCGTTGAAATACCGTTTCTGAGAAAACGGTTTGAGATAGAAACCTCATTCTTTCGCTAAAACGTGTGAAACCTCGGTAGTGGGTCTGCTATTGAAATTCAGTAAGATAGGTCCACGCATAGCCGAGATATATTCAAAAAACCGGGTTTTGAGGGATATTTTGTGTAATTTTTGTATTCAGATTTTTGAAAAAAATTTTTTCTTAAAAACTAAACCATATCATTTTTAGTGCTCATTAAATCCTAGAAATGAAGGAATTTTTTAAATCGGCCCATATATATCCGAGATATAGCGTCTCCCGATTTTTAAAGAAATCGGCTTTATTAGCCAAATAAGACAACTTTTGGCACCGAAGATCAATCAAGATGGTATATATAGGCTATTTAGAGGCAAAAGTGGAAAATTTTTCCACATCGGCCCATATACACTCGAGATATAGCGCCTCCCGTTTTCTCAAGAAGTCGGCTCTAAAAGCCAAATAAAACAACTTTTGGTATCAAAAATCGATTAGAATGGAACATATAAGGTGTTTAAAAGCAAAATTGGAAAATTTTTGAAATCGGTCCATATATATCTGAGATATAGCGACTCCTGATTTTTCAAGAAATCCGCTCTTTAAGCCAAATAAAGCAATTTTTGGCACTAAAAATCAATCAGAATGGTACATATAGACTATTTAGAGGCAAACGTGGAAAATTTTGGACATCGGCCCATATACACTCGAGATATAGCGCCTCAAGTTTTCTCAAGAAGTCGGCTCTAAAAGCCAAATAAAACAACTTTTGGTACCAAAAATTGATCAGAATGGTACATATAAGGTGTTTAAAAGCAAAATTTGAAAATGTCTACAATCGGTCTATATATACCTGAGATATAGCGTCTCCCGATTTTTCAAGAAATCGGCTCTATAAGCTAAATAAAACAACTTTTGGCACCAAAAATCAATCAGAATGATACATATAGGTTAGTCAGAAGCAAAACTGGAAATCTTTTTGTCATCGGCCCATATATGTTCGAGATATAGCGCCTCCCGATATCTCAAGAAGTCGGGCCTGGAAGCTAAACGAAACAGTTTTTTGCACTAAATATTTGTCGAAATGGTACATACAGGCTGTTTAGGGGCAAAATTAGAAAATTTTTGGACATCGGCCCATATGCACCCAACTTTTGGTACCAAAAATCAATCATAATGGTACATACATATGTATATAATATTATATACATATGTATATAATATTTGCGATCATGTATGAATGTATGTATGTATGTATGTATGTATGTATGTATGTATGTATGTATGTATGTATGTATGTATGTATGTATGTATGTATGTATGTAGATACGTTTGTATGTATGTAGGTATGTATGTATCTACATATGTATGTATGCATGCAAGTATGTTAGCATAAACAATTTTTTTGCTTTGGTGTAAAAATGTGTATGTATGTACATACATATGTATACACGAGCTTGAAAATGAAAGTGATATAAAGAATTGTTGAAAAAAGGGTACGCAATGAAATTCTTTTAAACAATTGCGTCTTCAAATTCATTCACACAAAAAATCATTTTGGGTTTCCCTACGTACTTACATATGTACATACACACACACATGTGTATGATGATACGCAATAGATCATCAACAACGTGCACAAGAAAAAAATAATTTTGTAAAAGCAAGCAATGTAAATATGTATGTATGTATGTATATATGTATGTATATAATCATTGTTTTATGGAACACACTGAAAATATTCAATAATAAAGAATTTATTTTAGAGTTTTCTATTATAGATACATACATACATACATACGTATGCATGTACCCACATACGTAAGTAAATTGAAAAGAAAATCACACTTAATGGCAATGTTTAGAATTATAATATAAAAATAATGCAATTATATGCAATTTTTTGTTAAATAAATTTTACTATAAAGTTAACTGATAAATAATTAAGAAATACATTTTGCTTTTCTTTATTTCATTGATATTAAAAAGAATTGGTGTCACCCAGTGGTTGAACTTGAGCATATTAGGAATTATTTAAATAAAAGTTTTGCAGCCTGTGTTAAATCCCGGTAGTGGATCTGATATTGAAATTCAGAAAAAATCGGCCCATTTAAAAGCCAAATAAAACAACTTTTCGCACCAAAAATCAATCGGAATGTATGTACCATTGTGAAGGGTATTTAAGATTCGGCCCAGCCGAATATAGCACTCTTACTTGTTATTACTTAAGACACTTTACACGTTAGCGCAGCTAAAATCGACTGACTGTTCAGCGTTAAACTTCGCTGCTTTTATACCTCCATTGATCATTACTAGAACATTCTAGACGTTTACAGAAGCTAATCACGCCACATCTATAGTGCGATGTGCGATGACTCATCATGAACAAAAGATATACACACACACCGACATACATGCGATGTGCGATGACTCATCATGAACAACAGATATACACACACACCGACATACTTACACGCGGCAGCAAAACTCAAGCATCTGAGTCGCGCACATACATGCACACACGAATATTGTATCGTGCGGTGGTGGTTTCTTTTATTTCGCTGTTGTGCTTATTTATCCACACATGTGTGTCAGTATGTGCACACTCGCTGTGCTGCCGTTTTGTTTATCAACAAGCTTCTATGTATGCATGTGTGTATATACCTCCTGTGTTCATTTACAAATAATAACAAGACAATATACGCACATATAAAATAACGATGATTTAGTACGTTCTAGAACAATCACAATCGGTCCGTTCACGACCAAATTTGTAACACTGCCGCCCGCTCAAGCCTGTTCGTCCCGAACAGGCCCAGAACCACTACTTCCGTACCTTGCGAGTCGTTCTAAGTGTACAACCTTCATTTTTGATCGGTGGCTGTTATGCTTCTGTATCCTGTATACAACGTCGTTCAACCTCTTAATCACCTTATACGGTCCATCCCAATGCGTTTGTAATTTGGGAGACAGTCCTTTCTTCCTTTGTGGGTTATATAGTAGAACCAGTTGTCCCTCGCGGAATCCTTCGGAATTTGCTGCTCGATCGTACCTGGCTTTCATTTTATCGCTGACTACTCGAATTCTGTTGCGTACAAATTCGTGAAGGTCGTGCAGGTCACTTTTGTCCTGTGAAGCATTCTCGGCATCCTCATTCTTCGGTATAGGTTTTATGCCAAATTCCAAATCTCCAGGCAATCTGAGCTCTGTTCCAAAAACAATTTTTGCTGGTGTTCTAGACGTTGAGTCATGCACAGCGGACCTGTATGCCAACAAAAATTTTTGAATGTGCTCATCCCAGTCTCTCTGATGGTCGCTCACTACTTTCCTCAGGTATTCCTCCAGTGTGCGGTTAAATCTTTCAACCATACCATCAGATTGCGGGTGAAGCGGTGTTGTCCTGGTTTTTCTTATGCCATAGACCTCGCACATTTCCTTAAAAATTGCAGACTCAAAGTTTCTGCCTTGATCGGAATGCAACTCCATTGGAACACCATACCTGCACACCCAATTATTGATGAAAACATTTACCACAGTTTGAGCCTCCTGGTTTGGTATGGGGTATACTTCTGGCCATTTGCTGAAATAGTCCATCACCACAAGGACATAACGATTACCGGCAGTACTGACTGGAAAAGGACCTGCTACATCCATAGCTATTCGCTCAAAGGGCGCACCCGAATTGTACTGCTGCAGGTGTGCTCGAGTTCTCCGTGCTGGACCCTTCGCCGCTATACATTCCTTGCAGTTCGCTATCCAGTCGGCTACTGATTGTTGCGCTCCAACCCAGTAAAAACGCTGCTTTACCTTTTCCAGTGTTTTATTAACTCCAAGGTGACCACCACTGGGACCATTGTGGAACTCTCGCAAAACTTCCGGTATCTTCGATGATGGTACAACTATTAAGTTAGAAGTTGTTTTGCCATCCGCACTTTCCCATATACGGTATAAGCATCCGTCTACCAGCTGCAAGCTGCTCCATTGTGCCCAATAAGCTTTAGCGAGGGGACTCTCAGCCGCAATTTCATTGCGTGCAGGCCTACGATCACTCTGTTTAGCAGCTATTATTTTTCTGAGCACCGGGTCATTTTTCTGCGCCGTTAGCCAGTCTTCGTGGGAGTCTATCTGCGTTAGCCGAACATCAATGACGCACTCTTTCTGCTCGTTTCCCCATTGGTATGATCGTGACTTCTTGGTCGGCTGTTGTTGGCCTGCCCTTTTGCTCGGCCTCTGTCGAGATACGGATCTAGTACGCCTCCTGGGAGCTTTACAGTTGCGCTGAAAGTGGCCTGCCTTCCCGCAGTTAAAACACTTAGCTCGGCCTTTGTTCGAGCTTTCGGCCAATGCTTGCAACAGTGCCTCTTTAATCGTACTGGCCAAGCCATCTCCTGGCTCATGAACTACCTCTAGCTCCCTTATTTTGTGGACCTGTGACCTTGAAATTAGTCTGGCTGTCTCCTGGGCCAACGCAAATGAGACGGTTTCGGCGAATGACGGCTTTGGTGTTGCACATACAACTAGTTTAATGTCGGGATCTCGAATACCGTTCACAAATGCCTCCGTCTTAAAATGGTCCAAAAACGAGTAGCTCTCTCCAGGATAGCTAAGCTGCACAAGACGCTCAATCTCCATTGCATAGTCCTGAAGAGTCTCATTGCCTCTCTGCACTCTGCCTCTCAGCTCCATTCTGTGGATTTCCTTCTTGTGCTCTCCACCATACTTGCGTTGCAGAGCTGCCATGATGACTTCATAATTGTCTCTAGATGAAGCGGGCACTGTTTCCAGGACCTGTGCAGCGACACCCTTCAACGCCAAAATTAACTCAATGCACTTCTCTTCCTCCGTCCATGCATTTTTATTGGCCACAGTTTCAAACTGAAACTTAAAAATGTTAAAAGGTGTGCTGCCGTCAAAGGTGGGCGCTTTCACTCTGCTCACAGATTCAGGAATAGCTCGGACTGGCACTTCCTGCAGTTGAAGCCCATTCATTCTAGCTTCCAGGCTATGAAGCTTTTGATCGACATCATTTTCTAGGGCAACAAATTTTTCTCCCACTTCGTGAACATTTCGCTCCAAGCCGCACAATTTTTCTTCCATGGCATTCACTCTCTGGTCTATAGCCGAAGACAGTTTCATCAAATTTTCATTCGTTGTCGTATGCTTTGCGTTTATTTCTGCTAGAAGCATTTCATTATTCGATTTTATCATTATATTTGTTGCTTTGGACGCCTCTTTGATGGATTTGGAGTTTTCCTCCATTTTCTGCATCATTATTGCAAACATAGCGTTGAAGTCCATATTGCTTGTAGATGATCGTGTACTCATCTCCAGTTCTTCTTTTTCTTCGAAGTCATGAGTATTGATGTCCAGACCCAACCGAACAAACTCCTCCATTAGCCTCTTCTGCAGCTCCACTTTGTTACCAGTTGTGGGCAGATCCAATTTGCACAACTCCTTTTTCAGTTGTTCCACTTTAAGCTCGTCGAACTTCATTTTACAATCCCACTTCTGACACCAATTGTTACGTTTTAACCTTTTCAAAACGTTTTCCGTAGATTCTTTAATTGTAATGAAGTTAAACCACTCAAGTCTTCAGTTTACAATAATCAACAGTTCAACACTTTATTTATTTGAACACACTCTACTTGTAAACACTTTACTAAAAGAACAACACTTTCACTTAATCACTTTTTATTACTTAAGACACTTTACACGTTAGCGCAGCTAAAATCGACTGACTGTTCAGCGTTAAACTTCGCTGCTTTTATACCTCCAATGATCATTACTAGAACATTCTAGACGTTTACAGAAGCTAATCACGCCACATCTATAGTGCGATGTGCGATGACTCATCATGAACAAAAGATATACACACACACCGACATACATGCGATGTGCGATGACTCATCATGAACAACAGATATACACACACACCGACATACTTACACGCGGCAGCAAAACTCAAGCATCTGAGTCGCGCACATACATGCACACACGAATATTGTATCGTGCGGTGGTGGTTTCTTTTATTTCGCTGTTGTGCTTATTTATCCACACATGTGTGTCAGTATGTGCACACTCGCTGTGCTGCCGTTTTGTTTATCAACAAGCTTCTATGTATGCATGTGTGTATATACCTCCTGTGTTCATTTACAAATAATAACAAGACAATATACGCACATATAAAATAACGATGATTTAGTACGTTCTAGAACAATCACAATCGGTCCGTTCACGACCAAATTTGTAACAATATGTACGCATTTGTCAGATGCACGCCTTAACCATTTTCAGCTTATATGCTTTCCAAACCTTGCATTTTTGGCTCCTCACTTAAGCGGATGCCTCTGTATAAAAATTGGTAAAACGCTAATGTCTAAAATACACATATGTATGTAGGCTAACAGTCACAGCCATCAGTTAGCTGGTGACGATGATTTAGACAATAATGTTTTTGATTGATTTTAATTAAATGTTAACCGTCTAATTCATAAAAATTATAACAGGTTTATAAAGCTCTTATTTGACAGATTTTCCATACAAATATGTCAAATAGCAGTCTTATAAGCCTGTTATAATTTTTATGAATTAGGGGGTAATTATCTAATGGCTGAACATTTTATCCTTACCGAACAAATTCAAAACAAAAACCGAAAATTCCAAGCACATTCCCACCCAATGCTTCCATTATTTCTTCTTAAATTTTATTATGAATGATATTGTTTCTTGAGGATATTTAATATAATCAAAAAATATAAGTAAAGGAGTCAAATGGCAGATATTTTCTCAATACATATACTAAAAAAAAAAGACTTCCAAGGCTGAATCTTAATCACGACGGTCAATATCGACCTAGTTAAATCGAATATTTCTGTGAACGTGAAATCGCGGCTTTAGATATCGAACAAAACTTAATAACATTGGAGATAATGGCCTTCGAAACCGAGCGGTCTATCGAATAAGGTCTTTGTAAATACCATTTGAGGGCAAATTGGAAACGGATATATTGGTTTGTAATACAAATTTAATCAAGTTGATCATTTCCAAGCACAACAGTGGAAAGAATTGTAAGGGGAGCATACAATAATATAATGCGCAAATATCAATTCTGAACTCATTCTCTATTAAATAATTTTTTTTTTTACCATTACTATGAGGCTGATCCCTACACACGCATTACTTTGCACTGTAACTAGCATAAGGTTGAAAGAGGGGGCGATGTGTGGATATATGTATGTATGTATATATACACTAGAGCCCCGACTTGCGTCGTTAATGGGGACCGGAGAAACTCGACGCAAATCGAATCACTTTTTTCTATATAAATGCACTGAAATTTAATTTGTTGGGGAAAATATTTAAAAGAAAGCAAAAAAAATTGTATTTTTGATAAAAAAAATACTAGTAGGAATACGTTTTTATTTATTTAATTTACTTCAACAAATGTTTATATGTATGTATATGTATATTATAAAGAAATAACAAAACCATAAATTAAGAAAAAAAAAAACATAAAAATGACTCATGTTTTACGTCCTTAAGGCGTAAAACATGAGTCAGACAGCTGCTCTTAGCACTACTTATATCAAAAAGAAAAGGGGATTTCCCTTTTTTCACGCAATCTGAAAATTTCTTAACGTACAAGTGACGATCGTTGTTGCCAGAAGTTGTAAAAACTAATGAATTCAAGATGCTAAATACATACTACACTACAAATGCTAAAAATGGTAATCCACAATGATGCAGTAAAAAATGTAACCGTGTTTAGCGACGCAAATCGGGGTCAAAACGACGCAACTCAAACCGACGCAACTTGAAATCGCAACGACGCAACTTGAATTTTTCCAGTTTAAAAAAGCGACGCAAATCGAAACGACGCAAATCGGAACGACTCAAGTCGGGGCTTTAGTATATATAGTATATATATATATATATATATATATATATATATATATATATATATATATATATATATGTATATATATACATACTTTGAAGGGGACAAGATAGTTATTGATGAATAAATAAATTGAAAATAACGGTTATTGTTGATCAGACCTCGTATATTCAACTCAATCAATAACATCAAAGTCTTGGGCTATATTTTTTTTTTATATAGATTTCCCACCAACATTCTTTGAACCACTTTATATCAATTTGCATACATTACTTCCGACATCTATTTCCACGTTCTTATTCTTGTTATAATTTCTTTCGCGATATTGCACTTATTCACTATTGCACACATAAATATGTACACATGTTTGAAAGTCTCATTGGTGACACACATCCAGTTGACCCACTGACTTTGCTACAATGTTGTAATACATGCTACAGCGCTACGATTACAAATAAAACAACAACAACAACAAATATGCATTTAAAGAGAATAACAGAAGGTATGGTTGGCTGACTGTTGGTATCGCTGGTTAAGTAGTTTCTGAATGGATGCAAAATACATGTAGATGGAAGAGAATGTGTGTGTTACAAAAGCAAAACATACGCCTAGAAATTAAATTATTGTTAGATATACTAAACAAGAAAATCTACTTTAACAATAACTGCAACTGGCGCAAGTAACTTTGATGCAGTTACTTGTTGCACCAAACAGATGTTCTCTTTTGCTTGGTTTCTAACAACAGAACAACATATAGATTCGTATACATTCGTATGCAACAATTATGCTGATGCAGAAAATCCAAATCTGTATACGCACACACGAACACCCAACCGTTTACCACCATAAACTTGGCACAAAAGCACACTTTGCATTTGCAACGTGCAGCCTAATTTTATTTTCTAAAAAAAAAAAACAAACACAAATTATTTCGACAAACAAACTCACTTGCACTTTCAAAAGTCTTGCCCATATCCTAATGCCAAGCATTTAAGCTACCATGTACCACTTATGTTGTGCGTTTATGACTGCGTGTGTCAATGAATTCTACAAAATTTTTGTGTGCGGAAATCTAACAACAAAACAAATCGTCTAAAAGCAGTCTAAAAACAGCAACAAATACAAAAAAACGGAAAGTTTTTGCCACAATTTTCGTAATACTTACCGCAAAACATTCAATGCCAATGTCAATGTCCAACATGACTAAAATCTAATATCTATACACACACACACACACGCACACCCATTCAGAGTGTTCATGAAATATTGTTTTTGTAAGTGCGTGCGATGCAGCCGCTACTGCAGCAGCATCAAATGAGTTTTATAAATCTACAAAATGCACACACACAAACACGATTGGAAGCCATACGAGCCTGCTGTGGTGTGCTGGTTCTACTCTGTATAACATGGGTGGTTTCTGGTGGTTTGCAGTTTAGCTAAAGTGTTAATACATTCACCCGAACAACACAAAACTAACAAGTCTAAATTATTCCCAAAATAGCTTAATTGACTTGGCAAAGTAAACAACCACAAAAAGGCACCGTAGGACGAATGCTGAAAAAATTTAGATTTTTTGTTTATATAGTGCCAGGCCCGCGAAGTCGCTCGACACCGTTTGCTTATACAAAAACACTGAAAACAAACAACAAAGTTTTGAATTTTGTTTAATGCAATTAAGCGAGCGAGTGAAGTTTAGTGACAGATAATGCCTTAATAGGCTCAAGTTAAACCCTTGGGTGACCACTTAATTTTATAAATAAATTATATACAATTATTTCCGCTTAATTGAGTTTCTAAAAATGCATAAATTTTAACGCAATTAAACGCGAACTCAATTAAGCAATACTCGGTTAATTGAATCGCTAACGCAATTAAACGAAAATCGCTTAATTGAGCAATAGAGCGAAACACCCATGCATAGATGGAAAACAAAACTCATTTCTTTAGTTACATATTAAGTTGAAAAATTGTTTAGGTTTATTAAAGCAAAATAAAAATCAATTGATTTTTATTATTCGAACTTTTTCTTATATAACTATTTTTGTATTAAGTTTTTCAGGCTCGAGGTCTTTCCGTTGTATTTTTGTGATTGATATTAATTAAATAAGACATCAAGGGTGGACAACTAGTTGTTTCGAAGCCGCCACACTTTCTCGTCAGCCTCTGTCTTTGAACTCAGGCTTCTAAAGCGACAACCAACAACTCAGCCAACCAAGTTGTTGTATATTTTCTGTCTAAATTTTTAATTATATCACACACACCATTTCTATTTGATTAATTTTTTATATTTATCACAGCATATTTACCGAGTGAGAGCTTCTCACCACACAAAGGTAACCAAGTTGTATTACAACTTACTTTATATATTTTTCTGAGTTCAAAGACGGGTGCTGACGAGAAAGTGTGACGGCTTCGAAACAACTAGTTGTCCGTCCACCCTGCTAAAGGTCTTTGATGTCTTCTTTGTCTTACTTAATTAATATCAATCACAAAAATATTATAAAAAGAACTTGAGCCTGATAAACTTAAAAATAATTATGAACTAAGAAATAAAATAAATAATTATAAAACAAAAATGTACGTTCATCGTACAATGTTTATAAAGGAACAGAACCATGATCGTTTTGCGGCAAAATAATGTTTTACGTTTGTGGAGCAAAAAAAAATTAAGTAGACGGAATCAATTAAGCGGGTGACGCAATTATACGGATATTTTAACATAGACAGGTATACTGAATGATTTCGTTCCATGATTTTTGTGCAATAAAGCGGGAAACTCAATTAGGCGGGGCTCAACTAACCGAAAATAACTGTACTAAAGAATGTGGAGAGCATATCTGCCAAGGCTATCAGCTCGAAACCCTTTTTTTCTTAATACCACCTAATTAAAGAGAAGCAAGATTTCAAAGCTAGTTGGACAACCGGCTATTTAGAGCTCACTACACCTGTCATCAGTACCCCTATGAACTTTGGATATGCTAGATTTTACAATTTCAGCAGTGCCGCTTAAATCACTTGGCTATTGGTCGTTAGCTTTGGTTCAATATAAATTAAACATGTGTGTTTTTCAAAATATAGTTTCAGTTTCTAAAGTAAAATTCGCATAAAAGTTTTTCTGAGGAGAGCGATAACGTCTAGTGCATCTAGGGTAGAAAATTTACCAAATTCTTAGTTGAAAGTTTTCTTTACTTATGTGTTGTGCTTGTGACCAATCACAAGTCATAAAAGCAACATATGCAGAAAAAAGTTCTCCTATGTTCATATCTAGAGTAAAAAGCATTGTACTATATAATAACTCTTACAAGAGAGCTGACTTCAAAAATGAACTGAAATATTTATTCGCTATAAAAGTCGATTGAAATGTATTATTTTAGGTTTAAAAATAGACCTTCATGTTTTTCTAATGTTTAAAATTTCTGCTGATGAGTTGTTTAGCTTCTACGAAATATCGGCGGCATATAGATGGGTGCTGATGAAGGGCGTTTGCTACCCAGAAACAGCCGGTTGTCCACCTACTTAGGTATAAAAATTGTACTTTTCTTTACTTAATTGATATTGATTAAAAAGTGACAAGCCAAGGGTTGAACTTGAGCCTGAAAAAGGAATATAAATACATATATGGCTGAAAAAGACAGAAGACATTAAAGTCTATTTTTTAGACCTAAAATGAAAACTGACTTCCTTAATCTGATTGCCATAAGAATTTTGGAAATCAATCAATAATTTTGTCCAATCAATAGTTTGGGCTTTTTTCGACATTTTGTTAGTTGTACAGCCAGCCTATCGACAAACTCGTTCAAGAATTAGAAATACATATCTGTGAAAATTAGTTTGTAATTGTAAAGGGCAATTCAGACTATTATACTGTGTATTAATACTTGCCAAAAATTCAAATAGTACGTGCAAGTGTGATGGTGTCAATGCAATGTGTTATGAAAACGAGAAATAATACGATAAAAAATTGACATCCCATAAGACTTCACCGTTTTTTGAAAATTTTCTAAACGATAATACATTTCATTCGATCAGGGTTGGTTTTTTAACACAAGCAGCTGTTGAAAAATTTACCAGCCAGTTGTTTCATAGCCGATGGCGTGCCGTCACTAATGCGTTTTGATTTCGTTATACAAGCGTTCGAAATTTGGAATTTGGTTACCGTATACAAATGTATTTTGCTCTAGCTGCATTTAGAACATAAAATATTTGTCTGTTTTACATAACTATTATTTTAGCTGCTGAATATTTTTTAGCGCCGGCACGTCCACCGCCAACATGAAATTGCTCTTCTGCCGCCGTGTAAAGTTTTATGTTGGCACGTTTATTATGTTCACTAGCACAAAAAAACACGTTGGAAAAAAATAACGTATGTACATACATATGCAACAGCTGTTTTCTTTTCCACTCAAATTTTTTATTTTATTTGAAGGGTGATGGTGTGAATGTAAAATGTAATTTACGTTAGACTTTTTGACAGTCGCAAGAAATCTAATTATACTTTCATCTCACAAAACTCGATAAAAGTATTTATATTTGTATAATGGTCTGATTTGCCCTTAAGAGGTATTTATAAGGTAATTTTTCAGACTGATACAACGATTATTCGATGAAATCTGTCTGATTTGATACTATTGTTCTAAATCAGCTCAACAAAAAGTATGTGCATACATATGTTTGTAGTAGCTCGGAGACGATTTTTATTTGGTCCTACAGTGCGTTGCTCCAACCGCACATACCGTCATAAACCACAATATGTGTTATTGAAGCCATGTCAGGTATGATAAATTCGACACATCTCTGATTAGATTAAAACAAATATTTTCTGTATGAATGAATAGAACTGGTAAAAATATATAGTAAAACCATATATAGTAATTAAAAGTGTTTAAGTGCATTTTGCAACTAAATAAAATTTATATCATTAGCTTTGAAACAAACGGACGTGAATATAAAAACTATAAATTTAGTAGATTACAGTGTTTTATTAAACTGCCTTTCACTTACGATTCGGTCGCTTTTAGTGACCTTAATTTCATTAGTATGGATGGATTTCCATATTCCATCTGTCTTATCTCAATGCTCAAAATACAGTGTATTTCATTCATATGTTAGAAAAAGGAATTTATTGTGAGCGGAAAATGTGTCATCAGCATAACTAGAAAAACACATTTTTTCTCATTCTTGTTATGTGCGTAGTTCTACTCCGATTTTCAAAATTTTTGTATGGTCTTAAAGCGTAGGCTGCAAAATCTAAATTTTATTGATATAGCCTATGAAACGGGTATACATTTTTCTTAGTTGGTGTTGCTGAGATAAAGAGAATCAGAAGATGTTAAAAAATTGGTGTACGTTCTTGTACACATTTGTTGGCATAAACAAAACATTTTTGCATTATTTGTATGTAGTTAGTCTGTTCGAAAAAATTATAAATTCGTGTATACATATGTTTGATGCGTTATTACATGTTTGTCCTACAATTTCCCTTGTTTGAAAAGATTTCTTAGCAGAAAGAAAAAATAATATTGTGCAAATCGAAAAAAAAAATTTTTTAAATTGGAAACTTTAAGTTTTGAATAACTCTTCCAAACTGATTTCCGAAAATATTACTTATTTTTGAAAGAGTTTTGGGCTGTACAAATAAAAATTTTTGGGTGGAAGCAATTATTCGTACTGCATATGAATATGAAAATGCAATAATACTTCTATCTACATCTATTGAGCTTATAACTTTGTTCAGAAGAAGCAAGTAGAAAAACTTTACAAAAATTTATTCACAGGTTGACAAAAAAAAGACTACCCTGGTCCCTGGTATAAGATAGAAACATGGCAAGTACATTTTATTTTCAAGGTAATCACTCGAGACTGTAGTGGAAAACTTCTACTCAGTTTTTGCTCACAACGTTGAGCAGCGCGGCAGCCCTTCATACAGTAGTAACTTTAAAATAATTCCAATATTAAAGAATTTGAAACATTTTAACAAATAAAAACGAAACTATATTTACTAAAAAGCTTTAGTAATGGCGACAGTAGTTGAAAAACATTTAAAGTTTCACAAAATCGTAAGTTTCATGCACTGTACCACAGACAGAGATCAAACCTAGTTAACTACTGTAAAGCTCAAAAGTAAGTATCTAAACAATATATCACGTTATTCAATTTATCCACCCATCAATAAAAGTAAATATATTGCTTTTAAAACATACGTAATAAAATATTCAGAAAATATTTGCATTCTTAGTGGCCTGCGACACAGAAATTTCAAATCTTGGAAATTATGAGTACCTGCGCTAACTTCACAAAACGACTACCAGCCTGGACTTATACATACTCGAACCCGCTCTGCTATACAGTAGGATGCCCAGCTAGGTATAAGAGTTGATATGTTCTAGAAGAAGAAGTACTTTGTTTGTTCCCCAACAATATGATTTTTCAATACAACCAATTTTTCACACAAAGAACACAATCATGTAGCAACAACATCTAGTGAGTTATCCTTAAATCTTATTAAATTCTTAAGTTTATCTAAAAAGATTTAATAGAGCAGCAGAAATTTCAATACCTATGAATATCACCGAATACAAATTCAATAGTGTTCTCTCGTTGCCATCCCTGTTCTATGCTGCTGCTACTTCCGATGCTGCCGGCGCTGTTAACTTACACTCTGCTTTGCTAGTGAGTATTTTGGTTAAGAATGTGTGATGTAAAATAATTAAAAAATTAAATTTTGTTTTGTATTATTTAAAAAATTGAATCTTTATTTCAGCAATCAAGCAACAAGTGCTCTGTCAATTGCTTTTGAATTAAGATTGATTTTAACTTAAAATTAGTTCAGCTTATATACTACTTATGAGAATATCCTAGACTATTTTTATAAACGTGAATGCATTGGCGCTGTGGAAGTGTTGTTGGAAATTCTTGATGAAATTTGATTTTCCTTAAAAATATTTATTTGTTCCCACAGTGGTGAATGTTTTAGTTTGCCCCAAATGTGCATAGCATTGCAAGTGCCGTTATTACGGCAAATTATTAAATGCATAACTGCATTAAATAAGGGCAGTGACTATTTCTAATTTTGTGGGAATAAACAAAACTGTTATTTAATCTATGCATAAATTTTCTCACGGCAGGCTTAAGTGTGACACACACACACACGAGTCATAAACATTTCATGGTCACTTCAAGAGGTGCAAAGGCGGCATTATTTTTATATAATTCACATGTGCTTGCCGGCCTTTGTTGATAAGATTTTTAGTGATACATGATATTGTTTTGCCTGATTAATAAATGCATTTGAAATAATTAAATCTTTCATTTGTTATGGTTTAAAAGAATTAAATCATATTATGCTACACCTCCACTTTTCGCAAGAATGTTCATATAACGATAGTTTTATGGACATTCTTTTACAAAGATTGTTTTATTTTAAAATGTAAGACAATTAAAATTGATTTATGACTTATCTAGTAAATTATTTTGTTTACTTCTATTTGTATTTATTTATTAACAATTGTAGGGAAAGTTTTTTATTAAAAAAAAAATTAATTGTTAAATTGATATATATATTCTTATTTTACAATCGCGATTACTTAGTAAAGGGCCCTTTTACT
Source organism: Sturmia bella (assembly GCA_963662145.1). NCBI lineage: Eukaryota > Metazoa > Arthropoda > Insecta > Diptera > Tachinidae > Sturmia > Sturmia bella. The sequence continues at coordinate 71,515,189 of OY759168.1, forward strand.
ATGTTTTACTTGTTATGATATAACTTAAGTCTATTCTTATGTACTATTTGTTTTTTATTGGTTTTCTTATCAACTATAGTTACATTATTTCTTATGTCTATGTTCTTAATTTCAAATGGTCCTTTGTAGTTTGGTTCTACTTTGTGACCTGCTTCATATTTAAGTAAAACTAAATCTCCTATTTTTAAATTGTAGTCTAAAACATTTCTATCGTAATTTTGTTTTTGCTTAATTTTATTCCTATCTAATAATTGTTGAGCTCTCTTATATGCTACTTCTAATCTAAATTTTGCCTCTTTGGCATAACTATCTATATTATACAAAGGGTTGATTTTATCAATTTTATTAAATTGTTCAGCCTGGTTAGGAAGTTTTGAAAAGACTAGCTCATATGGACAGTAATTGTGAACTGTTGATGGAGTTGTATTAAAACAATATGTAAAATATTTTAACCATTCGTCCCAATCTGTCTTGTCATTGTTAATATAAGAACGTACGTACTCGTTAAAAGTTCTGTGGCTTCTTTCTATTGTTCCTAACGTTTGGTGGTGATATGCAGTGGAAGTTATTTTTTCAATTTTTAAAAATTTACAAATTTCTTGCAATGTTTCATTTGTATATTCAGTGCCCATGTCCGAAATGAACGTCTTCATTGGACCATAGGTAAGTATAAAGTTTTCAAAAATTGCTTTAGCGACTGTTTTAGCGCTTTTGTCTTGTATTGGTATTGTAACTAAATATTTAGTTAAGTCACATATTAGTGTGATAGCATATTCATTTCCGTAAATTGATTTTGGAAATGGACCTATTGTATCTACATACACCGTGTTAAATGGTTTATCTGGTGTTTCTGTAAGTGTCATTGGACTTTTCAAATGTGTTGTTGTTTTTGATGTTTGACACTTATGACATGATTTTACATAATTTGATATGTCTTTGGACATATTCTTCCAGTAATAATATCTTTTTATTTTTTGTATTGTTCTATAAATTCCGCAATGTCCTCCTTCTATGGGATCATCGTGATATTTCAGCATTATTTCGAGAATTGCCTTGGCATTCTTACTATCAATTTGGGTCACCTCATTTAGTAGCGCTACTTTAATATTCTTTAATATTTTATTGCCCATATTTTTAAATTCATTAATTGAGATAAATTCGAAAATTTTCTCACTAGGTGCCACTTGTAATTTATTTATATTATGTTTACCGGCCACATATTCGAGCCTAGGGAGAAATTGTCCTAAGTCAAAGTTCCCTTTAGTAAACAAATCATTAATTTGTATATATGTTACTATAGATTTTCCTCGTTTGATGTAACATCTTCCGGGGGAAATCTTAAGTTTATAATATTTTCTGACGTCAGTGTTGTTTAGTGGTACATATATACTGGGCTCATTATTTTTCTTAATATTATTATGCTGATTATTTATATTATTATTTATTTTTGTTTTTTCATCGGTCATCGATCTAGTCGTGACTCTAAGTATAGAACAAATTTTGGTATTCATGTCTTTTAGGTCATTTATGCTTATTCTTGAAAGTGCATCGGCAACATAGTTTTCTTTTCCCCTAAGATACTCAACTGTAAAATTGTATTCTTCCAGATCAAGTCTCATTCTTGTTAATTTTGAGCTTGGGTTTTTCATTGAAAATAGGTAAGATAGTGGTCTGTGGTCAGTGCGGACAAGGAAATGTTTTCCATATATGTATGGTCTGAAATGTGTTATGGCCCAATGTATGGCAGTTAGTTCCTGTTCAATTGTTGACTTGTTGCTTTCGCCTTTAGTGAATGTTTTTGAGGCGTATGCAATGGGTAAATGTTTGCCATCATATTCTTGTGATAATACTGCTCCACAAGCGAATTTACTTGCGTCCGTTGTTATGCAAAATTCTTTTGTGAAATCTGTCTTCTAGTTCTGAAATCTGTACCAATGTCAAGTCCGCTATTAAAGTGTTAATCCGTTCCTTGAAATTGAGTACGTTTCCCTTTTGTTTAGTGTTTCTTAGGTCAAAATGTATGTTGCTTGCCGTTCTTGTGGATTTGAAATGTTTTGTTAGAACTGTTTTAAGTTCTTCGAGTGTTTCAGGTGTGTTTCCTATAATCAGTATGTCCCTGACTCTGTCTACTAATTTTATCGCCAGTACGTATTTTATTAGGTTTTTTTTTCCTTGCTCATTCAGTTCAGAATGAACCATTTCTATCATTGAAAGGAAAATGTGTTTTGGTGTTCCGTCGAAAACTGGAATTACATCCGAAGCCTTTTTACTGTCAAAGTTCGACATGATTTTTGGAATTTCTTCTTGCTGCTCTTTTTGTAAATCTTCTCCTTTATGTAGTGTTAATATCTGTATTGCTGTTTCTTTAAAATTTCTAAACTGAATTATATTTTCATCTCTTAATGGATTTGCCAGATGTTCTACTACTTTAACAAATTTTTCACTTAATTGTTCTATTGCATTTAATTTTTCTTGTACTGTTTCTTTTGTGTATTTTTTGTTATGGATTTTTTTTTAGCGTTTTATATTATTTTCTCTAGTTCTTCAAATAATTGTTCCATGAATATTATTTATTTATACAATATATGTATTTATAAATTTTTTTTTTTTTTTTTTATTTTTTTCATTTTTATTCTTATTTATACATATGTATTTGAAATGTTTGTTATATATTTTGGACATTATTTCGTACAACCTGTTTTTTTATATAGTGTTGCAAAAATTTAAATAAAATTATTATTACAAAAATAATTAATAAAACTATTACAATTTCCTGACTAATTTCTATTTTATTATTATTGACGGCGTATGCGTTCGACTGTCCTTCGACCTTTGCGTCGGCTATACCCATGTCTAATATGTTTTCTATATTAAAATCTATCATTTAAAATAATGTAATTTGTATATTCTATACTCTATTTTATTTTCTTCTGGGTTCTTCGTTTATTGGTGTCCTTTTGATTTTTCTCGGCTTCGGTCCTACGGAAAGGATGGATGGTTTAGTTGCTTTGTCTGCACCTTCTTATAAAATTGCCTTCCATCTGGCTTCTGCCTCTTCAAGATTTTTAAGAATTTCCTCCAAGCTTTCTTCCATGAAGGATTTTTTTTGATTAGGAGGTGTTCCATTTGTTTTAATAATAATAAAAAAATTATAAATAGAGAACCAACTAAGCTTGAGCTCTATCTGTTGGAACCTATTGTCCTTTTTCAATATAAGGATAAGCAGAGTATGCTTTATCTTCCTTATAAAGAATCTGGCAGGATCGCCATGATGTAAAATAATTAAAAAATTAAATTTTGTTTTGTATTATTTAAAAAATTGAATCTTTATTTCAGCAATCAAGCAACAAGTGCTCTGTCAATTGCTTTTGAATTAAGATTGATTTTAACTTAAAATTAGTTCAGCTTATATACTACTTATGAGAATATCCTAGACTATTTTTATAAACGTGAATGCATTGGCGCTGTGGAAGTGTTGTTGGAAATTCTTGATGAAATTTGATTTTCCTTAAAAATATTTATTTGTTCCCACAGTGGTGAATGTTTTAGTTTGCCCCAAATGTGCATAGCATTGCAAGTGCCGTTATTACGGCAAATTATTAAATGCATAACTGCATTAAATAAGGGCAGTGACTATTTCTAATTTTGTGGGAATAAACAAAACTGTTATTTAATCTATGCATAAATTTTCTCACGGCAGGCTTAAGTGTGACACACACACACACGAGTCATAAACATTTCATGGTCACTTCAAGAGGTGCAAAGGCGGCATTATTTTTATATAATTCACATGTGCTTGCCGGCCTTTGTTGATAAGATTTTTAGTGATACATGATATTGTTTTGCCTGATTAATAAATGCATTTGAAATAATTAAATCTTTCATTTGTTATGGTTTAAAAGAATTAAATCATATTATGCTACATGTGCAAATAACCGATCTGAAGGTCATCGGCTGGCTGTGAGTCAGTGAAATCTGTTAAATTTTTCGTTTGGCATCATTCCAAAAATCTCATTGGTGTTCAACACGCAAATCTGCAAGAAAGAAAAAACATTAATAATTTCGAATTTTGAACGCCTTTCTGTTTACATTTAATTGTTGTACATGAATACATACGTACATATGTATGTATGTACATATGCTCAGATTTTTCAAAGATTTCTTTGTTTGAAGAGAGCGGATAAAGGTCAGGGTTTTCCTCGCGAACCCACCTAACTATAATATACTTTTGATGAAGTTTCACCCATTGAAGGTTTGAAAATTGTACACCTGTTACTTGAATATTTTTTCGGGTCAAAAAAATACCTTTTTCTAATTTGTTTCTTTCAGCACATCACACATTATGGGCCTTAACTACAGTCAAACACTAAAGTCGATTCTTTTTAGAAACAACTTAAATTTTAAGAAGTGTTGCGAACTTTTTTCTAACTATAGTCAAAATCAAAGTTGACTTTAAGCTAAATCAGCTTTAAATGGGTGCCACATTATTTATCGAAAATGCCAAGTTATTTATCATACAACCTCTTAAAAATTTATGTAAAATCCCATCTCTAATAAGATGACTCTCAAAAATTACGTAAACACGTAAACACACACCTACAGAAATGTATGATTGTATTAGTAAGTAAACAAAAAACCATCAAAGCGAATTGAATAAAAAAAAAAATTTTAAGAAAATTTTGATTAATAATAATTATAAGAAAATCTTTAATTTAATTATTTAATTTAAAAAAAAAAAAATACATTACAAAGCTTTTACATATAAAAGTGACATTTGTTTGAGCAAAGCTATTGCCAAATAAGTTAAAGACAACTTCTGCTCGTTTTAAGTTTAGAGCAAACTTTTGCGCGTAAAGTCGACTTTTTCTCGTCTGTAGTAGAAAAAAAGCTTACTTTTATTTAGCAGTGACTTAAAATTACTTAAAGCATACTTTTTCGATGTCTATAGTTATGGGCTTATGTGTTTTTAACAATGGATGTGCCCACTTTTAAACAAGAAAATGTCTACATGTAGTGCGTCCACTCAAAATCATTGCCTCTGTAAAAAAACATATCAAAAGTCGCCTGAAAAATCTTCAAATGGAGCGTGTTCTATTTTCTCATGTCCAAGCATATGACATCGAAAAATAATTGTATTGGAAACAAATAGCGATGGTTTTTATGCGGCACAATATGAAGGAAGTGTGTTAGTACAGTATTTATCGGATATAAGAAACTTGAAAAATCCACGAAAAAAGTTTCTTATAAGCGTTTCTTCCTTATATACAATTATTTTATATAAGAAACTTATTTCTTATATAAGTAGCTATGGCCATAAGGCATTTGTTTCTTATATGAATATACCAGCTTTTTTACCTTTTTATGTATATACGTAGATGTATGTATGTAAATAGAAAAATAAAACAAATCGAATTTTATTTTATTAACCCCTTTAGTAAATAGATATAAAAAACTAGACAACTTCAATTTGAAAAAAAAAATTATATGTAGTAAATACATGTACATACATAATTCATTTTGTACTATTTGTTTATTTATTTACGAGGCAAGAAACATAAATTTCTCATGAGCACTAAAAGTAAAAAAAAACGTTGTTGTTGTTGTAAAACTGTTAGAAAACAGAGTTGTCCATGCAAACTACATAAATTCAGTGTTGCCCTTGAAAGTTTCTTATATAAATTCTTTTTGTGGTTTTGGTGTTCAAGAAAAAGGTTCTTTTATCAGTTTTTTTTTAAAAGCGTTTTTCTTATATGAAACTTTTTTTGTTAGAAAAATCTCTAAAAAGATGTGGTGTTGTTGCAAATGTTTCTTATAAGCGTTTTGTTCTTATATGAGATGTTCTTATATCCGACAAATACTATAATAATAACAGGAATTCGCAAAAAAAAAAACTTTTATATTGCAAATCAAACGCTTTTTGAAAACGTGCAATAGTTACGAGAAATGTAACTGGGGCCAATGTGCGAAAATTTACTTCAAATTGGCGAGTAAAATATGAAATACTTGCAAATACACAGCAAAGTTTTTGCACTTTGTGCCAAATATAGCAAAACATAATTCTAATTTCAAGAAATAGTTTCTGAAAACGTACAATACTTGGAAACAATGGTATTGCTACAATTGTGAAAAAAAAGGGATTTTTACTTTCAAGGTATATTTCCATTCAATATGTGTATTTTGTCAAGATTCAAAAAAAACTTTGTACGTTGGCGAAAGTTGAATTTCTTGCAACTATCTCAATTAAAATTTTTCAAATTTTTAGTGATCTGTTGCAGTACAGTTTTTTTTCGCTTAATTGAGCTTATTGCACTAAAAATCATGGAACGAAGTCATTCAGTATACCCGTCTATGTTAAAATACCCGTTTTATTGAGTTCCGTTTAATTGCGTCATTAGCTTAATTGTTTCGCAAATTAAGACATTAAGAAATTTTTCGCATTGCGAAAAATAAAAGCAAATGTTTCGTCTAATTGATTCCGTCTATTTAATTTTTTTTGCTTCACAAACGTAAAAAAAATATTTTGCGGCAAAAAGGTCATGGTTCTGTCTGTTCCTTTATTAACATTGTACTATGAACGTACCTGATTTTTATTTTGCTTTAATAAACCTAAACAATTTGTCAACCTAATATGTAACTAAAGAATTGCGTTTTATTTTTCATCTACTCATGGGTGTTTTGCTTTATTGCACATATTGCTAAATTAGACGATTTTCGTTTAATTGCGTCGGCGATTCAATTAACCGGGTATTGCTTAAGTGAGTTGCGTCAAAAGTCGTACATTTTTAAAACATCAATTAAGCGGAAATAACTAAAGTAGCATTTTTTGCCAGCACATATTTAAAGTATTTAAAATTTGTTTGGATCTAATTTCTACAAGATTTTTACAAGATTTTTGCCTATTTTCTTGCTTTTGCCCCTAATTTTTGTGCGTTTGCAAGCACTGTTTTTTTTGCACCTGTTTAACTTGAACAAATAGATTCTTTGTTTATTTTATAAAATTTAATCAAAATGAAGCATAATAATAGGTATAATATTCACTTTTTACTATTTTGTAAATATTTCTTTGAGCAACGTTAGCATTAATTTGATTCCAGCACAGGCATGTTTTGTGGCGGCCTTGTCGTCGAAAGGTTTTTTGAACGCAGGAGTTTACAGGTTGGATTGTAAAAAACAAACAGCTGTTTTAGCCAAAAACCATTGCAAATGCGGATCTGCAATGGTTTTTGGTTATGCATATTTGCTTAAGTGATGCAAATCTCGGTTCCATACATTTTGTTCTTGTAGTCTTGCAGACTATGGCACATATGCTACGGTTGCAATATCTGCAAGATATGCAAGGGCAATTTGTAATGAACCGTGAGTTCCGCTAGTATTTTGCACTATTTTACGCGTTTAAAGAACTGCTCAGGGTTAAGTTTTGCAAAATTTTTAGCATATGTCGCAACTGCAATTTTCGCATTTGGCAAATGTTTTGAGAACAGGAAATTTGAATGAATACCATATTTACATGTGTTCAATACATTTTTTTAGAATAAGAAATTTGATTCGTTGTAGAGAAAATTATTTCAATTTGTGGCAGCGTACAAACAGAAACAAAGTCATGTGTAAATAAATATACATACATATGTACATACATAATAATTTGTGAGCAAATATAGTTAGGTTCATGTACAAATACAGTATTTTTCGGTTAATTGCACATCAAAATTTGCACAATTTTTTGTTCAATTAACCGGGGAACCAATTAGCCGATACCCGTTTAATTGAACAATTCGTTCAATTACAAGAACCCTATTTAATTGAACAGTTTCTTCAATTACAGCAATCACGCATAATTGGAACTATGTACTAATGAATTAAAAGAAATCGCATATGTGCACTTTAAGTTTTTCAAAATCATTTTTTTTACCTTAAACGAAAAACAAAAATGCAAGTAACAGCAAAAAATGTACATATGTATATGTGTATAGTAGAGATGCCACCCAGTGTTTTTCACAAATGATGTCAAATATGTATGTGCAAAAATGCCAGATTATTTTTCAATGCAATTAACCAGGTAAAAGTAAGAAGAAATTTATTTTTGATGACATGAATTTTGAACGAATTAAGCGGGAAAATCAATTAACCGGGTTCAATTATCCGAGGAAATTCACATGGTGTTCGTATGCAATATTTTTTTTGCCCGATCATGTGGTTCAATTAAGTGTGGAAACCAATTAACCTGACCCTACGGTCGAAAAATACTGTAACAATTTTGATAAACAAAGAATGTGATCCTGAAACGTAAAAAAAAAGATAAGAAAAAAAATCACATAACGGTACGTCGTGTAAAATTTCGGTCATTTAGAGAATTGTATAAAAATTATCCGAAATTAATAATCCATGGTAGCCTCTGTGATAGAAACAAAGGTGCGATGATTGGGCTTATAAAACTCACAATTACTGTACGGTGTCATGGAAAGAGTCAAAATTTTTGTAATGAGTCACGGCGGCTAACCTAGCACAATAGAAGAAAGGAGATGCTGGATAAATGGATGAAATACCAAAAGCATATGTAAAGCATAAAAGTTATCGGTCGATCACTCCGAGAGATATGTTAGTGCAAAGAGTATGTGACATTAAAGTCTGCAGAGATGAAATGGTGCATAATAAACATATAAAAAATTAAATCAAAGCTAATAAAACAAGGTTAATATATTAATGGGGTTTCTTAAAGAGGGAAGTTTTGTTATTCCAATAACACTGTGCAACAAATTCAAGTTATCAAAATTTAGTTAGATTCTGAGAGTGAGGGGTAAAAAATAGAGGCTAAATGAAGACCTGTATCGCGGCGTTGGTTTATTTTAGTTCGAGTTATTTATCTTAATCGACCTTCAAACTTTGCAGTTAAATGGTGATTTTCAGCATATTTTTTTATGGTTTTCTTGATATAACTTGGGAGGTATTCTTTCCTTCTTACTCCCCTTTCCAAATTCTTATTAAAAAAATTGCTTTATGTGATCTAGTAGGATTTCACACTTGAGACATTGAAAGACAAGCATTTTTTTGAGTTCTTTTTTGATCTGTCCAAAGCTTACACACTTTGGAAGTTAATAGAGAGCCAGAAATACACACAGCTGCCGAGGATAACTACATACACAAAAGATGGCGAGTGGAAATAATGTCACCAGTTTTCCCTCTTGAAGTTTCCTGGTCGTGGTGAATTCAATATTTTGTTGCATTTTTTTTTTGAAGCAGTTTTTTTTCGTGGTTGGAAATAAATTTATTTTTACGTTTTCCGAGAAGGAAGTTGCCGGTTGGGACCCGCCCTGATTAAATATTTGAGCTCGTCGGCGGAACAACTTATGCTCACTAAGGATGAAATATAAAAAAGTGATGAGGCAAGAAGACAAAATTACAACACCAACAATATACATATGTCCACAAATCTCTCGCACAGATAGTCATATACTACACCAGAGGTGCCCACGGCCTATACGCTTGGTACGCTTTTGTTTTTGTAAAACCGCGGAGAATTGGCTGAGCATTCTAATATGTATACACAACTTTTTGTATGAAATACACACATACACACATACCCCAAGTTCAAAGCAACAACACTTTCATATGCACAGCAATACGAACGCAGGCTTTGTTGGCACACATTTGTGCCAAGCGTGAAGTTTGTTGTTTTTTTGTTTTCATGATTTTGTTGTTTTTTTTAATGATTTCGTGAGTATGAAACACTTAAAGAAATAATTTTGTGTTATTAGTTTCAACTGTACAGTTTATTTTGTAGAATGAATCCCACGTGGGAAACCGACTTTTGTTCGCTAAAAATTTTGAAAAACGAGCACAATGTATGATTTGCTTTCAAATAATCAAGACGATTAGTAAATATGATTTGGAAAGGCATTTTAATATAGTACATACATTTTGTGAAAATGAAATTTAATTTTTTTCCCAGTGTACCTAATGAAATATTTCTGTTTTTCTTTGTGTGCGTCAATAAAGTGTATACGTATTCTTCCATAAGAAGATTTTGGGCACCACTGTACTACACATTTTACCGCACCAATTCGGTACCCTTAAGCTTCGTCTGTCTGTCTGTCTGTCTGTCAGTCCGTCTTTCAATGTCCCCAGTGTTAAGTCCCAGCAAGCTCTGAGTGGGTGTTCATACTTTGGCAATTGAAAGACAAACCGACGAATATTACTGGCATCGTAACGGTGCGGTGGAGTGTGTAGTACCCGACTCTCTGTACGAGATAGTTGTGGACATTTTTTGTCACTTTTCTTATGCCATCGTCATTTTAATATTGCAAGCTCTTTGTGTTTGGATTTTTGCTCAGCGGCTGTCTTTCTACTAATTTCCCAAGTGTGTAAGCTTTAAACAGACCAAAAGAGAATTCAAAACAAAATCTACCTTTCAATTGCCAAAGTGTGAAGCCGCTCTAACGTTTTGAGAAAGCTGCCAAATGTAATTTATCTGAAGGATCAAAATTCAGTCCTCCGCTTAGATTGTAAACTTCTTTTTTAGAAGTTGTTTCAGTACTTTCAGTTCCACGTGTATTTTTTTGCAGTCCTTTTGATGATTCCTATTCATAGTATGTAATAAATTTATAATAAAAAATAGATATGCATATATTTATGAATTTAAAAAACCCAAATCATAATTTCTCATTTGCTTAATTGTTGGGTAATTAAAGGCACACTCTTTATCTATTCATCTGGTAGCCATGAGTGAGACGAGTTAATTGAATGAGTTCTTTAACCTAACATTTCGTTTTCTTTTTTGCCACTCTTGTCCGGGTTTCTATTTCTTTTTTAGAGATGTGCATAAAATGAATTATGTGAACATGTTCAAAAGATGAAATTCGTATATGCAGTATTTAAGAACCGCACTCAAAAAGTACTTGAAATGCAAAGTAAGAAGAAAAACAAAAAAAAAACTGACACCAAAAAGTAACTCTTAAATATATTTCCATGTAAAAGAAATAGAAAACAAATTTACTAGAACTTGGCACATACTCAGACAAACCATTACTGTGAAAATGTTCGTACATACTTACGTAAATAGACATGTTGGCAAAAAGTGTTCAAATATCTGTTCATGCACCATAAGCCACTCAAGTGAAGTGAAAGAAAAGAAACAACAAACAAAAATTGTTTTTATAATAAACAAAAAAAAAATTTAAATTAAAGAAAAAAGTAACAAAATACACGAAAACAGTAAACCTAGTGTGGAAACACATATAAATGTAAAAAAATAAAACAAATATAAAGTAAATGCATGAAATAAAAAAAAAAACCGAAGAATTAAGACAAACTTAAGCAGGCACACCCACACCAAATTTGCCATCATTTATTTATGAGTGTGATGAATACGCTTAAGTATCACATCCCAGTTGGCCATGCTGGTGGACGATGTCGCTCAGCCTGTTGTACACCCAAAGAACAGATGTAGAGGAAAACACCGTTTGCTTTTTATCAGCGAATGTGTAGAATACGATGGCACGTATTTTGGCGTTAAAGACCACTTGCATGACATATTCGTCCATATTGTCTTTGCTAATTATGTTTTAATTATTTTCAATATTTTTGTTCAAATAAAATTAAATAAAAAATCACTCAAAAAGTATGCTTTAAGCAATTTTAAGTCACTGCTAAATAAAAGTAAGCTTTTTTTCTACTATAGACGAGTAAAAGGCGACATTACGCGCAAAAGTTGGCTCTAAACTTAAAACCAGCAGAAGTTGTCTTTAACTTATTTAGCAACAGCTTTGCTCAAACAAATGTCACTTTTATATGTAAAAACTTTTTAATGTAAATTTTTTAAAATTAAATAATTCAATTAAAGATTTTTTAATAATTATTATTAATCAGAATTTTCTTTAAAATTTGACTTTTATTCAATTCGCTTTGATGTTTTTTGTTTACTTACTAATACAATCATACATTTCTGTAGGTGTGTATACATAATTTTTGAGAGTCATCTCATTAGAGATGAGATTTTACTTAAATTTGTAGGAGGTTGTATGACAAATAATGTGGCACCCATTTAAAGCTGATTCAGCTTAAAGTCAACTTTAATTTTGACTATGGGTAGAAAAAAGTTAGCAAATGTTTTAAAATTTAAGTCGTTTCTAAGAAAAACCGACTTTAGTGTTTGACTATAGTTAAGGCCCAGTATGTTTGACGGATATACATATGTAAATGTTAGTGCACAAATTTTGTACCAACAACAGACATGGAAATTAACTGCCTGTTTTTCTAAGAGCTTACGAAGTCTTCATTCGCATACAAGCATTGAATATTACAATAAAAATTAAAATTTTTTTATTGTTTTCAAAACTTCTTTCTCATTGTGAAAAACAGGCAGTTAATTTAACAAGAATATTGATTTTAATTTTATTAATTTTTAATTTTCGAATATGAACTTAATTATTTATTTGCTTTAAGAGCCAATTGAAATGGGTTAATTTAGGTCCAAAAATTAACTTTTTTAAACATATTTGCTGTCTTTTCAGCTGTCTATATGTTGACGACATTTCGTTGGTGTTAATCAACTCATCAGTAGACTTGAAAAATGTTTAAAAGTTTATTTGAAACTTAACTACTCTTTGACTTTTCTTTGCAACTTTCTCGTTGTATAGAAGGTTGCAAAGAAAAGTAAGAGTTGCAAAAACGAAAAGAAATGTTTGCTGTGTTAAAGGTTTCTTTGAACATTTCTGATTCTCATTCTGTTCATGGGAATTATGGAATAAGTAGTTAAGTTTCAAACAAACTTTTAAGAATTTTTCAAGTCTACTGATGAGTTGATTAGCACCAGCGAAATGTCGTCGGCATATAGACAGCTGAAAAAGACAGCAAATATTTTTAAAAAGGTTCATTTTTGGACCTAAATCAATAATTTTTAATTTTTTATTCAATACCAAAACTGTTAAGTTTTTCCTTATTCAACAAAACTAAATTAAAAAGCTACAGCTTAAAACTAGTATTTTTTAGCTTTGCTTGTAGTATGCATATCTTTTTTCGGAAAAAAGGAGCAAAACGTCGCATTCGACATTCAATGAACAATCTATAAAAAAACATGTAAAACTAAAACAAGATAAGCAACAAATACACAGCATAAGCGACTGAGTTCGTTCGACCACGAGTGCAACGATTTGGCCTCACAACTTGTTTTGGGATATGCCAGTTTTTGTCAAAAAAATATCTCAGCATTGGACTTCATGCACGACATTGTCCTCGATAAATTGTCACACAAGCTGCTAAGAAAAAATATAAGTTTTGCAATTAAATGCATATTTTTATAATTATTTTCATGACTACAGACATACTTGAAAAGTGACAAATTTTTAATGCACTTTCAATCAAGTTAAGATCTTTACACTTTGATTTGTCATACTCAACTATTGTTTTTCATAAATGCTGTTTTGGTTTGTTTAGAGGATAGCTTAAAAGAAATTGTTCTTTATATACACGCACGCACGTATGTTTGCTTTAAAGTACCCTAAAATGTTGAGTCCTTTACGTTTTCATGGATGGACTTTGACACTGAATAGTTTACACGACAATGTCGCTTAAGGGCAATTCAGACTATTATACATGTATAAATACTTTTATCGAGTTTTGTGAGATGAAAGCATAATTAGATTTCTTGCGACTGGCAAAAAGTCTAAAGCTTAGCTTAGACGATATGTTGAACCATCATATATGTATGTATATGCTAACAATTGTATGATTAAAAATAACATCAAATGCATATGTGATCACATATCATATGCTAGGTGTTTACACTATATGCTGAAACTACCAAATTTGTTTAATTCAACACATTTCAGCAAATGGAATGTCAACATAAGAGTTAGCATACAATTTTTGTGTTTATATGATATGTTGACAATTACATGGTGATATGTATACTGAATCGTATAAACATTTGCTTCTAAAATAAGTTTGATACTTCTTTCTAATTATACAACGCGTTATTGCAGAAAATTCGTGTTTTTCATATAAAAAAAATGTCTTCGGAAGAAATATCGCTTGCTATTGCTTGTGCAGTCCTTGTTTTTGATAGTGATGTAAAAGGAAAAAGAAGCCGAATTTGGAAAATAAAATGGGTAGAAGAAGGTTTTTGTGCAAAATTATACAAAGAATTAGAAGACGTTCGAACATCTGTGCCAATTAATTTTCATCTTGGCAGTCGCTGAAAACAAAATTGCGGCGGCGGTTGAAATCCGGATGTATGCATGTAATCAACGCCTTGCGGTTGATTGTTGATTACTCGAACTAAGTCAAGCAGAATTCATACCAGGTGGACTTGAAACAAATGTGATTATTTTGGCTTCTAGCTTTTTGTTGACTTTGAAATATATGTAATGAAATAGATCTATTATTTTTCATTTGCAGCAAATTGCCTTGCATCCACCTGGTATGAATTCGCCTTGAGCTATTTATTGTTTTTTAATTTGAGAGCAATTAATTCATTGAGATATTTATTGCTTTTTAATTTGAGAGCAATTAATTCATTGAATTTCATTTCATTACGTGTGTGGTCGTTTGCAAATTTTGAAGAAGATATATGTATATTTACATAAACAAAAATTGTCGGCGGCTCAATAAAGCCATTCGGCAAATATGCATACAAATTAGATATATGCTGAAAAGTTTAAACAGCATTTTCAACAAATAGCATATCAGCTAGCATACGCAGGAAGTTAGTCAAAGACTAAAAACATACTGTTCACACGATATGCTAAAATTGCCAACATATATTTGTTGGTATTGTTAACAAATTGTTTGCAAACAAACGTTGTTAAACATACGTATGCTGGTAAAGATTTTGCGTTTGCACGATATGATGGCACTTAAACAAAATTTTCAGCACAAATATGCTGATTCAACATATCGTCTAAACTTAAAGCTTAACGTAAATTACATTTTACATTCACATCATCACACTTCAAATAAAATTAAAAAATTTGAGTGGAAAAAAATTTGTTTTAAAAAAATAACCCTGATCGAATGAAATGTATTATCGTTTAGAAAATTTTCAAAAAACGGTGAAGTCTTATGGGATGTCAATTCTTTATCGTATTATTTCTCGTTTTCATAACACATTGCATTCACACCATCACACTTGCACGTATTATTTGAATTTTTGGCAGGTATTAATACACAGTATAATAGTCTGAATTGCCCTTTATCTGGTCTTACAAATGCGTTGATGGAGGACAACTTATGAGACAATGTAGGTCATGGTGTCGTGAATAGATTTTGAAAAGTGACAATGTAGAGGACAGTGTCGCTCATACTGTCCGTTATAAGCTTGTACAAATGACAGTGCACTAGACAATGTCGAGCAATTTGACACTCACCACATTTTACTTAAGATGTTCTTTGAAAAACTATTAAGTAATAAGTGACATGTCGCCCATAAATCGTTGATGATAATTGTGCTCACGGAAGTTTTGCCAATATGGATATAAACGTGCATATGTATGCAGGTACAATCATGCATACCGAACACGGCAGTAGCAATAGAAGTCGTAGAATTCTGACGACAAGTCAAGTTGTAGCATTCGCTAGAGATACAAACGGACAAGCGACAGACGGACGACGACCTGCAGACTGAAAGACCAAAGCTACCAAAAAGTAAAATTGCTCAATGAAAAAAAGAATGTAAAATTGATAGACAAGTTTACAAACTGCAAAACAACGGAAACATTTTTACACACTGTCATTACAACTGCTTTGCTTTTACTTTTGAAATATTACAAACTTCATTTGTGAGTAATTCCTCATTCGAGGTTAATGCCCTTCAAAACATTTTGTCACACAAAAAAAAAAAGAACTTCCAAATCGAAAAAAAATGTCAGTAAAAATATGAAAATGGCTAAAAACGCATGCTTAACTCAGACAGCGGCAAGGAGAGAATTATTAATATGTTTGGCAAAGTACGAGGGCGGAAAGTTTAAAGAGCCTGAAGTTGTTGTAGTAATAAAGGAGCGAAGTGTCACAGCTAAAAAATTGTAAAAATGTTCGCTTTTATTCTTTGTTACCCATTTCTGGTGGTGCAAACATTTTGATATTTCAAACTTATTAAATTTTCCGAAAATCCTGTGTCTTGTACAACCTACGAACGAAAACATTTGCCGAGAAAGAATAATGCAAAACGTGTTAACTGAGCTAATTATTTTCTTAGAATGTTACGGTTGTCCAAGAGAGAGGTAGTAATCAATGAAGTCATAAAAACAAAAAGCTGATGACGTTTGCATCAAAAGCAAAAACTTTACCCAACTAATAGATATTTCGCAACATGTTCAGAGACACATGTCAGCAAAGCATAAATGATTCAATAAAGAATGTAGCAGCCAAAATAGTTGTCTGAATCTATTGTTCAATTCGTTTTTCTTTCTGTGATATGATCTTTCAATATGACCTTAGAGTCAATAGTCAATCCCAGGTATTTTGCCTTTGTGTGCAACATAATTTGTGAACGGAATTATTTTAAAATGCATAATATTCAAATAATATTAAAAATATTTCAGTAACGTTAAGAAATTAAAAGAAATTGCAATTCTAAGCAGCAGCGTGTACTTGTACTTAGCGTTCTGCTGCAATTGAGCGTTGATTGTTGAGTCTATAAGCAGATAGAGTAGATTGCATATGCTTATAATTTCTTGTGTTTGTAGAAACTTGCTAGCAGTTTTCAAGTTGCAATTTAACAGACTTTAGCTCATTACTTTTATTGATGCAGCCTGTCTGTCAAACTCATACCAAAATCTAACGAAAGTACAACAAAGCATACAATCATTAAAATCCCCAAAGTCGAAAAAATGGCGAATACAATATGTGTGTAAACTGTACGTGCAGGGAAACAAAATTCAACAACATGAAGAAAAAAAGTTCAACACAACTGATGAAACAACGAACCATCATATTCGTTTTGGATATTCTAAGTTGAGACTTGTATATTTAGCAAGTGTTTCCTGTGTTAAGTACCACAGCAAAAATGACTTGTTTTTTGTGAGTTTTTTTATTATTATTATTTTTGCCTAATACTGCTACTCAACTTGACTACATCATGTCATAAGTTTGACACCTTTTCCCCACAGCAAAAGTGCAAGTCAAAAAGATATCTCACTTTTACAGTGGTCACAAAATTTATAATATATTATCGCCCATGTTCTGAAAAACGCATTTTGCTTAAAATTTGCGTTTTCGATTTGAAAACGCCAAATAGGTGTTCTCAAGAACGCTTATCGCTGGACGTTCGATAACACCAAACAGGTGTTCTGGAAAACAAAAACGCTAGAAAGATGGCGTTTTCAAACCGCTAGTGTATGCTGAAACGATCTGGTCATTTTTATTTAAACTACACTCGAAAGAGAAAATAAAATGATGTAAAATTTAAATTTAATATGTTTTGTTTTTATTTGAAGAAAAACTTTTAAAATATTTTTACTATTTTAATTAAAAATATGCAATTTAAAATTTTGCTTTGTGTTTGTCAATTGTCGGTATCATTTGTTTACTTTTCAACTGGCGATTTATGCAAGCAGCTGGTCAAATTGATCTTCGAACAAAATTTGTGCTAGAGATGTTAACTTTAAAATTACCAACTCGGCTATTTTTATTTCAAACTTCTGATAATATTATTTGAAATTTATTAAGTGAAATTTAAAAAATAATTTAAAACCTGTTGCAGCACATAAAAACATTCACGAAAGCTAAAAATGTATACAAGATCCTATTTAAAACCGGCTACCCGTGATGAAACTTACCAATTATTTGCAAGCGTTTATATGTAACATCTCTAAATAAAAAGAAGAAGCATTTGTGGTTCCTTTGACAATAAATATTAAAATTTTAAATACATTCTTACATGTAAGTACATAAAGAAATGTTTTTTTAAGCTTAATAATAAGTCTTGTTTTCCATGAAGGGCACCGCATAAATCACTAGAGCAGTGTAAAATAATTCTGCAATTTTTGGAGACACATGTTTTGTTATTTTTTTCTCTGTGTAGGTTTTACATAAAACACACGTTCATTTGTATGTTAATTTTTACAATTGTAGAAAAACTAACATAATAATTGACTTGAACAGCGAATTTGTTTTGATCCTTTTGATTTGAAATACATCACTACGGCAATTGATTAATTTGTTTTATTTTTTATAAATTTTTTCTTCATGCTAGATTCTGCAACAAAGTTTAATAAATTTTTTCGACTATATGAAATATAATTTAATATGCAAGAGTAGCGAAGATATAAATAAGACTTCAATTTAATTTACAGAATACATTTCTAGTCTTCAAATTCATAGAGAGTTTTGAGTTGATATATGTTGTTTTAAATAAATCAATTTATCGCGTGCTTTTTAGTAGGGTCTTGCCTGCAATAAGTCGGTGATAAAATGTTCGTTTATGAATACTTCTTTCAAGAGATTTCGCTCATAAGAGATTAATGTAACGTTTATAAATTAGAACGTTATTGCTTAAAAGAAAACAATTAAAGAGTATTGAGGTACAAACCAGCAGCGCTTCGATGATTAGACAGGTACTCTACTGAACCAGCCACTGGTGCTTGATGCGTTTGATGATGTTGTGTGCTTATACATGCTGTTTGGTTTAGAGATCTTTCTTTCTTACTATCGGTTTGTCTGGGTCCTCTTGCACAACGATCAGGAATGCAAAAGTTAGTACAATTGTACCTTACGCTATTAAGGTATCTATTTAAAAGTCAAAAATATAATGAATACGCTGCTTTACACCATATCTACGCAATACCGACTAACGCATATTGTCTATTGCCTGATGTTGCAATAACTTTGTCTTGTTTTTACGAATCCACCCACTCTTGTAAGTATTAACTTAAATTTCATGGGCATAAGTGAAAAAAAAAAATTCGAGACAATTGTGGCACTGCTTTGAGAATATTTTTCTTGGGATAAAGTGATGTTTCTCAAGTAAAGAAGATTCTCTTAGTTACTATACACTTTGGTAAAGAATATACCTATAAAATTCCTGTTTTTTCGATTCTTTTTAATTGTAATCAGCTACTTATCGGAAAGTGCAATAAAGGAATTATATAAGCATTACGATTACTGTGTAATTCATTATTTATTGTAAATAACATTTAGCACTTCACGACGAAAAACATAAGTACATTGCAAATTTCTTTAAAAGGATTTGGCTTCCTGCGGCCCACTGCTTCCATATTGAGCAGAAATATTCTTCTACTCTTACAAAAGCAAGTAAAACACTTTTGAGTTAACATTTTTATTTTCAGTATAAAATATTTTTCCTTTGGTTTCCATCTTAAGATATATTTTTGTGTTTGGTTGGACCATTCGTGTGTGAAGTTCATGAGGATGTCGCACACTCTGCAGAACACACATACACATTCTATTTACAAACAAACCCCGGCACTTGTCATATGTTTACGTTAAAAACACATGTAACTTATTCTCTGAAAGTTTGGGTTATAGTTCTTATTTTGCCTTTTGTTAAAACCACATGCTCTCTCTCTCTCATCATTAACATTCATTCCAAAAACATGCAGAAAGAAATGCACATGTACATACATAAATACTTCGAAGAGCCAAAGAAAGCACATGTAAGTCTGTATTTAAGTTTATACATATATCTTTCGTTGCTGTTGTACCTGACCTAGACCAACGTTTATTATATTGACGCGTCACATTCTTAAATTTTTCATGCTAATGGCAGTTAAATTGTACTCAAGCAACACGTCAAAACCATGTTGGATGTACAACAGCAAAAACTACATTGTTACTAAGCTTTTAGTGGTGTGGTTGTTGCTGGGGTTGTTGTTGGTTAAATGGTAATAACGATGATGATGATGACAATTCAAAACAAACATTTGAGCATGCTGTTAAAAAATAAAGAGAACAATTGTGAATGATGATGCTGAAAATGGTAATGCTTTTGGCGACTGTATCTTTAACTTTTTGTGCACGTACAAACACATGTGAAATCACTCAAGAGCACATGTCCATGGTCTCATGTAGAAATTCGATTTTTTCAGTCTCGGGGATTTTGCATATTTCAACACAACATCCTTCAATTACTCAAAACATGGAACCAACCGATTAAACATATTCCGAGTAAGGGTCTTTCTACCAGAATCCAACGATATATATTGATAAATGTAAACAAATGTATGTATATATGTATAAGGCTGTAAGATATTGTTGTGGGCTTATATTTGTATGTATGTATATATATTTGGAAAATATCTAATATAAAATATAAAAGAATAACGATATTGTATTAAAATATTATCTCATTGCTCGAAACTCCATTTGTTATCAAGAGATAAACATCAAAATAATAAGAATTCTAAAGTCGCAAGTGAAACATGGAAATTAACGAACCTATATACATATGTATATTTATATACTGTGTAATATTAGTTACCCTGCAAGAAATAGCTGATGGAAACTAACACATTAACAACTTAATTACTAACACATGCAAAACAATTTTATAGGTTTCAGCGTTGCCATTACAATGATTGTTTTAGTATTTTGATTTTCCCTTATTAATTTGGTAATTTCATTTGGAACTACGTTTATGCATTACTGTTTTTATAGGTTCATTTGTCCATTTTTTTTAAATATAGTTTATTTATTATATTCTCTTTGAATTGTTTTTTGAAAATTTTCGAAAAATTCTTTTTTTATTTATCAATAAACAAATTAATAGCATTACATGTAACCTTGTGGGCATTTTGTAAAAAAGATTTTGAATGATCACTTTGCTGAGGTGGTAACGCTGGTACAAAAAAGAAATCACACGTACAGGAATGTTTACATCAGTGTTTTCATTTTGCCCTTAAGAAAATGATAGAAACGCTGATGTATGCACCCATCAGCAGTGTCGGTCATATGATGGATCATATGACCGACACTGTTCTTGCAGGGTTATATATATTAAGGTACGGTCAGATTGGTCAAATATTTGAATCAAATATGTTTGCCCGTTTTCGGGAAAACAAAATGAAAATTCAAACCAATTTTGTTTTGTGGTCACATTAGCCATATTTTTTTGCCTGTTTTGTTAGTTCAAACATCAGTCAAACAACAGAAATTTTTTATTTGACAGGAAATGTTTTCGCCATGGTCACACTGAAAAGTTTATTTGCCGTTAAAAAATATTTGCTCAAACAGTGAAAAAACAAAAAATTATTTCATTAAAAAAAATATTTAATTATGAAGAAATTGAAGATTTCCTTTTGTTAAGCTGCGAAGCATTATCAGTTTTTGTCTTACAAGAGCAACAAATAATTAAAAAAAAAGAAAAAAAGACTATGGGTACGGAAATGGGTCCAACGTCGAGAGGAGATTGGATGCTGTTCAAAACTGCTTCGCGAGCCCCGTTTAGAAACTCCAGAGCTATACAAAAACTTTTTACGGATGAACGCAATTGACTTCGATTACTTGGTAAGACATATCAGAAAGATTGCATAAAAACCGAGATTTCACAATTTTTTAGCTCGAACTTGTGGAGCCGCTAATTATAAATCAAACTACTAGGCTTCGGAATCCGATTTATGCAAAGGAACGTTTAGCAGTAACACTGCGGTATCTCGCTACTGGCGAAAGTTTTAGACCCCTCCAATACATTTTCCGGATTCCCCACAATACCATTTCAACAATTATTCCGGATGTATGTGAAGCTATTTACAAAGTGTTGCAGCCGGAATATTTAAAGAAATTTAAAGAAAATTATTCCATTGTTGTTGGCTAATTTTTAGGTACCATCGACCGCGGAGTAATGGTTAGATGTTTCTGAGAAATTCCTAAAATTGTGGAACTTTCCCAATTGCCTAGGATCACTGGATGGGAAACATGTTGTCAGGACTGCGCCAGCTAATGCAGGAAGTATTTACTACAATTACAAAGGTACAGCTATCTAGCTTAAGAGTAAGAATATTGTGCTAACTTTCTGTTTCGTAGGAACACATAGTATTGTTCTCATGGGCATCGCAGACATTTAAAATGTTGTTTTTGTTTGCATGTATTTATGCGAGCAATCGATGTCGAGTGGCACCGGTAAATTAAAAAAATTATTTTTATTGAAACAAAAATACTTCAATGAGTAATAAAACATAACATGATTAAAAAGTAGTGAAAACCCAAGGGTTGAACTTGAGCCTGAAAAAGTAATTTAATATAAATGTATTACATAACAAAAAACCTTAATTTAGTCTCTACATTTATGGGTATTTTGCTATAAAAGCCGCTATTTAAAAATCATGTATAGCATTCATAAAGTTTTTTTTTGTATGGAAAATATTTCCCTGTTTGCTCTTACAAAAATTTTGTAAGATCAAATAATTGTTTGCCGAAAAAAGAGGAAAATATTTGCCAACATGTGTTCACACTTTGGTCACATCAGACACATTTTTGTTTGCCAAAAAACAATTTTGTTTGTACGCTAACATATAAATTTTTGTTTGTCGATAGTAATTGTTTTATGGTCACATTACAGCGAACTTGCTTTGATGTTTGCTTTCAAATATTTGACCAATCTGACCGTAGCTTTAGTTTATGTTCAAAAATGAAACTTTTTAAAAAATATTTGCTGTCTTATTCAGCTGTCTATGTGCCGACGACATTTCGCTGGTGCTAATCAACTCATCAGTAGACTTGAAAAATTCTTAAAAGTTTGTTTGAAACTTAACTACTTATTCCATAATTCCCATGAACAAAATGAGAATCAGAAATGTTCAAACAAACCTTTAACACAGCAAACATTTCTTTTCGTTTTTGCAACTCTTACTTTTCTCTGCAACCTTCTATACAACGAGTCACCATTGGTTACTACTGGTTGTTCTGTATTCTGTTCGGAGTGAAAGAAATGGTCGACCTAATTATAATATCCGTTCGAGTAACTGACTAATTAATTACTGACCGATTTAGAGTACTGGATAAAAACTTTTTCATTAAAAAGTATGCGAACGGAAATCAGAAAAATCTTGTAAGTGTAGAGATGAAAAAATTAAAAATTTTCCCGTAAAATATAATAAATTTAATAATATTTTCGGCTTAAAATATTGCGAAATTGCGATTACGGTCAAAAGTTACAGTTAATTTCAGCTTCTTATATGGGAGCATCGTTAAATTCTTAGCTTCTTGTTTTTTTTTTTGGTGAAAAATTTTCCTGTGAAAATTTCACCTCTCTTGCTCTAATGGCTCAAAAGTTATCTCTAATCTTAGCGAATTTTAATAGTTTCGTGTATGAGAGCATTCTTTAGTGATATATTTTTTGTTGTTTTGGATATTTGCTATAATTTTCACAGTTTCTTGTATTGGAACTCCCTTTAGTTTTTGTTGTTGCGACCGGGTAATTACATGAACTGTGAAAATTTCAGCTCTCCAGCTCTTACCGTTTCGGAGAGTGGGGCATGTGATGGACAAACTGTTACGTTTTTACTCTATGAGTACGGAACCCTAAAAATATATTCATACTCACAGTGTATGTAAACAAACAGTTAGATTTTCTTTCACTTAATTTGCAAAACTTTAAAATTTTTTTAAAAACTTTTACATTTTTGCGTTTTCGAATGAATTTATAATTTAGAGTGATAATCGTTAATAATGGGCAAGAGCTATGACTAATCTTACACAGCACATATCAACAGTACCAGGTGTAGTGAAGATGACATGAAAACAGAGCATATTTTAACAGCAATTCCAAGATTGCTAGGAGTGGAGCGTATATATAACTAAACAAAATGATTGAATATTATTTTTATACGCTACATATATTTTCGCACCTCGCTGCGAAATGCCTAAGCAACTAGATGAAACATATATCCAATTTAAAATAAAGGAAAGCTGTGATCCAAATATACATATAAGGCCTTCCCAAACACACGTTCTGTTCGGACAATTTTTGTATAATTAACAGTTGGTAATTTTTTTTCTCAATTTTACTTATAAAGAACGAGAAACTGGCGATTGGAAACTAAACTCTTTAATTTGCAAGACTTTTATAAAGTAAAATTAAAAAAATGTTCAACAATGCCTATTGGTTAAGCGCCCTGAGAAACTAAAATTTGTAAAAATAACTGATAATAAGATATTTGAATGCTTTTAAATAAAATTTGGCTGCATATTAGACTTAGTTAGAATTTTATAACAAATGGTTTGCGGAACATTGGAGTCTGCACGAGCAATTTGAACAACCAGTTTGCTTTGTAATTAATTACTTGTTTAAATTATTGCCTTGCCTTGAAAAAAAAAGAAATACGGTCGGGGGACCCCCGCTAGAAACGAAGTTCCTTACGTTTTTGTTTTTCATTTTTGAATGTAATACAAGGTGAAATCTGTATGTTTTATTTTGTGTTGTTTTTGAAATTTTTAAATTTTATGATTCTTTAAATTTTTGGAACGTTTTCCAACTAATTATTATTTATTGGTAGGTGTCGCTGCTGTCAGCGGAGACACCGCCCATCATACACAATTGCTTGTCGACAGTACACCAATACATATAAACAGCTCACACGCTTTCGTGACGATTCCCTGCCAGCAAATTGGTAGTCGACTACAAATAAAATCGACTTATAGTTCACTCATGTCGGACATTGAGTAGTCGACTACTAAAATAATTAACTTTACGTTAACTTTTATGGACTAGCTTCAAATTAGCTACAATACAATCGATTTGTAATTCACTTTTTGTGTACTGGCTATAAGCTAGCTGAAACGTAGTGTAGAGTTAACCCATAATTCAAATAACAACATACACACATACACGGTACACAACTCTTTAATTAAATTGCCTATTGTCGCATTCGTTTTAAATGTTGCGATGGCTGAGTGAGTTAAGTTGGCTGCTCTCCAGTCTTGAGGCTTAGTGGTTCGATTCCCAGCAGAGGCTAACAAAAAAAAAGTAGAATGAAATTTAATTTAACAAAATAAAATATAACCACTGAAAAATGTAAAATCAGCCTTGATTTGTAAATTTTTTTCTGTGGGTACTGACTTTGAAGTAGCTAACTTTAAGTTAGTTGAAAAGTAATGCAGCGTCGGACAATTGACTACCTCCTGGGACATCGTAATGTTAAAATAGTCAGTCATCTCCATTGAAAATAATCTAAGTGTCAACCACCACCAGTTGTAAAAAAGTTAGCTTATAATTCATTACTAGTTAACTGAGTTGCCGGCAGGGTTTCTACTAATTTCCACTACCAGCAAGCCGCGTTAAGGAACTTCGTTCCAAAAAGCGTATGGATTAAAAAAATTCTATGTGTATTATTTTTTTTGTAATTTTCATATTTTTTTTATATATGTAGTATATATCGGGAAAAATTTGCATTTTAAAGCTACCCACCAGGACAGTGACTTGCATAACGGGACTGTCCCGAGACGGATGGCCACTTCAATCATGCATCAATGACAAGTGTGACCATATTAGTTTTGTTACTATTATTGAGTAAAACTTAATACTCCTTACTTTTATTTACTTAAGTTTTGTGTTTATATATTAATTAAGTGCAATGTACACAAAATGTTTGCACTTTAGGAGAATTTTATAATTCTTGCAATTCATTTTTTCGATAACAAAGTTTACTAAAATAAAAAGTAAAACTTGTGATCTGAAAGTGAGAGAGAAAAACAATAATAACAACAACAACAACAACAACAACAAGAAGTTGCACAAATAAAGAAAATAAAATAATTGTTGTTGGTTGGGCGTTTATCTGAAAAATTTAAAGCAAATTTGTTCTTTGGTTCGTTCGTACATTGGCTTACAAAAACCAAATGATAAACGTACAAAAACTTTTTTTTTATAATTTATAGTATTTTTATAACGTTTGTGGTTTTAAGCAACGCAATTTTTCTTATCAGGGGAAAAAAATTGGAAGAAAAAAATTTAAACATGGAATTCAACACAAATAAGACAAAAAGTTTGCCACGAGAGTCTTTCGGCGGGGATGTGCGGGGAAGAACTGAACAACATTTATCAGAGCAAGCAAACATATTCAGAATAATTCCATATGGTTTTCGAATATCTCAAAGTAGATTTAAGTTATTTTGAAATAATTTATATGTGCGTTTTTTAAATGATTCTCTAGAGAACAGGGAATGGAACTGTGCAGTTTAAATAAAGATTGAAGATATATAAAATCAAGATAGAAAAAACGGAAGATGTGAAATGCATGATTTCATAAAAATCAATTAACACAGAATCGCAGTGGGAAGAAATTGTACACTTCTATTTCTGTACTATGTTACTACATAGTATATGACCTGCCGTCAAAACTCTACAAAGTCTCTAATTATAAGTTTGCTTACTTGCTTTGCATGAGCTCAATACTTATTATGGCATTCTCATGCCATTTGCAAAAACCGATTTTTTCACTTTCATTTCAAAAATCTCTGAACTGAACTAACATTTTGCCATACTTCTTAAAATAGTAAGCGGAATAAAATATATAGTAATCTTGCACGCTCAGCTACCCTAAAATCAGTTCACTAATAGCCGAGACGTATGATAACCCGACTTTTGATATAGGAAACATTTTCTCAAATAAAAATTTCAGAAAATTTCAACAGTAGTATAATCGAGCTATAACTATATTATAAAGTGTAGGAAACATATTTTTCGACATCTGTCGATGCATAAGCGGTATACATATAGCAAAGCCAGCTAAACACTTCTTTTAGCAAAAATACAATCTAGTGATGAAAGAAAACTGCTTAGAGTAGTTATTAAAATTGTTTTCTGATATCGTTCTACATACGCATGACATATAGCGAAAACGAATTTTTGAAAATTTCACATAAAAGTAAGCCAAACTACATAACATAAACCAATTTTTAAGAAGTCTTTCGCAGTAGTTTTGGTGGCAAGAATGAAATGGTAAAAAGGCAAAAGGTAAACATTTTTATTATTGGTCAAAATATAGCCGAGATACAGATTTAACAAAAAGTTTATTTTGCTAGTAAATTAAAACAGTTTTTGGTGACGGAAAACAGTTTCTTTCGCATAAAAACGATGTTAGCATCAGCCTAAAACATCCCACATGTAGGCGTGCATGGATATACATACATATATGAAAATGAATAATATGCATATAATATTAAGATTCGGTGCAGATGAATTCATTACTTTTACTTGTGTTTACTCATTCTGCTAACAAATTCTCTCGAAAACAATCACTTTTTGAAAATTAATCGACATTTTTCCAATAAAAAATAATTTACAACTGACGAAGTACTAGTAAGAGAACCAAGTAAAAAGGATAAAACTTACATATACGACTTGGTAGTCTCCTCCTTTTTTACACTTGACAAAAAATCCAGGGTTGACGCGCTTACTAAAGGAAATGTATGCTTTGGTGGCGATATATATTTTTCTTCAACGGTCTCTGTATTCACCATGACTCCTCAAAGTTGCACAAATTAGTGTAATTTTCAATGCCTCTGCCTGATATATTCGGCTCAGGTTGGGCGATTATGTGGACCATGTTGACCTTAAGGGTCAAGGATCGATTGCAGTTTATTGGCAAAGACCTGAGACTTTAGAAAACCTCACAAGCAAAATGATATCAAATGCTTTTATGTATTCATAGAAAAAGGTATTCATATTAGCTCTGTTTCTTTATTTTTCGGGCAAAATTGGGTAAAATGAGAGTACACTATAATTTCATAAAATAAATATATTTATACATAACGTTTTTATTTTATTTTATTTAATTGTGTTTAAAAAAGTTTTCTCCAAACAATTAAAATGAATGAAATGCATACAACTTTTTAGAAACACAGCAGAACTCATAAATTAATAAACATAAATGAATTCGTAAATATATTTATATAACAATCAACAATTTTTGAGAATGCTTTAAAATATTTTTTCACACTAATTTCCCATTTTTCTTTTAGCTTCCGCAAAATATTTATTTCTTCTATTGCTAGGAACACAGCAGGGACGAACGACGAATTTCGCCCAACACGACGAATACGCCAGTTAAAATTCGCTGTTTAAATTCGTCGTGTGAAACACAATAACGACGAAAAACAAAAACATCTGTTATAATTGATAAAACTGTTTATTTTTTGTTCAATGATAAAAAAAAGTAAATGAATCAAAGAATTTTAAATTTTCTAAAAATAATTAAAATAAAGAACATCATGTTCATTATGGTAAAAGCCTTGAAGTTTAACATTTTCAATTATAATTTCACTTTTATCCATTTTCTCAGTTTTTAATTTTATCTTATTAGAGTTGAACAGCTGATGGGCTGACAGCATTAAAAAAATTGGTTGCTAAAAAATTTAGCATTACCAAAAACAAAAAATTAAACACTACAAACATGTTTTATAATCTAATATGTTGGCTTTTTATTTTAAATGCAAAAAGTCAAAGCTTCGCACTTAAAATATAAACTATTAAAGTAAAACTTAACTTTTTTTTACTAAAACACTTGAAAACTAAAACCAAAATGGCCACATGGTACTGATTTGTTCGCCGGCGTAAGAAATAAATTTAATTCAAGTTCGCCGACGCTGTGACTGTGTGCATTTTCATATATGTACACTAATGTGTTTTATTTTTGACGGCCAATATTCGCGGCGAAAAATTCGTCGTTCGTCCCAGTTGTGTTCCCAGCATATGTTATTGTTAATTTTTTTTAAACAAATGACAGCTGAACTACTTGCCCAAACTAGCCCCAAGAAAAAGCACGGGCTGTTTCGTGCAAGAAGAAGCATAATGTTCTCTCACAAATACTCTCATTTGCCCAGTTTTAAAGTAAGGGAACGCTTTTCGTCCAAATTCGGTAAAGAACAGAGCTAATATTATAAGGTGAACGTCATATTGTTTTCATAACAGGAATTGGCGTCAACTGTTATTAATTTGGGGAAACTTTAGGTATTTCGCAGAACAAACGAAATTCACCTCAACTATCTCTTTTCGCCAATAACATCATCATAATGGCCACTGTGCAAGTCGAAAAATTTACGGTTTTTTTTAGCTTGACTTGGCAAAGTGCTTAAAATCGAAAACTATGGTACCCCGTTCCGAAACATGGCAAATTTTGGTTCTAATTATAGAATTTTATATCGAAATGCACATACGATACCGTTGCCATAAAGAAAATTTTCTTATAGTTTTTAAGACCTTTTTACTGCAAACAGATTTTAAGACATTTTTGTCACAATCAAGATTTCAGAGATTTTACAATAGTGTAATATAAATTATGCCAGTTTGTCTAATTACCGTTTATACAAAAGGATTTATTAAAACTGACGGAAATAATCAATGGCCTGGTGTGGGTGAAACAAACGATGGGCACGTTAACAATATATGATTTTGTGTTTCGGTTAAAAATTTTAAGTACCGTGTTACTGTCGTGAAGAGTGAACATTTTGGGCGATTACGAATGTTTTCATCGTTAGGCGATTTGGAAAACTAAATATTTGGTTTCGGTTTGCCAAATATTTTAACAATACTTTAAATTAAATTATTTTAACAATATGAACTTAATTATTTATTGGCTTTAAGAGACAATTGAAATGTATTAATTCAGGTCCAAAAATGAACATTTTCAAAAAATATTTGCTGTATTTTTCAGCTGTCTATATGCCGACGACATTTCGTTGGTGCTAATCAACTCATCAGTAGACTTGAAAAATTCTTAAAAGTTTGTTTGAAACTTAACTACTTATTTCATAATTCCCATGAACAGAATGAGAATCAGAAATGTTCAAACAAACCTTTAACACAGCAAACATTTCTATTTTCGTTATTTTAACAATGTTAATTTTGTAATATTTTAACAATACTTTACATCAGCAAATCCTTTTCCAGCCGAAAATTTCTTCAGGAAAAAACCATAGTTAAAGTTTCATTTTTGACACGCAGATATTTAGGAATAATTTAAAATTTAATAGAAAGAAAACAAAAATAATTTTATTTTATATTGAAACAAACATTTTTTGTGTGAATAAACTTTTAAGAAAATGTTCGAGAGGCAACATTAATAAATTCATATGATTTCTTTGATTTAAATCCATTAATGAATTTAATCTGATTATTAATCAAAATAATTTGATATTACGAAGGAATTGAGAATATGTCGATTGTGAACATGGCGACATTCAGTCACCCGCAGCTCTAAAGACTGCCAAAGTACGTTCGTTGTCTTGTTTTTATAATTATGCGCAATTAAATAATTTAAAAAGTCTTAAAAAAATGCAAAAGTTCAACTTTTCACTCGTCTCAAGGCCCCAGTCAAATATAAATACACCAGACTACGCGTACAAACATATACATATGTACGTATGTATGTACATACTGCGTATATTCATGTTTGCTTGATTATTTTACAATCACTTTGAGATTGTTCTGGTAGGTTTCTTTTAATAATTTCATTTATTATCAGTCAACAAACCGAATGGTTGCCAACTACCTCTACTCTCTGGGACTACACCAATATTTATAAAATTGTGAATTTAAAATTTAAATATTTTCTTCGACCGTTTCGCATCTTTCAGCAGTTGAATTGGTATTTGTTAAGTATTAATTCGCGCAAGCACACAACAATGAATACAAAATTCTTGTACAAACAAAATAATCATTGAATTTGAGTTGATTTTTCTTTTTATTTATTTTTTATATTTATAAGAATGTTCTTCAAAGACCTTGACTTCAACAATTAACCAGTAACAATTATTCCGAACTCAACCCAGCAAACAAATTTTTAATAACTTTTATGCAAATCTCTCCAATCATTTGTTTGAGGGGACGTGGCGGCAAATTCGTTTCGTTAGAAGATTTTGTTTTCTAAATGCACTCCTTTTTCACCTCTACTCATTTGACCAGAAATATAAGATCCCCCCCCCCCCCCATTAATGCCTCCAAAACTGGAAGGAATTAGAGTTATTTTCTTTGAGCATCTAAAATACGTCGGTGTCATCCTGAACAGCAAACTTATATGGAATGGGGCTGCAAAAGCCATACTAACCATATACATACATGTGTAGGAAAGCCACAAGGTTCTCGGGAAGTTAAATGGCTGCATGAAATGGCTATCCAACGTTTTATAATTTATAGGGCGGCAGTCTGGTTGTCACTTGCTACACTCAGTATCTAGAAGACGTCAGAAAATAGTGTTCTTAACTACAGGGGCTATGAGAACAATGCCAACTAAGGCATTTCACGAATTTTTATGCTGGCTGTCAGTTTATCTTGTGGCGAAAGAAATGGCAATGAGGACTTCAGTAAGCTGCAGCATCGGAAGTGATATATCACAGTATATCAGAGCGTTTTATCAAAAAACTAGATTTTCAAATCGCCATTGGGTCTTCTTCGTTTAAAGGAAGTAAGGAGTTTGACGGAACATATACAGCTAGAGGTTGTCAAGATGTGTGGAAGGAAGAGGCTGTGTTACAATCCCTTGGAACCTGTTCTGTGGTGGAGGACCTGCGTCAAAGGGTCAAGCAGCCTGAGTTGCTTTTAGGACATTACATTAGCACATTTGGCTTCGTTAGTTTCCTTTGTTAAGAGCGGTGTATAAGTGGATCCCTCCTTCCTTTTTCAAATTTGGCTACTGACCTTCTCTTTCGTAAAAGCTTTACATTTCATCCCTTCTTCTTTTTTATAACAAGGATCGTCGGTTCCATCTTTCCATTTCTCTTCCCAGAAGTACGTTTAACTAATCCAATCTGTAAATTATTCATAAGTAGTTTTTACAATATTAAAGTAAAATCTAATTGAATAGAGACACGTTTTGTGCACTCCAACAAAATTGTTAAAATTATTAAATCTAGAATCATTAGCGGAATTTTAATTGGGATTTAGTTCGACGTTACTTTCTCAAATTTGAGAAAAAGAATGCAGAAACATTGTAGTGATCAGTAGGTTTAACACAGACAGTCAGTGGTCAAAGGATCACACATATGATCATACATATGATCATACTTAAGGCCGTGTTAGATGGTAATATTTAACGTATGACATGCTCAATTTTTCTGTAGAAGAGAACGGACGGCATCGTCTATACGCAGTATGTAATGAAATGGATAGCAATTGAGAGAAAAGAAGGATGAAAGATGGGCAGTCGTATTGATCCCATTTTTATGTATTCGCTTTTGTTTTTTCTAACGAAATATGCAAACTCAAAAAATTTTGTCGTTTTGGGTGGAATTTTATGATATTTTTCCTGTGTTTTTACGTACGTAAATTATTACCATCTAAGAAGACTTCTATTAAAAAGTGCTTTCAATTTAGTTACGACTTGAATTCAAAGCAAATTGTGTACTGATGATCGTTATGTGAACATGAAACTGTTACGATCGTAACTCCAGCCAAAAAGGCTTACAATTTACTCTTCTTCTCTTCTTTAAAAATGTTGATCACCACTTAACATTAATTTCGTTGAATTGTACGCAATAGTATTTAGTTTATTTACTATACAATTATATACATATACAATAGTCCAGCCTGTCAAGAATGTTTAAAACACAAACACAATCTATCTTTTACCATTATAAAATCTGAATACTAAAAAATATAATAACTAAAGAATTTTATTTCAAATAAAATAATCACCACTGCGGTTAAATGTCGAAAAATAATCTCGTTTTGTATGATTCAAAATATTATTATTACTACGTTTTCTTGCATTAATCATTGAAAAATCGAAAGAAAATAAGAAGTAAATACCATGCAGTAACAAAAAATTAACCGCAAATCTTTATTAATTTTTTCAAAATCACATGCATGCATACGAACATACACACATAAATATTTTAGTCAAAATCAATAATTAAAACAAAATTTTAGGACCGTTGCAATTAATTCAATTGCTTATTTTGATACATATGTATGTATAAACGTATATTAAAATAATCTCCTTTATTATTTACATACGCAATACACCTGTGTATATCATTAAGAAAATGAAATAATGAAAAGTTTATTACAAAAGCTTAGCGTATGGTCTTGCAGAATAAAGCTCTGAATATTATTTTTTTTATTTTTGAAAACAGTGACGGAAAAACAGAAACGATGTACAGATTACATATAATTTATGGAGATATATGTATGTATATGAAAACTGTAGAAATTACAAATAGAGTCACAAACTTATATTTATATACCCTAAACACCTCGTGTAAGGGGTGTAACCAAGATAAAACACTGAAGGCCAAATCCATTCGGCAGCTGCAGTATATTGGTGTAAGTATTTCAAAGTTTAGTGATGCCAAATAATACCTTTGGTAAACCATTAACTTGCTACTTGAAAACGTATTTTTTAAGATTTATTATGTTCAAAGGGAAGATAATACCTTCATAACAAGCCCCAACCCAGAGTTTTTTCGACGAAAGAGTTATACATTTCCTCTAGGCGATGCAAAAATTTGGTCAACTATCCCCTATCCTGCAAGAAGAGAGTAATTTTGCTCTGTCCATTAAAGCTGATAAATTAAATCGCTATACCATTAGTACCTAAATATGTTTTTCATTCATTTTGCAATTTATGTTTCAGTCAACCACCACACACACAAAACTAGATGGGATTGCAAAATGCTATTATATACTTTTTTATGCTAGTAACACACTCTTATTGCTTTATGAGATATAAAAATTCTAAAAAGCTGTAACTTAAAAAATCTAAAAAC
Organism: Sturmia bella; assembly: GCA_963662145.1. NCBI lineage: Eukaryota > Metazoa > Arthropoda > Insecta > Diptera > Tachinidae > Sturmia > Sturmia bella. The sequence continues at coordinate 71,548,837 of OY759168.1, forward strand.
TAAAATTTGATATTTAACTATGTCACTGATATTGATAAAATTAATGCCATGCAAAAGCTTAAGATGTCAGCTGTTCATTAAATAAATTCAGTCAAGTACGAGGCTGGCTCGCACACTTAAGGTGAAGTTACATGGCCCGCTTTAGACGCGTCCACGCTTTTCATGCTTTTTATACGTTTTACACGTTTCATACTACAAGTTACATAAAACGCTTCATACGCGCCATATTTTGTTGTTTTGATCAGCTGTTGTGCAAATATTTATAGCATACAAAACAAATATTAACAAAATGGAAAGTGAAATTGAAATTTTAAAAGAATTGATGGACTTTATAGAGTTCATAAACATTGTTATTTGTGCGATAAGAGCTTACGAAAAGCTCCAAAATTGTACATTTGTATGTATACACATACCTGGTAAATTAAGCTAATTACTTATTGCACTCCATGCAGCTGCTCTTTTATTTTTGTTCCGATAGAGCAGCAAGGTTTTATTATATAAAAGCTCGTGGTTTTTAACTGCATTTATTAGCTTCTCTTCCATATCGCTTGTTTTAATACATTGAAAATATTTGTAAACATAACAGTGATGATACTCAGTATGCAAACGCAATCGATAAATCGAATCCAAATTTCGTTAATGAAAAAAGTGTTGTAAAAAACAATTACAATTTGTTTAATTCGTGAAAATGTTTATAAAATTTGTAACAAAACTTTTCTTTTTTGAATACGAACTTAATTGTTTATTTGCTTTAAGAGCCAATTGAAATGTATTAATTCAGGTCCAAAAATGAACTTTTTCAAAAAATATTTTCTGTATTTTTCAGATGTCTATATGCCGACGACATTTCGTTGGTGCTAATCAACTCATCAGTAGACTTGAGAAATTATTAAAAGTTTGTTTGAAAATTAACTTCTTATTCCATAATTCCCATGAACAGAATGAGAATCAGAAATGTTCAAACAAACTTCTCACACAGCGAACATTTCTTTTTTCGTTTTGCAACACTTGCACTTTTCATTGCAACCTTCTATACAACGAGTCACCATTGGTTACTACGATTTGTATTTTTGAAAGTATCAAAAAGTAAAAGTTTTTGAATATTCAAATATGAACTTAATTATTTATTTGCTTTAAGAGCCAATTTAAATGTATTACTTCAGGTCCAAAAAGGCATATAGACAGCTGAAAAATGCAGCAAATATTTTTTGAAAAGGTTCATTTTTGGACCAGAATTAATACTTTTCTTTTTTGTTAAAAACGTTTTTTTGCAGAAGATTTTATAAATTATTTTACGATATAAAAGCTATTTATCGATAACGTTGAGAGTAGGCACATCATTGGTTATTAAAAACAGCTGACATTTTCTCATGACGCTTGTGACACATATAAAAGTAGAAAGTAGGTCTACTTTATGCGTTCTACTTTATGCGTTCGTACGTATGTGTAATGTACGTATGGAATGGTATATGTGAATACATATATTGTATAAATTTCATCTCTCTGTCTCTTACAGCGTTTAATTGCTACTTTATGTTGTATGGGGACACCTAGTCGTTTTCGACTTGTTGTTGTTGTTGTCATTTGCTGTTGTAAGGCATCTGGGAATACATACTCGTGCCAATTTCGGCTCTCTACCCCTTACGGCCTGAGAATCAGAGAATCGGGGAATGGACGCTGTGACGGACGGACGCAGAAGTCTCGGAAATAGGGTTCCGTTTCACTCTGATGGGTACGGAAGCCTGAAAAAGATTTACAGTATGAAGCTTGATGTCTTTTATAAAGAACAGTATGCGTTTCTTTGGCAGTTTTTTCTTCAAATGCGATTTTCGATAATTCTATGAGATTAAGAAAAAAGAAAACCAAGACAAAATTATGAATAAGTAAAAAAAAAAATTGTAAAAACTATGCGCATCTTTCGCACGACAAATATGGAAAATGTTTTTTGTTTGTTTTAAAAGAAAACGGCATAAGGTTTGTTAATAAATACAAGCTACAGGTAGATGAAAGCAAGATTTTCTTCTGCGCATTTTACAACAATAATTTATAATTACCAGCACCGTTTGTTTTTAAAAATTTAAGGTTTTATATTATGAAAAGTTATTGAGAAATGAGGCCCATAAAATCTTGCTTTTAGCTATCGGCAATATGTAATGAATAAAGCAAACAGTATTCCAAAAATGTTAAGCTAACATTGTTCAGTATTGACGCCACATTTATGCATACGTATGTATGTATGTATATGTATAAATTCATCGGTTCTTCCAATTTATAACAAATGCTATTCACTGTCAATAGATAATGTAGAGATTACGCATACAATGTATGCACTTTTTAATTTTAAATAATAAAACGAAATAAAAACGCTTATTACTAATATTTTACACGCTCAACAAAAGCTTTAATTATAACAACAAATCTGTCGAAACAAAAAAAAAAAAAATAAATAAATAAAAAGACTTAAATAAAAGAGATCTCAACAGAAAATAAAACCTCAACGACAAACTGTGGAAATAACACAAAAGACTACTCATACTTTCCTTCACTGAAATCATCTAAAACGCGGTTTAATAACAACAACAAATTATTAATACAAAAAAAAATATTAAAAACAAAAGATTGTTAAATAAAAATTATGAAAAAAAAATTGTGTGCGTTGGCAAAAATCTGACAAATTGAAAATAAAACCAACAACGAAATGATACAAACGTGCACAGTGGTACTCCATTTACCAAAAGGGATGAGCAGGTTTTTTATTGCTTCTCGTTAACAAATCTTAAAGGTTTATAAAATTTTATTGCTAAGGACCACTTAAACGGATCTTTTTAGTTTTTCACCATTTTATTAATCAAGTACACTATATTGTTACAGACACAAAATATCTTCTAATTTTATAGGCCAATAAGGGATCCTTAAAGCAGTTGTCCATCTTTTATATATCTCTTTTGTTTAACCAGGGTCTACTTACTGCTTTCCGCATTGAATAACTTAGCGAACAAAACTAAAAAGCAAGTATTAAATATGGAGTTTATTTATATTAGGCTTTATCCGGTTCCTTGAGACGGGTCCAATTTCATTTTCATTTTGTATCAAAAGCGGTTATTAGACTCCTGCTCAAGCATTCAAGCATTTTTTGCGCAAAGATGCATTTTTAACATTTCCAAACCCTTTCATATAAAGTAATAGAAAATAAATAGTTAAACAGTTTTCCAAAAGTTTTTCTAATCTACTTAAAATTAAAAACGCCAGCAAACAGATATAGAGAAAGATTTTAAGTCTGTTGTAAGAAATTTTAATTGACATTTATTTAATGTCAATTAAAAATGCAAGTAAACTCAATTTGATTTTAAAGTTCTTGTCATTCTGCCAACAACAATGAATCCGAATTTTACAGTTACACAACTATTGTAAAACCATAAGTTGGAATCATTGAGTTAATGGAAAACTCTAACAATCAATTAAATATAGTGGGCCATAAACAACAGCTTCCACTTTTATCGTAAATTTGTAACTCTTTCAAACAGTTTTTGATTCTTCGCTGATGGTTGCTGGTATTGTGTATGTTGAAACGATCATGGTAGAGAGAAGTTGTCAAAAAGGAAACATCTTCAAGTAAGCTAAAGCTTTGTGTAGACGGTTGTCAGATCTTACAATATTGTAAGACCTAACAACGTGCTGGCAGTCTACTGGAAATACAAAATTGTCAGCATTAAGAAAATTATCAGTTCAGACAATTGCCTAACAATAAATTTAGCTACCAACGAAAATTGTCAGCTTATACAGATGTAAGATTTTCTACGTATTAAAAATTGTCATTATCAAAATACACACACATGCCTTTATTAATTCTTTATTTTCTCGCTCAATAAACATGTTTTAATTTTTTTATTCTCTTTTCTGCAACTTTTTACCACTCGTACTCACATTTTTACTATTCTTTTGTTTTTTCTCTCCCACTTTCGTACACACACACATTTTTCTTTAATATTCTTTGTCATTACTCTGACAATGACGCCATTGTAAGGTGTTGAGAATGCTTTTGCTTACAACAATGCTTTTGCCAATGCTTTTGCTTACAACTTTGTCAGGAAGAAGTTGTAAGTTCTCACGATTGGTTAAAAATATTCTATACATTTTCTGACAATGTTGTAAGATCTTACAATCGTCTGTACCTACCCTGCAAGAAATAGCTAATGGAAACTAACACATTAACAACTAATTTACTAACACATGCAAAGCAATTTTATAGGTTTCAGCGTTGCCATTACATGGATGGTTTTAGTATTTTGATTTTCCTTTATTAATTTGGTAATTTCATTTGGAACTACGTTCATGCATTAATGTTTTTATAGGTTCATTTGTCCATTTTTTTTTTAATATAGTTTATTATATTCTCTTTGAATTGTTTTTTGAAAATTTTCGAAAAATTCTTTTTTTATTTATCAACAAAGAAATTAATAGCATTGCATGTAAATTTGTGGGCATTTTGAAAAAAAGATTTCGAATGATCGCTTTGCTGAGGTGGTAACGCTGGTTAAAAAATAGCTCACACGTACACGAATGTTTACATCAGTTTTTTCATTTTGCCCTTAAGAAAATGATAGAAACCCTGATGTATGAATCCATCAGCAGTGTCGGTCATATGATGGATCATATGACCGACACTGTTCTTGCAGGGTAGCTTTATGAATACAGCGCTTAAGGGAAGTAAAAAGCTCCGAGTATGTAAATAGCGAGATTTGAGAAATCAGAAACTGAAAATTAATTCACAGAGAAAATATTTACACGTAAATCGTTCCGCAAGATTGTTATTATAATTTTTCTTTTAAGGAACTGAATATTGTACTTGTTGGTATGTTATGTGGTAAGATCTCAATATCTCTATTGTGAAAGTGTATATGTATATCCAGATAAGATTTAAACTCATGTAACTACTCTCAATTCCTCCTCACCTACCAAAGTCAATAAAAAGTTCGTAATACTACTAGTTATAATTTGACAACATTTTCAAAACAAACAAAAAGTCGTAGTGCTTTTTTTTTTTTAGTAAAATAAAGGTGCTACAAACTATGTCCCTGTTGAACTAGGTTGCCAAACATTAAACGAACTAAGTCCTCAAGTATTCTTAACGAAAAAGTAGCAACAATATTTTGAAAGTGGGTTCATCTCTTAATATATTTTTATTAGTGTGCAACGACTTATCGACCAATTGATTTTTCGATATCTTTTGGAAAAAAATCGTTTTACTACGTTCTACATATAAAAAACTCATTCCTATTCCTCCGATTTTCAATATTTTCTTTTTAGAGTTCCGTACTCATAGAGTAAAAACCGTATTACTGAGACTTATAAGTCCGTGCCCCATTGTCTTAAACTATAAGAGCTAGAGTAACACAACCGGACCTTTCTAGGACCCAAGTACAATATAAGAGCTAGAGAGCTGAAATTTTCACAGTACATGTTGTTGCAACAACAGATATGAAAAACAACAAAAAGAAACTGTGAGAACTAGGTAAAATTAGCTACAACTTTTGAACGATAAAACCGGGAAACTGAAATTGGCGTTAACTTATAAACCCTAGGCCTACACAACAATAAATACCAAAAAAAGGAATAATTTAAATGTTGTCCTCTACATGGGGACACTGTTTTAAAAATTAACTATACATTTTTAACCGCAAGAGGTAGAGACTTGGAATTTTCTCAGTACACATATGTATGTACATAGTTGACAGGCCTCTCCAACAACAAATACTAAAAACAGCAAAAAGTTAAAGATGTAAGGGGATCCGCATACAAGAAACTGCGACCCTGGTAGACTTCTGTGTTCATAGAGTGGAAATGGAACCCTTTTGTGAGACTTCCCTGGATATCCATCAGTCGGCCACAGGCCTCAACCTCCCAACGGTAAGAGCTAGAGAGCTGAAATTCACACGGAACATGTGGCTACCCGGCTTCTACAATAATGAATAATAAAAACAACAAAAGTTTAAAAACTAAAGGGAGTATTCATACAAGAAACTACAAGAAAAGAAATTAGTAAATGCAGCTGCAACTTTTGAATCATAAGAGATAGAGACTTGAAATTTCCATTGTATATGTGGTTACATAGGTTTTACAACAGCAAATACCAAAAGCAACAAAAAGTTAGAAATTGAAAAGTGCTCCCATACAAGAAACTGAAATTGGATGTAACTTTTGAACCGTAATAGATAGAGACTTAAAATTTGCACAATATATTCAGCTACCAGGCCTACACAACAACAAATACCAAAGATAAAAATATTGATAATTTTAATGTTGCCCCGAGGGCACCCTTTAATTTGAAAATTTACTTTAGTTTTTGCACCGTAAAAGATGGAGGCTTAACATTTTTACAGTATTTGTACAACAACAAACACCAAAAATTTAAATGGTTTAACTAGCAAAATGTTAAAATTTAATTGGTGCTTATACTCATTTTAGTTTGAAAATCACCCATAACTTGTGATCCGTAAGAGATACAGGCTTTAAATTTACTACAGCAACTATTAAAAAGAATAACAAGTTAAAAACGAAAGGGTACCTTTTACCAGTAGTAGCCTTTATCCTTAACTTGGATGGTAGAAGGAACCCTTGCTGTGCGAGTCAGTCTGATACTTGGCTCAATATATTTTATTTTTTTATTCAATGGTAGCTCACTAGAATAAGGGGTATATGATTGAAAAAATATTAGAGAAATATTAGTAGGGGTTGGTCACACATATCAGTCCTATAATCAGTATCAGAGGCCCGATTAAGGTGGACCGAACATGAAATAATCCGGTCTCACAGGTGCTTCTTCCGGCAGCACTGGGCTGTCATAGAAATATATGAAGGCAGTAAAGTAAACATTAAATTGATAGTACTTGTGAAGAAAAGATGAAATCAGGTGTAAAAAGTGGAGAAGCTCAAAACGTACGTTGCGGCCATTTGTCATTCTTATAGATTTTTACAGCCAATATATAATTCCATAATATTTACTGTCTTTATAAAGCACTGCTAGTGTAGACGCAGTGCATGCGACCAAAGAAAGTGTAGGTCTGTTACAATATTTTCTAGTAAAACGTGTTCCATATTTTAGCTTTTTCTGTTCACCCATCCACTCAGAAAATAATGAAACTAGACAGTGGTAGATTTCTTCTCTGTGTCTTCGAAACTTTAAAGTAGCTGTGGTTTTAGCTCCAGTATAGTTGTGAAAATTGTACATCGTTGACCGAACATATAAAGGCTCTAACTCCATGTTTTGAAATTTGAAAAAAAATTATGTATATATATATATATGTATGTATATATATATATATATATATATCTATGTATATATATATATATATATATATATATATATATATATATATATATATATATATATATATCTATGTATATATATATATATATGATTTTCCAAATATTCTATGCATGTAATGGCTAAACATAATTACAGAAATGTGTAAACTATACTTGACTTGGGACTTGGAACTTTTTTTGTAATAAGTAGCTCTAAACACTTTTACTTACCACTACAAAACAACAACAAAAAAACAAGATAGCTGGGGATTCTGTTTTGTGATAAATATCTATTTTTACTTATTGTAAATTATTCCACTAAAATTTCACCAGGAATAAAATCTGTGCTTATTGAATCAGTCATATAGAAAAGTTTGCCTTTGATGACTTTGGATATATTAAGTTTTTTAATTTTGTATGACTTTTTATTTTAAATTCTTTGGATAAATAGTTCTCTTAAACTAGTCCAGTTCTCAATTGGCCTGCATTTAGTCCCGATTTAAGTCCGCACAAGACAGTAGGGCAACAAAGAAGAAATGAAGTGTTCTTAAGAATATTCGGATACACAAATCCACTTTAACTCTCAGCGTATTAATATTGGAAACGAAGGCTATATTTAACACGATTTATCATACTTGTAAGGAGCACGTTCGTTTTTATGCCCAACAGGTATTCGTATACAGATTTATGTTGGCACACCTCATAAATTTAACTTCAAATATGCTTTCTAGATTTTTGACACAGCAGCCCAGTGTGAAAGATAAAACGCATACGTCTGACAAAACGATTGTAAGTATGAGTACGGACGTATTAGGATGCTTTTTATATGCGTGCAAGTACATTTGTATAAAATATTGCCATTGGCAAACAAAAAAAAAAAACACAAAAAAAAATTAATAATGTACATTAATACATTCACATATGAGTGGAAGAGTTCATGGATATGGGTGTGTGTTGAGCACCAGTGTGTCATTTAACGCACTTTTGAATGCGTGATATGTCACAGTGCTGTATTTTTCCAAGTCCTGACTCCCTCCCATACACGTGACAAACATTTAACTGTGGCCGTATGTATAAAACATTTCGCTTTTTTTCCACAGCGTAGATGGGGTTGCTGACAGTTACTATGGCTTAAATAGGTCTTTAGTCGTATCTAATGCTTCTTTTTCCTTCCGATGCTTTTTGATAAGTTCACTCATTGTGGTGCATATTTATTTAACAAAAATTAAATGCCAGAGGTTGATATTATGATTAAGGCAAAATACAAATTAAAAATATTATTATTATTTTTTAAGATAAATAAGAAAATGCGTGTACTCGCTTATGTATGAGCGAGGGTTTCAGCAGATAAAATTGTCTTTATGAAGGCATTAAAATATAAATACGAATACGTATGCCTAAAGTTAAAAACCAGAGTACACTCAGAAAATTTTTCAGTAAAATTAACTGAACACACTGAAACTTCATTTAAAAAGAGTTCTACTTATTTTTCATTTAATTTAAGTGTTATTTCATTCGAATTTAAGTGTTAAAAAATCTTCGTAAAAATAATGATTTTTCTTTTATTCTAACTGTCAAATAATTAAAGTGCAATCAATTTGTTTATTTTTTTCTTCTGCCATGATTTTTTTACTCCATTTTAATTAATTATAGTTTTCTATCTGTATTATCTGCTGAGATTTGAACAGCCACCACAACAATCAGAATAAATTTAACAACAATCAATTTTAAGTAAACAGTATTTATGCCACAAACGTATGTATGTAGAAACCAAATTATAAATATGTGTATACATATATTTCATAAATGTGTAACATAAGTTACTATTGTCATTACTGACTGTGACTGAAATCTGTATTTATTTGTTGTTAATTTTTTAAGTAACTGTACAAATCAGTTAAGATTAAAATATCATTAATTTTGGGCTTTTGAGAGCTATCTTATGTTGATGTCACTGCTATATTATTTAATTCAGTACTATTGTTGCGGCGCACAGTGGGGGATTTTGCAAAAGAAAAGTGGAAACAATTCTGCAATTTCTAAACGGGTAGGCTGATTGTAATAAAAATTCACACACGTCTTAAGGAAGTATTGCTGAGCTTAAGTTTGGAGTATGAACTTTATAGAGTGTGAACTTTAGAAAGTGGGCCTCCTCGGGTATGTGAAAAATTCGAGAGCATGTCAAACTTATGGTTTTGATCCAAATAAAACGAAATTTTGTAGGTAGATTTTCCTACTAAAGGACTTTAAAACAATGTGCAACATTAATGGATTTTCATTTGCACGTTAGGAGATATACGACGAATACTATTAAAATATAGCTCCGCCCCCTTCTGGTCTATAAAGTTCATACTCCAAACTTAAGCTCAGCATTACTTCTTTAAGACGTGTGTGAATTTTTATTACAATCGGCTTACCCGTTTAGAAATTGCAGAATTATTTCCACTTTTTTTTCAAAATCCCCCACTGTGCGGCGGCAACCGGTCAAACGAATTTACACAAAATAAAAAAAACGTTGGCAGTGTTAATTGTCAAGTTTTATTATCTGGCAGATAGATGAAATTTAAGTTTTATATTAAATTCATAGTTCTAATAACATTTTCCAAAATCTTACTTAATTGTGTCTCTTCTTCGGCGTCTTCTCCGGAATTGTCGTTTCTTTTAAAAATTGCAAAGCGCTAATAAATGTTACTTTTGTACCAATTATATGAATATCCAATACAATGCCAGAAAAGAAAACCGAATTACAGAGTTGCAATAATGTGAATATCATAATTTAAATAAATGTATTCGAAAATAAGTCCGTTAAAATCTAATTCATAACAACAATATTGTGAATTGTGTGAAATTTGCACTGAAAAGCCATAAAACACATGACTTTTTCAATTGAAAACAACTAAATACAACGAAAATTATTGCAATTTTAAAAGAAAATCGCACTTTGCTTGGCTTCCACATCCCGCCTAAGATCATTTTGGTAAAACGAATAAAAATCAAATAATTTGTTCTCTAAATCTCATAAAAATGCGAATTGCCAGACTTCTCAAATAAATAACAAATAAAATGCGCACACATTAAGATTTCCTGTAGTTAAAAAATAAATAAGTTTTCCTTAGAACATGGAAACCTGTTGCATTCAACCGGAATAAACTCCGCAATATTTAGCAACATCAAGTGCTTGCCATCAATACGAGTACCGCTTTGCTCTTGAAACAAACATAAATTTGTATTATTATGTGCGCCATAATCATATTAGATATACTTACGGACATGCCTACATATTAAGAACATTTCCTAAATTATGATTTTGCTCTGCAATGTACGCACCTAAGTAAACTTGTATATAACAGGTGGACCAAAAGAAGTCATCCGAAGTTGTTTGGCTTTCAGAATATCGTCTGTGGCTCTCGCAGTGTGTGCCGTAGCTCCGTCCTGTTGGAGCCACATGTCCTCCAGAACTAACTCGTTCAATTGCGGCACAAAGAATTCGGTTAACCTGCCCCTACAGCGCGCTTTGATTTGACCAGGCGCAATAACGCCTCCAGCGTGAACAGCGCACCTTGAAATAATAGCTCCTCGTGGATTTTCCTGCCCCAGAAGCGATAGTTTTGCTTTTTCACGTGCACGGTGAGGTGGAAATGAGACTCATCATTATGATTTTGGTCGAAAAATCGTCCATTTCGTCATAGACACGATTATTCTGCGTTCATGGGGAGTGTATCGCTCCATGGATCGTTTACTTATATTCTACACATTCACAAATCTAAACAGATTTGACAGTGGTCGCCTTTCGCGAAAATCAATGCAACTTCCAATAGGGTGATTTCTTTTGGCCCACCTTGTATTTAGGCTTGTGTGTGCTTATAGGCATTGTTGCATACATAACTATTTGTTGCACAAATCACAACTAAACAATAACAACCATAACCTGTATTAAAAACTTGCAAAGAACGTTTCTTTTTCCACTTAATGCCATACAGAGGAAAAACGGAAGTTCTTCGAAAAACCGTGAGATTGGTAAGTAACTTTCTTATGATTGCGGATATAAACAAGAATTTGTTTCTGGTCTTTCTAATATTTCAGTTGGAAGTTGAAAAGTGTGAACACGAAAGTGTTTGTTGTGTAAATAGTATGCTAACTTTACAAGCTTCAAAGTTAAAGCGTAACACCCATATTCATAAAAATTATTGAAGGTTTATTACGCGTTTATTTGACAAATATTCCGTAGAAATACGTCAAACAAGAGCTTAATAAACTTACAATAATTATTATGAATATGGCCTTAAAACAATAAATAGAAGGTTGAAAATCAGCCAAATTGAGTTTGATAGATAAAAGATTAATAGATTAAATTTTTCTTTAGGTGGCAAAAAATATGATAATCATGCAAGGGCAATATACAGTTATTTCCGCTTAATTGAGTATCTAAGAATGCACAACTTTTGACGCAATTAAGCGGGAACTCAATTAAGCAATACTCGGTTAATTGAATCGCCGCCGCAATTTAATGAATATCGCTTAATTGAGCAATATCTGCAATAAAGCGAAACACCCATGAGTAGATGGAAAATAAAACAAATTTTTTTTAATTACATATTAAGTTGAAAAATTGTTTAGGTTTATTAAAACAAACTAAAAATCAGATACGTTCATCGTACAATGTTGATAAAGGAACAGAACCATAACCTTTTTACAGCAAAATTTCATTTTTTTTTCCACAAATGTGAGCAAAAAAAAATTAAGTAGACGGAATCAATTAAGCGAAACATTTGCAATGCGGTCTTAATTTGCGAAACAATTAAGCAGGTGACGCAATTAAACGGAACTCAAGTAAACGGGTATTTTAACATAGACAGGTATACTGAATGATGTAGTTCCAGGATTTTTAGTCCAATAAAGCGGGAAACTCAATTAAGCGGGACTCAATTAAGCGGAAACAACTGTACTGCTATTGGGTTAAATGGTTGTAGCTAATACTCCTAGTATAGAGTGTGCAAATTTTCTCTAATTTAAAAACTCATTTAAGGATGCTTCGGCCGGGTGCCTTTGAAAAATGTCGAAGGTTAGGCTGATTGTAGGGGTAGGTCTAGCCATGTTTGGCAACATACACAAAAGTCAGTCTTGTTGTGCGCGAAGTGAATTTAACCGTGAACAGTTTGATAGGTCTATAGAAACTCCGTCTCATTCACAAAGTACCTTAATTTCTCCACAATGTCGTAACTCACATTAGTATTCTTGATTCGGACCCGCTAAGTTTTTGCAGCCCCCTCATTTTTTTCCTCTATGCTGTATCCCCGCACAGAATTCTAGGATTGGACATCAAAAGGTTTCGCGCAAACCAAGCTTATGTTATTTAACTCACTAGTTCTTGAAGCAAATGAGTTTACTCTTTCATATCCGGTTATTCCCGCATTATCTAACACCCAAATGCTAGGAACACAACTGGGACGAACGACGAATTTTTCGCCGCGAATATTAGCCGTCAAAAAAAAAACAAATTGATTTATATGAAAATGCACACAGTCGGTTAAAATTCGTTGTAAGCGGCGAACTTGAAATAGATTTATTTCTATTTCTTATCCCACGAACAACGAACAAATCAGTACCATGTGACCATTTTGGTTTTAGTTTTCAAGTGTTTTAGTAAAAATAGTTAATTATTACTTGAATAGTTTTTATTTTAAGTGTTAAGCTTTGACTTTAGATTATAAAACATATTTGTAGTGTTTAATTTTTGGTTTTTGGTAATGCTAAATTTTTAAGCAACCAATTTTTTTAATATGGTCACCCCATCAGCTGTTCAACTATAATGAGATAAAATAAAAAAAAACTGAGAAAATGGATACAAGTGAAATTATAATTGAAAATGTTAAACTCCAAGGCTTTTACCATAATGAAAATGATGTTCTTTATTTTAATTATTTTTACAAAATTTTAAATTCTTTGATTCATTTATTTTTTTTATCTTTTAACAAACCATAAACAACTTTATCAATTATAACAGATGTTTTTGTTTTTCATTGTTATTATTATGCTTCATACGACGAATTTACACAGCGAATTTTAACTGGCGTATTCGTTGTGTTAGGCGAAATTCGTCGTTCGTCCCAGTTGTGTTCCTAGCAATACGATGCTCAGTTCCGCATAAATCAAGTAACTGTTAATAGCGTTTTTGTAATCCAAAACTGTTTGTGACTTAATTCACTCAGCTGAGCCATTTGACTATCCGTGAATATACATATTCACACAGTCTGGCCTTCCCATTTCATTGAGCTCCTTAAAACACCTCGTAATTACCCGAATTTCTGCCTGAAAATCTGTGCAAAATCTGGCTGACATAATAGCAGTTCCGTGTTATTTTCTGTGTAAAAACCAAGTCCAGTTTTTCCCTCGCCAGCTCGTGGGGATCTGGTTCAAAGGTTCGGTTAACCGGGAGTGTAAGTCAGGAATCAATGTTTCACAATCGGCTTCTTGTCTGGTCTCCGGTATGCGGTCTGACGTCACACCTTCCGCTATAGACCAGAATATGGCACAAAAAGAAAATTTTCAGAAAAAATTGTATTACAGGCACAAGAGATAAGAGAAACAAAGAGTCTATAAATTATTCGCTTAGGATCATTCTTGAGCTTAAAATTAATATTAAATATTTCATCATACAAGTTAATTTATGGGAAGATAATTCGTGTACCCCCTTTACTTAATTTATTTTACACAAAAAAAGGAAGTATCTAAGAAGTTCGGCAACTGTTTCAAATGGATGGTTAGAGCTTCTAAACACTGCAGACAGGTATCACAACTTTTCATCTTATTTTATGCGAACGATTTACCTCAATTGATGTGTTTATTTTTCTACTTTCAGGTTTTTGCCACATGTCAGTCAGTGTGTAATGAAATTTGTTGAAGTCTGGTTTTACATTTTAATTTGATAAAAATGTTGTTAAGTTGCACATAACGAGAGAAAATTTGCCACTCAAGTTTTTCCGCAGGAAGCTTAAATTGTAATAAACAAAATTATATTTTGATTAGTTGGAAAATAACTGGTTTAAGAAATCGTTTCTAACAAAAAAGAAACATGCGGATATAAAAATACCTGAAGGCACCATATGAACAACACTTCCGTTCTAATCACACACTATGTTGCATTATCGGGTGTTGTGGCATAAATCATTTCATATAAATTAGGTTGGTTTGTATGTTGCTATGATAATTTCATCAAACAGTTAAAACCTGCTTGTTTTTTTTTCTTTCCATTTCTTTTCTACTGTTTATTTATTTTTTTAAGAAAATAGTAACAGATATCAGCAGGTATAACAATTATTTGAGGAAACTTCCTTCCGTTCTGTGCTACAAAAGAGGCAATCTAGATTATTTGAAGACCGGATGTCGAAATTGCAAAACTCAATTTAATTGTTATTTGTTGTGTTTCATTTGAGATCTAGCCGGAAATTTTCAGGAATAATTACTTTGAGTAAGAGTAGAAAAATAAGGAATATAAATGCATATGCATGTGCATTAAAGTGGTACCGGAATCAAAATAGAACTATAATAAAAAAATTTTGAACTAACGATTCTGAGTGGTGTTTGGTGGCACTTAATGAAAATGTTTGTGGTGAACATTTTAGCCGAATTGGACAACCCTTACATGTGACCATTTGAGATCAATTTTCAGATTTTATTACCTTTGTACCGAATTACTATTAACAGTTGCACATTTTTCCGCTGGCAAAACTTTGCGGTAGGATTCTTACTGCTTGTGTCGAACATTGCATTTTTACTAATCCTTTATGTTTCGCAGGTCCAAATAATCCCTATTTTAAATACTACTATGTTTTAATAATCATTTATTAATAATCATTTAACGCTGTAGTCGAGCCTGGTGATTTACAATGGCCGATTACGTTACCGTTCTTTTAGTGTAATTTTACTTACTCAGAATTTAGAAAATATTTTGTGGTAAATTTGTAGCGACCAACATTTTTTTATTTTGATGAAGCAGACGAAGAGAACAAAATCAAAGTTGAGTACTTATTGGCAGGGAAATAGACCAGGTCAGTTTCATGTCCACCACAACGATCATCAGCACCCAAATAGCTTCGAACCCAGATTGCATACTGTACTGAGCTATTCATTACTGACTGCCCATATTCGCTTAGTATCTCTCAAGCTGCAAACAAAACTGCTAGGCAGATTTAGAAACAATCTCTCCACAGTTTTAATACAAATTTTCAGTCCAAGAAAAAAAATTCCTTAGTATTGACACCACCCATGCAGGCACATGAAGTAGAGTTTGCCACAATACATCTGTGCTCTAGCTAACAACGGTTTGCCTTACTGAATTGGCAACCTTTTTTTGAACCCTTTGAGAGTTTCGAATGTACAATTGAAAGAGTGAGGGAGAAAACGAAAATTTTCTGCTAAAAAGCAAAAAGCATTTACAATGCATTTTATTAAAATTTTTTTTTTGCTGGACTTAAACCAATCTTATAAATATGTGTGTCTTCCCCCCACACCAAAATCCGAATTCAACACATAATTCAGAAAAGTTTGTGTTTGTCCTTGAAAATTCTGCATTTGCGAACAGACAATCATATCAAACTAAAAACGTTTTAATGCATACATGCATATATAGGGTGTTCTTTTCGATGTATAGAACTTTAAGTTGGTATTACTGTTCAAGATGGCGACCGATTTAACAGCTGTCAAGTGGTTTATACTCAGTTTGGCTTGGCAATTCATCATGAAGAGACTTGCGCCTGAACATCGCTTGCAAATAGTGCAAAACGAGATTGCGTTGTTCCCGATTTTCATAAGCGAATTTCGTTTAGGGATGAAGGGCACTTCTGGTTGAATGGCTGCGTCAACAAACAAAAGTGCCGCATTTGGAGTTTGGAGCTAATCCTCAAGTGTATGTCGAAACACCGTTACATCCAGAAAAACTGACTATTTGGTGCGCTTTATGGGCTGGTGGAATCACTGGTCCGTACTTCATCAAAAACGATGATGGCCAGATCGTTACAGTAAATGGTGATCGGTATAGAGCCATGATTACTAACTTTTTCATTCCTGAATTGAATAACCATGATGTCCAGGGGATGTGGTTTCAATAAGACAGCGCCACATGTCACACAGCTCGTGCCACAATCGATTTATTGAAAGACACGTTTGGTGACCGCCTAATTTCCCGTTTTGGACCAGTGAATTGGCCTCCAAGATCTTGTGATTTAACACCGCCAGACTGCTTTCTGTGGTGCTATAAAAAGTCATTAGTCTATGTGGATAAACCACAAAAGCTTGAGCATTTGGAAGACAACATCTGCAGTGATATTGCCGATATACGGCCACAAATGTTGGAAAAAGTCATCGAAAATTGGACGCCCAGATTGGACTACATCCGCGCCAGCCATGGCGGTCGTATGCCAGAAATCATATTTAAAATGTAATGCCACAAGATTATCTTTCGGATAAATAAAATTCATGTCAATCGAGTAATCCATCGTTGTTTTATTGCTACTTAAAGTTATATACATCGAAAAAAAACACCCTTTATATGTACATATTTCGTTTATTAAATTTAACAAGTCGAATTTCCATACAAAAAGGCTTTACAAAAAACTCTAAAACTTTTAATGCTTGAGGCCATTAGAATTTTATTTTACAAAACACTTCACTGCAAACAAGTTTAATAGTTAAAAATAAATATTTAACTTGCCGCAAAATATACGAAAACAACAACAACAACAAGTACAATAGCAATGAAAAATTAACAAAATTCTTACCTTGAACATAACCAACGAATTTTCAAAGTTGAGCACACAAAAAATTTTGCAAGCAAAAAAATGAATAAACGTTAAAATAATTTACAAGCATTCAAAATAAAACAATAAAAACAAAAAGCCAGTTTTAATACTCGTTTGTACGTTTAATACGAATGAAAAGCCAGCCACAAATATCAAATTAATGTTGCTGCAGCCCACAATCATTTGAATCCATGTGCAACATTGAAAATTGAATAAAATCACAAAAAGCAAAACAACACAAAAATATTAAAAAAAAAATTTTTATTTTGTTCCAAGTTAAATTAAACCTTGCTCCCAATTTGCGCTTGAATAAACTTTAATAAGAAAAATTAAAACAACAACAACAACAACAACAACAAGAACGCAGAAAAGCACAGTCCAAAAATGTTTCAACGAAATCGCGAAATGGAAAATAATAATATTATAAAATAAAGTTCACATTTTATAAAACCGGTAAAGTGTTCACCAAAAAACGAAAATAAATGTAATAAATTACAAACAAAAAAAAAATAGAAAAAAAGAAACCCAAACCTCGGCCTTAGCTTTGGAAAATGTTTAAATTATTAATGGCAAACAGAATTGTCGAGGAATTACATCTTTTTCGCAAATATTACCAGGGTAAAGTAACACTTGCTTGTTATAAAAAATCAGAATTTGTGGTTTCTTTTTAGAGTTCGCACACTCATATCCACTGAGTGGATTCCACTCATGCACTTATTATTTTCTTTCATATAGCCTGGGATTTTTGCTTCACCTAGAACAATGTAAATATTTCATCATCGATTCCCATACATGAGGACAACTTTTATTTCTGAGAAAATAATAAAACTGGGTGGTACTTGGTGTTTTTTTTTTTGTTTGTTTGTTGTGAATTTGTCTAAAATTCAAAATTTTTCTAAGAAAAACGTGAAAATGTCAAAAGACAAATATACGAGATATCGATCAGTTTATAGTCGATGTACCCCAAACCGCTTTTTAGCGAAGTTTGCCCTGTGCAATTTTCTTAAATTTCTATTTAGTTGAGGCTGAAAAAAACTAAATTTTTTTGGAGCATATTTAAAAAATGGGTAGCCTTATCATATATTTATATTAAATTACCTTTTCAGGCTCAAGTTCAACCCTTGGTTTGTCACTTTTAAATCAATATTAATTAAGTAAAGAAAAGTAATATTCTGAAAAGTGATATTCTGACACCGATTTTACGAAAGCTTTTGGCATAAAAAGAAAATTTTCACTACGACATATTAAAAACATAATTTTCGAGGTGTCTGAACTCAAATTTTTTGTATTTTTATACGGGAGTCTCCGGGCCGAGGTGTTCGAAAAAAATATTGGAGATATAAACTATAAAAATGTAGGATCATTTTACTTCTCTACATTTGAAAAAGCTATGAAATGAAAATTAGAATTAACAATATAAGAAAAATATATACAATAAGTTGTAATACAACTCGTTGATCTTTGTGTGGTGAGAAATTTTCACCCGGTGCATATGCAACGAAACAGTAATGGGTGCGTTTGATATAATTAAAAATTTAGACAGTAAATATACAACAACTTGGTTGGCTGAGTGGCATGACTGTCGCTTTAGAAACATCATCCCCTGAGTTCAAGGACGAGTGCTGACGAGAAAGTGTAGCGTCATCGAAACAACTTGTCCATTCTGTCCAGTCTGCTAAATAAATGTCTGTGATCTTTTTATTGTCTTATTTAATTAATATCGAACACAAAAATAAGTATAGAAAATACTTGAGTCTGATACACTGAATACAAAAATAATTATATAGAAAAATATCAAACAATAAAAAATGAATAAAACTAAAATCTCTATAGCAGTTCACACAAGCGTACTAAAACTATTTTTGGAATCTTAAAATACTTCTGGCAGAAAAGGTTTAATTTTCGATACTGTTTGAATTAAAGTCGACATACTACATATACGACCTTTTTGCTGCATATGCACAATAAACGAAGTTTCAATTGTATTAAAATGACAATCGCCAAAACAGTACATTTAAAGAAGAACGGGGTTACTGTGAAGGCTTTTTGAAATTCGTCTAGCTTACTTTTTCAATATGCAGTTTAAAAATATTGTATTAAATCTTAAGTTTTTATTTGCTCGTGGTAAAATGTGATTGACTACTTTCGCTGCCAACCATGAAATTAGATGCAAAGCATTTAATTTTGATTGACATTTTCGAGCGCTAACCATATGCTGCACAGAGTAAAGTAAAAAATTGATACGGAAAAATTCGTATGTAATTATAGAAAATTATTAAAAGTAATAATTTATTTAACAGCAAATGCAGCTTAAAAAAGATGACACGAAACTGAATTAATTCCTTTACACTCTGCTTTTAATGGCTGTCATAATAAAATCTAAATTGGCAGTTGACAAGTTTTTGAAAAGCAAAAAAGTTTTTAGAGAAAAAACAAATAATACTGCAAGATAAATGAGCATAAACATAAAAATCAAGACAACATACTACATACACTCAAACCGCAGCAAATGCACTTTTCAGACATGATAAATTGCATTTGAGCTCATTTGTGTTTCAACTCAAATATCTCTTTGTGTTGCACATGTGTGCAAACACTTTTTGGCTGAAAAAAAAACTCCTTTTCGAACAGTAAACAAACTGTTCTCTTGCTACAGAGATACATACTCTCTTCGGGCAGCCTCTTGAGCGCAGTGAGCAAACTCAACTGCATTTATTTACACATACATATGTATCTCTATTTATAAATGCAAATTTCATTTACGAAAAACACTCATTTATTCATACTTTAAAGTCAAGTGTAAAAGTGTAATTAAACTACAATATTTTATTGTAGAAATTTTAAATTGAATAAATTCACCTCAAATATTGAAACTCAACCTAACAGAAAATAAAACTCACCATTCAGGCACACGCACACACACGCAGCAATAAAAATACTCTAGTTGAACTTTTTTAACTGCAGTTGACTGCAGCCAACATAAATTGCATTCTGCTGCAGTTTTTTGCATTTGTAGAAACACACATACATACATACTTTTTTTTATTTACGGCGTGTTCATTTTAAACAGAGGCTCGTCAACAGATTTCTTTGTTCTGGCGTAATTTTTAATACCCAAAAATCGAAAAACTTGAATGCATTTTTAAGATGCAGAATGCATTTTTCGCTTCGATTTTGTTGTTTCCCTTTCTGTTTGTATGCTGCAATTTTATGAATATATTTTTTCTGTTCTTAATGCTTGTTGTTTTTGGTGTGTCCGTTTTTATACTAAAGATTGGCATTCCTTTTGTTGTACCCTCTTGTTGCATCTTTCTAAAGTTTTTTGTGTATTTTTTTTTTTAAAGATTTTGGGTTCATATTATTTTTTTTTTTTTTTTTAGTAAAACTTCATTTTCCAAATTTATGGCTGGGCTTATTGCAAAAAGAAAGATGAAAAAGGTACCAAATTCTTTGCTGACATATTGCTGAGAAACTCTTTTTTATTTCAATTAATAATTTTCTAGATTTTAAATTCACTTTAAAGAAAATAATGGTCATTCGTGTTGCTTTTTGGTGTTTTAGATTAAATGTTGTGTGTGTATTTCTTTACTATCGGACGCGGATTACATTGCATTTGCATTGGATTTTAAGCGGTTTTTATCTGTTTTTCAAAATGAAATAAATAGCAACAGGGTGATTTCTAGAGTGTTAAAAAGATACTTTAGTATTTTAATTTTGCAGCAGCTCTCTCATGATAGACTTTGTTACCGACCCTAAATATTTAGGCAAATCTTTAAAAAACAGCTCGGAGTTTTTGCGATACACAATTTCATAATAATAGATTCGATATCGGGTAATTTGTGCAAATTATTTTAACAAAAAGATTAAAACATTGTTTTCTTACTACAGAAATAAATTTTATTTATTATTTCGCTATAAGAGCGAAGTGAAATTTATTATTTTAATTCTGAATATACTTTTTTAATTGATTTCTATTTTTTTTTTGCAGCCAGCTGTAAGCAACTGAGCAATAAAATGGTATATTTTAACTAAAAAGTTTCTACAGAACTATCAGTCAAACTGTTCACGGTTAAATCCAAGGAGCGCACAACACAAGCCTATACTGACTTGGGTGTATGCCGCAAGACATGGGCACAAACAAACCCCTTCAATCAACCTAACCTAACTTAACCTAACTAAAATAATACATTTTACTTGGATCTTACAGCATATGTATATTAAATTCGTTTTTGAATATACACAAACTTGTACGTTTCGATGTACAAGTCGCAGTAAGCAATGGTTGCTCGTTGTACGAAAGCTTTTAAGAAAAGCAAAATGTGTTGCAAAAATTTCGCTTGAACATGTTCAACTCTCATTAATTTCATGGGAATAACATAATAAGTAGAAAATTTTTTTTTCCGATTTTTTCGACTCTACTGACACTTTGACTAGCACCAACGAAATCTCGGCAACAGTTTCCGCTAAAGAAGACAGAAATCAATTGAAAAGGTCCTATTTAGACCAAATTTAATATAACACTTCTAGAACGAAATTTAACACACTTAACGAGTAGTGTCATGTAAGTTTTCAAATTATTTAGTTTACGTTTACTAGCGCTGTTGATCTAGCACCATTATCTTTGTTTTGCCTTCGAGTTTGTTTCCCTTTCACACAAACAATACAAGGTTGATTTGAGTCTATGTCGAATCCCACTCCACGATTTAATAATTCTACTTTTCGCTTCTGACCCATCCTTCTGTGCCACAATTCGAAACTTGAAATTTTAGATACAAAAGAATTTTTTTTTAATTTTTACATCGTTTGCAATTTGGTCATTAACTCTCTTAGCAATTTTAACAGTATTGACGTTCTCATGACCAGTATGACAAGAAGTTCTATCAAAAATAACTTTTTTACCATTCTTCGTTATTTGTTAAGCCGATAACAAAATTTCCACATAAACCAGGAACATATTCAACATCTTTAAGATTTATATTTCCATTTTCGATAATAATTGCGATATCTGTACCACCAAAGTACTAGGTATTCTTTACAATAAACAATAAAATTTTTTATTGTAGAGTTTTATTTTCATTTACATATGTATGTATATTTAAACTGTTACCTGCGAATGCCACTAGCGTTGATGAAAAGTTATTTCAACAATGAACTTAATTATTTATTCGCTATAAAAGCCAATTTTTTTAGACCTAAAGTAATAAATTTCAATTGGCTCTTATAGCGAATAAATAATTAAGTTCATTGTTGAATATTCAAAAACTTTTACTTTTTTATACTTTCAAGAATACAAGTTGTTGGTAACCAAAGGTCACCTGTTGTAAGGAAGTGCTATAAAAAGTAAAGGTGTTGCAAGACGTAAAATGCTTTCTGTATAAAAAGTTTGTTTGAGCATTTCCGATTCTCATTTTGTTCATGAGAATTTTGGAATAAGTAGTTGGACTGAAAAAATTCTTTTTTGCTTTTTCAAGTCTACTGATGAGTTGTTTAGCAGCAACGAAATGTCGGCGGCATATAGACGGCTGAGAAAGACAGAAAGCATTAAGGTCTATTTTTTTTAGACCTAAAGTAAGAAAAGTTATTTCTTGTTGAAATTCTTGTTATTTTCCCCACTTCTGTTTTTAAATTCCCCTTGACAGTCTCTTGAAATATGTCCAAGCTCTTTGCAGTTGTAACATTGTAGTTCCTTTTTCTTCGGTTTCGATTTTGAATATAAAACGGCTTCCGTATCGGTTTTTTCATCAAAATTAGCATCTTGCAATAACAGATTTTTTACCATATCCACATTAAATTTCTCCTTGAGCTCTTCACAGCCATTACCAAAGATTTGTATTCATTTGGCCATAGAGCCAACATTAACTAGACAGTCAGTTCATCATCTACATTTAAGCAGCATTTCTCACTTTAATTGCTACTAACCAATTCATTCACATATTCTTGAATTAAATTGTAATTTTGCATCTTGATGTTTGCTAAACGTTTTATCAATTCCTTCTTCCGAGTTAAGCCTGTGCCTTCATCAGGGAATGCCAGCCTTGCTTTGCTGTTACCGCGTTAGCAATGTGCCCATAGTTCTTTGAATGAAGCATTAATGTAATTTTAGTTAGCTCTCGTTCATTCAAATCGGAATCGGCATTCCCAACTAAACCGTTTTCCACAACATCCCAAAAATCTTTAATGATCAAACATGGTTTCTCTTTTACAGACATCAAAGTTCTGCCTTCTTCGCAGTCTATCAATTCCAAAAGCTTCCAGAAGGTTCGTCATTATTTCTGTGTTCACTCAAACCCAAACAAAAATTTATTTTTCAATATTTCTTTTTTTAAAAATAATGTTTTCCATACGTGACGTAAGGCCCTATTGAAATGTGTTTATTTGACGTATTTCTACGAAATATTTGTCAAATAAACGTGTAATAAACCTTCAATAGTTTTTATGAATATGGGTGTACTATAAGTTTAAACTGCTATTACATTAAGTACAAACTACATGACTAAAATTCACTTTTCAACAGAGTAAGCCAAAACTTGCCATACAGTATTTTCCAAATATTTTTAGAGCAACATGTGGCCGAGAGCATTGTCATGATAGATGACTACAGCCTAGTGGCTGGTCAAATATTCTAGTCTTTTTTCGTCGATTGCTGTCTTCTTCGAACGAATCAATTGTGTTTGTTACAGATTTTCTGTGGTTGCCGGACCCGATTTAAGCTGTTCATAATAAACAAATACTCCCATCAAATACTCACCAAATAAAAAACATCAACATAGCGTCATTGACTTCGGTGTTGAGTTGGCTGCTTGGCCGGGCCTTACATATAGCTTTTTGCTCTTATGATTATCGGAATAAATCCGTTTGTCAGCACCAGTAACAATACGAAGCAAAATGAAAAATCTTTTTGTAGTGTTCAGGCATCATATCCGACATGCAAAGTCTTTCGGTTACAATTCACATGGCCCCCAATTTCTTAGCTTTTGAATGCGTTCCAATGCTTTTAAACGCTGGGAAATGCTTTGTTCTGTGACATACAACGGTAATGCAAGTTCTTCTTGCATTTGCAACGATTTTCATGAAGTGATGCTTTCAATTCTTTATATTAAAATTTTTGAGCCAACCAGGCCTGCACTCTACGTCTTCAGATTCAATGTCAATTGTTTGGTTGTCTGATGCATCGAGTGCATCATACTGTGCAACACTTTACATCCGATATGCAGAACTATATGGCATAGCACGTTCAAACACCTTCCAGTAGCAAAAAGCAATGTCATCCCAATGCATACAGCTTGTCTACCGCTCCTAGTCTCTAATGGTTACATTAGAGACTCCTCGTCACACTGTCCAAAACGAAATCCGCTGAAAGCATAAAATATACGATAACAAAGTTTAAACTCTACAAGCAAAAGTTGTAGGAACTGATATATTATACAAATTCTCATCATAGAACAGAGATTTTCGTTTTGTGTACTATATACATATTTAATTTTTTCAACAAACGCAAGAGGACTTCAAGATCAGCTTCTACTAGAGCATCTCACCATCACTTGCCCCATTGTGAAATGAAATTTGTGAAATTGCGGCTAGATACATAGCCCAAGGAAGCTTTTGTGAAACAAATTTTCCAGCAAGATAAGAGTTTAGCGAATTAGAAGGAACTGTCGAAATTTCTGATAGCTCATAAAAAAGTAATTATTTTAGTTAGAGGACTAAGTAAATGTGGTGGTCATCAATTAAGGTGTGCTTGCTGCATAGTGTAATAAAAACTGTGATAAAAAAATTGTTAAGCAGCAACCTTCTTAATTGAAATTTTTTAAATAACATTTAATTTGGCACAACTCTGTGAATTAATGCACTAAAATGGTGGATGGTTTTAATTTTATTTTTGGTGCATAATTTTTTTGTGAGAAAAAGAATTATTTCTGCTGCATTCGTTGTTGCTGCATTTGACTGCAATTGTGGTTTAGTGTGCGCTACTGCTTTGATTTTTATCTTGTTTTAATAATGCAATCATGTCCTTGACAAAAATAAAAAAAAAAAACGATATCGCAAAAACGATGAATTATAATTTATTGTAGGTAGAATAAAAGTTCTAATATACAAAAGATAGCAAGAGTTGATGGACATGCATACATATTTATTTTTAGTTTGTTCTTATAAAAACTTAGCTGCCGACTTGCACCATTGTGTCGAATGAATTCCTGTTATATCTAAAAAAAAAAGTATATTTTCCACTAAAGTGTCTTATTATTTGATAAATTTAGGTCAGATATGTATGAATACAAATATTTGTTATCCAAATGAAATTACAATTAATTAAAAGAGTCACCATATCTGACGTACCCAATACCACATACTCGCTTGTAAGTATACGAAAAAATGCCAAATTTATGAAAGTGGTTTTAATTTTGTTTTAAATAAATAGATTAAAATTTGTACTAAGCCCACTAAATATCTGCGTAAAAACTTCTTCATATAAGCCGTATTATGATTATAATTGATGACACTGATAATTATTCTTGTTCATCAATAAATCTGTGTCCACAAGGAATAACAACTAAACTCTATTTTGAGAAGTTTTCAGCAGAGCCTTTTTAAGTTTGAAATTGGTGCCTGAAATCAGGGAATTAAGATCAAGCTAATATTTGTAAGCTCGATGTTAGCAATCTTATTATATTTTAATTTGCAATTCAATTCATAATGAAAAAGCAGCTAACTTAAGAGAAATAAGCAAAACGAATTGTTAAGCTTCTTCCTGTTACGGAAAAGCGACTAAATTTAACTTAGCGTGAACGATTTTTTCAATTCAAATTGTAAATAATAACTTAAGTGGAGTTAGGTCTTGAACATATTATTCTTCACATTTGGAATAACGACCAAATTCGACTTTGTCTTTTACTGGAAACTCGAAATTGAGTTCAATAATAACTAAACTCGAGTTTGGTTGTTATTCCTAATTTGAAGAATTGTCAATTTAACCTACGGAATAATGACTAAACTCGAGTTAAGCAGACATTTTACGTCTGAATAACGCACGGCACTGTGTGGAATAAAATCCTAATTCTACTTAAGAAACTTTTTTTTTTAAAAATATTGAAGCAAATTGCAATAGGCTGTTATTCCGAAATCATACGAGCAAAATTTCGACTTTAGCTGTTTAGTTTTTTAGGCATAAAGTACTAATTTTTTGAGCTACGATGATAAAATTTTGTGTGGAAGTGCATTTGGATACAGTGAATAAAACAGTAGTAATAACTCTACTTTGTCCTAACTCGACTTTAGCTGTTATTCCTTGTGGCCACAGAAATACAGTAGGCTTCAAAGTTTTGCGCACCAGCCATTGTCATTGATGAAACTATTCCAATAATCATTCCTTGTATGTTGTTAATCTAGCTTAGAAAGTCATTAGTTAATATTTTTAGAATAGATTTTTTTGCATATTTAAATATAAGACGCCTTAATTCACCAAAATTTTTAAAAAATTTGACTACGTCCTCACTATCAGTGAGAAGAGAAGAAAAGATCTAATTTTCGGAAGTAAATCGTCATAAGCACAAAATCGGTTTTGTGGTACTCTTTTACATGCACGTAAAAATATTATAGTTGAGGTTTCATACCCCAAAAAACAAACATGCTGTTTACGAAAATCAAGAAATAAAATTTGTCTACTCATTAACAATGTTGTCAACTCAATGCTTTCTTTACAAATAAAAACGGTTTTTGTTGCACAATTTTGGTGGGCTTACAAATTTCAACAATCACAACACTCTTCCTAAAACAACAAATTTAGAGACTCTGTTGACAATTTGATGGAAAAAGTCAACAATTTAGGCGAAAAATGTAGCTTCTTGGAGCCACTTGACTCTAGGTTTCCTTCAGGGTATATACTATCGAACTTCCTTATTGTGAACTTCTATACAATGAAATTATCCTTAAATCAAGTACACATTTTTCGTTCCACTTTCAATGTATTTTAATTTCCGTATAATGAATTTCCATACAATGAATTTTTCTTTAATATGAACAAAATTTTGGAAAGAAAAATAAATTTTATGTGTGTTTTTGTCTCCATATAGAGAACTATTTTTACCAGCTTTATTTTACACATGTTAGCAAGACTATTTATAAGGAAAATATGTTATATATTTGGGATTTCCAAAGTAATGAGAATGAAAAAAAAAGTTTATGATTTCACTTTTAACATCAGTTGAATGAGTTCAGTGAACGAAAATGATGCACGGGAGTAGTATTTCTCTTGAAAAAAGTTATTAGTTATCTATTAACAGAGTTGAAGAAGGGGCATCGCAGAAAAAAGATATAACAAAAGAGTTTGGAAGTCTTCCTAGTACTCAGATATCAAAAATTAAAAAAAAAGTCAGTTATTCAAAAGAATGTAGAAGACGAGCATTTAAACATTAAGCGTAAGAGACTTCGAACTTGTCTTTACGAAGCCATTGACGAAGCAATGCTCTTCACTTGATGTACTACGAACTTTCTTGGAGATGGAGAGCAACGTTCAAACAAATGTATTTAAATGTCTTAATGTAATTAAAGCTTTTATTGGTAAAAAAGAAGGGCAAAATGTATTTCAAACAAAAATACCTGATTATTTTAAATAAATAAAAAATAAATACTTCTGTATAATGAAGTTTCTATATGGGTGTTTCCATGAAATGGTCCACCGTTAGTTAAAAAATCGAAACGCTCGCACAATTTTTTAAGCACAGAAAATTGAAAAAAAAACTATTGACATTTTATTATGTAAAAAAAAATTTTAACTTATAATATTTTTAAATGATGGTAAAAACTTCTGAAAATATATGTTAAATTACAAAAATATGTATGAAGGTAAAAAGTGTCACGTGTGTAATCAAAAAAATTTTTTTTTCTTAGCCAACCCATGCACACTTGTTTTTGAACAAACCATGATTATAAAGGTCCATTAATAACCTTTATAAAAACATTTTTTCCGAAATAAAAATCTTCTACAATTCGCCTACTTTTGCCATATTTCATGCTGCTTTAAAAGGCACTTACGTTTTTCGTCACGTGCGTAAGTCAACTTTGATCGCATGGAACTTGGGTACCCAGTGCTCAATTTTACAATATATATACTTTTTGGAAGGAACTCATCACATTAAATGTAACAATGGCAAAATTCCATTCAAAAATTCCAACCCATTTATATTTTTATAATATTCAAAACAATTAAACGTGTACAAATGTCACGTGCGTAACCATGGAAACACCCATATGTATTTATATAAGGCAAGAATATTGAAATAAGATTTTTATTTCTATTAGTAAAATAGGATAGCTTAATAATTATCGTTCCAAAATCAAGAGCTTGACAGACTTTTAGGAAGTTTTTCTCTAGTTTTACAGCCGTATGGCTTGAATTTAGCCTGTTTATTGTCTAAGGGCACATATGTACATGTTTTATTTACGTTTACTTTTGAAACCGCCAAATGAATAACCACCCGTTATTTTATATTTTATTAATAAAGGCTTTTTCTGTTTTGATTTGGAAAAATTCTAATGTTGAGCATTGGTAAAGATTACAATTTTCAAGTCTATAGGTGGCAAAATAGACATATTGCGTCTATTTTTTGCAATGTTACAGATAATTAATGTTTAAATTAAAATTTCGTTTAAAAAACTATTTAATTTATTTTCAATAACAAGATATCAAATTTTAAAACAAACAATACCGCACCTTGAAAAATTGTATTCTATTACACAGTAACGACCTCCCCCAACCCCATTGAAACAAAATATAAAAAAAATAAAAACACAAGCAAATGTATGGCTGTAAAAAAATAAATTAAAACAACACGAAGAGTGAACAAAATGCACCCGCATTTTTAAGTACCCAAATATAAAAAGAATTTAGAGATTTTGGTTTTGAGCATACTACACATACATACATACACGTGTACATATACGTACGCACACATGCACATGTGTGAGAATAAGCATGTTTGCACACACACACACATGCACACACACTTAAGCTCTGACTAATTCGTTGGTAATTTACACAATTTTGTGAATTTTATTTAAGGGGCAACTTGCATGTCTTATTCAACTCAATATTTCGTCTTAAAAACAAAAATGAGACTCGATTTTTCAGCGTTCTTTTCGTTGTTTCGAATATGCAAAAATAAAACAAAAAATTGTGCAACAATTCGCCCAATTGAATTGGAGAAGCAGAGGAAAGACAAAATAACATATTACAACAACATACAGTATGCAGTGCAAAAGACAACAGCAAAAATAACAACAATAAAGAAGAAAAAAACTTAAACGAAAAGTGCATGTGCAACGAGTAAACGAGCTCAGTTTGCTATTTAGTTGCATTCGTGCACGTTGAGCTACGTTCTGGTATTAATAAATATTTTTATTATTATTGTTGTTATAATTTTTTCCCGAAACGTTTTTGTTGTAAACCAATTCAGACTAATGTGTTGACAGTTGTATGTACATAGAATTTTTTTTCGAATGTTTGCTTTTGTTACGTTTCGTAAATAAACATAAGATTTGTTTCTTCTACAACAATTACATACCTACTTACAAATACGACCAAGTTCTACGTTACGTGTGTACGACGTCATACCGTACCCTCTCTCTCTCTCACAGGCTTAAATTAATTTACTTAAGCTTTTTTTTCTTTGCGATTTGATGTTGTTGTATTGTTTGCGTGAATATTAGTGTATGCAATTGTTCGGTTGTCAGTCATTTATTGTGGTTCTGAAACCAGAGTGCATCGAGCCAAACAACAAACGAACGTGCGAACAAACCAACAAACACACCATCCAACCGTCTAGGCAAACATCCCAAGCCCGGCCGGTAGTCATTCACTCGGGCATTCCAGCAGCAGTGTAGTAAAAGTAGTAGTGGTCGTAGCAGTAGCAGTGTTTAAAAAAATTACACTATCGTTTACAGATGATGATGGACGTCTGCGTTTAGTGGAAGCACAAAAAACGTTTTTACTATCTCTAGCAACGGAATAACCCCATAAATAAAGTAAAACAAAAATATAAAAAAAAGCCAAATGCGGTTAAAGTTGTAAATACAGCGGTTACGTTTATTTATTTTTCTACAGAAGTTTCTCTCATTCTCTGGTAACTTCTAAGTTCGTTTTGTTGTTCACGTTCCTCAAATGCATTACATTAATGCACACCATCAGCCGCAACAACACTGTAACTGTAAGAGAGTGCATATGTAACGCTTGTGAGTGTTTGAGTGTAAATTTGTGCTTAAAGTTTTAGTCGCAACAACGGTTTTTCGTGTTTGAAGGTTTGATTTCAATATCGTGATGTGCTTTCGTTATTCCTTACATTCCCTTCCTTAAAAAGCGTTTTGCAAGTGTGAGTAAATTTGTTTACAACTGGGAGATTGACGTGCAACTAAAGAACAAGAAAATAATGTGTCTCATGCATGTAGTATAAATGAGGAAAAAAGTGCAAATTATATTTGCTATAGTAAGTAAAAAAATATGTCGTAGTATTGTAAATTAAACAGATACTCTTTGAGTGAAAAAATCTTACAAATACTTGCAGACCTCAAAATTAAAAGTTTGAATCAACCACAGCTACATCACATTGAGTGCAAAAATTAAAAATTTCGTATAAATGCAAAAAAATAAATAAATACTTCGAACGCAGTCTAATATTGAGAACTGTCTTCATCCCGCTGGTGTATTGGTGAGTTTTCTTATTTATTTTCATAAGCATTTCAATGTTTTCTTTTTTTTAATTATTTGCTCAATTTAGAAACAGCAGCATGCGTTTGAAAGTGTGTGTTTACATACATATGTATGTATATGTATGTGTCGCACACATATTATGGCAGGCAATAGTAGCAACCATATGTTTTCGAGCAAAATGCTCATCAACCGCTTTGTCCAAAATAAGGGGCTCTGAATGGAAACTCTGTTCCTTTTCCACTGAAGACATTTGCACATTATAGAAAAGTCGCTATTACTTTATTACAACTGTTTTGCATTTGCACAGTGGCCTAAGTCACTGATCTGGTGACACTTACGTCAAAAATTCAAATCAATAATTATTTAGAAAACTAGTTCTCTACTTTCATTTTGGCTTCAATATTCGCTCAGCTATGAAATACAACATTTGGTGCAGCAGCAAATGTATTAAAGGACTTCCTTGTTTTTACACTATACAGCCAATTGTATATAAATTTTGAGTATAAGAGTATTGTGCGAAAGCAAAAAAGTAAAGGCGCTACATTTGGTTAGATCGAATTTTAAATACCCTACACAAGGTTCACGTTCATAAATGTATGTTTACACACTGTTTTGCTGGATTTGGACACGTATATCAGAAATTTTTATTCTCAGAGCTGCTTTTCGATACTAATAATTGTTTCAATTCGTTTGCGAGATAAACTTCTTTAAACGTCGGTTCGCACCATCTCTTTCTCTCTCTCTCTCTCTCTCTCGGCTCAATACCTGTGAACTGATATCAAAACTTGCTATTTTGTACCTCAAATAACCGCCTTTTTGACCAGAACTACTCCTTTTGAACCAAAAGGTTGTTTTAATTCATTCTTTAAAAATCGGTTTGTGCTAAATCTCAACGACATCGAAAATTTGTGTTTTACTATCGGAAATACTTTTTGGCACTGAAAATCGTTTTGACTCCATTTTATGAGAAATGTCTTTAAGAAACGGTTTTCTTCAGTTATATACGAACCGATACCGTAGAACCATATTTTGCATTCTCAACAACCACCTCTTATCGTCAGCTTAACATTTTTGTATAAAAAATTGTTGTAAACCGCTTAACTGTGACATTTGCTAAAAACCATATTTCGCTATATATATGTATATATCAGGAATATGTGGACCGATATGGAAAATTTTTAATTTTTGCTTTTATGACCATGGCAAACAGCATTACTAACCTTGACGTAAACATAGATTGAACAATTTTAGGAAATAGTTCGCTTCAAAACTTTTGTTGATATATCTTGGCTATTCATGACGCGATTTTGGAGAATTTCAATACCGAACACATGGGAGTATATATAAATATGTAGTTTGTTCTGAATCCAGTGGTTTTCTTACAAACTGTAAAATGTTTTCAAAAGATGTTATTTTTTGCAACTTAAGAATCGGTTTTTTATATATCTCGGCCTTTTGTGAACTGATTTGCTGGCAGGATAGTTGAACAAAAAATGTTTCCAATCGAAAGAGTTTTCTCCGAAATGTATTAGAACATTTCAAGTTGAAAATAGCGTCTAATTTGCACAATTTAGTTGCTATTATCTTGTGCCCCAGCCAAAGAATTCACTATGTATAATCTAGAAAATTTTGAAGTAGGTTTGGGTTGTTGTTATTTTTCCCTTATTTTATTTTTTCATTGAAATTATCCTTAAAATTGATTTTATATCGCAGATATTATTTTTAAAATTTCAGTTTCAGGGATCATGTTACTGTTTTCAGCTACCATTTAATTACAATTTTTTCATGTCCTTCAAGACTTTTTTCAAAGTAGAATGTAGGAAATGTACATCGTTATTAAGTTTACACTATGAAACTCCATCATAGCTTAAGTTGTATATATGTATGTACATTGTTTTAAACAGCGGTACCCGTTAGCCATATTATGTCCACATTCAATCACAATATTGCCATCCACCAGCACTACTGTCATTTCCATCGATACTTTTTACAAATTGAGCCATAACTATGAATATGCAAAACAAATATTTTTAAATACATGCCACAACTTTACATCTGCTTCTATGGAACATAATATTGTTATCGTAACCGTGTATTAAAATGTTGTTTATTTATGTGCACACAAGTAACAATGTTGCCCATCTTTTCGTACAGCATCGCTCGAGTGATATATTGTGCATCTTACCGGTTTTTATTTTAATTTCCAAAGTATTACGAAAGCTTTGCATTTATACCAATGGATTGTTTGTGGGCATTTGTATATAAGCATGAGCATATATAAGCATTAGCATGTTAATGTATGTTTTTTTTTCAAGTTTCACAAATTTATCAAAGGGAACTCCTGCATGCTTCTGTTAATATTACAAATGCGTACTCAAATTGCATAAATATAATAGATAGCTTCTCTTTAGAGTACCATTATTGCCGTTTGTTTGCTGAATTGCATTGCATGAGCGATTAGATTGAAGTCATTGTGGCCCATGTTTTTAAAAAAACCTAAACAAAAACGTGCTGTGGATTGTGCTAGTCGAAGGCTTGTGGCCTAAAACCGTTTTGCCAACTAGGATACTAATATATAAAAGTTATCACATTCGGCATCCTAAAGTTATGGTTGCATCATCAAATCACTTTTGTATCACAAACAGTTGTTTAGATACATTTGAATTTCTTAAATAAAGTACGACCACGAATGGAGGAGCCCTGGATGATGCACGTACATTACGTAAAAAGGTGGCGGCTTCGGAACCACTATATCTAATCTCTCAAAAAAAAAAAAAAAATCTATGAAAGTACCAATAAAACAGTGTGATGTACCTCACTGTGCGACGATGCTCCAGATTTGGATGCCCTACTGTTAGCGATGAGATTTTTGCTCTCTTCTGCACACGGTAGAGTAGCCACGAAATAGACTTTAAGGCACTGGCCCAATCATAAGGGACGTATTTTCTCTGCTTAAATTGCTTGTTTTTGCGTGTCATCTGATTGTTGTGATTTCTAAATGCTCTGCAGTCGTGATGTTTGCTGTTCGAATCCCAGCAGAGATTCGAAAAGAAATAACATAAAAAAAATACAATTAAATTAATGAAATAGAAAATCACCCAGCATGGAGGATTCCGAAAAAATTTACGGATTAAGTTGGCATTAATAATTGACAGTTAAAGCAAACAAAATTCAAAAAAATAACTGTTTTGTACCAATTAGTAAATTTTTCAACGTATAAATTCAAATAACTTAATTAGTGAATTTGAATGAAAAGTGAGTAAAACGGTTTGCAAGTGAGGTTTCATTTGTTTTAAAGCGCGGTTTCAGATAGCTTTATCTACAAAGTTTTTTTAATGTACTAGCTAAAGTCAAAAAATTAATGCTCCTAAAAAATTATCAAAATTTTTCTGAGGAAATAGTGCGAAAATAATCAAGTTGTTGTGGCAATCCAAAAGTTCTTATTTGTTGCAGTGTGCTGTTATTACATTATCCTCTTTTTGTGCATTTTATTGATATTTTGCTTAAAATTATTATATACATTTTTATGCAACATGAACAAAATTAGCCGCTTTCAGCTTTGACTTTGAGTAATTACTGGTTGCCAAATTATTAAATATAATTTACAAGGAGTAAATTACATTTATGTTTGGGAAAGGAACAATTAAAATTTCTAGTTAATTAATTTCTCCTTTAATTTAGGGTTTGAGTGGATAACTTTACCTCTCCTTAGTTTGGTTTGTTGCCTTGAAATTAGATTTGAACTTTGTCTTAAATAATTTAACCGAGTGGTTAAAGCGGCTGTGCCAAAATTGTGAAATTTGACACGTCCAAAGTTCATAGGATGCTGATGAAGGGTGTTTGCTACCCAGAAACAGCCGGTTGTCCACTTAGCAAATAAATTTTACTTTTCTTTACTTAATTGATATTGATTAAAAAGTAGTGAAAACCCAAGGATTGAACTTAAGCCTGAAAAAGTAATTTAATATAAAAATAATTTAAGTTTTATTCTTTTCAATTTAATACAAATTAAAATTAAAAGTTTAAATCTGAGCTGGTGAAGGTTGATCAAGAAGTAACCTGAAGTTTTTTTAATCCATAATGAGGAGAGTTATGACTCTTGGAAAACCCGCGCTTTTCATACGGAATTTTCCATTTGTCAACTCTAGCAACATTTAGTACAAAAGGTTTATTCAAAGTCAATTCAAACAGGTAGATAAAAGAATCCAATGTTCAGCAAAAAAATCCATAAATATTTTCATATGTATATAAAAAAAAAAAAAAATAAGTTCTCCAATGTAATTTGAACACAATAATATGAAGGTAATATACATATTTCTTACCATCAGATTTGTTTTATTTCTTGTTTTGATACAACAACCACAAAAAAACATTAACTTAGTTACTAAAAATTGCAGATATAAAAATTTAAGGCTTCCCGAAGGAGCCTTATACCTCGGGATAATCCTAGAATAGAACATCAAGCAATACAAATATTTCTTACTTGAAGACAACTTTTCTGGCGGGACATTTTTATCACGTTACAACAATTTATTTATTAATTTAGAGTTTTTATTAAAAATAATACTTATTTTAACTGCATTTATAATACAACGCAAACTTAACCACAAGCTATAAACTTTTTTCTATATTTTATATAAAAACAGCCCGCTGCTCTTGTTTGAAAAGAGCAGGGTTTTAAGCATATTGAGGTGAGAAATGTTTTCAGCACTCAATTATGAGCTGATCTTCCAATATATTATATACATTTAAGTTTTGCTCTTTCAAAAATAACTTAGAGACGGTCATAAATTAGTCACATATGTGATAAAAATTTAAGTAAAAATAAATTACTTTAACGACATTCTGCATTTTTTCAAATCCAATTAAAGTTGCCAAATAGAACAGGGTAGGTCGTATCAATTTTCAGAGTTGTATTAGCTGGTGTAACCAAGTTGTTCACCTACAGTATTAAAAAAGTTCTGTACAAAAAAAATTTGTTACTGGAGTGCAAAATTAAGGTTTCCTTAATCGCAATTATTAGGTTAAGTGGACAGGCTGCTGTGTAGTGAAACTGAAAAATGTCCAGCCTTTGTCGGTCCATCATACGATGATCTCTTTGTGATATCATGAAAAAAATAGTATTAGAGAAAAAGTGGAGGAAAGAAGAGGAACGTGTTTTGGAAATAGAAAATTAGATACTCAAAAGAGTCATAGAGGGAAGTGTGGTGAGAGTGTTTGTAATGGGAAACGGAGAAAAGCGCTGACCAAAATATGACATTAAAATTTAAGAAGGTAACTGATGCTCCTATTATATAATAACCTTTGACAACATCCGAAGATGTATGACCCAGTCTCCACCTCAGCTTGAGAACTCCTACAAGAACTCCTAGTCATTGAAAGATAAACATTGTGGTCTAGTGTAGTCCTCAATGAGTCCCGAGCAAGAACAGTGCATCATATGATGCGCATTGCTGATGGGTTTGTACATCATCGTTTCTATCGTTTGCTAGGGGCAAAATGAAAAAAATGGTGTAAATATTCGTGTGCGTGGGATCTCTTTTTCAAACCACTGCTACCGGCTCAGCAAAGTGATCATTGCAAATCTTTTATTCAAAATGACCACCAGATCACGTGCAATGCTATAAATTTTTTTATTACTAAATAAAAAAAAGAGTGTTTTGAAAAACCTGAATAAAATAAAACATTTTAGAGATAGATTTAAATGAAATTAAAAGAAAACCAGTATAACTGTAGCAGTTCTGAGAGTAGAAGGCCAAATCATATAGAAAAAACTTTTACAGTACGATATACTTTTCTAAGAAAAAAGAGCAGATGAACTCATAAGAATGCTGGCGCACAAACGTAATTCCAAATGATGTCACCAAATTATTACGGGAAAATCAAAATATTAAGAAAATCATTGTACTGCCAACGTTGAAAGCTATAAAATTGCTTTTCATGTGTTAGTAATTAAGTTGTGCATGTATTAGTTTCAATCAATCTTTTCTTGTAGGGTTACTGTCCAATATACATCCTGATGTTAGATGTGGATAGTTCCAAGAGTTCTGTTGCTATTATTTTGTTGAAGGCACTTCTCTTTAAAAACCATGTTTGCTGTGCCTACTCCAGCATAGAAAATCTTATATGTTCCTAACAAGTTGAAAGACGTAGCACACAGAAAATATCAACAACCTCATTCTGGAGAGACACCTACATCATGGCCAGCGCATGAACAAGGTGAATACCGTTATTGGATCATATCAATGCACCCGACTAAGGAAGAAGTTTCAATGTCTCTAAATTTCTTTCAAAGATGTCCAGCGGTCTTGGGTAGGACCGGACGCGGTGTAGACTCTAGTCAAATATTTTATAGCAGCTGTTATAATCAGAATATCCCTACCCTAGACCCTAAAAACCTAAGCCACTTAACCGCACTAATTACAGCAGATATCTCTGCGTAAAGAAATCTATATCCATCTACAATGTATCTTGATTGCTCCAATCCCTTCTTGCAACTTGGATCCATTCATATATGTATGGGTGGATCCACAGTCTGCCGAAGATTCATACTGCGTCTGAGAAAAGGATTGGGGGTACGGTAATCTATCAGCTCTAGTATAGCTTTCACAGCCTCCAATAAACTTATTTAGCCCTAGGGTTTGAGATGTATTTGTGTACAGCGCTTAGCCTTTCTACAACCCCCACTGCCAAATCTTTTGCCATACGATAAAATGGCATCCAGTATAGAAGAGCAACTGGTGTCTTAGTTGGCGCTATTCTCATAACGAAGTAAATAATGTTATAGCATCAGAAGTTTCTTAGTTACTGAGTCCAGCGTTTGCCAACACACGACTACTCACTAAAAACGAGTAGGACTGATAGACATTTTACATTGCCATGTCACTCCCTATGTAAAGCCTATAACATTCCTGCACATGTAGGTAGCCGATATGGCTGCAAAAGCAGATTTTTTTTAACAGAGTTGCTATTCAGCAAAATGTATTACTTCAGTATTTGTTAGTGATAAAACTGATTGTGGATACGATTTTTTATTAATTATTTTTTAAATTATTTTTTTAAAGCCTCCAGGAATTTATAATTGGTACAAGTCCTATTTAAGGCAATTTATAAATATGACAGGCAGAACATCTCGTCCAGCTTTGCTAGTCGTCCTTCTTTGAGCCAAGTATTAGGGTGGCTTGCATTCATTTTGAAAAAAAATATTGTGGCCTTAAAGATTAATTATTTCTACAGAAATTTAGTTATTTTAGGCTTTTCCTCACTATGTCTCATAGTAAACAACAATTATATGTCATTGAATAAAAAGCTTCCTCATTTCAAAAGTGAAATTATTTTTTTGTTTTCTAAATTACATTTTAATTAAAATTAAATTATTACATATGCTTTTAATTATTTTACTACAATGATTCATAAATAAATCCAAATGGATTATAACAATAAAAAATATGTGCGTAAAAAAAAGACTCACAAGTTTCCAGATTTTCTTTGTGCTGTCAGAGCAAATTTATCCGCATATCAAAGTGACTAGTTAAAGAAATAATGAAAAGCACAAAAGTTAAATGTTTTTCAACAAATATGTATGTATATTCGAACAGACCGGTGTGTATAATTTAGAGACATGTCCTTGTCAACGGCAGCTGAAACAACACCCTGAATGCTGTGAAAATGATGACAATGTCAAAAATGGTCTACTTTCAAATTTATTGCGAAATTAGTACAATGTGGCATCTAGCGGAAAAACGGCAAAAGAGAACATACATATGCTAGTAGGTGGGGGTATATTTCAAATTATTAAATATTTTTTATACGTAAAATAAATTTCGTTTATCATCATATTTGTTTTATTTCCTGGTATCATACAAAAACAAAATAAATAATTGAAATCCTAAAGACTCCATAAGTTAGAAAATTAAGGCTTCCGGAAAGAGAAAACCTTCAAATAGAACATCAAGAAGAGAGATGTCAGAAGGAGGAACAACTTCAGCCTGTGCTCTCAAAGAAAGATGCCCTTATAGCATGTTTCCACGATATGTGCTTCGCTCTCTATTTGTGCTTAACACCCTAATCAGAAACGAAGCAACGTGCTTCTCCGTACAA
Source organism: Sturmia bella (assembly GCA_963662145.1). NCBI lineage: Eukaryota > Metazoa > Arthropoda > Insecta > Diptera > Tachinidae > Sturmia > Sturmia bella. The sequence continues at coordinate 71,587,741 of OY759168.1, forward strand.
AACTTTGAGAGCGAATGAATTAGCTTCATATTGAAGCTACATGCGAAGCACAAAACACTCTTGTCTTCTCTAATTTATATCGCAAGTTTATCTGCACTATTCGTCAAAATCATATACACTAGAGCCCCGACTTGCGTCGTTAATGGGGACCGGGGAAACGCGACGTAAATCGAATCACTTTTTCTATATAAATGCACTGAAATTTAATTTGTTGGAGAAAATATTTAAAACAAAGCAGAAAATGTTGTATTTTTGATAATAAAACAAAATACTGGTATGAGTACGTTTTTATTTATTTAATTTATTTCAACAAATGTGTGTATGTATATATTATAAAGAAATAACAAAACCATAAATTAAGAAAAAAAAAAACATAAAAATCACTCATATTTTACGTCCTTAAGGCATATTCTAGTGAATCACAGACTAAATTGTTACCATAACCAGACAGCTGCTCTTAGCACCACTTATATAAAAAAGAAAAGGGGATTCCCCGTTTTTCACGCAATCTGAAAATTTCTTAACGTACAGGTCACGATCATTGTTGCCAGAAGTTGTAAAAACTAATGAATTCAAGATGCTAAATACAGACTACACTACAAATGCTAATAGTGGTAATCCACAATGATGCAGTAAAAAATGTAACCGTGTTTAGGACGCAAATCGAAATCAAAACGATGCAAATAGGATCGACGCAAATCGGAGTCAAAACGACGCAACTCAAACCGACGCAACTTGAAATCGCAACGACGCAAATCGAATTTTTCCAGTTTTAAAGAGCGATGCAAATCGAAACGACGCAAGTCGGGGCTTTAGTGTATTGTAAACAAAGAAATGCAATCAATAAACTAAAACAATGGAAAAAAAAATTTTGTGAAATGGCAGAAATTATAGCAAAAAGGATATCTTTCCAATTAAAATTTATGTAATATTCAAAAGTATGCTTCAACTTACGGATGGAATGAAACAAGAAGCATTCCCAACTTTTGGAGCAGCTGCATCTGGTTAATTCAAAAATCTATGTTTGCTTATTGAAAATAAAAGTCAAACCGAAGCACATAAACGAGTCGTGTAAACAGTATGATTCATAAATATAATTGAGAGAGCGAAGCGGGTGATTCAACTCGTAATTACAAGTGGATGGTGTTCAAGAAAAGGAAAACGGGTACACTACAAACTTGTTAATGAAGAAAAAAATATTCGCATTTGACTCGCAAGAATTTTCGAAAATATAATTGGAGTCCGGAAACGTTGTGGCAGAGGAACTGACGAAATCTGGTCCGACCTTACTATAGGGACACAAGGGTGGCTTTGTTGTTGCCCCTCTTAGCTCCTGTAGGCATTTAATACAGCGGCAGCTGATGACAGGTGCACAAGAAGAACGCTCAAAGGAGACCACTTGCCGAACATCCGGGCTTATATAAGTCAAACAAAATTTTAAGAAAAACCTAGCACTGTGTGATTTTTTTGAGAAATTAGTTGCTTTCTGAAAAAGACAGTGTCACACAGATGTCATTCATTACTTTTGCAGAAGTTGCAAGCACAAAGAGGAGAGTATTGAACACATTCTCAGCTGTTGTTTATCTCTGTTTGGTCTTAGAGTGAATTATTTTAGCAGACCTACACTGCACGGATTGACAGATATATCGGAATTGGAAATAAATATTATACACTTTACAGCCCGATTATGTGGCTGATACAAACAGGAACACCACGAGATCAATCAGGATTCAAGTAATCCTTTGTGATGAGTGGCAGCTTGTGAAATATATTACAGTATAACATTAATCTAACTAAATGATAACAAATCGAGATAGCAGCAATTACTAATAAAAACATAAAAACTGCACATATATTTTCGCAAAGTTGATTAAGTCAGAAGTACCTGCTGATAATTTATCTGTTTAGTATCCTTCGACACTATCCAGGCAACAGCATTTAACGCAGCCCCTTCACATAGAGTGGAAAAACAGCGTCGACACAACAACAACTACGAGTTTATACTTTAACGGTCTTACGTCTAAAAATTTATAGTTCTTAACAGATTACCATTGGGCAAACATCTATGCAATATTTGCCAGATAAACATTCAAAAAACATTGAGTAAAATAGAGTTACAAGTTTATATATTACGGCTCCATACTTCATACAAACGATCAGAAAAAACACATCCGCTCTCATTTAAGGTTCACTCAAAAAAAATTTCTTTCATCTAAGCAAATTTTTTGCGAAACACTTAAGTAACATACGTTGCACTACTTCTTGGCAAAAGTAAATTAAATTTAGATTTTAATTAAAAATATTTACTATTTTGTGTGTGTGCGTGCCTGTATAGTAGGAAAATCCAATAATGGTCAAGGTCATGAACCTGTTTTTCTTCATCTTCCTTTGGTTATCTCTCCGACTGTCTTCAAAAGCAACTTCCAACTTTTATTATATTAAGCGCTGGCAGTTGCATTCTGTCTTGCATTGCATTTGTTTTAAGTTTCTTCTCTTATTTTGTTGTAATCCAGTCAACTTTTCATCAAGTTGTTGTGGATGTTTTCGTCTCGGCGTAAGCCAATTTACAGTCAATATTTCTTCACACTGCAGACAAAAAAAAGGAGAGAGCACACTGAGTTAACATAACAAACTTAATCTTAATCTTTTAGCTAAATTTCGAAATTTTATTTATAGTATGAAAGGTGTATTCGAACTTGTCGATTTTGTTGCTCAACTGAATACTACTTACTACAGCTCTACCGCTAACAAATCTTTTTAATGCCAGAGGAAGTAACATAGCACAAAAGTATGTATATATATATATATATATATATATATATATATATATATATATATATATATATATATATATATATATATATATATATATATATATATATATATATATATAAACACATATGAATATATGCACACGTCTCTAAACATATGTTATGGTTTTAAATCATTTCTGTTCCGAAAATAATATACCGTCATATTAAACGGTAGGTTGTAAACCTAGTGGTAGTCGGTAAAATATGTAATATGGCGAAAGGGCAGCATTCCTGTTTAGAAAATAAAACGGCATAAGTTTCCACTAAAATGGCACGGAAACGTTCAGTGAATTCGGTACTCATTTTTGTTGGTGCGCGTGTCGTTTAGGTTGCTGCAGACATACAGTGAAAGACACAAACATTATAACTTTCGAGACTTTTAGAAAACGTTTCTTTTATGCTTTCAGGTGGTGAGTTATTTTGGCATTGTGCGGTTTTGTCTCGCACAAATTTAGTTTTTAATAAGCCGTAAAATTTTCTTTTCTTTCATCCGCCCTCTTTTCCATCACTTTGACAATTGCGTACCAAGTGACCTCATCATAAAGGCTTCAAGCACACATAAAAACTTGGAAATTTTTGAATTGGAATATAGTTACTTCATGTTTATGTGTACTTTTATGGCATCTACAAGGCAGCAAGAATATTGTAATAAATTGTCCAAGAGACAATGAATCTACATTTTACATATATTATTACAAGGTCAATAGTCAATGTTCAATAACACCCACATTTCAAATTTTTATGGTAAATAGCATTTTAACGAATTGTCAGTAATGCAACGGACTCAATCATTAATTAATGTAGTCACATTTCCTGCAGGGTACAAACAAACTTCTATATATGTACATATGTATATGCATAAGGAAGCTCAGTAGTGCGATTCAGAAACTTTTGAAGGTAATCCAATCGTTAAACTAGACACACGCATTTGGTGTTTGCACTAACGATTCAGTGATTCATAAACTATCATATTCAACATATTATTAAATTCAGAATCAAGTGGCGTCCTTACTTAAAAGTATGACAAACCAAACTTACCACTAATAATTTTGAATTAAATAGACGACCCAAAGTCAAGTCACATTAATTAGCTTATGACTCGACTAAGCTATAGAACATTGGCTTGTAACTATACTAGAATACTTTAACATTTTGTGGTTAAAATAAACCACAATCAATTTCTAGTTGTTAAGTTAGCACCAGTAACTGTGGTCAAATATCACTAATGAATCAGAAAGCCAAATGTTTTGCAATTAAATATTTTTAACGCTGAATTAATCGGTAAAATAAGTTAGTGAATTGTACTACAGGCTTCTGTTTTGTCATCCGCACACTTATGTATGTATGCACCACGAAATTTCCAACCAAATGAGGGTTTTTTTTTGCGGCGCAATGCTGTATACGTGAGGGAAAAATTGCTTCAATAAAAATATCAAAAATTTTTGATTTTTGTTTCAAGCAGTAAGTGTTGCCGAATAGGCAAGACCACACGCAGAAAATCAAATAAGTGACGAGTTTATATCACATGTCCTGGACCCTCAATGTTGACTGATTTTAGGGCCCTCTAGTGCCGACTAGGAGAGAGAAAAATGTATGCCTTCAAATTTGTCTACCCTTTTGTTGTTATCTATAAATCCTCTCAAACCTGTTTTGATACTAATATTCTTGTATCTTTTTTTTACCTATGAGCTGAGTCCCCGTCCTCCGATGGGGTTTCAACTACACTACACCATGTTAATTGCGAATAAAACAAAACAATTTTAAATAATTATTTTAATATCTTTTTGTTAATTTTTTCAATCTATGCCAATTATGTATAAATAAAGTATTGACCAAATGTATGCCACGGCTTAGGTACCATTCCTCTATCTAATGACCCATATTTTCAATGACTGTAAGATGTGTCGAGTTATATCATCATTCAGCTTTTAAGTTCTTTTTGGGTTATTTGGCTTAGGCACCAAATCACATAATCGTTAGGGAGAGCTAACCTGGCCATTACGTGAGAGGACGCGTCCAGTCAATTTTCGTGTAAAAGGTCATTGTTTCGTTGGCTGTGTGGCAAGTGACATAATGTTATAATCACACATTGTCCATATCCTTAATTTCCGGCCACCAAATGTTCGCTCTTATCTTGTGACAGCGAATATTACTCACGATAAGTGATTTACCGACTTTATTTTCGAAAAATTACGGTGCGATGTCAACGCCAGCCCATAAGCCTTTCTAATTGTGTATACATCGTATCTTCTTTGTGTATACATCGGCTTTTAAATAATCGCTCGTGGATTCTTATATTCCCAAATGAGGCAACTCTTCTTGTTAGCGAGTCCATCCAGGCAAAAGTGTGCCTCGTCACTTAAAATAATGCTGCACGCAATGCATTTTAAGTTGAGCACCGATTTTTAAACAGAACTGCAACAATCTTGAGCTGCTGCCCCATTGGGTACCCTTCCCTCCCACCCCCTACATTGTCAAGTTTGTTTAACGTTGAAACAAAGAAATATCAATTAAATTATGGGGTGTCTTACAATTAATATAGCGATTATGCTTGAACCACCTATTATAAAATATTTTGTGTTTCAACTATCAGTCTATTTGATATATGTACATATATTCCTTGAGTCCTTCTTATGTTCTAAGGTAATTTTTATGTTTTAAATCCAAAGCCGCTAAAATAAACTTTTTATGAAATTGTCAGAATATATTTCTATAATTGCAATCTGAATTATAGTATTCGTTTTAAAAAAAAACCTGTTGAATTCATATAGAAAATGTATCTACACTAAGAAGAAATTGCCTTTAAACTAAACTGCACTTAAACTTAAAAAATTGCAGCACAAATCCAAAAGATTTAAAGTAAATAAGTGGAATTTCGTTATACAAGTATTTTATCTATTAAAGTAAATGTCGGAATACAGAAAGGCGTAATAATAAAAAAAGAAATATGAGAATATACATACATACAGTATTATACAACCGCCTGTTGCACATAATAGCGAAATTATTTTTTGTGCACAAATTTTTTTCGTTTTCTGAATATGCGCAAGTGTGAGTTTTTTTTACAGTTTTCAGTTTAGTGTATTTTTCTATCCTCTTTTTATGTTTATTTGTTTGTGTTTCAGCTGCCTTCTTCCTCTCCAACTGTCCTTGTACATACTATTACTGTGTGGTATACATTCAAACTTAAAATCATGCCCATCATAGAGCGCAAAGGAATATAAAAATTGAAACCCCACACACTATTCTCTTTTTTTCAAACTCATTTTGGGTGCATTATCTAAAAGCGTTTGCTTAAATTTATGTACCAACATCTTAAACTCATACTGGGTGCACTTAACCACCTTTTTAGTTGGCATGGCTGAGAAGTTTGTGTGTATCTTGTAGCCTTGGAGGATGGAAGGAGATGCCTAAGATGGCAAACAAGAATGTGCCATAACATCTTCTTCCAGTCTCCCAAAAGGACTTCGAAAATAGCACTACACATTCTCTGCCCCCTTTTAATTTTTTTTTTGCATATTTTTTTCTAAATAATTTTTCATAGTTTCTTTTGCGTTTTTATATACCAACGTTTTTGTTAAGGGTTTGTTTGTCTCCATTCCTCCTGCCACTTGTATCGGGGGGTATGAGTTGAATTTTTCTCTTTGTTAAATTGCATTTTTTTTTCGGTTGCTCGTTATTTATACTCGCATTTTTCTTATTCTCAGCTAAACGAGCACGAAAGTAGTAAATATTTTTTTATGATTTGGATATTTTCATATAAAATTTTATTTTTCCTCATCTTCTACTTCTATGTATTCGTTCAATTGCTACATAAAATGCTGCAACTCCCGTAACTGGGGAAAAAAGCATAAACTACACATTTTTGTTTTCTCTTATTTTTACTTAAAAATATCAGAAAAAAAATTACAGTTTTTTTTTACGAAATTTTCATTAAAAAAAAAAATTGGAAAAAAACTGCAAAATAAAATAACCATAGAGTCAAATTCATCAAGCGTATGGCTGCACAATGTCGCATAAGAAATAAATTTATCTGCTCGCGTACCGTACACACACACACACACACATACACACGCACACGTGCACATATTCAAGAACACACATTTAAACTTTTTGCTTCAACACACTCCCCTTGAAAATGAATTTTAGATTCTTTTTCTAGCTGCTCCATTTTTCCTGCTGTTCATTGTTCCCTACCTACGTTCTACCTCCTCCTCCTCCTCCTCCACTAACTGCACGGTCTTATTTACTTGGACCCCCTTTTTAAAATAGTTGAAATTCACTTACAAAATGCTCTGCTTTGTAATTGTAGTCGTTGATAGAACAATGCATGTTGTTGTTTATGACCGAATGCAAACGAAAATATATAAAAATTAAATGAGAAAACTCACAAAATAGTCACAAAAATGTTTAACGATAAAATAGCTAAATGCACTTGAAGAGACAGTGCGACATGTAATAAAAGATGCAATCATTTTCACCGCACAGATATGTATGTGTCTTTTTATAAACATTCTGTTTTTCTTTGTATTAAATTTGTGCACATCTTTTAGTTTTTATGGCTTGCTTACAAGCAAGACTGCTCTCAAATTCACACACAGTCGACACTGTTCTACCTTCTCTCCAGCAAGTATTACTGTATACCAGAAAGCGGTTTTGTAAAGGAGGCTCTCATTGGAAGCGCTTCCATTGCACTTTTACTAGTCGGGTTTTTGTGCTGAAAATGAACCATATAAAAGCAACAGAGTATGGCTTTTTTTCTTTTAGTTTCCCTAGTACTTTTCTAATCAACCAAACTAAGAGGAACGCTTCCCTGCAATGTTTTTTTGCATTATGAGTAACATTAAGTACTTATCTCACGCTCTATAAGCAGCTGTATGCTAAAAAGTAAGCATAATATTTTAATATTTCCAAGTTTTCATATATATTTTTTTCGTTGGGTAAGAGCAAAGGTTGTTTGGTACCTCTCTCTAACGGGTAACAGGCTTTGGCTAACATATTTTAGGCATTGGTTATCCGGTTATTGGTGAAAACAGGAAAATGGCACCAGACAATAAAAATCTTTTTAAATCTTAAGGAATAAGGTCGCAAAGAGTGTTGAGGCTTTTGCAGCTGTTGTCCGCAGTTTAGTTCTAGAAGAACAGATGATATTGGAGTTATTTTATAATTTACAACTGCTAGTTACATATAAACCGAGATTTAGTTCGGTTTTAAATCTCCAAGGTCGAAAAACGGTATTTTTGTGGTGACAAATTGTAGTCAATTATATTCATACGGAAAGCAAGAAAAGGAAACTTGAAGACTTATTTATATTTATTTAAAAATTTTTCCTTAATTAAACTACTTAGTGCCCTTCCAACTCAATGACGTCGTGCAACTCAATTGTTTCTTCGCATTATGTACTAATATGTTTGACTGTAATTATCGACTGAAATTTAGTTTGCAATATCTTTTGTTTTATATGATATTAAAAAAATTTCCAGCCTGCAAAATGTTTTAAAATATCTTATTACACATTATTAAGAACTCGTTTTAGATGGGATCATTCATAATAAAAAGCTATTAAATAATTTCCTTACAAATGTATTACATATTTAAAATAAAGGGTGGTTTTTCGATGTATAGAACTTTAAGTTGCAATAAAACAACGATGGATTATTCGATTGACATGAATTTTATTTATCCGAAAGATAATCTTGTGGCATAACATTTTAAATATGATTTCTGGCATATGACCGCCAAGGCTGGAGCGGATGTAGTCCAATCTGGACATCCAATTTTCGATGACTTTTTCCAACATTTGTGGCCGTATATCAGCAATAACACGGCGAATATTGTATTTCAAATGGTCAAACGCTTGTGGCTTATGCGCATAGACCAATGGCTTTACATAGCTCCACATAGTGTAGTCTAGCGGTGTTAAGTCTCAAGATCTTGGAGGCAAACTGACAGGTCCAAAGCGTGAAATTGGGCGGTAAAAAACGTGCATTTCAATAAATCGGTTGTGGCACGAGCTGTGTGACATGTTGCGCCATCTTGTTGAAACCACATCTCCCGGACATCATGGTTATTCAATTCAGGAATGAAAAAATTAGTAGTAATGGCTCTATACCGATCACCATTGACTGTAACGTTCTGACCATCACCGTTTTTGAAGAAGTACTGACCAATGATTCCACCAACCCATAAAGTGCACCAAAAAGTCGGTTTTTCTGGATGTAACGGTGTTTCGACATACAGTTGAGGATTAGCTTCACTCCAAAGGTGTTTCTTGACGTAGCCATTCAACCAGAAGTACGATTCGTCGCTAAATGGACGTAGTGCGCGATACGTATTCCGCACAGAAAAATTATTTTCGAAATAAATTTGCACTATTCGCAAGCGTTGTTCAGTCTATTCATGATGAATCGCCAAACCAAACTGGGAATAAATCACTTGCCAGCTGTTAAATCGGTCGCCATCTTGAACAGTAATGCCAACTTAAAGTTCTATACATCCAAAAAATAAAAAACACCCTTTATAAACATATTTTTTCTGTTGTAAAAAAAAATAAATTCCAGTACTGCATTCCAGTATTGCGATTTTGTAATACAAAAATAGGGGTTTTCCTCAAATTAACCTGGCAGCCCTGCATAATACGTTAATTTTAAATACATACATATGTATATACCAATGGTAAGTGTTCGCTCAATTGTACATTATGAAGAATGCACATTATGAAGGATTATGTTTTTTGTAGGCTTCCAGAGCTTGAGTGAACAAAATTCCCAAAGCTACTAATAATTTAGTGACATGTGATTTGTATACCATAAAAATATGGTATTCCTAAAACACTGTTTGCAAAGGGGAATAAATATGCATTACTCTGTCTCCCCAACAGGGAAAGACGACCGGAATTGATCCCGGACTATTTGCACCCTACGGCTAGATTTTTGCTTTACAAAGAGTCAACACACAACTGTGTACGTTTGAGTACCCAAATTTTTTCTATTTCTAATTAATTTTATTTGCATTTCCTTAACCTGAAGATAGAGTACGTCTGGGTAGTGTAACTTAAGCCGTTCATAATACGCGATATTCTATGAACAAAATATCTCTGAACTCAACAGTATAGGATATAAGCTTAATCGTCTTAGATGAATAACTAAAACTTAATTTAATTTTTATCTTTTTGACTAAAAAAAAAGCATCAACTTACTACTTGCAGTGTAATTGTTTTAGTTTAAATAAAAGTACTATTATTTTTGAAAATGTATAGCTTGTTTCTACGGACAACCGCTATAAATTATTTAAAGTATTTGTATGGTACTCGGTATATACATTTAACTTGCAGTATCCGCGAAGGTCGCTGGGGAAAAAGAAAGTAACCCTGCCTACATAGACCTAGGATTACAGTAACATTTGTTGTTTTATCTCAAGAATAAATTGCATACGTTATATCTATCCAGGATAGACACTTAGAGGAGAGACATGGAGGTGGTGATGGGTTTGCTTTTGAACACTGTGGCAAATCCAAACATACAAATCCATAATACTTTTTTTCACATTCTTCAAAGGAAGGATACTACACTTCGGATTCCTTGGCATTACTTTTGGTTAGAAAACTTACGTAGGAAGAGAATATCGAAGCTGAGATTATGAAGAATATTTCTGACTCATACATGTACAGTAAAGTCCATTAGGGGCATTCAACTCAGGGGAGTAATGTTTTTTAATGAAATATTTATAAAACTGATTATCTTCCGTAATGTTGGAGTATGATGGAAATTACTGTGATGTGTATCCAACAGATCTAAGAACCACAGTAGCAATGAGAACAACAATAAATATTCTACAATTTTCGCATTTATACAGACTGTTATTGAATCTAGTGGCAACACAAGCGGTAATGAGAGAGAGAGAGAGAGAGAGAGAGAGAGAGAGAGAGAGAGAGAGAGCACATGCATGGTCCTGGATCTAATCGGATATAACGTTTGAATAACCTTTTTGGCTACTACATTTTTAGTTAGACTTCAATTTATTCACTGCCTGTTCCAATTTTGCTATCGATATTGTAATGAGACAGAAGGTCATGACTCCTGGATACAGCAACAATATCGTCGAAGGACTGACTAAAATAATGTTATATTTCATGGACCACCCCCCTTTTGATATGCAGGAAATATCTAGGACTTTTCACATTAAAAATGTTTATTCAGAACACGCATGTATCATATTGAGAAAGCCAGGAACTTGTTTGCATCCTAATTGAGCTACCAGACCCTTAAATTATTTTAGATCTCATATGAAGGTCATTATATCAACCAATACATTTTAGGCTTGGTCTACCTTTTTTTCTTTCCTTTTAAACAAATGATTAAGATGCTGATTAGTTGAGGGTATTGCCCTCCTTTCGAGAGATTCCAACTCAATTTTCATCATGAATGGCAACAACGAATTTGGATTCGTTGCTTTTTTTTGTCAGGAAAATCATTGGATATAGAATCTATTCAAAAGATTTGCAAACACTTTGATCATGTTTCTTACCGTCTCCTTTTGACATATTTCGTAAAAAGCATTCTAACGTAGTAAAAGAATCGGTGGTCACTGCAGACTAGCACAAGAACTTTTAGTTGCAATAAACCATATTCCTTATGGTTTGGTCAATACCATAAGTTTCTTGAAGTAGCACTGGAAAACTCCGAATATGATTTACCAACGGCCTGACCAAGCACAAAAAGTTCGATACGATTCTACTTCCTGCTCATGAAATATGCACAGATCCAAGTTGTATGAGGATGTCCTTCAGATTTTAGTTTAACTTGTTTTTATTATTGCATAATTTAGTATTTATACCTTTCCTTATAATATTAAATAGTTCCAACTAAATTTTAATCTAAACGGTGCCCCCTTTTAAGCCGCACTATTCATATTATTTTTGCTTTCTGTTGACGTAGAGCTCATACAGCCACATACACTGTTCAAATTCCAAGTTCGTTTCTTTTATGGCTCTACAGTTACAGCCAGTTTTCACAGTTTCTTGGGTGTGGCAACCTTTAGTTTTTAACTTTTTTTCGTTTTTAGTACTTGTTATTTGAAATTTCAATTCTCTAGTTCTTACAGTTTTGAAGAATGGGTGCTGTAACGACGAGCGGACGGACAGCGAAGTCTCAATAATGGGGTTACATTTTCATTCTATTAGTACGAAGCACTAAAAAGTTAAGTTGCCTCAACCACATGAAGATTGTAAAAAGATATCAAAGTTTTTTCAAGGGGAGCTGGCACTATTTTTACAAAAATAGAGCTTAAGTTTTATTATTTAAAAGCCCCCAGTTCAACTTTCAAGTCGTTTCATCCATCATTTGGCGAATATTATACTAATCGGCCCAAATTTGTAAAACAGACAAGAACACTTTTATCAAACTAAAGTTTATTAAATAACAAATTAGTGTACCATTATCTTGTTGCCACAAGGATTTCCATAATCTCTTATAGCGTATAAAAAATTCTACTATACTTGTTATCAGCAATAAACTGTGCTCCATGTAAAAAAAAATATTTATATCTTTTTTGCACTATTACAGTGCAAATAAACGCCAAATAAACGCCAACATATTTATTTCGTAGGTTGGTATTTTCCTTTTTTTTAATAATAAAATTTTATCTTGTTTATGGCATTAAAAAGCCAACAAGTATATGAAACGAAATAAAGCGTAATTATAACCTTACAAAAAAACTAACAAACAAATGCATTTAGATCTTTTGCAATCTTTTTGATAACTAAAATAAAAATTTCGAAAAAAATGAATTTATGCAAAAAAATATTTTTTGTTCTAAACGAGTAAAAAAGTTGTCATGACATCATTGTTTCTTATTTTAAGAATTAGTAATTCATGCTGTGTTTGGGAATACTTTTTTATGTTTACTCTAAGGTTAGACTAGTAAATTTGATTGAAATTGTAATTTAATATTAAGGCAAAAGTTGTTGTATTTCTGAGGCATATCTTAATTATCCTTCACAATAGTCACGCTCAGTAGCACTATTCACTAATTTATAACGGTGTTTAAAGAGTTTAATTTTTCTCCCAGCATTGTGATTTGCACTAATTTTTATATGATTCAAAATAATTTGAAAATGTGGCAGCTTCGTCGAAAATGGCGAAAAACGCAAAGAAAAAAAGAAATGCGGTCGGGGGACCCCCGTTCGGAACGAAGTTCCTTACGTTTCTTTTTCATCTTTGAATGTAATACAATGAAATCTGTATGTTTTATTTTGTGTTGTTTTTGAAATTTTGAAATTTTATGATTCTTAAAAATTTTGGAACGTTTTCCAACTAATTATTATCACTGTGCTAGTTGAAAAAACCGACAAACGGGGCACCCAGTGACTAAACATAATTCAGGTACGCTGAATTCAGTGGTGCTATCCGTTTTTCTAGGTTAGCTCGCGTTTTCGAGATTTACCGTTATTTTAAAAATGGAGGAGGTTGCACTACATGTATTGAACTAACTAAAAAAAATTTTCATCTATTGAACTTTAGTAAAAAACCGAAATTCCGCAATAAAATAACCTTTAATCTGATATATAAATTATTTAAAAAAAATTTCAGTTTTTAGAAAAAAAATTTTTTTTTTTTGAGAGGTTATGAAACCTTTTTGCATAATTTTGCATAATAGTACAAATTATGCAAAAGGGTTTCATAACACTTTTTTAACACATCTTAGTGTTAGATAATTACAAAAAACTTTTTATATGAACATGCAGAAATGTACTTTAATTAACAAGAAAATATTTTTTTCAATTTTCGAGGCTTCGTCTGGTAACAGGTTGAAACTGCAATTTTTCATCTTTTGTGAATAAAATCAAAAGTTGCCCACAGATTTTGGTCATTTAAAGCTCGTTTTGTTTCAAACATAATTTTTTATATACACGGAAAAAAAGATTTTTTTGTAATTACTCTTTTATACTCCTCAGTTTACTTACTGAGGCAATATTTATTAATAGAATAAAGAAATTCCGATCTCCGCATAAATCGCCAAATATTCAAAAGCCATTTCAATAAAAAAAATTTAAAGTTAAAATAAACACCACAAATAAAATTTGATCTAAGATAGCACCAATCAGCCGGCCTTTAGAAATAGCTGATTTTAAATGCCTACGAATGTATTCATAATGTTAAATTATGTAAATGATTTTATTAGAGTTGAAATTGATTGCTGAATCGCACTACAGGTGTCTAAATATACTCTTTTGTCGGTAGAAGGTTTCCCATGATTGAAGTCGAGAAAGAATATTATTCGTATCGGCTGTACATGAACGAATATCGTAATTTTTCACCTTTGTCCCTTAAAATAGCCCCCTTTGTTAGTGGGGCGAATTTTTTTCATCAAAATGATTTTACATGCGTTCACAACCAATGCCTGAATCCTCCAAGTCCTCTGAAAATGGGTCTTAAAAAACAAAAATTATACTTAAAACCGGATTGTATATAGTTCACATGTTTAACGAAACTATATGACATACAATTCTACGATAGGTAGAAATTAACGCCAGAATTCTATTTTCAGCTCTGTTACCACTCCAAAATTCAGAATTTGAAAAAAGTACGAGACACTTGTCCGTTTGTTTTTTGTAAGCTTTTATTACTGACCAAGTACTTTTATTAGATTCGAAGATATTTTGCCGTTGCTATTCCAATTTACCCTTAAATATCCAAATTAAAAAAAAAAAAAAAATGAGAAAGCATATTTGAGAGTTATTTTTCCTGTTCCTACTTGTTTTATAGATAAATGCAATTCAAAAAAGTACCAAAATTCAATTGGTAACTGTTAATTCGCTTTAGTGTTCAAAATTAAAACAACAGATACACGTGTCAATTTATTTTTATCACACTTTTAGGTGCGTTTTGAATTTTTGTGCTAAATTGATAAGGTCCGGAGATATTGAATTATCCATCTCGCGCTCGGGTTACCTGTTTTTCCCCTAAACTTGATTTCAAAAAAGTACCAGATACCTGTCCAATTGCATTTAGTAGGCTTTCAGGCCTTTTGTGAACTTTTTTGACACTTGTATTAGGCTCGGAGTGACAGAATTACCGATTTTGCACTCTTTTCTCCCTAAATGTCAAAAATTTAAAAGAAAGGGGAAAGAGGTTAAGCGATTTTTTCAAGGAAAGTTTAATTCGAAGTTGGCCAAATTTTAATTTTTTTTTTGTATTTTTGTAGCGGAGGCGTGGGAAGAATTGGTGCGAAATTTCCTTCCCATCACACTAATTAATTCTATGGTGCACTTAGAGCAGTCAAATATATGAGCAATTTCCAGTGATATTTTCTCTATGGTTTTTTTTTTTTCTTAAACCAGTGAAAAAGTCCCAAGCTTCCTTAGTGGAATCCCGACACAAAAATATAAAATAAAGGAAGTTTTTTTTTTTGATATTTCGAAAAGTCGATGACACAATATCTACACGCTTTTGTCCTTACAAACCCAGCCAACCTGTATTATACTTCCTTAATTTTTCATCAACAACTATTTCGTTTTAGACGATTTTTCATTAAACCTCTTCTTTTAATTTCTCTAAATTTTGTCAAAGAGATTTTAAGATTTTTTTTTAGCTCTTTTGTTGAGCTGATTAATGAACGTTTTTAGCAGAAAATGCAAATCAGTAACAAAATTTAATTAAATGAATATTCAACAACAAGTTGCGTTATAATATTATGGTCTTCAAATAATAAACAATTTTCAATTTCCCTCTTTGATGATGGAGTTGCAAGTATTTGCATCAACATGGTTATTTTCAGCGCTGCCGTTGTTGTTGATTTTATGCAGCTTTTGTTCTTAACTTCTGTTGTTGATGTTATTGTTGTTATTATTGCAATTGTAGATGGATGCTGTCGTTATTGTTGTCTATTATGTATTCGGGGAACATTGAATGAATGAAAACTTGCAACAGGTGCTCACAAATCTACAACAGCAGCAAGAATAAGAGTGCAACATCGTAGCTACAATAGTTTAAGATACACCAGATACAGACTGAGGTACTTACATACATATACATGCAGACGTACAGACACACGTGTTTGTAACTAGTCAGCAAATTGTTATCTCTAGGAGTTTTAAATGCGCGATTCTGCAAATCGTGGCTAAAGAAAATAAGTCACTTTGAGTTTTAAAATTCGTTTACAGTAACAATATTAAACAGCTACTAAGTTCTTATATAAAATGCCTATTTTCAAATAAGGCATAGTAAGTATGCATGTATGTATATATATTAGGGGTGGAATAGTGCACGACTTAAAATTTGGTGTTTGGCAAAAAAATATTAAGCGTATTGGATGGAGGCAAATGGCTTCGAAGGTTGGACAAAAGGACACAAAATCCACGAAAAGCTTCATATTATTTCCTAATTTTCTTTCTTAATACATCGACTCCATGTGCCAGCACATTAGGGTTATTAGAACAGAAAATATTTCTTTGAATTTTGCATCCTTTGTCCCAACTAGACTGTAGTTGCTTTTATTGGATCATTATTTAAGGCAAGAGTCAACATCCTAGCTCCCGATTAATAACGTTCTTAAAAGTTTGAAGCCCTCGTTCGCCATCTAAAAATTGAGAACGCATGTACAATTTTCTTAACCGGACCAAAGAGATCAAGTGTAACCTCATACAAACTGCCATCCAGAAAAGAGGTACTCAGAATTGGGGTTTTCTAAGTATACATAAGCTGTTATCACAGTTGGGTGGGTTGATGGAGAAATCAATACTGTGTCGTCGATTTTTCGATAGTTTTTGCCAGTAGGATATATTGTATCGATGTACTCGCAAAAAATATGGAGGGTTGGTCATACATTTGACTCTTCTAATTAGTCCTAAGGAACCACATGCGAGAGCCTCGAAAATGAAATCTCCCCCCCCCCCCTCCCCCCAGTACACTAATTTGTCCGTAGTGGAGTCAAACTTTTGACGAATTTTCAATAATGTTTACACCTCAATCAATATGACTCTCTACAACTTTACTCCAGTCCTCCCTCTTGGAATGGGCGCCAAACCAGTAATGATCTGACAATAAAAAAGAATAATTTTTTTTGACAAAATAAAACTAAAAGAAAAAAATTTCGGTATACTTTTCTTTCTAATGTCAGCTTATTTCAAAATATTCTGGATATATTTTTTTAACACAAAGCTCTTCAAAATCCATGCTTTAACATACTTAGAAAAATAACAACTACTCCGGTTGTAGCTCAGAAAATTTCAACTCAAATAAGTGTCAGCCCATTGTAATTCAGAAAGCGACAAACGAAACAGGACAATGAAATAATTGAAAGAAAAACATTTGCGATTATATAACCAAACAGAATAGTAACTTGACAGAAGTTCTAACTGAGTTGCAACGAGCAATACCTGAATTACATCTGCAGTTTTCTGACACACAATTGATTAATCATAATTGCAATTGCAGCCTGCTGCACTCTGAGGGAAAATGTTTGATAATTGAATTACGTTTTTTAGTTTCTATGAAAAATATTGGATTTTCCTGAATGCCCCAATGGGGCAGATTATTTCAGTATTTTTTGTTTTTTTTTTTTCACGAAAACACCTAAGAAAGGTAGTAGAAAACAACAGCGTTCTGTTTTATTGTTGTAATAAGAAAACAGAATGTTATAAAAATGATTATAATCCTTCCTTCCGTTGTTGTTTTTTTATTTTTATTTTCGTTTCTTCTGGCCATCTCTTCTCTATTTCGCGACGAAACAACTTGAGCAAAAAAACATGTTATATTTTTACTCCAACAAAAAGTAAAGCTAAAAAAGAGATAAAACCTAAGATTATATAAACGAAATTGCACCTACCATTTAATTTTATAAAATAAAAGAAACTTCCATTTTTCACCCACAACATCTTATGTAAAAGTCTCGTATTTATTAGGGAAGGAGTTCTGTTCTCAACTGTCCTGAAGTTTGCACCCTTTTTCCCAGCCTTTCAAAAATGAAGATTTTTTACGACCATTTGTAGTTTTTGCATTTAGTAAAAGCAAAATTTATAACGACTTTTGTTTTTAATATTGTCATAATAAATGTTGTTGCTGCAAAATTGCTTCTAACTTGCTACATTACGTACCACTAAGCACACACTCTCTCTCTCTCTCTCTCTTTCTCCTATTGCCATATATTCTACTTACTGCAAGTTGGAATGAAAATTTGTTATAAAAAACGTTTTTCGCCCTCGCTTACTAGCTTTTATGTGTAACAAATTTTCGCTCAAAGTTTTTCATTTGCTTTATTAAAACTGTAAATAAATTTAAGACACGACGTACGTATGCGCATTAGGCCAGGTCAATTTGTATGGACAGAAATATATCTACGGTGCCATCGAATTAAGAAAACTGCAATGTTCGGTATTACTGCGTGTATCAGCGTTTATAAACTATGGACTATTTGGCCTAAGGTCTCATCTAGAGGAATTTAATAATTTCTATTTAAATTTGGAGTGGCAAATCATCCCCAAATTTATCAGAGTATTTGATTGATTGATTTGTCAGAGTATACTGCATGTATTTATAAAAGTTTGTAGATTGTGGACTATTTGCTCTAAAGACTCAAACAGGATGGTTAAATTTTATGCTTGCCCAATGTGGGATAACTGTGCTAAAGCCCATATTAAGCGTCTTTAAATAGCGCAAAACAAAATCTTGAAAATGGCTTTAAATTTATCGTGGCATTTCTCTACCGTAAGATTACATCTGATAAGTAACCAACACCGTTTCAGAAGGTATTGAGATCTTTAATACCTTGTTCATACATGCATTTCTAATTGAGATAATATTCAGTTAATTGACATAATATTTTTTGCGTCCATACATACAAATATTGCGCTAACTCAATTAGTATTTGACAGCTGGAAAAAAGTTGTTGTTTTTGTTTTGGTAGTGAGAGAGAAAAAGTGAAAAATACACTGTGCTAGTTGAAAAAACCGACAAACGGGGCACCCAGTGACTAAACCTAATTCGGGTACGCTGAATTCAGTGGTGCTATCCATTTTTTTTTGGTTAGCTCGCATTTTCGAGATTTACCGTTATTTTAAAAATGGAGGAGGTTGCACTACATGTATTGAGCTAACTAAAAAACATTTTCGTTTATTGAACTTTAGTAAAAAACCGAAATTCTGCAATAAAATAACCTTTAATCTGATATATAATTCATGAAAAAAATTTGCGAATCTTCAGCTCTTGCTTGCTCTGCAATAAGTCTTAAAAAGTCGGTATTAAATTTGAAGTCTTTGAAATTCTTGTCAATATATTCAGTTACATATATTAAAATATCTAGATGGAATTCTGCAACAAGTTTAATTACTTTTGCTATGTGTGTGGGAAATACACAATTATGCCAAGTCGGCGTAAAATCACTGTAGAAATAATTAACTTATATGAATCATATTTTTCTTTAAATGTGATATGTGGTAAGATATGGACACCCTCAATAGTGTGTACAACGTGTATTTACCATTTTAATAAATGGAAGAAAACAGAGACGCCTTTCCATTTAGTGTTCCAATGAACACTAGCTGCTCTTCAAGCGAAGTACAAATTATGCAAAAAGGTTTCATAACACTTTTTTAACACATCTTAATGTTAGATAATTAAAAAAAACTTTTTATATGAACATGCAGAAATGTACTTTAATTAACAAGAAAAAATTTTTTTTTAATTTTTGAGGCTTCGTCTGGTAACAGGTTGAAACTGCAATTTTTCATCTTTTGTGAATAAAATCAAAAGTTTCCCACAGATTTTGGTCATTTAAAGCTCGTTTTGTTTCAAACATAATTTTTTATATATACGGGAAAATTTGTTGGCATAGCTTAATTTTTCAATTTTTTATGCAGTTTTAAAGATCACAAAATTTCAAGAATTTGCAAAAACTATTTTTTTTTTCAAAAAAAAAATTTTTTTTTCTAAAAAAAAAATTTTTTTAATGAATTATATATCAGATTAAAGGCTATTATATTGCGGAATTTCGGTTTTTTACTAAAATTCAATAAACGAAATTTTTCTTTAGTTAGTTCAATACATGTAGTGCAACCTCCTCCATTTTTAAAATAACGGTAAATCTCGAAAATGCGAGCTAACCTAGAAAAACAGATAGCACCACTGAATTCAGCGTACCCGAATTAGGTTTAGTCACTGGGTGCCCCGTTTGTCGGCAAAAAAGTTCCAAATTCAAGCACAGTGATATTTTCAAATAAGAAAAACTGCCTTTTATTAAAAAGATTTTAGTGTTGTACAATAAAAATATGGAACTTGTAAAAGTAGTGCGTTCATGTTATGACTCCAAAGCGGCAATATTAAAAGGAAAGTGAAATAAAAATTTGGAAATGCTGCAATGTTTAAAAATTTTTATAGCGGTACTCAGCGTTTGGTGCGTTTTTGGTTGCGACTATTTACATTTGCGATTATATTGCAACTAATATTGAGCACCCTTTTTAACAACTTTGCAAATTTTATTGCACTCCAAATAACAGCTGATAAATTAATACACAATTTTTAATTTTTCACGTTTTATTTTTTTGGCAATTGCTGTTGGCTCCAACTCTACAATTTTTTGTTTGCTTTTTTTTAAAATGTCAGCTGTTCGAGTGTCAGTGTTGCAAACGCAATGCTCATGCGAAAAAAGCAACACGTAATTAGCGGTGCGTAAATGCAAAAATACTGCGAGTGAAACCTTGTATATTTTGTTGTTGGGTTGCAAAGAAAAAGCAACGATTTCTTGCATTCGCACTTACGCAAGACATTTGCACCAAACAATGAACTGCGCTTATGTTTTAATTTTTTTATTTTTATTTTTTATTATTTTGTTTTGTTTGCTTTTGTTGACATTTATCTCGTCATTCATCTCGCATTGTATCCTTTTGCTTATTAAACACATCTTTTACAGTGTTGTGTTTCATCTTTTTCTCAATATTCAAAGCAATTTTGAGTTTATTAAGCAATAACTTAATTGACTTTTTGTATGGAATGTTGAGCTCAATAATGGAGTTTATTGCGATTATCTCAATAAAGGCGCATGTATGAACATGGTATAAGTGTCGTTTTGAAAAAAAAAAAAAAAATATGAATTTTCTGAAAATCCACTTATTAATGCTCTCCATTAATATTTATTTATTGCTAGATAATTAGTAATCATTGTTATAAATATTGTTTATGACGTTTTTTTTTGTTATTTGTATATGTATACATTTTTTGTTTGTTTTCTTTTTCTCTTCTTTATGTTGAAGGTTTTTTTCCTTCCTAATAGTTTTCCTTCAAAATTAAAGTTATTTATAAATACATTTACCTCTTTTATATTTTTAAATGTATTAATATTTAAGATATGAGGCAAAGCCATTTCTGTGCAATATTTGTTTACTTAGAATATAGAAAGTTGTGCAACTTACTATTAAATAAATTTTATTCTATTTAAATTTGGAGTAACAAAACCTCCTACTCCAAGTTTTAAAAGCTGTTGTAGGAAAACACTATCTGCAATTGCATGAAGATGACCGCGAATATTCGTGCGTAATTTGAAATTTTGAATCAAAGGGAAGATTACTTCGAGCATGCTCTGTTAACGACAGAAGGGTCTATCACAAATCACGAGTAAATAAAAAAGTTATCCCACACGTAACAGCAGAGGACGTTCTAAGATATTTAAAGGTTCTGTCACCAACCTCTGTATGTGATGTATGGGTCACAGTGCATTCCATCCACATAGTCAATGAGGTGTTTTGTGCATAATACAATGTGGCCCAAAAGAAATCGCCCCATTGGAAGTTGCTCTTATTTTAACAAATGTCGGCCCAATGTTAAATCTGTTTTTACTTTTGTGAACTAGACAGCTTAGAATAAAAGTGATACACTTCCCAAAAACGTGGAATAAACGTGTCTACGACAAAGTGGACGATTTTTCGACCAAAAATCAGAATGAGCGATGAGGCTCATTGCCACCTCAGTGGGTACGTAAGAAAGCAAAACTATCGCTGCTGGGGCACCGAACTCACAAGTGATGGACGAGGAGCCATTACACCCGCCGCTCAAAGTGACTGCATGGTGCGCTGCATTTTTTCAGAGGACACCGCTGGTCAAACGACAATGCGCTATAGGGCCATGTTAACCTAGTTTTTTCTGCCGCAATTGAACGAATTACGCCTGGAGGGCATGTGGTTCCAACAGGACGTACACGCACTATGCGAGTCACAACAGAATTCTGCAAGTCAAACAACATCGGACGACTTCTTTTGGCCCGCCTGTTATGTACATATGTACATTAGAGCGACTCAAGTTGTATGGGAGCCAAATTCGTGCAAGGTGTACCCTGCTCAAAATGAACCTTGGACTCTTTTAAGATAACATTTAAAATATTTCGGCTCTAGCTTTGACCTCTCGTGAGCTGGGCCATTTTGGAAAAGGGTCTACTTTTACAGGTTTTGTTAATTTAAGAATCTGTTTAATTAGCAACATATAAGATGTGGGCATCATAAGAAAGGTTTTTTTAAGACGCATCCAACTGTATATACAATGTGTCCAGTGACGATCATCTATGTACTTCTTTTTATTCTTTACTAACATTTGTATTATATTGTTTTTTGAGTGTACTTTTATTTCTTTAACTGGAATATTAATAATTTCATCAGAATTTTGAAATGCCAACAAGTATTCTTGTGAATAAAACTGCACACAAGTTGGTTCTATACCAGCTTCAACTTTATTCTAATTTATCATGTTTTTGAGCGATTCACAATTAAAATTTATCGTAGGCACAGTCCTATTTTCATCCATATATGAGCTAGAAACTAAATTCGTTATGATATTACAGTTACCACAAAACTGCACCGTGTAAAATGCATCTAATTTGCAAAAATGTAAATTATTTACTTACAAGGATGATATACTTGTTAAAAGTAAAAAATTTGATACCCATATTGCCCTATTTAAAACGAAGGCCTACCACCCCATTGCATTTTTGTGAAAACTCGAACCAGCACGAATTTCAAAAAAGCTGAGATCCGTCTTTAATTAAATCGCCTAAAGATTAAAATATGTTAATTTGGCATTTTTATTACAAACAGCCCAGAACAAAAAAATTGAAAAACCGGTTTTTTCACAGAATATCCTTAAAAAAACACATGGATGATCGTCCTCGGACACATTGTATATACAGTTCGACGCGTCTTAAAAAAACCTTTACCCATATTGTATATGGGTATTTCCATGAAATGGTCCACCGTTAGTTAAAAAATCAAAACGCTCGCACAACTTTTTTAAGCACAGAAAATTGAAAAAAAAAACTATTGACATTTTATTATTTAAAAAAAAATTTTAACCTTTAATAATTGTAAATGATGGTAAAAACTTCTGAAAATATATGTTAAATTACAAAAATATGTATGAAGGTAAAAAGTGTCACGTGCGTAATCAAAAAATTTTTTTCTCTAAGCCAACCCATGCACACTAGTTTTTGAACAAACCATGATTATAAAGGTCCATTAATAACCTTTATCAAAACATTTTTTCCGAAATAAAAATCTTCTACAATTCGCCTACTTTTGCAATATTTCATGCTGCTTTAAAAGGCACTTACGTTTTTTGTCACGTGCGTAAGTCAACTTTGATCGCATGGAACTTGGGTACCCAGTGCTCAATTTTCCAATATATATACTTTTTGGAAGGAACTCATCACATTAAATGCAACAATGGCAAAATTCCATTCCAACCCATTTATATTTTTATAATATTCAAAACAATTAAACGTGTACAAATGTCACGTGCGTAACCATGGAAACACCCATATGCTGGTAAGAAAACAGATTCTTAAATTAACAAAACATGCAAAAACAAACCATTTTTCAAAATGGTCCAGTTCACGAGAGGTCACTGATACAGCCGAAATATTTTAAATGTTATCTTAAAAAGCTCCCAGGTTAATTTTTCGAAGGGTACATCGAGCACTTTTTTTTTGTGAGTCGCTCTAATGTACATAGATAGATACATACATTTATTTGTTATGCATAATATGAAATGATATATACTCGTACAATATGAATATACATAGTTGGAATATCTGAATACAATAATTCATGCCGTTTCCCGTTTTAGGTAAATTAAAATAAAGGGCTGGTAGATTTTTATTATTTGTAAAAATCTAATTTGAATAATAAACCAGTGAGGAGTGATAATCAAAGAATAAGCAACAAATGATAACACTTTTAATTTTGTATGGTAGCCAGAATTCTGAAGCACATTCTTATATTGAATTTTTTTTAAACATTTATGGTTATGGTTAAATTTTCTTTTGGTTTTTCACTAAAATCATAGAAGTGACATTTAAAAAAGAGTGCAAAATGGCATTACATTTTTATCAAGGATTGTAAAAATAGGATATCCTCAAAAGCCCCCAGCCAAAAAACATTTTCCCTCTTGTGTTGCCAATTAGGGAACAAAATTCCCAATTTGGGGACAAATCCCCAAAAATAGCTGCCACTATTGCAGAACAAACTAAACGGCCTAACCTTGACATCTCGGAACCCACTGCACTGAGTTACAGGTGAACTTGGAAAAAAAGAGAGTTTATAAATAATCTCCAAATATATTTTTTACCTTAAATATACCTCTTAAAATATATGTGCTTTTGAAATTCAGATATCTATTGCTTTACTTACTCCAGAGATTGGTTATACTTCCTGAAACCGATCTGCATGTTTCCAGAAACTACAAAAGTGAAATAAAATAATAACAGCAGCAGCAAAAAAACTACATTTTTATATCAAGTCCACAAAACTCATTGTAAAAAAATTACAAAATTAAATTCTTATCAAAATTTATTATAAAAAAAAACAACTACAAAACAATGTGCAAAAATAATTTCACGAATTGAGGTCACCTTTGAATTATCAAAAATTCATAAAAAAATGTAATAAAGCGAAAATAAATAAATTTATGAACAAAACTTATTGCACAAAAAATTATATAAATAAAAAAAAAATCAAAATGATTAACAATACAGTACAAACAGCACTTAAAAACAATAACATAAAAGCTCAAATTGTGCCGAAAGAAAAGTCACTGGAAAGAGCTGTGGTGGAGGCCAGGAAGCAGCAACTGGGCAAAAAAAAAAAAAAACAACAAAACAACAAAATAACGAAAAGCAACAATATAAAATAAAACCTTATCTTTATGCGATGATGAATTTGCCCTGATTTCGACACATTTACAGAAAACATTTTTTTCAAAATGTACTTGCACACATGCACAAATTTTATTACATTGCATCTAAAGCGGAGAAACACAAAATTTTTTAAATATTTAACAATATAACATACAACGCTTGCATCTAAAACACCGTGAACAATGAAAGAGATTAAAATTTGTAATTATTTGTTAAGATTTTGCTTGCTTAGTAAACTAAAATCTAATCGCCTACAAGTGATCTTATCTCTTGTTTTTAATTAAAACAGAGGTGGTGCACCACTGAGCAAAATTTGTTGTATTAATATGAATCAAGAAATAGGACATTTTTGTTTTTCTATATGTAAATAATGTTCCCCAAGAGAGAAAAAAATTTAACATATGTAGCTTTTTTCAGACATGCTGGTCACACCGTGTTCACACCCACCAACTTTTGTTGATCAACTCTTGACTTTACACTGCAGCTACACGATCACGTTTTGCTATCAAGTTTTTTTCACATACTGCTTGTCAAAATTCAATAAAATTGATAGCTGTGACGTAGGCTGCACGCAATTTCATAACAATTCGTTTTCAAGATGCAGCACAGTGGGGGATTTTGCAAAAAAAATTGGAAATAATTCTGCCGTTTCTAAACGGATGGCGCGATTGCAATGAAATCTCAGACAGGCATAAAAGAGATATATTCAAGCTTATGTGTTGAGATTGGACTATATAGCGTTTAAGTGGGCGTGTCCACGCGCCCCCAAAGTAGGCCACCTGGGGTAGGTGAAAAATTAAAAACGATCTAATTTTTTCATTTCCAATTCTTTTGCAATTTTTTTTTTATTATTAAATTTTTACAATCAAGGCCTAAAAAAATGTCGCGACATGTATGTATATATTATCTCTTAAAGTTTTCGAGATATTCAAGTTTTAAAAAGTGTTTTTACCAATCCTGGTCCAGTATTTGCACATTTTTGAGCTCAAATCCTAAATGATTTTTCAAAAATAAAATATATTATCTTACCAGTATTTTTTTCATTACTATAAAAAATTTTTAGCAAAAACTCTTTTGTAAAGAAAAAGTTATACAATTTAAAAATTCCAAAAAAATCAGTTTTTAGCATATTTTTAGGGCAAAAAGTAAGTTTATTGTTTCTTATTTCTGGAAGAACTTTCCAAAGTAAAGCATATATTGTTTATATTTTTTTAAAAGCTTATTGTTTAAAAAATATTTTAAAGAAAAAGAAATTTGAAAATTATGTCCTGTTGCGTAAGGGTAGCATGCTGAAATTAACCCATTTTTTAGACAAAACCGAATTTAGGCCAAAATTTCTCAAATCGCACGCCTCTAACCTGAATATTTTTACTTGTTTTTTATAGTTATAAGTATTTTTTAGTTTAATGCAAATGGAATTTGTCCCCACATAATATTTGCTGGAATGACAGTAGAAAAACTAAAAAATCCCATTTTTGGGAATTTTTGAAAGTTTTTTGGGAATTTCGTAATTCGTATTATCTTTTCTCTACATTTTGGAAAAACTTTTTATTTCTTTTATAAATTCCTATAATTTTGGAAAATTTTGTAAAAAAAATATAAATAAATGAAAATTTTATAGGCATTTCAAACAATTTTATTTCTCAAAAACTTTTGTTAAAGGACGCTGTTTCTGTATTTTTGCTAAAATTGTTTTAAAAAGCTTTAAATTTCTAAAAAAATTTAATAATATATAAACTAGAGGTAATTTTCTAACTAATGATATATAATATGAAACCCCGTTTCATTTTAAGGGTATGAAATTAATGGGCTACAACTAAGCTGTTTACAATTAAAGTTTCCAAAAATTAGTACAGATTCAGAATTTGGGAATACAAGGGGTGAGGCACTGTTTATTTCATGCAGTATTTTCTATAGCAGCCTAATTAGTACAACGTTAGTATATTCTTTGAATATTTATTTGTTTTATGGCTCTACGTGGTTTGCTTTAATAGGTAGTATTACCTGCAACTAACGCGAAGGGTACATTTCTTTTTATCCCTATTTATTTATTATTAATTGAGGCAAGCTTAAAAGAGAATGGGAAAGTTTCTTCTGCAAAAGTTGATCTATGTGCAAAGCAACATGTAAACTCCTGCGCTCAAAGAACTTTACGACATTAGAAGAAATTAGAAATAAAATTATGGTTATTAAACAAAAAGTCAACAATAAAAGATGGACAGATGCAGAAATAAAAAACATAATGAATAACGAAATTTTTGCAATTTGTTTTCTAAGCTTCATTCTCAATTTACAAAGCAAAAATATTTATATTTTCCGTTACTCTAAAATCAGCTGTTATAATTATTTTATTAAACACTTGAAAACAAACACTCACGCTTTGTAGCACAAAATCATGCTATATGTGCTAAAATTATGCAACCAAGGGTTATTTCCGCTATTATTATTTTTATTTTTAATTTAACATTTTCTTTTTTACATTGATTTCAATCGGAGTGATGAATAATACAAATAAAACAGATGATGGTCTAGTCGTTATCTGTGTGCCCGAAGTTTCGCATTTTAGGGTGAAAATTTCTATATGGGTATTTCCATGAAATGGTCCACCGTTAGTTAAAAAATCAAAACGCTCGCACAATTTTTTTAAGCACAGTAAATTGAAAAAAAAAACTATTGACATTTTATTATTTAAAAAAAAATTTTAACTTGTAATAATTTTAAATGATGGTAAAAACTTCTGAAAATATATGTTAAATTACAAAAATATGTATGAAGGTAAAAAGTGTCACGTGCGTAATCAAAAAAATTTTTTTTTCAAAGCCAACCCATGCACACTTGTTTTTGAACAAACCATGATTATAAAGGTCCATTAATAACCTTTATAAAAACATTTTTTCCGAAATAAAAATCTTTTACAATTCGCCTACTTTTGCAATATTTCATGCTGCTTTAAAAGGCACTTACGTTTTTTGTCACGTGCGTAAGTCAACTT
The DNA here is from genome assembly GCA_963662145.1 of Sturmia bella. Lineage (NCBI taxonomy): Eukaryota > Metazoa > Arthropoda > Insecta > Diptera > Tachinidae > Sturmia > Sturmia bella. The sequence goes on from OY759168.1 coordinate 71,615,716, forward strand.
TGATCGCATGGAACTTGGGTACCCAGTGCTCAATTTTCCAATATATATACTTCTTGGAAGGAACTCATCACATTAAATGTAACAATGGCAAAATTCCATTCCAACCCATTTATATTTTTATAATATTCAAAACAATTAAACGTGTACAAATGTCACGTGCGTAACCATGGAAACACCCATATGTGCGTGTTGCGAGTGTGGAAAGTTATACGTATGTAGAAAAAGTGCATATATTCCGCAATATTTTGAGTTTACCCACATTGCGACATCAAAAAAGTCTCATTACATTAGTGAATTCAAAGTTCTGAACAGTGGGTTTGGTGGACTTCTTGTACCTTTTGATTGTTCAAATAAATTCTGATATTCTGGCACTTTTTTGAGTTAAGAATAGGGTATTGAAAAACAAATTTAATTGATTTTAACTCAAGCATCACGCTAATATTTATACTCATATGAAGATGTTTTGAAAAACAGAATAATTTGGAAATAGATAAGAAAATTAAAATTTGTAATATGCGATTATGGCAGATAATTAATTTTTGATTCCAGGCATTATAGAAAAAAGTTCTTTAGTCGTAATGTAAGCTTTTCAAGGAAATAATAAAGTTTTCCATTATTTTGAGAAACATTTTTTTCAATAGGGTAACGCACTAAATACCCTATGATTAATATTCATATACAATTTTCGTTTCATTTTTATTTGGTTTTTAGGCATTTCTTTTTCTTTTACCTGACTTTTCAAATGTTTGGAACTTATGGTAGAAGGACTCAGCAGAGAACAGAAACAAAATTTGTTCCAGGAAAGCCACATCGAAACTCCATTTATATCGAGATTAATTGTTTCACAGTAAAACTGTAGAAAATGCGATTGGAACAAATTGTTCGTAAACAACGAACTAATTATGTTTAATAAAAGTGGTATTCAACACTGGAGACTCAAAACTTCCTAAAGCTAGGGGGAAAGACATATCAGAAATTGTGTTTTTAACAGCCACAGCTTAAGCAATTTGATCAACTATGGCTCCAACCGTTGCACTAATCACGTTACTTACGTGTAACTCTATGCTTTCGAGATATTTAACCGAAAAAACCAGTTGTGTCTAGTAGTTCCATACAATGCTGACCAACAGCAACAACAAAATCTGCTGAGGAATGTAAAGGTTTCTAACATAAAAATAGAATTTTGAAGACATGTACCTGCTAATAAATGTATTTGTGTGTGTATTTTTACATACTGCATGCATTGAATAATGCGACGGGTACTTAAAATTCCATCATGATACGAACATGATTCGCAAACGCGTTACGTTGCCATTCATTGCGTTGTGCCATTTAGTTGAAATGTCACATCTACTGATTTGTCACATTAAATGGATTATTTTAGTGCAGCAGTGCGACACCAATAACAACAAAAGAAAAATGCAGACAAATATTTGTTGAATGGAAACATAACAGTTTTCGCGCTTTATTATACATATGTATGTATGTATGTCTACTTCAAAAAAGAAGATTTTTGTAACAGGGGTTCCCAACCATTTCATGTAGGTTCCAATTGAAAATTTTACTTTTGTTTCTTTAACTGAAGTTACCGTGAAGAATCATGTGGAAGATGAACTTGGGTAAATTTGTTTTACATTAAATAATTAAATTAAAGGTTTTTCAATAACCAACTATGAACTGAAATGCATTAATTCAGGTCCAAAAATGAACCTTTTCAAAAAATATTTGCTGTATCTTTCAGCTGTCTATATGCCGACGACATTTCGTTGGTGCTAATCAGTAGACTTGAAAAATTCTTAAAAGTAACCAATGGTGACTCGTTGTATAGAATGTTGCAAAGAAAAGTAGAAGTGTTGCAAAACGAAAAAAGAAATGTTTGCTGTGTTAAAGGTTTGTTTGAACATTTCTGATTCTCATTCTGTTCATGGGAATTATGAAATAAGTAGTTAAGTTTCAAACAAACTTTTAAGAAGTTTTCAAGTCTACTGATGAGTTGATTAGCACCAACGAAATGTCGTCGGCATATAGACAGCAGAAAGATACAGCAAATATTTTTTGAAAAGGTTCATTTTTGGACCTGAATTAATATTTTTTAATAACTATTATTAATCAGAATTTTAAGTGAAATTTTACTTTGATTCAATTCGTTTTGATGTTGTTTTTTTGTTAACCTACTAATACAATCTCACATTTGTATATGTGTGTGTTTACATTTCTGCATAATTTTTGAGAGTCATTTCATTAGAGACGGGATTTTACTTAAATTTGTAAATGGTTGTATGATAAATAATTTGCCATTTTCGATAAATAATGTGGTCCCTATTTAAAGTTGGTTCAACTCAAAGCCAACTTTAATTTTGATAGTAATTAAGAAAAGTTAGCAACACTTTTTAAAATTTAAGTTGTTTCTAAAAAGAACCGACTCTAGTGTTTGACTATAGTTAAGGCCCAGTTAGTTTCTCTCATGACCGCTTAGGCTACTGTTCCATATCGTCATAGATTTTATAGCAATATTGCAATTTTTTTTAAACGAACATGTTGCAGTACAACAGTTATAAACACAATTAGTTGGATTGGCATGTCTTTTATTATTGCCTGATTAAATTTTTTTTATTTTTCTGACATATAGCCGCTAACTATCCCCACTCTGTACCACTGGGCGCAAAATATACTCTTATTGTAAGTGAACACAACGCGCTGCTCTTTCGAGATCAGTAGTCCAAAAAGATTATTCGAGTTTTTCTATGTAACGCGATTACCCCAAAATATCGATTATCGGAGCGATATAAATATATTGGAAGGAGAACCTACCGCAGACTCTGTACTGTAAAGAGCTATGGTCGTTGGGAGGCATCGGGTCTGGGTATAGGTCTGATGATCTCTATAGGGAACTTCTGGCTGCAAGAGGCACGATGAGCATGTGACTTGCCTGTATCTCCTGGTTTCACTATCTGCATTAATCTGCCATCAGGTTAGGCTGCAATAGCAGCTACTGATGTAAATAAAGTCCTATTAGTACCAATTTATGTCATATTGCAGTATATTGGCAATCGTAGCATTTAAAAATAAAAGTTGTCGGTGGCTATGTCTATACCAGATAATTGTCGTTGAAACTGCTGCATTGTAATAACAATTTTTGAGGTAAAAAACACAGTAATTTCCAGTGCGACTATTATTGCTTTCTTTTACTAGGGGTCAGTACTCATAGAGTAAAAACGGAACCCTTATTATTTAAATTTCTACGCCCGGCCGTCCGACCGTCCCGGTTACAAGCGCCATTCTCCCAAACAGTAAGAGCTAGAGAGCTGAAATTTTCACAGTACATATGGATACCCGACCGATACAACAACAAATACTAAAAATATTAAAAAAAAACTAAAAACTAGTTTAAAAAAAAGGTCCCTATACAAGAAACTGTCAAAATCAACTAAAATTAGCTGTAACTTTTGAACCATTAGAGCTAGATATGTAATCACATAGGCTCCACAACAACAAATAACTAAAACAACAAAATATTTAGAACTATAGGCTGCTCCCATGCAAAAAGCTGTGAAAATTAGTTAAAATTAGCTGTAGCTTTAGAGCTAGAGAGCTGAAATTTCGACAGGATATTCGGTTACATAGAGTGTACAACAACAAACACCAAAACCAACAAAAAGTTACGAACTAAAGGGTGCTCCCACACAAAAGACTGATATTAGCTGTAACTTTTGTCTGTAAGAGATGGAGACTTGAATTTTGCACAGTGTATGAAGTTGCCTGGCCTACATACACAACAACTAATACCAGAAATGCCACGAAGTCAAAACCCTTTAGCTTGAAAATGACTTTCGTTTTTGAACCATAAAAGATAAAGACTAAAAACTTTTACTGAATATGTAGTCCACAGGCCTCTACTACAACAAATACTAAAAGTTACAAAAAGTTAAAATTTAATTGGTGTCATAACGTTTAAGCCGAATGAGATATAGGCTTAAAATTTACACGATGCATGTAGTTGTCGAACCTCTACAACAACAACTGTTGAAAACAATAAAAAGTTTACAACTAAATTGTACACCAGAGTTACCTTTTATCTAGAACTTGCACGGTAGTACGGAACCCTTGCTGTGCGAGTCAGTCTCTTAATTGGCTTAATTTATATTTAATGTGCTGAATAAAGTGTTTTTTTTTTCGATGTATAGAACTTTCATCAATGGTAGTTAAATTTTGAAATACTACTAATACAAATATTCATTGACTCGCACGAGTACTTTTCGTTCGATTCATACCTGGACTTGATTAAAACTATCAGCGCTAAAAGTACTGGGTGCCAAGAGAAAAGTATAGAGTATGTACTCGTATTTACACATATCGTTTCATTCCAAATATCAAAAAAGTTGTAGAAATGATTTTTAAGGCTATCGATCGAAACTTTCACCCGTATCCTAAATAATGGCAAATCTCGGTATCACTGATGAAAAAGAAAATGAGCGAACAAATCGTTATTTTCGCGTGAGGAAGATTAAACTGTAGAATCGTGTTGTTGGTCGCAAAAACACCGCACCCTATATTAAGATCAAAGATCAGTTACAACAAAAGTGGTCTTAACCAAATTGGTTATAATTGCATTTTAAACATTTTTCGTGGACTCTTGACTAAAAATTTTATTTAAGCTGCCACCAAAATGATGTAAAACAATACAAATGAACGAATTCGGATGGAAACTTTTATTATGCTACAGTTCGGATGTTTCTTCTTGGTTTCCCCATACCAGTGCTGCTGCTGTTGTTTTATCGTCAATGCCATAAATATTAAACTAAAGAATTTATGTGTTTGTTGTTGCATTTTAAAGAGAAAAGCCAGAATATAATATTATAATCTAGCGTTGTTCTTGCTGTAGCAGCTGGTGTTGCCACCAACTTAAAGGCCTAAAAGTTGTTGGCCAGTCATTGTCTCGATGCTCAAAATGGAAAATTAATTGTATTTTTCCTGTAATTTGAATTGTTGTTGTTGCCGTAGCCTTATCTCAATTTGTTTTCGCTTATATGTATATTTTTTGTATTTTCTGTTTATTTGTCTTATACATTTTATTTCGAAGCAGTATATGATCTTGCTGTTGATTTTTATTACCAAGTGGTGCCACATCTGGGTCATGATCAATGTTTAATAACCCAAAGAGGAAAATATAAAATGAATAATTTTCGTTATTATTGCTTTTATATCAAGACTCATAAAAGGAGTATAAAATAAAACCTTAAGATCGTGACTACTTTGACTCAGATTTTTTTATAAAAATTTCTTTGCCTAAAACAATAAGATTTCATAATAACACTGTACAGAGTAACTATTTCTTTCCAAGCATTATTGGTAGCTGAAAAATCAAGTTCCGGTGCCAGATATGTATGGGAACACATATGACTAAACTACTTCTGATGTTGCATGAATAATATTAAATATAAGCAATACTCGAATACGTGTACTATTTTAAAATTATGCTTCGTAGAAACTGTTCCAAATACATATTGCAATGACGGTGATGTTGCCAAAGATATGACGGTTTTAGGCAGGCGTTAACTTCATTAGCTGGTGTTGAACCAGGTATCACAGGTAGTGTTTGGCAAAAATCTTCTGCCAAAATAATAAGTGCATGTCCGAATAAATTATTATTGCTTCTGATATCCTGCAAAGTGCAATCCAGAGCTTCTAAGGATTTTTTGAGAGCCATGGTACATTCTTTTAATCCCCACTATAATTTTACGTTTCTGCAATATTTTACCCATTAAAGAATGTTTTTTAATATTACATGTGTAATCTTCAGAAAAACGCATTTGCAAAGAAATTGTGTTACTGATATTGCCTTTTTTTTACCCGTTTTTACCCCCATATATATTTTAACAAAGACGAAGTTTATTTAAACATTTTTTTTGGGAGTAATACTATTTAGTTTTTACTTTTTTCCTGTGCCGATTGCTCTTCTACGTAAATGCAATTAAAAAAAGGGACCAATACGCAATTTTTACCCATTTTATCCCCTTAAAACTTAAAATTTCAGAAAACAATTGGTCAGCCGTCCATTTATTTTATGTAAACTTTTAGGCCATTTTTAAATCTTTGTTCTAGCTTTGTTGAGTCCAGAGGAATTGAGTTATACTCGTTCTCGTTTAAAAAAATTACGAAACATACACACACATCCTGTTGTATATATATATATGTATATATATATATATATATATATATATATATATATATATATATATATATATATATATATATATATATATATATATATATATATATATATATATATATATATATATATATATATATATATATATATATATATATATATATATATATATATATATATGTATTTATATATATAGTTAAATAGATACACCAAGTCATACACGGACAGTTCATAAGTGAGATATCATCGGTATCAGATACATATATCGTTGTTATAACAAGTTTGTTGTATAACTTTCGTCGTCATCTTGAGGGTTGTAGCATTTCTTTAGGTGAAAATATTTACTATATTGTCAGATGACAAAATACTAAATGTCAGCAACAGTCATGGTAAATAGTACTCTGATTTTACCCAGACAGCGTTTTTTACTCTAAACTTCATTGCTCATCAAACTGTGTAATGAACGTATAACACTACATTTTTCTTGCATTGTTTCAATTTTGGAGAACAGTGCAAATATAATGTAATAGTAGAATTTAGTATGTGCAAAGAGTTCAACTATATTGAGATAAATGCAAAACTGTCAACATTTTCGTTGAAGTTATCGATAAAAAATCAGGTTATGTCAAAAAAAATGTAAACTTTTTCAACTTAAAATTGACATTTCAAATTTGAATGTTGCTGTGTCAGCGGTTTATGGACAATTTTTGTGATTTAACGCTTCTTTTTTGGAAAATTTTTATTTCCTAGCGCTTTCTTGAAATAAAAAGAATACAACACTTACAAAGCAGATGCCAGTTTTGTTTACGTTTTGTATATTTGGTTCTTTCTAGCAATTGCTGTTTCTTTCTATCAATTCTATACCAATTAATGAAAGAAAACTGAAGTATCATACGGGCTTAATTATGAGCTGCAAAGGGCGAGTCATCGAGTTGGCGTTACGTATTATCTTAGCTTAGCTCTCCGCGCATAGGTATTAATGTGACACACATGTGATAGGCAGAGTGTGAATTATTTCAAATATCTCAAACGTGGTATCAGTCGAAATTCAATGAGGTAATATTGAAAGCAATGTCTGTATACCCCTTTTCGGAAGGCCGAAGTGCAAAATAGATACATGCAAATTGGTTAAATGCGCCAGTTTTTGGCGAAAAACTTACCATACAGCTTACAACTTGTAATAGCAGAAACATATTGAGGTGGGTGCCAGATATAGAGCACGAGCCAGACTTTTGATTCTTTGTTCAAGAAAATTGATGCGATTGCGTTGGCAGGAGAAAAGGGAAACCGTCTTGCACCACCTCTGCGAATGTACAGTGTTAGCAAGAAAGTGCAGCACACTTCCGGGAAACTATCTAATTTTCTTTCTTGGTGAGCTATCTCGGTCTAGACTAGATGACCCATTAGGACACCTAGAATGTCTCATGGTTACAGGATGGAACTGAAACCACAATCATATACATACATCACCAGACAGTTTTATTCAACAGACAATTACATTCTAATAGTGGTAAGATCTTCACACTACGGAGTCGTTTAGATTTTAGTAGACGGTTTGTGTGCAGTAAACTACAACGAAAACCTACTGGGTAGTAAACACTTTTATTCTATGCGTTCCCTACTGATAGAGTGAATACGGAACTCTACTATTAAGACCGCTTTGCCCAACAAATACCGAAGCAAAAATTGAGAATTAAGGACAGTTCCCATACAAGAAACGGCGACAATTCTCTGTAACTTTCGAACAGTTAGATAAAAAAGCTTAATATGTTCACGGAATATGTAATTGTATGCGCTGTAAAACAGAGACAAAAAAACTTTAGGATCTGAGATGCACAAAAGAAATTAAAAATTACCAAAACAGGGGCCTTAAATTTCCAACGTACACTATTACGTTTATTTTTAAATAACGTAAGCGCCAAGTAATATTTTTCAACAATCTGTACATATTCTTATCTTGATAAGCTTGCATCAGAAATCTAAATAAATAAATAAAGCAATTCCAAAAAGAGTTGCAAGACGAAAAAAATGTTTACTGTGTCAGAGGTTTGTTTGAACATTTCTAATTATAATTTTGTGCATGGAATTAATATAATAAGTAGTTAAGTTTCAAAAATTTTTTTAAGAATTTTTCTAGTCTACTCATGAATTGATCAGTATCAACGAAATGTCATCGCCATATACACGACTGAAAAAAAGAGAAAACAATTTTTAATGCCTATTTTTGGACCTAAATTAATACGTTTCAATTGGCTCTCAAATAAATAATTAAGTTCATTTTGGAATTCCAAAAAAATTTTAGATGTGGTGACAAACCATTGAGGCTTTTCCTTCAATTTCCAAAAACTGAATAGTTGGCGCTTACGTGGCTACAACAAGAAGTAACGGGTTATCCAATTCGTGGTTTCAAACCTATAGGACCGGAGTTCGACAAACTACGTTGTTAAACCAATTTTTTTCTTCTCGGTTGAAAGTCTGACATTAACGAAAATGGATCGCTTAACTATGACATAACGCATTATCAAAACATACTACGAAAATGGTATTCTGCCTCAGCCATATATCGTGCTTTAAGAGGAGATTATGGTTTGCAAAATCGTCCAACTACGCAAGCAATTGGCAAAATTATGAAGAAATTCGAAGAGATTAAAGCGGTTACAAACATTATAATGCCTGAGCATCATCATATCGCTCGTTGCGCAAAAAAATATCGCTGCTGTAAGTGAAAGTGCTGGCGAAGACCTGAATGTGTCGATTGCTCGTCGTTCTCAGGAATTGGGACTGTTTTACTGCACATTATGGTGTATTTTGCATTTAGATCTACACTAGTCTAGCTCACACAACAACTGAAGGAATGGGTGACAAATTGCCGTCCACCGCTTGTGGAACAAAATTTTCTTCAGTGATGAAGCACATTTCTCACGCGGTGGGAATGTTAATACACAAAATTGTCGTATTTGCGGTTCTGAGAATCCTCAAGTAATTGAAGAGAGGCCATTACATCCAGAAAAAGTCACTGTTTGGTGCGTTCTTTGGTTCGAAGTTGTGGTTGGACCTTACTTCTTCGTAAACGACGCTGGAACGACTGTCACCGTCAACTCGGAGCGTTATGGTCATATAATAACCGAGTTTCTTTTGCCTGCTATTGAAGAATATGACTTGGAAAATATGTGACTTCAACAAGAAGATGCCACATGCCACACAACTCGATCGAATATGGCTTTATTGCAAGAGACATTTTCTGGCCGCGTAATTTGTCGTCGTGGCGATATCAACTGGCCACCAAAATCATGCGATTTGACCAGGGATGTTAGATTTGACGATTTTCCGCCATTTTTAAGTAATTTTGTTCAAAAATACACTAAAAAGACATTTGACGTTTTTCTTCTCCGAAGACGTTTTTCTAGCTTCGCTCCTTTTTAAATTTATGGGCAACTACGAGAAAGTAATTGAAAGAAAACTTTAAAAAAATTTTTATACTTTACCCCCAGATTATGGTTCACAACATTTAAATGTGGCGCTGTTAAATGTACAATACAACTTACAACTCTTTTCGTGATTATGGTTCACAACATCTAGGTGTTGTGTATGTCACAGAGTTGTTTTTCATTTGTAGAACATATTTCCGCGAAAATATATGCCTGCATACAAAAAACTACCAAGTAAAGCAACCCTTCCAGAAAGATGCACGCGTATATTACTTTCATTACACAAACGCCAGCGAAAAACAACAAATTTTAAATTTTTTTTCTACCATCAAATAGGAGACGATTAAGGAGAATATATCAAAGCACTAGAAGCATATTAGATAAAACAAATTTTAACAGAGCATCTCAACAACTAAAAAAAGGGGTTAAAAGAATATAAAAACGAATTATTAAACAATTATTTAAAAAATTTGGATGCAGTTACTAATGATAACGAGTATAAACTGTGGCATGCAACCAAATATTTAAAACGTCCAATAAAAAGAAATATTCCAATAAAAAATTTAAGCGGTGAGTGGTGTAGACCAGGCATCAGTAAGGCTAATGCTTTTAAGAAACACTTACAAATAACATTTAACCCATTTATTTTAAACAATCCCACTGTAGGGGCTGATATTAAGAGCTTTTTAGATGTTCCTTGTTAAATGGATCGTCCTATTACACTTATATCCCCAGCCGAAGTAGGAAAAGCAATTGATATGTTGAATAACAACAAAACTAATGGTTACGATAATATTGATTCCAAGGTTTTAAAATCTTTGCCAAAAAAAAAGGAATTGTTTTTCTCACAACAATTTACAATTCTATATTAAGGCGAACCATTTTCCATCGCAATGGAAATACATATGCAAAAATAATAATGGTAGTAAAACCTGGCAAACCTGAAAATAATGTTGCTTCCTATCAGACCAATCAGGGGGCAAATCACCGCATTCGAAATCGAGTTTTCTTTCGTGTGTACAAATATTTCGACGGCAGCAATTTTTTGGATCACGGTATTCGATCGCAATCAGTATTGTCTACTATTATATTTTACATCGCAGTACGCATTTGACCATAAAGTAACAAAAGGAAAAAGGAAAACAAAATATAAATAAATTGATGAAAAACTTCAAGATAAATGAATACAAATGTGTTTTTATGTTTTTCATCTTCGGAATCGGAGGATGAGTCCAGTATTGCCATTATAAGTAGGAACATTTGTGACAAAAGCAATCCTTTTTCATTGCCAGAAGTTGAGTAAGTTGTGAGTTTGAAGCAAAAGATTAGAACTAAATATTTCATTGTTTGTACATAGATTCAAAAGACGTTTTCGGCTCTCTAAGGAAGCTTTTGAATACGTTTTATCAGAAATAAATATCTCTGGTCACACGTCGACGAGCGTACCACCCGTATTGCAGTTTGCCGCAACATTGTCCTTTTTGGCCAGTGGCAGCTTTCAGCACACGGCCGGGAATTATTTTTAGTGGGGTTGGCACAAAGCACTATGTGCAAAGCGGTGAAAAATGTAACAAATAATAGTTAACAAATGAAATACACTACTTAGTGGAAAATATTTTGCTTGGTATTCACTTTCCCTAAAATCAAATTAAATTTATATTTTTTAAATTATTTCTTTAATGTTTTGCCGATTCTTTACTATTTTATTTGTTTTGCTGCTAAAAGCTAGAGTTTATTTGTTTTCGATAGTGTAGTAACAATCGAATACAACATCGATTAGATGCGTTTCGATAACGAGTCCTGTGATCCACGTTAACAGCATTTCGATCGGAAAGCACTCGATTTCGAATGCGGTAATTTGCCCCCAGTTTGTTATCAAGTTTTTCAAAAATTTTTGAAAGGCTCTTTTTAAAGAGATTAATGCCAATCTTAGAAAAACAAAATATTATACCTGATTATCAGTTCGGATTTAGACATAAACATGGAACACCAGAACAGTGTCATAGGATTGTCAATAACATTTCATACGCCTTAGAAAGAAAATTGTATTGTTCTGCTATATTTTTAGATGTTCAACAGGCTTTTGACAGAGTCTGGCACAGTGGTCTTCTGTATAAATTGAAAAACCTCATGCCAGCCCCATTTTATTTGGTACTAAAAACATATATTCAAGACAGATCCTTCTTTGTAAGCATAAATGAAAATTATTCAAGTTTTGGTTGTATTAAGGCGGGTATTCCACAAGGTATTGTACACAATTTTTACTGCAGATATGCCAACAACTGAAAATATAACTACTGCTACGTATGGAGACGATACTGCTTTATTAGCCTCAAACGAATCACCGTTATTAGCTTCTGAGATGCTACAAAATCAATTGAATCTTCTTCAAGATTGGCTACAAAAATGGAATATTAAAGTTAATGACACAAAGTCAGTTCATGTTACATTTACGCTAAGAAAAAATTATTGCTCGCCTGTTTATTTAAATGACACATCTATACCGTGCTGCAACACTGTAAACTATTTAGGCCTTCATCTTGATCGAAGACTCACATGGAAAGAGCATGTCAAAAAGAAACGTGAGCAACTTAAATTAAAAACAAGAAAAATGTTTTGGTTATTGGGCCCAAGATCAAGCTTGAGCTTGGAAAATAAGGTTCTGTTATACAAAACAATACTAAAACCTATATGGACACAGAGATCTTCGAATTTTCATGGTTAAAGATGAGATCAATAACTTCAGTGAAAGATACCTTAATAGACTAAGTAATCATTCCAATGTATTAGCAATATACCTGCTAGATGATAGCAATGTAATCCAAAGACTTCATGTTCTTGACCTTCCCTTCCGAAAATAGAAAATTCTAATTTGTCAAATCCTATTTAAATTACAAAAGTAAAATTTGATTTTTTATTTATTTATTTATGTATTTTTTTTTTTTTTTGAGTTTTAAGGAAAACTCTACATATGTATGTTATTTAAAAGTCATGAAATTTGCTTATTATTTTGATTATAAAATAGATTGCAAGTAAAACAATTAAATAAAAAAAAAAGTTCTACCATCAAAAGACGTGGAGATTTTTTTTTTTTTTTTTGGTGTTCTATTACATAAAACAGCGCAGCTACCGCTTAGAAATCCATTGGTAGAAATGAAAAGAATGAAAAACGTTTTAGTTAGCAAAATACCAACAAAGCCATAAAAATGTATGATAATGTTTATGACCAAAAATTGTACATTGCAACTACAAAATACAAAACAAAACTCTTTTGTAATCAAAAAATGGTTAATAATTATGTGTACAGATGCATTTTTATTTGTATTTTGTTAATAAATTTTAATAATTAATTGTTTTTTTATATTTTTGCAAAACATATTTAATTGCACACTTACAAATTTTATAATTTTTTCGTAATTTAACTTGTAACATCAACAAGACAGCAATTAGGTGCCGTAAGTTTTTGACAACACTTGCTACAATAGTTGTAAACCATAATCACATGAACATTGATGGAACAAATGTTGTAAACCATAATCGGGGTCTTAATTTACTGAAGAAAGAAAGAGACTAATAGATAGCATTCTTACGATCACTTACAACAAGCAGATGTTGGGAAATAGCGCAAAACGTAATAAACCGTTTTTCGATATACAACGCGTTGTTAAAAATCAAACCAAGAAAAATTCTTCACCCAGCTCAAACCAGATGGCTTTCATTGGAAGCAGTCGTTGTTCAGATTATATGAACTTCTAAAAGTTTATTTTGCTTTTTCTGCTTATGTCAACAAAATCGATACCGCTAAAGATATTTTAGAAAATTTGAATGACATAAATCAGTTAAAATGTTGCTTCTTAAAATATATTCTTAACTACATGAATAATATTAACAAAACATTTCAAAGTGTAGGTATGCAAATTCATAGTATGCATAGTGCTACGTCAAAGCTTTTTAAAGTAGTATTGACAAATTTTATAAAAGATGATTATATAAAACATAACTCATTATATGATATTAAGTTTTGTGAAAGGAAAAATTTTCTACCAAGAGATGAAGTTAATCTTGGTGTTCACGTTAAAGAAACAATGTCGCAGTGTTGAATTGACGTTGAAATTTATAACCAACTTGTAGATAATTGTATTGAATTCTATGTTGAGTTATGCTGTCAAATAAAGAAACGATTTGACTTTGGAAATTCTGTTTTAAATAATTTAAGTTTAATTAATCCAATCGTTATTTTAAATAAAAATACTTCAATAACATCCTAGATAAAAAAATTTTCCTAATTTGGTGTCTAAAGAGAAGTACAGTATTTATCGGATATAAGAAACTTGAAAAATCCACGAAAAAAGTTTCTTATAAGCGTTGCTTTCTTATATACAATTATTTTATATAAGAAACTTATTTCTTATATAAGTAGCTATGGCCATAAGGCATTTGTTTCTTATATGAATATACGAGCTTTTTTACCTTTTTATGTATATATGTAGATATACCTATGTATGTAAATAGAAAAATAAAACAAATCAAATTTTATTTTATTAACCCCTTTAGTAAATAGAAATAAAAAACTAGACAACTTCAGTTTGAAAAAAAAATATATGTAGTAAATACATGTACATACATAATTCATTTTGTACTATTTATTTGTTTACGAGGCAAGAAACAAAAACTCATGAGCACTAAAAGTTAAAAATAACGTTGTTGTTGTTGTAAAACTGTCAGAAAACAGAGTTGTCCATGCAAACTACATAAATTCAGTGTTGCCCTTGAAAGTTTCTTATATAAATTCTTTTTCTGTACATTTTGTGGTTTTGGTGTTCAAGAAAAATGTTCTTTTATCAGTTTTTTTCTTATAAGCCTTTTTATGTTATATGAAACTTTTTTGTTAGAAAACAGACTGAAAAGATATGGTGTTTTAGCAAATGTTTCTTATAAGCGTTTTGTTCTTATATGAGATGTTCTTATATCCGATAAAAACTGTACCAGCAAGTTAAAAACGAAGTAAAAGAAATGCGGATTTTAAATTTAAATAAATGTGCAGCCGATTTTAATATGTTTTGACAACAAATCAACTTAATCGAGTTATCAGATAAAGAACTGGCATTTTCTATCTTATGTGGTTTTATTAACGATTCAATGGCTTTGCCCAATTCATCTGCTAATGTTGAACGAATTTTTAATTTAAAAATTCCTTGGGGACAAAAATTTGAAGGGATTTTATTAGCTAAGGACTATTTAAAATATAGTGTTTTAATGAAAACATTACATTTTGACGTTTTTCTGTCCAAAATTTGAGGTTTTCTGAAAAAATTTTCATAACACCCCTTGATTTGACACCATTAAACATTTTTTTATTTATGCAGATTTATCTTTCTACCGATAGAAGTCTAGTATTCGAAAAAAACTTCAACCTGGTATAAGGCAATTAATAGTACCAAAACATCAGTGAACGACTTAGCATCACCAGATGTTAGCAGGTTGGACCTAGTTAAGTTCACTCGTCTAAGACTTGGCCACACAAAAATCTCCCACGGACACTTAATCAATATTGACTGTCACTCCCCTTGTCAATGTAACATACAACACACCAATCCACTATACTTCCTTGACGAATGTCCAAAATTTTATAAAGCGCGCCACCAAACTTTCAGAAACTCTAATCCAAGGAAAATATTCTAAAGATTTCCCAATTCCTAAAACAAGCCAATATTTACGATAAAATTTAACCAAAGTTGAGAATTAAATATACTTAAGTACATACGTATACAGTATTATAAATACACGATTATACACCACTAACAGAGCTGAAGACCTATGATGTCATTGCTCTTTAAATATTAACATATAATTTGTAATTATCCTGTTAATAGAATATAAATAAATATTTATGCAGACAAACTTTTAACTCTAACTTAAAAACCAACATTCGTCAAGTTATGACTGAGATACTGAACAATATGTGGCAAAAAGTGATCGAAAATTACCTCAAAAGAATCAATGCTTGCAACAATTTGCATGTTTGTCATTTAAATGACGTAGTGTTTCACACATAATATCAACGTTCAAACTTTGTAATAAACAAGTAAGAGTCCTATATTCGGCTGGGCCTAATATAGGACCATTCTGATTGATTTTTGGTGCTAAAAGTTGTTTTATTTGGCTTATAGAGCCGATTTCTTACAAAATCGGGAAACGCTATATCTCGGGTATATATGGACCGATTTCAAAATCCAATTTAGCCTTTAAACATCCTATATGTACCATTCTGATCGAGTTTGGGTACCAAAAGTTGCTTTATTCGGCTTTTGGAGCCGACTTCTCGAGAAAACGGGAGGAGCGTTATCTGGGGTGCATATGGACCGATGTCCAAAAATGTTCTAATTTTGCATGATATGGATAACTTTTTAGGAAAAAAATTTGTTTCAAAAATCTGACCAAAAAAATGGCCAAAACTACCCCTTAAAACCCGGTTTTTCGACATATCTCGGCTATCCGTGAACCGATCTTACTGAATTTCAACAGCAGACCCACTAACACATTTTAGCGAAAGTATGAGGTTTCTACCTCAAACCGTTTTCTCAAAAACGGTATTTCAACGACTACAGACGGACATCGCTTAATCGTAATCTCTATTGATTCTGATCCAGATATATGTACATATATACTTTATGGGGTCTTAGATGGTTATTTTAATGCGTTACACACGGAATCACAAACTTATATATATCCTTACACATTTTTGTGAAGGGTATAAAAAGAAATATCACGAAAAAAGATATTTTATATGTGTCTTATTTACGTTTACTTTTCAAACCGCAAAATGGATAACCCGTTACAAAAAAAAAATCAGAGCTAAGGCATGTATCCATGCAAGAAACCGTATTTCACACAGGAAAGCGTAAAATTTGGCTGAATTTATTTATTTACATGAAAAATAAAATCGGCAAAAAATCACTCATAACAAAAAATCATGCTTGGCACTTATTTTCAAAGTTTGATTACAGTATTAAAGAGCTTACTTAAATAGCAGAGACATAAAAAATTTTCATAAACAACCTGTAACCAATTATATGACTCTGTAGATACGTCGGCTTGCATTTAAGGCAGCCATATGTATATATCTGCAACAAAAATTTACATACAAGTATGCAAAAAAATAAATACTTGGCCTTGATATTTGCAAAAAAAAAATCAACTAAAAAATAATAAATTCAAACAACAACAACTACTACATCAGTTATAACTACCACAACAAACACTAACAACCAACAACAATGAAAATATGCTTACACCAATGAGAATACATCTAGATGTATGAAAGTGTGTGTGTGTGTGTGTATTAGATGCTGTGTGCAGTTGTCGCTGTCAGCCTGCAATTTATTTTGTTCGAATTGCAATTAAAAATGCAAAAATAAAGAAACAGTACAATTTTTGCAACAAACTCGTAATTGCAGCATGTTGATGAAGTGAGAGACGTGCGGTCAGTTTGAATTTTGTTGCTGGTTATGTGATTGCTGTTGTTGTTGTTGTTGTCGAAATAATACAGGAAGAAATTCTATGCGCAACGCGTTATATTTTTACAAACGTTTTTCGTTCAATTCCATTTCATTTAATAATATCATTTCGTTTGATTTCTTTTTTTTTTTTTTGTCAACTATTTTTTCAGCTGTTTGTTATCGCACAAATAAAAATTTTATTTTTCTCTAATATTTTTAGTGCATAATTGTTTCTTTCTTTGTTGTTTATTTTTTGAAGCTGTTATTTGTTACTATTATATTTTCGTCCGAATGTGGTGCACACAATTTGTAATTGGATTCGTAATTTGTTTTTTCGTTTCGTCGTTTTGCATTCCGTTTAAAATTTATACATTTTTTTAGGTTATTGTTTGGGTTATTGAAATTGAATAAATAATTAATTTATGTATGTAAGTATGTGTGATTTTGATTTCATTGTCCCATTTTTATATGATTGGAGTGATTGAGAGACCAAATATCCCTTGTTTTATTTGGTGATAAAAAAAAATTTATTAATAAAATTCTGTGTACTAGATGAAGATAAGAAGTGTGCGGTGTGTTCGCACCTAAAGTTAAAACCCAGTTTTAGCATTAAAACAATAAACAGCTGGTTTTATGCTCACATCAGCAAGTTTGATAAAACTGTGACTTACCATACGGAGAAAATTGAATTGTGGTAGTTATCAGTTGTCTTAAACTTTCGTGTAACAAAAAAAGCTTGTCATGGGTAACTCAATACTTTTAATTGCTACCATCAAGCGAATAGTTGCAGCAGCTGATCGACTTGAACAGCTGTGTGGAATTTATTAGTTTTAAAATTTTTTCTTTTATCTTATTATTTATTATGGCCAATTACAGCTGATGGTCAATTACATTTGATTGTATTTTAATTGGAACTTTAAATGCCAGTTAGAGGAAATTGTCTTTCACAATGTGTGATGAAATCTTAACCGTCGCTATTCAACAAGAATATTAAATCGAAATTCACCGGTTAATGAGCTAATCAGAACTCGAAAGGAAAATCAACAACACGGAGCGAAAACTTCCTAATAGATTCAATAAGATTTTCTCTTTGAAACGTTTTTAGGCTGAGGGGTATCCCAGCAGAGAGAAAACTAGAGTTTTCTATGGGTATTTCTTATTATTTCCATGTTGCAAATCTTATTAATTGTCTCAACAAGAAAAACACATAAAACCAAGAAGAAAATTTGTTACTTACGTTTGTTTTTACCCAGTTTCCGATTTGTATGGTACCAAAAAAAAAAAAAATTCTATAGAGAAGAACTTATTGATTCTATTAGGTTTTCTTGTAAATTGTATACAATAAGGATTTCTTATGGATTTTATTAGGTTATCCTATTAATTTTTCCCTATTGGTTTTATTAGTTTTCTATATAAACACACGTAAATCATCTTTTTAATTTCATTAATTGTTGTTTTTTCAATAAGGTTTTTCCATTTAAAATAATAAGGAATCCTTCTTGAAAAAAACCATAGAGATATCTTATTGATTTTGTTCTACTTTATTAGGTGCTTTTTTTCTCTGTGAAGAAACAAAATATAATGAAATTAAAATCAATATATAAATTGAAATTAAAATACATACATATTCACATATTTTTTTCATGTTTTCAGTTCAGTAGTGTAATTTGCAGGAAAGCTAATACCTAATGAAACAAATAGTCGTATTCAGAATCGTCGAAATGAAATTTCTTCATTTGGTGGTAAAGGATGGTGTGGCTGAGCCGTCATATAGTCACAGGCTCTTAAAATACACGTGTTCTTATGACATACACATCACTTTTCAACTCATTAATTTGAAATGGTGAAATGTCACAGTTTATTTGCAAAACATACATACATATGTTCCTGCATTGCACTATTTTTCGTAAACAAAAACATATAAAATTGCCAAACTTTGTGTCATATCTTACTACATATTATCTAATTGAAACAGGGTGAAATCCAATAGTTGTATGCAAAAAAAGTCGTAGTTTTGGTTTAGTTTGAAAATTTGTCAATAAGCTCATTAAGCCTAATAACCTGTATTAAAAATTTTGTATGCAAAAAACGCTTATTGCTAATAAATGATTTAAGGAAATTTCAATCATGAAACTGGCAATACTGTTTCATAAACCGTATTCATACACACATACATATGTATATGTATGTACGTACATGATTGCATTCGCACGGTTTTATATCTCAAATTTACTTTCTTTCAGATAACAATCAAGACTAAAATTTAAATTTCACGTTATTGCAAGAAAAACCCTGAAGTGTACAATTGTTTTGTTTTATTATTTCATATGTAATTCTGTGTATAAGGACAAATCTGACTGAATTATTTTCCTTTATTTTTATTATTATTCCTTTTTTGATTTATTTTGTTTTATTATTATTATTTTTTATTATTCATTTTTTTTTTTATTATTGATTTTAAATACATTGTATGAACATTGTATGTACAAACATATGTACATATGTATGCACGCAAAACCCCTTCCTGTTAATGTAATATTGGGCTAGCTCACCACCAGTTTTTAGGGTTCCGTACTCATCAGAGTGAAACGGAACCCTATTACGGAGACAAGTACGTCCGTCCGTCCGTCCGTCCGTCACAGCGTCCATTCTCCGAAACGGTAAGAGCTAGAGAGCTGAAATTTTCACAAGATGTTGTTGTACCTTGCCGCTACAACAACAAATACTAAAAACAACAACAAGTCGGAAACTACCAGGTGTCCCCATGCAATGAAAAATTGCAATTAGCTATAACTCTCGAACCGTAAAAGATAGAAAGCTGAAATTTGCATAGTGTGTGTATTTATAGATGCTTTACAACAACAAATGCTAAAGACAACAACAAGTTGAAAACTACCAGGTGTCCCAATACAACCTAAAGTAACAATTAGCCGTAGCTGCTAAACTATAACAGACAAAGAGCTGAAATTCGCAGAATATATGTGTTTACATATGCCCTACAACAACAAATGCTAAAAACAACAACATGTCAAAAACTACCAGGTGTCCCTATACAACATAGAGTAAAAATTAGCCGTAACTCCCAAACTGTAGGAGACAGAGAGATGAAATGTGAACAATATATGTACTAGCATGTGGCCTACAATAACAAATGCTAAAAACAACAACAAGTCGAAAATTACCAGGTGTCCCTATACAACGTAAAGTAACAATTAGCCGTTACTATCGATCCGTGAGAGACAGAGGGATGAAATTTGCACAATATGTCTATTCACATATGCTCCACAACAACACTTGCTAAAAACAAAAACAGCTGTAAAACTACCAGGTGTCCCTATACAACGTAGGGTAATTGCTATAACTCTCGAACCGTAAGAGATAGAGAGTCGAAATTCGCACAGTGTATGTATTCCCAGATGCCTTATAACAACAAATTACAACAACAACAACAAGTGGAAAATTACTAGGTGTCCCAGTACAACATAAAGTAGCTTTAAAAACTGAGAGATGAAATTTATAAAATATACATACATTACACATATATACGTACGGAACCCTAAGAGTGCGAGCCAGCCTCGTACTTGACTTAATTTATTTTTAATTTTTATGTGAGTTCCATCAATAGCCCCAATTATGCCAGAAAATTGCGAATTTCTTTAAAACTTGATGAAATTCTTATTTTGTCTTTGGCCAGTTTGGCTAGTGCACTCGCTACTTTTGAGCAAATTCGGCTACCACAAAGAGCTGTCTTAAAATACTTGCCTCTGGTTTTCCCCAACAGCGCAAAGCTGCCAATACCTGGAAATGCACTGGCAAATCGCGTCCTCTTTTGTCCACCATCACATCATCTTTTATCAAATTTCCAATTTCTTTTACCGTTTCCTTGTTAAAACAATATTTTTGTTTAAGGTCGGTATCAGGAATACATAACGGGTCGACACTCTCCTTATATATTCTTGGACGACTGGTTGACGCTATTTGTTCATATTATTCTATTAAAATGGCACAATTGAAACAAATTAAATCAAATCACGATATTTCATACCAATTCGACTTATTAAGTTTAATACTTCCATTTTTTCACAAAAAATTTCTTTATTATTTTTCACAATTTTTACCACAAAATGTAAACAAAACAATAACAACAATTGAAATGTCATTTTAATTTACATTTAAAGTAGGGGGGAACGTGTATTAAATTTTCTACTTTTAATACTGTGTTAAAGCAAGCAAATTAAGCAAATATTTGTTTTTTTTTTTTTTTGAATAACACTTTAAGGATTTTTGATTATTAGTGGCTAATAACCGTTTATTAAATTTTTTTGCATACAACTGCAAGTCTTTAAATAAAATATTTGCTGTATTTTTCAGCTGTCTATATGCCGACGACATTTCGTTGGTGCTAATCAACTCATCAGTAAACTCGAAAAATTCTTAAAAGATTCCCATGATAATTCATGGGAATTATGAAATAAGTAGTAAAGTTTTAAACAAACTTTTAAGAATTTTTCAAGTCTACTGATGAGTTGATTAGCACCAACGAAATGTCGTCGGCATATAGACAGCTGAAAAATACAGCAAATATTTTTTGAAAGGGTTCATTTTTGGACTTGAATTAATTTCAATTGGCTCTTAAAGCAAATAAATAATTAAGTTCATATTTGAATATTTCGTTAATTAATATTAAAAAAATAAGAAATCTTCTGCTTGACTTATATTAGCAATTAAAAAAAAAATTAAAAAGTCTTTTTTTCTCATTAAAAATTAAAATTAGAAAGACAAATTTAAAGTTTCTACCGCCAATAACTGGTACTAAAATCTACTGCACAGTATTTTATTCGGGAATCAAATTCATTAATTCGTCATGACAAAAGCATTCAATCGGTTACTGCAACCAATTTACAAACTGTCCGAGCTACTAATTTATTACAATTATAAAGTTATCATAAGGAACATGGACTATTTTCAGATTCTGCCTGAGCTCAAATATACTATACTGTTTCAACCAGATGCACAATAACTTTAACCGATTTTGCTCAGCTAAAAATAAGATAATAGAAACTGTATATGTTAACCTTTTTATATATACATTTGTATGTACATTAAACACATTCATTTATGCACTATCACTTGCAAATTGAGCCGGTTATCGCTAGGATTACAGATAAGCTAAAATCAACTAATTATTGTGCTCCATTGTTTAGATCTTTTTACACATTTCTACCTGTAATAATTAATAATTTGAGGTAGTGACTTTGCCATTCTAGAGTCTACCTATCGAAATGCCAGCTATTTCTAAACGTAGAAAATTGTGTTGTGAATTCGAGAATTTAGCTTAAGACTATTTTCGTTTAGAAGCGAAAAAATGTCTAAGCTTTAAAAAAAAACAAATATGTAACACAATAGCTCTGTTTCTTTACTTTTTGGGCAAAGTTTGGTAAAATAAGAGTAAACTATAATTTCTCTCAATAAGAGACAAAAATGTACTAAAATACGGGAACGAATAAAAACAAATATTTTACCACAAAAGGAAACGTCAGGGTGCTGAGAGATCAATTTATAAAATGAAATGTTTATGTATTTTACTTAATTGTGCTAAAAAAAAATTTTTTTTCTCCAAACAATTAAAATGAATGAAATGCATAAATCTTTTTAGGAACACAACAGAACTCATCAATTCATATAAATATGTACATATGTAAATGAATTTGTAAATATATTTATATAACAATCAACAATTTTTTAGAGAATGCTTTAAAATATATTTTCACACTAATTTCCAATTTTTCCTTTAGCTTCCGCAAAAATTTATTTCTTCTATGTTATTGTTTATTTTTTGAAACAAATGGCAGCTGAACTACTTGCCCAAGCAAGCCGGAAAAAAAGTACGGACTGTCTCGTGCAAGAAGAAGAAGAAGAAGCATAATGTTCTCTTACAAATACCCTCATTTACCCAATTTTAAAGTACGGGAACGCTTTTCGTGCAAATCGGCATCCCTCGCGATCCCAAAGTAGAGTAAAGAATCAGAGCTAATATAAACCAAAAAATCGAGTACAACATTTGCTTTTCAAAAACGAAAAATATTTTTCTACTTTTTCTTTTACTTTTCCTGTCGAGTTTGATTTTTATTTACTAAGAAATGCTTACACATCATTCTGTGACTTTGAAATAGTTTTAACTTTTGTAGGATGAGAGAATGCAGTTAAAAATCTGGTGTTCACTTTACAAGCCAAAGCGAAAAATTATTGTTTATTTAAAAATATAAAATAGAAAACATATCAAGATAATTACCAAAACTGCTCTAAGTCCTTTTCTAAAACCCATTACCATTGAATAAAACAAGTTTTAAGGGACTGTTTTTGATTTCTTTTATTTGAGGACTTTTCAAGTTCCAAAGATCACAATAATTTCCCTTTTTTATTAGAAGAGAAAAAAGCCTCAAAAATTATCAACTGAGATATTGTTTTCATACTGTGAGTTTCCTTAAGCTATACAGCATAAAAATATCAACAGAAACTTTAGAAAAATTAAATAATGCAATGTGTCTGCCACAAAGCAAACACGAATAAGAAGCAGTAGCTGCAACACAAGACAAGTAACATCAAATCACCGTCCATCATAATCAATGTCAGAGGCAATGCCCAGCTGGCTGAGAATGGAGTTGAGCAAAAATAACAACCAAAACACAAGCAAAAAAAAAAAAAAAAAAACAACACAAATAATATTCTAACAAAAATTACATTTCGCCAACAATACACACTTACATATGAGTGCCACCACAAACACGCCCTCCATATGCAACACAAGCAGCAGCCAGCAAATGCAACATAGTCTGTTAACTTGAAGATTTGCCAGAGAAGACATCTAGCTTTAGGCTGTGGCAGTAGCGAAATGTGGCGGCAATTTTCAAGGTGCCTCACTCACTTATCATCAGTATCCACATCCACATCATCATCATCATGCAATATTGTTACTTTCATACAACATTACAACCAACAACAACAACTACTTATAAAGATAACTCCAAATGTATTTGTCTGCTTCTAAGACGGCCAAAAACAAAAACAAAAAGCTGAACTTCAAAATTACGAAAAATTATCAACGAAAAAAGTGGTTGAACAGCTTCCAGTTTTCATCAATACATGTCGTCACTTGAACAGACACAACAACCATTTAAGACCATTGGCTGCAAAAATTGTTTTCTGGTTTTAAGTTGGCAATGAAAAAGTTGAAAAATGCAAAAGAAAAATGAAAAATACCAAATACTTCTAGGAAAGTGTCTACGATATTGCCACAACCATCGATGAAAGATCGATAGTTAGATAGAATAAGATTATATGTAATGGCCACCAAAAAAACTTCATATTTCTTTACCATTCGCCCCTCAAGACAGTTTCAGATTGGGCCAATTTACTTTACAACAATTGCAATTGAACCTGTGTAATTTTTCAAATCCAACCCGAAAAAAATAAACAAAACTCAGATCACTCAAAGAGATGCAGCAATTTTTTTAAGCCCCACATCTGCAGTTCTGAACTGATTGAACTTTTTTTTAGTCTGTTGGTCGATCGGTCTGGTCTGGTCTGGTGTGCAACATGACAAAGCCGCTTGTTCCTACTCAATATATTGGCAGATTTTTTTGTCTGCTCATCTGGACATGGACAGAGTGGCATTTATTCAAGTTTCGTTTTATCTTTATTAGAATCTAAACATTCGTTTTTTCTTTTTGGAATGTTTTTGTTGGTGTTTTCCTCGAGCCATTTAGTGTGTTGTCGCTACCAAATTGGTTAAAAAGGATGACCATGTATTTTATTTTTGCCACAAAATACAAAAAAATTTTTTTTTTTTTTTTGGTTTTCGAGTATGAGTTTTACATTTTTAGATCGGTATTCATAAAAAATAAAATGTTGCTCAAATATATTTTAGAAGAAATTTGATATGAAAAATTTGTTCTAAAATGTATTTCAACAATGTTTTATTTTTTATGAATACCGGTGTTAATATTTAGTATTTAAAATTTTAAAATGGGCTCCTTATTTGCTGTTTAGCCTTTCAGGGCCTTATTCATATTAATTATTTTTGTTTTCTAAAACTCTTATTGGACAAGTGTTCAAAATTTCCAAATTTGTCCAATAGCAGCATTATGAAGCTGTTATAATTTTTATGAATAAGATAGCCTTCTATAGGGCGACTTTCAAAAATTTTAAAAGCTATTCAAAACTTTGCTTCGCATTGTATTCGAAAACTAAAGATAATTAATTAAAACAAATAATTTCCTTTCTATAAAACAAATTTTTCTGAATATTCTTACATTCTCATTACTTATGTAAAAGTAATAAAATTTGAAGTGTTTTACGAATCCACCTCGAAATGAGACAACGAAGTGTCGGTGGCATATAGACAGCTAAAGGGCTAAGGAAAAATATTTAAAGAGGCCTTTGAAATCATAAAAGTTTAAGTTTAAGTCAGGAAATTTGCTAATATTACCAGCAAAACCTAAAACTTGAAGTTTTTTGTAATCTATATCTCAGATATGCCATCGGCCACATTTGGCTAGACACTGTATTTTTAGTTCATGAATAACTTTTTATCAAAAGCCTATTCACTTTATTTATAAATTATTGTACTAGTTGCTTATATATATATTGTGTACAGTGAAATATAACCGATACCATCTCAAGTAATAATGGTAAGAAACTCGCTAAACAGCGTTAGAGGTTAGTATACAAAGCAGAACACAGAGTTATCACAGCGAAAAGTAGCTCCATGACCTCAATATTGAGAGGAGTGATATTAAGAAAGTACTGAGGAACGGCAATCGAAAGCCATTGCAGAGAACCGGTGAGAACTAATGTAGAGAATGTGGGGAGGAAAGCGCGACACTGGAGCATCGCCTTCTCACAAATACGCTCCCGATGTCTAGGGAGACACACCTTACCAGACATAACCCAATTGCGGGACATTTAGGAACTTTGTGCATGCGATGGAGTTTCTATAGACCCATCAGTCAAACTGTTCACGGTTAAATCCACGGAGCGCACAACCAGCCTATACTGGCCTAGGTGTACATCGCAAGACATGGGTCAACAAGACCCTCCAAGCAACCTAACCTAACCACCCTAAATAAATAAAAGTTTTGCTAAACACGAGTTCTAACTCCCAGCAATTTTTCGAGCTACAATGAACCAAAATTGACACAAATAAAAAAGGTTCCAGAATACCTATTTTTAATAACTAGAAACAGCTCATATTAAACAACCTCTTTTAGTGCTTAAAATATCTAATTAAAAGTGAATTTTGAAATTAAACTACAAGTGAGTTTTCTTGAAATGGTCACTTTCAGTTATCTAAATGAAAATGTTTAACTTTAACATACAATTATTCGTGGACACTACACTGCAAAGTACATACATGCACTTCCACTGTGGCTTAACCATACAGTGTCCCATCCACAGCGCAAACAGTACTCAAGTTTGCTGTTGCCTGTCCGTGAGGCACATGCTTGCTGACGTTTTGTTGCAAAGAGAGGGTGTAACAAATTGCCTATTAGTTATTAAGTTTGCTCGTGGTTGTTGTTGGTTAAGTTTTCTATAAAATGCTTTTAGATGGGACAGCGAATGTAAAGCAATTCTTGTATCTGCATCTTAAATATTTTATTAGTAATTACAACAAATAACTACAGCCACATCAGCTACTTGTTATTTTATATATTTTTTTTAAGTTTTTTCTTTTTTTTTCCTTTTTTTCAATTTTAAAATTTGTATTATGAGTACATCTTGGTTTTGTATCTTTTATATTTATGCTACTGGCATATTTATTATACAATAAATGGCAAGAACAAAAAAAAAATATTTTAATTAAAATTTTATTCGATAAAATAGATTCTTATAAATTGGTTTTCGTTGTAGTTTTATTTCTTCTATTTTGTGTTTCTCTGCATTTTGTTTCAGCTCAGTGCCTGATACATTAGTTCAATCAGAGTTCTATTTAATTTATTTTTTTCTTCATTTTTGCTTTTTGATTTTTTTCTATGTATCACTGAAAATAAAATTGTGCAATACATTTTTTTAATTCATTTTAATTGTATGGCTGTTTGTTTTTAAGTTAATTATATTTTATTTATAAAAATTAGCTCTTGTTTACATGTAATTAGGACTTAATAATCTTAGTTACGGGTGCGTAACTTTTTTTTTTTAAATATCAATTTGTCGACGAGTTGTAGCCAAAAAAGTAATAACACTGTGCTAGTTGAAAACACCGACAGAAGAGGCACTCAGTGACTAAACCTAATTCGAGCGTGCTGAATTCAGTGGTGCTAACCGTTTTTTTTTTTAAGTTAACTCTTGTTTTTGAGATACACCGTTATTTTAAAAATGAAGGAGGTAGGACAACATATATTCCCTTAACTCAAAAACGATTTAAGATCTTGGAAAGAACACAAAAACCGAAATTCGGCAATAAAATTGTCTGTAAACATATTTTTAATGAGTTTAGTAGTTTAGAAAACACAAATTTTTGTCGATGGAAAAATTTCAATTTTTGGCAAAAGTTCCAAATTTTTTGTCCTTTAAAACCGAAAAAATTTCTAAAAATTAAGTTATGCTGATGAATTTTCCCTTATTCATAACAAATAAAGTTTCAAACAAAAAAAGCCGTAAATTACTAAATCGGTGCACAACTTTGGAAGTTATTCGCAAAAAGTCAAAATTGCAGTTTTAACGGTCACCATACGAAGCCTCAAAAATTAGACAAATAATTTTATTAAATGAAAGTAGTATGGAAGAAACATTTTGTTTGCTTATCAAAATAAAGCAATTTAAATATTTTTTTACAGTTATTAAAAGATAATTTTATTGCCGAATTTCGGTTTTTGTGCTCTTTTCAAGATTTTAAACTGTTTTTTAGGTAAGGGAATATATGTTGTCCTACCTCCTCCATTTTTAAAATTACGTTACATCGCAAAAACAAGAGTTAACCTTAAAAAAACGGTTAGCACCACTGAATTCAGTGCACCCGAATTAGGTTTAAATTCAAACAGTTTCAAATTCAAGCACAATGTAATTATTTTAATATTGAGAGCAGTGAGCTTGAGTATCGCTTTTATACGTACATTTCTTTATTGCAACGTAGTCACATCTTCAAAACTAGTTACTCAAGAAAATAAAAAATTGTTTTATGTCTAAAGCAAATCTGAAATTATAGCAAAAATCTGTTTTACATTCATACTAAAAAGCCAACCTAATAAAACATTTAGTCGCATTTTGCCAAATAAGTTTTGAAAGTTTTCTATGTATGGAACAGTGTTCCCTTATACTGCTTTCAGCTTTGTATCTGAAGTTCAGCCAAAGTTGTAATAAGAAATGCTTATGCACTGAAATTGTTGTGAAAGCGCTAGAGTGCATTTTGTCAAGTTGGATAACACATAAGAGTACTAAGGACAAGCCAAAAAGAGGGAATACATAGCTTATGAAAATCAATGACGTCATGACTTCAAATGATATTAAATAGTTTTTTACCGTACTACAGTTATTTCCGCTTAATTGAGTTTCTAAAAATGCTCAACTTTTGACACAATTAAACGGGAACTCAATTAAGCAATTCTTGGTTAATTGAATCGCCGACGCAATTAAACGAATATCGCTTAATTGAGCAATATGTGCAATAAAACGGAACATCCATGCGTAGATGGAAAACAAAACTCATTTCTTTAGTTAGATATTAAAGTTGAAAAATTGTTTAGGTTTATGAAAACAAAATAAAAATCAGGTACGTCCATCATACAATGTTTATAAAGGAACAGAACCATAAACTTTTCACAGCAAAATTTAATTTTTGTTATGTTTGTGGAGCAAAAAAAAATCTATTTTAAAACGAAATAATTTTAAATTTAAAATAAAATAATTTTAAATCTATTATTTTAAAATAAAATCTATTTTAAAATAATAGACGGAATCAATTTAGCGAAACATTTGCTCCTGTTATTCACAATGCAGTCTTAATTTGCGAAACAATTAAGCTGCTGACGCAATTAAACGGAACTCAATTAAACGAGTATTTTACCATAGACAGGTATACTGAATGATTTCGTTCCATGATTTTTAGTGGAATAAAGCGGGAAACTCAATTAAGCGGGGCTCAACTAAGCGGAAATAACTGTATTCCCAATTCTTGTGATATTAAATTGGTGTAGTGGTGGACCTTGACAAAGGCAAAAAAAGGACTTTGTAGTTAAAACAAACGAGAGAAATAAAGGAGAAGAGAAATAACTAAGGAGAAGAAATTGCAAAAATAGAAGCAAAGAAAGAAAAGTTTGAGAAATAGAAATAAAATTATTTTCATAAAATTAAGTGCAATTCGTACTTGAGGCGAGCGCACTAGTATTCTATTTTAAAAACTCTGTTCTTAGCACTTGAAATTGGTTATAACTACGGAAGGACTAATTTGTTTTTCCCGCGTATCGTTGTGCCTTTCATGTTTTGGCAAACTATTTATTCATCTATTTCACAATTTTTAAACACAAATAAAATTATAAATTGAATTGTAAATGTTTTTTCGTTGACATACTTTATTTTCAATATTCACCACAATCGCCTGGCTCTTATGTTGTTCATTCAATTGCACCAAATTCATTGTTTAGTTGTGCATGCAGTAATTGCTGTCAAAATGATTTTTCCAAAACGAAAAATTATTATTTTGTGCAAATTTCAAGTACAACCAGTTCTATTTGCGTTGTAGACCTTGAAATCTTGTTTCATTATTTTATCACCTGGAGTTTGACTTTTTTTTTTTTTTGTTGCATTTTGTTGTTGTATTCACTTATATTATATACGTATTAGAATAATAATTTCAAATTATAAACCAGTAGTTGTGGTAAATAATTTACAATTTTTTGTAGTTGTCAATAAAACGCAAAAAAAAGTGTTTTCAGTTTTATTATTTCCGATACCTGTATATGTGTATTTTACAAATGCATAGAAACCAAGTTTTGTTGACCAAGTTGGTAGTTTATGGCACATTTTTTTAAATAAAAAGAGGGCATGTATAACTATCAGTTAGTTATACATATTATCTTGATTCTTGAAAGTGGTCCCATAAATTAAGCGACTGTCAATGTGATTTTCGCGGAGTCGCACTACGGATCACTATTCGATTTTTTCTAGACCTAATTGTGGTACTCAAGTTGCAATTTTAATAAAACTGTATGATCTAGGGCCTCATAAGGATGCACTATGCACTAGATTTTAAAGATTGATGGAATGGAGGTTGTTCCCAAGGAAGAGGTAAAATTCCTTGGTATTACTCCGGATAAGAAACTCACCTGGGAGCCACACCTCGAATCAGTGCTGGGAAAGGCAACAAGACACCTTTGGACAGCAAAACAACTATTCGGTAGATCATGGGGCTTGAGCCCTAAGATGACGCACTGGATATACACTCAGATGGTCAGACCCATAATACTATACGGGGCACTAGTCTGGTGGGGTAAGACCAAACAAAGAACAGGCTGTGCAGACTACAGAGACTTGCATGTATGTGCATCACAGGGGCCATGAAATCCACCCCGACAGCAGGCATGGAGGCACTTCTCAACCTGACACCACTTCGTGTATGTGTGCAGGAGGAAGCAGCCAAGCGGGCTATCACCATCTATGGGAGAGAGGAACTAAAGGAAGATAACCTTATTGGTCACCTAGCGATCCTGAGGGGATTCAGAGACGTTTTGCATATGTCTCGGTCGAGTGATCACATGGATCCCATACTCTGCTTCAGCAGAAAGTATGAGGTCTTCTTTTCTACGAGGGAGGAGTGGTGCTCAAACCCAATATGGTTACGAGATGACTCACAAAAATGGTACACTTATGGATCCAAGTCGTTTCAAGGAGTGGGAGCGGGAATAGTGGGGCCTAGGGCACGCAGGGCAGTAACTCTTGGCGGGGACACCACAATTTTCCAGGCGGAACTGTATGCTATACTGGAAGCTGTAGGGGTCCTATCCGAAAGAGGACATACAGGAGTCAGAATCAAGATATTCTCCGACTTCAATAAGCTTCTCCTCAGGGGGGAGATCAGGAAATGGACAGCATCCATCACAGGAAAACTGTGAAACGACACTAGGGGTCTGGAACACTCGAAGAAATTTCTTAGCTTTGATGCCAAAAGGGCGGACCTCACTCTAAAATTAAACAGAAGAAATCTAAGGACACTGTGTGGGGCGCTAACAGGACACTATACCTGCATGAAGCATCTACACAGAATGGGACTATCCAGCACGGCAACCTGCAGATTTTGCGGAGAAGAAGAGGAGACAATGGAACACTTGATTATTGAATGTGTGGCACTTGGCCACAGAAGATACAGGCTGTTGCAGGCCTATACATTGGGCTCACAGGAATTGCAAGGGCTTCCACAGAAGGAGCTAGTACTGTTTCTTGATGTATTAAACTCGTGAGAGAAAAGGGTTGCACAATAGATCATTCATGGTCGCAGTGCGAAGGGCCATTCTGGACCGACCTAGCAATAATAATAATAATAGGGGCTCATAGATTTATTTCGTTCGTATTTAAAAATGATTACCATCTTGAAGTTCGCTCCACGATTAAATATTTGATTATGGCTGTTTTCTTGCTAAGTTGCCGCTGCAAAAAAGGCTTAGCCATACATTTTTTGCGCTGCCTTGGAAATTTCAAAACACATCATACTCAGTGTTATTTTATACATGTATATATAGTTATGCTTAAGTATTTGTTTGCATTTTCATAATTACATATAACAGTATGGTTTGGTATGACAATATTATTGTGATTAAATTTGAATACGGTTGGAGCGAAACTTTTTTCAATAATATGTTTGGGCATGAGTTTACTATTATTGTGTTTGAAGCAGATGTGTGAATTAGATGTGGCACTATTATGTTTGAATATAGTCGTAACATGGTTGCTTTTATAAAGTGCAGTTCACAATTATACAGGACATTGAGTACAGGACATTATAAAGGTAATTTTTAACAGTAATATGGTTCCCGTGCATGCTTTATTTAAATATTAATATTAATAGGATTGAAGTCTAAAATCATGCATTGCAACATCCATTTGCTTCTATTCGAATATGGTCACCTCAACCAATGTTATAAGTCTATATGATACATTGCTTGAAGTGAATCGGCATTTGATTGCAAAGTTCAAAGGTCTATTAATAAAAAATTCCGCCGCCATGCGGGTTTTCTAATTCAGGCTCTATTTGCACACCTCAATCTCAGAATCGATCTAACTTTTGCTAAACTGAATTTCTTCTACAGTGCACTCTGGACTGGATCGCAAAATTTTTGGCATAAAGTCGAAATTTTCATTATGTTTACTAGATAATTCGTTCGATCACGAATGGTGCAATTTGGCCTCTATGTTTGCGCGCAACTAAATGAAGATCCAGTAAATTTTTGAATTTTAAGCTTTTACGTGGAATTTCCAAGCTTTTTGCGAATTAAGACTATAAGGCCAAACTTGAAAGAGACTTTCCGTAAAAATGTTGTCAAAAATACAAGGACAGTGCCCTCGAGTGCCAAAACACTGACTTTAATATGCATGAAACCAGAAAACTGTTTTCGTTTTCCTTCTGGCTACAAGCAATTAATTTTTATTGCTGGTGACTTTAATGAGTTGATAAATAAAATTAGATATAAACCAAATTACATCGACATTTATTCGCACTTAATTCATTCAAATCCAAATTAATTCTTATTAATTTTCTAATGCAAAATAACAACAGAATAAATACATGCAAACAATTATAATGCGTTTCAATTATTTTTCGCTGACTACAATTCGCTTTAGCAGTTCTTTGTTGTTGCTGAATTCTTTTTTTTTTTTTTTTTTTGAATTTAACTTTTTCATAATAAATTAATTCTTTTTTTATTTTTTGTTAGAAATGTGCCACCACTTGACTGTTTTATTTGATGTGTCTTGACTTTTTTGTGTAAAAAAAATATCTCGCCGATTAGTAACCGAATGCGGAAATCGTCAATTATCTTATTTAAAAATATTTATAACAATTTGCGCATATTAATCAATAATACTTATTATTTGTTTTAGTTTTAATTTTTTACACTTTTTTTTTTTCATTAATTTGAGTTAAACAGGTTTTACAAATTTGCATAATTCTTTGTAGACTTAAATAAGTAGAAGATTTTTTTTTTTTAGAGTTTAAGCGAATTTATATGAACAAATAATTTTGAAATGACTAGTGCAGATTGCAGGCAAACTTGAGTAAATAATTTTGTCGGTGTTCAATGTTAAGTTGGCAAGAAAATTATTTTTAATTTTCGGAAACTCAAGCGACCTCTCACCTTCGTAGGTGAATAAAATAGAGA
This sequence comes from Sturmia bella, assembly GCA_963662145.1. Classification (NCBI taxonomy): domain Eukaryota; kingdom Metazoa; phylum Arthropoda; class Insecta; order Diptera; family Tachinidae; genus Sturmia; species Sturmia bella. Next base: position 71,649,176 of record OY759168.1, read on the forward strand.
AACGAATTATTATCAACCACTGGTATTATATGGCGTTGCAGATATCGAAAAAGGCATAACAAACAAATTTGTTACTGGAAAATTATTTATCAGGGAAGTGGGAGAACAACTGAGGTGCTTACCGATCGTTATCGTTGTGCCAAGATTAATTTATTTACATTAAATTCACGGCCGCTAAGATTTCTTACTATAGGAAAAAAACTGCGAATATTTGTACGCCCACGTTCTACGTTTGCTTAAAACCAAGACCAACTATAACGACTTTTACAATTTCCTAATCATTTTTCATATGTTTGCCTATCGCAGATTATGTTTTTATGAACAAATAATTTTTACCACAAATATTTCTACGTCGACCTGTTCCCAATTATCTGAAAAGGGAAACGGGGAAACCCATCTGACAGATTTCTAATTTGAAAAGTTTATCTAAAACAGACAAGAACTTGACCGATTGTACATTTCTTTTTTTTTTTATCAAGATGTTTGTCATCGTCCTCAGTGTTTTATAGAGAAAACAATTTAGCGCTGCTAATTTCATGTTCGTTTTTATAATATTTATATATATTATAATACAATGCCTTAATAAGAGTACTGGCGACACGCCTCCATCAATATAAAAATACATTTTTGTATGCATCTATGACTAAGTTATAAATATGATGAGCAAAATCGTATAAAATAAGGATTGGATTTTAGCTGTTTTTGGTATTTACAGCTGAAAACAATCGATTTCCAAATTTATGGTCAAATCGCATAACTTTTTTGTTAACTAACTAACTGATTAACTGCCTGTTCCTCAATGTCGCCGGAAAATGTAATCAATTTGGATTCCTCTATGCCGACACCTTATTTATTATTATTTATTATAGATCATTATTGGTCATTATTATTATAGATCATTATTGGTTGCAGTGCAAAGGGCCATCCTGGACCAACCTAGCAATAATAATAAAAATGCCGACACCTTGCTTTCGCATGGGCTTATGCCATAAAATATTTGCTGTTTATTACACAGACATACCAGTTCGGTAAACTAAAGTTTTGGTTGATTTTTTATTGCAGTATTGAAAAAAACTACAAAAGAAAAACACTTACGTCTTTTCGACTTGTCGATGGAGTCACCGTTCGAATAAAAGAACTCCATAGAGGAACCCAAAACGATTTTTGTTCGCTTAGAAAGCGAACAATCACACGACTTCGATATTGAGGAAGAGGCAGTAATTTTCTTATTACATTTACTTTGCAGCAGCAATTTAAATCTAAATCATTGTCACAACGGGCACATTTTCTCTCTGAGAGTATCTTAATTCTCTATAATTTTGCCATAACCATATTTTTGATTTTTAGGGTTCCGTACTCATCAGAGTGAAACGGAACCCTATTACGGAGACAAGTACGTCCGTTCGTCCGTCCGTCCGTCACAGCGTCCATTCTCCGAAACGGCAAGAGCTAGAGAGCTGAAATTTTCACAAGATGTTGTTGTACCTTGCCGCTACAACAACAAATACTAAAAACAACAACAAGTCGAAAACTACCAGGTGTCCCCATACAACGAAAAGTTGCAATTAGCTATAACTCTCGAACCGTAAAAGATAGAAAGCTGAAATTTGCACAGTGTATGTATTTATAGATGCTTTACAACAACAAATACTAAAGACAACAACAAGTTGAAAACTACCAGGTGTCCCTATACAACCTAAAGTAACAATTAGCCGTAGCTGCTAAACTGCAAAAGACAAAGAGCTGAAATTCGCAGAATATATGTGTTTACATATGTCCTACAACAACAAATACTAAAAACAACAACATGTCAAAAACTACTAGGTGTCCCTATACAACGTAGAGTACAAATTAGCCGTAACTCCCAAACTGTAAGAGACAGAGAGATGAAATGTGAACAATATATGTACTCGCATGTGGCGTACAATAAGAAATGCTAAAAACAACCACAAGTCGAAAATTACCAGGTGTCCCTATACAACGTAAAGTAACAACCAGCTGTTACTCTCGACCCGTGAGAGACAGAGGGATGAAATTTGCATAAAATATGTATTCCCATATCCTCCACAATAACACTTGCTTAAGACAACAACAACTGTAAAACTACCAGGTGTCCCTTTACAACGTAGAGTAATAGCTATAACTCTCGAACCGTAAGAGATAGAGAGTCGAAATTCGCACAGTGTATGTATTCCCAGATGCCTTACAACAACAAATTACAACAACAACAACAAGTGGAAAATTACTAGATGTCCCCATACAACATAAAGTAGCTTTAAAAACAGAGAGATGAAATTTATAAAATATACATATGTATTCACATACGCCATTCCATACATACATTACACATCCATACGTACGGAACCCTAAGAGTGCGAGCCAGCCTCGTACTTGACTTGCTTGGATAGAAAGAGACTTATTTTTAAACAAAATGTAGCAGAGGCCTCTTTTATTTAATGCTGCCTGCCACTATTAAATCAAACACATTTGAGTTTGAAAAAAAAAATAATTTAAAAAAGTTGGCAAATTTAAAAAGTCGAGGTTTTTCAAAGATTTTTACTTATTTTTTTTCAACTGTGTAATAGAAACGAGTGTAAACTGAGTGTCATGGTACATTTAATAGTCGGTGTTTCGTTGTTCTTGTTCTTGTACCAGTATTTGTTTAAGCCTGCAGCAGCAAAGCCCAGCTTGCTTTACGACTCATTACAACAACTGCAACTGCCAAAGGTGTTGTCATTGATATTTGGTTGCTTGTTCTATTCAACGCTTCGGCGCTGGCTGTTGGCAAAATGGCATGCAATTTTCGTTGTGCTTGAATTCTAAACTTAATTTTATTATTTTTTGTGTTTTTCATTTCATAGTTTTGTATTTTGGTTTAACCTCGAACTTTATATTTTGCTTGCAATGTTTATGGGAGCATATCGAAATTGAAATTGCTATTTTTTGTTTAATTTTCAATTCCAACTTGTTTTTTGTTTTTTGTATCTTATTTTTTAAGTTTGAAATGATATTTTTCAAAAACGTGCTAGATAACAATTTTATATCCGTTTTAAATGTGAAATCCAACAACTTTAAGAACCAGATTGGCTTTAAAATGTTTTAGCGCTAAACTCTGAACTTAAAGTTTGTTATTAAAGTTTTGTGTTACAGAAAAATATTTGTAGAAGTTTTACATTTATCTTCTAGAGAAGCAGTATTATGTTCACTATGCTTACAGATTCATCCATTGTTTTTTTAATATTGGCGCTTGTTTTATGATAAAGGCCTCGAAAAACTGTTTTCAGCCAAACTAGTTTTTTGTTTATAAAAGTTTGTAACAGCTTCACTAACTTTTTATGAGACACATCAGTAAAACCCATCTTATTACCAACATAAGATGATTACACTGTGCTAGTTGAAAAACCCGACAGACGGGGCACCCGGTGACTAAACCTAATTCGGGTGCGCTGAATTCAGTGGTGTTAACCGTTTTTTTTTTTTTTTTAGGTTAACTCTTGTTTTTGAGATACACCGTTATTTTAAAAATGGAGGAGTTAGGACAACATATATTCCCTTAACTCAAAACTGGCTTAAGCTATTGAAAAAAAAAAAATATATAAAAACCGAAATTTGGCCACAAAATTACCTTTCAATAACTGTAAAAATCTTTTTGATCGGCTTGGTAGTTTAGAAAACACATTTTGTTTATTTATCAAAAGAAAGCAGTTTCAACTGACGGAAGTAAAAAACAACTTGCATATCGATACCCAAGATATGCAAAAAGGCCAAATTCCTTAACTAGCAATTCATATATACATACATATGTACATTAAACTTCGGAATGATAATCCGTCATCCCTTGTCCACTTTTCGTTTTTGAACAGACCGGTTTCAGCGTTGTGCCAACTTCAGCGTTCTTTAGTTATTAAAGTAACTTTTGGTTTCTTCTTTTGTCAGGTAGTCTTTCGTTTATTGTCTTAAGTGAGTCATCCGTTCTGTGTTTCGTTAGTTTAAAGTATGTATGTAGTAGCAGGTACGATGTAGTGTGTTCCGGCGTTCGATGGTGTATAAGGCTTTGTTGGAATCTGCAGGAGGAAGAAGAATAACTTTCTAAATAGAAAAGTCAATGTTGAATAATTTGTTAGTTACGGAATTTCGCATTTGGGTATCGATATGCCATCGCAGCTGACGGGCTGAATTAAGGACAGTAGGGACCGATCAAATTATTGACAATTGCAAACCATATAGTTTGACTATAAATTTAATATTAATGCTTATTTACTTAATAGCCTTCATATCTTCTTCGCTTCCTTTCTATACTTCATTTATTGTATTTTTTACTTTGCCTACGAAAAAACTCGAATGGCAATCTCAACACTGTCAAGCAGCCACTCACTATACACACTCAGCCATCGCAGCAGTTAGAACAAATCTAACAACAAGCATTTTTACCAAAGTTTATTTTAAAGACCACTACTTTTGTACAAATTTGACATGATATATTAGTTTAGGTCCAAAGGTCTATTACTCGAGTCTACTCATGAGTTGATTAGCATCAACGAAATGTCGGCGGCATATAGACGGCTGAAAAAGACTGTAAACATATTTCAGGTCTTTTTTTTGGACCTGAATTAATACATTTCAATTAGTTCTTAAAGCAAATAAATAATTAAGTTTATATTTGAATTTGACCTGATATTTAGTCAAATTTTCTTATTGATTTTATGATGCCATTTTTTTTGTGCGCAGAATTCATGTATTGAATTTCACGGTCTCATTTCATTTTAGAGTTGAATAGTCTGCCCAGCATTTTAGCTTAGACTTAGCTGCGTTGATTTGGTTAGAGCATGCTAAGCTTATGTCGCGATCAAATATAAAAAATTCTTATTGCTAGCTTGTCTTTCTACACGTAAAAAAATAAGTTCTTCCGCAGTATTACCAATATTTGAAACTTAAGTCCAGTGCTCAAGGTACTCAAGGCCCTGAGTAGCTATTCGTTCACATCCAGGACAATACTGGAATGTCACGACAGGCTAAATGAACTGGCCACTCATAATCAGATTACTCTGATATGGGTGCCAGGTCATGAGGGGCACAAGGGTAACGAGTTGACTGATACTTACGCAAAAAGGAGAGCCAATGGGGCTTTTATTGGACCCACTCCATCCTTTGGCTTTAATAAGCTCCTCCTCAGGGGGGAGATCAGAAAATGGACAGCATCCATCACAGGGTAACTGTGGAACGACACTAGGGGTCTGGAACACTCGAAGAAATTTCTTAGCTTTCATGCCAAGAGGCATCAAAATTAAATAGAAAGAATCTAAGGACACTGTGTGGGGCGCTAACAGGACACTATACCTGCAGGAAGCATCTACGCTATCCAGCAGGGAAACCTGCAGATTTTGCGAAGAAGAAGAGGAGACAATGGAACACTTGATTATTGAATGTGTGGCACTTGGCCACAGAAGATACAGGCTGTTGCAGGCCTAACATTGGGCTCACAGGAATTGCAAGGGCTTCCACAGAAGGAGCTAGTACTGTTTCTTGATGTATTAAACTCGTGAGGGAAAAGAGTTGCACAATAGATCATTCTTGGTCGCAGTGCAAAGGGCCATCCTGGACCAACCTAGTAATAATAATAATAAGTCCAGTGCACAATATTTTATTCGGAATTGCTTATCACGTTCATTAATTAGTCTTGACAACGGTAGGCAGTTGTTTGTTCAAACCAATTTAGGAATCGGAACCAAGTATCGATAGTCTGAGATGAAATATAATCAGCTCAACTACATATTTTCCATTTCAGGGTGTGATATGGCCCGAAAAATATGAAATTGTTTTTATTGCTGCTACATAAAACGTACAAAATACCCAAACTGAGCAAAATTGTGACAGTAGCATCTGATCTGGTGTTCGTAATGTTGTCATGTATAAAATTATCTTAAATAATCTTAAATTTATAGTTATTTTATCGAACTTGAGTTCCATTTTTCTTCCCCAAAATTGAGAAAGATTTTTTTTGTGATAAAACTAGATTAATTAATTTGGCTTCTGCCAAAAATCAGCATGCGATTTGTCATGAGCTGGGTTCGAAGCGGTTTGGATGCTGAGGAGCGTCGTAGTATGTAGTCCAGCCTGTAAGTCTTCAACTTTACTTCTTTATCTTTTTTAAAAATGTTGCTTAATCCAATTTTATCACGAAAAAATTTTTTTCTCAATTTTGAGGAATCAAAATTCATTTCAAGTCCAATAAAACTACTAACAATTGTAAATCATTAGATCGACTCTAAAGTCAAATTTAATGGTTAACTCTTTTTCGTCACTATACAAAGACTTTAATTTATTCTTGGCCGTTTTTCTTATATTTTTTGCGAAATTTTATTTTTTTATCAGAGCGATAAACAACTGCCCCCAAAACAAATATTTTTTCAACCAAACTCAAAATAATTATGCTGTACTTCTAGCAACAGTACTTAAGAAAATAATACTATTTTACAATTAAAGATTGGAAATCAAGCCCAAATATTAAACGTTTACTCAAACATAAATCTTTTGATCTAAAATGTAGACCTCAACCTTGAACACTTGTCTTTCATAAATATGTACTTATGTAAGTAAAGTCGTAAATTTTGTAATAGATTTATTTTATGTAATTGCCATTGCCATTTTCATTGCCATTACCATACCGTCAAAACTTTATTACACAATTTCTTAGGTAAAAGAAAGAAAAACTCATCATGTGAGTGAAACTGCCACAATTCAACAATCTTGAACGTAAAAGTATTTACAAGATCATTAACAGTAACAAATATTGCTTTTCAAATATCATTAAAACACAATTAACAGCAAATTGTTATGGTTGTATTACATGATCATATCTATTCAAAAATAACAAACGCTCAACCATTAGAAGAATACAGCAACGAATGGAAGTGGAAGAGGAAGAGGAGAGGAAATGAGCAGAGATGATGCCGATAAACATAAACAATGGCACCTTAAAGGCAGCCAATAGCAAAATAATTTTTACAAGAAAACGAGCTTCTCCTCAGTAGTAAACGATCGTTAGAGAGATTCATACCACAAATAAAAATTCACAAACGCACACTAGCACACATACACACGCACGCGCAGATATTTGAAGACAGGAAGAGGCATTGAAATCGAAACCACATGCTGCACAAGATCCAGTAACACACATTTGAAGAAGCGTATTTCCATTTTATATGGCTTTTTAACGATTTAAGATACAAACACGATTGGTTGTTGGAAAATAATGGGAAATAAGCACGATGATCATTATTGTTGTTGCATGTATGCAATAATGATCATTATAAAGGAAAATCCTTGACTGTAGTTTTAAAGACATTTCAAATAGCTTTGTAACACCGTATCAGCGAGAAAACTACACTCAAAGAGCGCCAACAAAACTATTTGTTGTACAACAGCGTCTGAACGGACAGACAGACAGACAGACAGACATTTGCTATTTGCATTAACAAACGGCAACAATCGCTAATGTTATTTCGTTGTTAACTGCTTTCAGAGATTTATAAATTTTATTGTTTTTGCGCAAAGTGTGATTGTTTTTGTATAATTTAATTTTTCCAGCCACCTCGTTAAGAGTACAAGATCAATAGAGGTCTTGTTTTTATCTTAAATATCGTTTAAATTCACACCAATTTGTATCAGTTTTATTTACTTATTTTTTTTTTTTTTTTTTGTGTTAAACCTACTGTTTGTTGCTTTGTGACTGTCATTACAACTACTCGTGTTGTTTTTGTTCTTTATTTGGTTTTGTATCTTGAACCCAACGTTCATGGTTTAATTCACCTACAAATCCAAATGCAATCGGCTAGAGACAAAAAACTTTTTTTTTTTTTTTATAAGTGCACAAAAAGAGACACGTTTTAAGAGCTTGTTTACAAAACGCTCAAACATGCACTGAGAAAAATATTTACGGTATTCAAACGGTCTCATATTGTGTCATAATGTCAGAAAGTACTAACATTTTATGATAGTTTAAAAAAATTGTTGTTGTGCTGCAAACAAAAATAGTCATAAATTAATAGGACTTCATCGACTGTGTTTAGTGATTCGTCATAAGTTAACAGTATCACAGCGTCACCTAAGAAATAAATGCATTAAAATGTATATTTGTTCGTAAATATGAGGAGTATATTTCATTTAAAATTTACTTGAATCAGCTATCAAAACATCTAATAGATAATTATCGCGCAGACTGGTTATTATTTTAGTTTTTTTTTAGTTTATTTTTGGCATTTTGACAAAAATATTTAAATTGCTTTCCTTTTCTTTAACAGCTGATTCATATTTGATATAGAACACTACTTTATGACAGGTTGCTCACAGCAGTCATATATTTTCGTGCTATTATTTTAAGACTTCTGACTTTAGGACGACCCTTTGAATTCCGTAATTCTATCGGTCGCAGTCAACAATTGTGACATAATTTAAAATGAGTTTTCTATTTTAATAGAATGTTTTTCCCTTCCTTCTGGTTGTTGCGGTGATGGAGTGGGCCGGTGACGCTGCTCAACAGTCGTGAAATTGCGGTTCGAGTCCCGTCAGAATGAAACGCAAGACTGCGGTCTTTCGTGATAAATTAAAAAAGAATGAAATGAAAAACAACAAAAAAACATGAAAATATTAGCATGAATTTTAGTTCAAAGACGAAAAGGACTAAAACCGAAGTTTTAATTATGAAATTAAAAAATAAACAAAGTATTTTCAATGCATTGCTCTTTCAAAAGTTCTATATTGGTTATAAAATAAAAGAAATATTACTTTTGTGTTTTGCTAAATCTAATTGAAAATTTGAATTTTTAATAGATTTTGTGTAGCACAAAATTTACTACAAAAAATTCAGGTGAGCAAATGTCGTCCACCAAACTATTTTTCAGTTGTACAGCTGTATATCGGTTGATCATATCTATAACTAATTTTTTTCAAATTCACTGTTAGAGCAAACTCTGCTCCAATATATCTAGTTTCTTAAAAACTTAGTTTTATTTGCGTTTTTTAATAAAACTGAAGCTACGCACTAAAGACTCGCGTATGCTTCTTAAATTATTTATTTTAGCTGTTAATAATTTCTTTTTTCAACAAATGCCCTAAAAAAATTTACAAATTCCAGCAGAAAAACGCAATATATTTTTTTCACCAGTGCTGGGAGAAAACAGTTACACTTCTCAACAGTTCTCACTGATCGTGGAACTCGGGCTTATGATAAACATACTTTCTTTTACAGTAGTACATAGTTATCTGGTTTAACCCAGTTATACATTCTGTCTATATATCTTCACCTGAGTTGCAAACGAACGTAAGTGCAAAGAAATTTAAATTTGTATTTTGTTTTAGGGAATGGTCTCCTACAACTGTAAAAGGTGCCACAATTTTCTATTTCAAAATTTGAATTAAAGGCTTATTTATAGGACACGACGGATGCTAGGAATACAACTGGGACGAATGACAAATTTTTCGCCGTGAATATTCGCCTCAAAAATAAAACATATTGGTGTATAGAAAATTGCACACAGTCACAGCGTCGTTCGAAATTCGTTGTACGCGGCGAACTTGAAATATATTTAATTCTATTTCTTACGCCGGCGAATGACGAACAAATTAGTACCATATAGCCATGTTGGTTTTAGTTTTCAAGTGTTTTAGTAAAAATAGTTAATTTTTACTTTAATAGTTTTTATTTTAAATGCTAAGCTTTGCATTTAAAATAAAAAGCCAACATATTAAGGTGGGATCACACGATTGCCGCAATGCACCAATTTTACACAATTTTTATTGAGCTGAATTGGAGCATAATAAAAAATTTATCCCAATCAAATTCTCTGCAATCACATGATTGTCACATTTTACTGAAATTTTATTGTCGCAAATTGCCGCAAAACAATTTAGTACCAATAATTGGCGCATTATAGTCACACGATTGTTATATTATACGGCAACTCTGAGAAACAGCTGTTGTAGCTGATGACAAACTTTGTTTTCCCAAAAAAAAAAACAAAAATTGATTTAATGATAAAACTATGGTTTCTTCATTAAAAAGAAAGAAAATTGCTTCGGCTATTATTATAATGTTGTGCGGCCTGAAAAAGCAAAAAATGAATAGTAACAAGAATTGAATTTTGCTGATGGAAAAGCAGAAATCATGTTTGGAAGACGCGTTTAAACAATTTTGAAACTAAATAAATGTATACATATGCATGTATGTATGTATGTATATTATCGGCGGGCATTGTCTTCTTTGGTTGCCGCATGAGAACACAATAAATATTGGTGCATTTTTAGAATTTTTATTGGTGATTAGTTGTATGTCAAGTGTTCACATGGTTGTCGCATCAGGGTTGTATTTGATTGGGACAAATAGGAACAACATTCGTTTTGGTTGCCGCATGAGCCAATAAATTGTGCTATCACACGATTGGCACACAAAATGTAACAAAAATTGGTGCATTGCGGCAATCGTATGATCCCACCTTTAGATTATAAAACATGCTTGTAGTTTTAATTTTTGGTTTTTGGTAATGCTAAATTTTTTTGCGACCAATTTTTTTAATATGGTCACCCCATCAGCTGTTCAACTACAATTAGATAAAATTAAAAAACTGAGAATGAGATATTTTCTCCTTCGTTATTGTGCTTCATACGATGAATTTACACAGCGAATTTTAACCGGAGTATTCGTCGTATTGGGCGAAAATCGTCGTTCGTCCCAGTTGTGTTCCTAGCATGAGGCGACGCATAGCGAGTTATTTGTTGGAGGGCTAAGATCTAATACAAGTAAAACTTGGAAAAAGCAAAATCATCAGTTTTTTGAAATTAGTTCCTAAAAAGGATTCGAAAATTTTCAAAATCTACCTGCAACGTTTTGGGATAATTTTAATAAAAGTACCCCAAAATATTTTCAATATAAAACCTCAAGGAGCGCAACGTTTCGTAAGCAACAGAAAAGGCCATGATAACTTTTAGTGAGTTAGAATCTGACACCAGCTTATTATGTGATACCAGGTTAGTAAAAGGCGAAATCCATAACAGCTATTTTGCAGGATATTACATAATATCTATCTACACAGCATGAGAGCCTGCGCGGTACAAATGACGAATTTAAAATAACTATTAAGGACAAAAAATCAAGACAACAACACGCTTCTGGCAAATAAATTAAAAAGTTAGAATAACTATCAACACTCAATATCCTGCGGGGTGCGTACAAAACGAAGGCTTTTCGTCAATTTGGAAAGAGCAAAAACTTGTTATCAAACGACAAAAGACCCTTAGATGATCCAACATCGCATAGGCCAAAATTAAGATCAGAAAAGAAAGAAATTGAAAACTAACATACATACATACATATGAAACTGCTGTTGAAAATAAACATACGTACATATTTGCATGCTCCATAAAAGATTGTACTGGTACACAAAATCACCAGTACTGGTTTTCAAGCGTAAACTTTCTTAAACTGTCATAATGCTCACATCGATGCTATCTACAGTGGACTGACACCAGCTTTTATTTCAAATTACTCAGTAATAATTTTTTACAACACTTTGCAAATTTTGAAACTGATTTTCTATTCCCGGATTTTTGTTTCTAGATTTGATCCCAGGAGCTCTTCTATACGTAGCGGAACATCAATGCATTCCTGAGATAAAATTGACATCAAGTTTATTGCTTCTTCAACTTTTCTTTCACAGAATAATTAGGTGTGTATGTACTTCATTAGGACCTGTTCACCACGCATTTATTCTTCACAAATTTTAATTTTGACTACAGGGCACTCTAGCGTCATATTTACAATTGCTTTTTCGTCGCAATTTTTTACAATATCTATTTGATTAACTCTTAACACATTTTATAATTGCCTTTTATTATCTCCAATTTATTGTTCGAATAGAAAAAGTACACAGCGTAGAGTTTTGTGTTCTAAAATGAGTCACGAATCAATCCAGGTATAAACTACTCGACGTTCTAGTGCTTCTTTTTACAGCCTCTAGCAACTTTCGAATGTCTTTTGGACAATCAACACTCAATATCCTCCAGGGTACACACATGTGTAAACATGCAAATACTGGCATACACATATACATACAGTTGTTAACTTTACTAAGCACCTGTCTGCAAAAAGGAGTCTACCCGTAAATTTGCAAGCAACTGCCGGAAAAAGCAAGAACTTGTTCCCTTAGCAAACGACAAAAAACCCTTAGACTATCCATCATAGTCATGCATAGGCCACTATGCATGACATAGCACTACCAATTGTAGCAAAAAGTATTGAAGCAGACAAGATAGTTGCAGAGGCGCTAGTATTGGTGCGGTCAGATCACGGCTCAGCTGACTGAAGTTGCATTAGTAATGAGTCTGAAATACTGAAATCCAAACAAAAAACTGCATAAAATATCTGAATGTCATGATAGACAATCGTCTTTCCTTTAAACAAATTCTAGATGATATTAAGGTAAAATCTGGAAATAAGTGTGCAGCATTAGGACGAATGCAAGGAGTCCTAAATACTTAGGATCGAAGGTACTATCAGTAGTTGTTAAGAACATTATTCTCTATACAACTTCGAAATGGGCAGAGTCAACTAGACTTAAGACGTACTGCAGAACGATCAGTTCTATAAACAGACTTAGTGCACTTCGTGTCTATTGTGCAATCTTTGTTATTACAGCAATGATGCCTATGGACATATAAAAGACTTCAAATGTTGGAAACTATAGAGGTATCGCCAAATTGAGTGACATACCTAAACTTTTTGAAAAATTTACCACCGAATTTTTCATTCATCAAGTTAACTCGTTAATATCACCTTACCAACACGGATTTCGTAAAGGTTTAGCAGCTATGACTAATGTGCTGCAGTTCACAAAAATTGTCAACAAAGGTTTTACTAATAGCCAATACACCGATGTTGTGTTTACGGATTTCAGCAAAGCGTTCGACAAAGAAAATCATAAACTTTTATTAATAAAACTAGATAAATTGGGTTTCAACAGTAATTACCTGAATTGGATAAAGTCATATCTATTTCACCGAACACAACCTGTCAAATTTAAATCTACCACCTCAAAAACAATTTTTGTTAGCTCAGGAGTACCACGGGGCAGTCACCTTGGCCCTATTCTGTTTCTGCTGTTTATTAATGACATGCCTAAATCCATCAAATATTGCAACATCCTCATGTATGCTGATGATGTTAAAATATTTTTGAGTTTAAAACAAGAGCTGTACCATATCCATCTTCAATATGATTTGGATAATTTCTATAAATGGTGTAATTACAATTTAGTGGAACTAAATTTAACAAAATGCAAACATATGCGCTTCACTCGAGGTAGAGATAGTCCTAATGTATACGTTCTTAACAACCACAAATTGGAATCCGTTAATACATTTTCTGACTTGGGGATTTTGCTTGATCCAAAGCTAAGTTTTATCCAACACATTACGTTAACCGTAAATAAAGCCCGTGGCGTATTGGCATTTATCAAACGATGGGCAAAAGAATTCAGAGACCCACATATTACCAAAAGTTTATATATGTATATCGCTTGTACGACCGATTTTAGAGTATGGTTCAATTATATGGGATCCATACTATAATGTTCACATTGATCACATCGACAGTTTCTTATATTTTGTTTAAAAGATGTCTATCCAAATTATTTGGCTCTACCCTCGTATTCTTCCAGATTAGCTGAAATTAACTTGCCCACCTTACAAAGTCGCAGAACCATGCTCAACGTTTCATTTGTCATGAACCTAATAAATGGAAATACTGTCTCTGATTTTTTGTCAAGTGAATTGTCTTTTAATATTCCTCAACGTTCATTACGAACTTGCAACCTGCTTCATGTCGCTACTTATCGGACTAACTTTGCAATGAATGACCCGCTGAGAAGATTATTCTGTTCTTTTAATGATATGTCTCGATTTATTGACTTTTCATCTAGCCTAAATGTTATAAAGCGCAATATTATTATTCATTTAAATCGTGATTAATTTATGTCAATTAATTTTATTTTAGTTATAATAGCCAGTAAGGATTTTATCCATTGGCTTGATTGGAATAAATAAATAAATAAAATAAAAAATATTTGCAAAGAAGAAGAGGTCGACCTTCCGCAATGTATCAGAGAGAAAATGTGGAAGCGAGTTGTATTACAGAACGGCAGACCCTGTAGTCAACAGCAGCAAAGCAAAGATGGACGTATAGGCATAATATTAGAGGTTGGTTTCCTAAATATTTATATATCCCAATTTTTAGGCAGACATGGTTTTTTTAGTCCTTACTGCGTTGTTAGTGTGGAGGATCCAGCATATGCATTTTTTGTAGAGCAAATTTGGTACCACTTACAGTAAGTAGAATAACCAAACAAAAGGTAGTTCCCTTGATGTTGACCTCCTCAAGCAACTGGAATTAGGTATTCAAATTTGTGAAGTTGATTCTCTGGGAACTTCGTATCCGGGATAGAATTTATGGGGAAATTCAAAAAAAGGGTGATTGGGTTCTATACCTTCACTGCCGCCTGTGAGGAAATACTATTGCAATGGTTCCATAGCGATAGTGGGTTAGCGTATGGCGATAGATATGATCTTAGCCGGTAAGAATCCGACTTACCCCAAGGGGAGCTATGCAAGATTTCCACCTTCAAAAAAATAAACATACCCGCATACATACATACGTACTTGAAATGTATTTTTTCATCGGCCAATAGAGTTTTCCATTCCCCCAACTTTGGCATTTTTGATGATTTGGTGACAATTGAGTCTCCAATATTCGTAAGCCAAAATAAATTGGCCACAACTTTGTATTTCCACATAAGTCAGGTATGGTCATATTCTATAAGCCGAAAAAATCCTATAAAGTCAGCGCTTTTTATTGACTAGTCGCCTGCAATGAACTGGCTGTAAGCTTTTTATTGATCAAAGTTTATTAAGTATTGTATGGAAAGAAAGAAATAAAAGAGAAGTAAGCAAATGACTCTCTAAAGTATTAACAAAAAATGTACAATATATGCATGCCTTCTCTAAGCCACGATTTAGAGATCACAGAAGAGTGACTTTATAAAAGTAAATACATTTTTCGAGCGTTTCCCAAGCAAATTAACAAGTCGATCGTAGAATATATTGCTATTTAAAAAAGATTTATTTAACAGCATATTTTGAACGTTTTTGGTGACCTTTTGCTCTGATTTCGACGACTTTTAAAAAAGGTATATTACTGCAAGGTATATTACATCAAGTTGTTTGATTTCAGCTTATAAGTTTTCTTGTTTCTTACCTTAAGTTAAGAACGGTATAAATAGCATCTAAAGGTGGGATCATACGATTGCCGCAATGCACCAATTTTTGTTACATTTTGTATGCCAATCGTGTGATAGCACAATTTATTGGCTCATGCGGCAACTAAAACGAATGTTGTTCCTATTTGTCCCAATCAAATACAACCCTGATGCGACAACCGTGTGAACACTTGACATACAACTAATCACCAATAAAAATTCTAAAAATGCACCAATATTTATTGTGTTCTCATGCGGCAACCAAAGAAGACAATGCCCGCCAATAATCTATGTACATACATACATATGTATGTATACATTTATTTAGTTTCTAAAAAAAGCGTCTTCCAAAAATGATATCTGCTTTTCAATCGGTAAAATTAAATTGTTGTTACTATTCATTTTTTGCTTTTCCAGCCCCCATAACATTATAATAATATCCGAAGCAATTTTCTCTCTTTTTAATGAACAAACCATATTTTTAACATTTAATTATTTTTTTTGTTTTGGGAAAACAAAGTTTGTCATCAGCTACAACAGCTGTTTCTCAGAGTTGCCGTATAATATAACAATCATGTGACTATAATGCGGCAATTATTGGTACTAAATTGTTTTGCGGCAATTTGCGACAATAAAATTTCAGTAAAATGTCACAATCATGTGATTGCAGAGAATTTGATTGGGATAAATTTTTTATTATGCTCCAATTCAGCCCAATAAAAATTTTGTAAAATTGGTGCATTGCGGCAATCGTGTGATCCCATCTTAAGACTTCGGGAATTATATAAGAGATGGTTGATACTGGTATGCGAAATAAATATTGCAGTGATCGGTAGTTTTCGCCTGTAGCCAGGAACGGAAGTGTTAATGCAAGCCTCTCACTCGGTTTAAAATTCCACGTAGAAAGTTGTCAAAATGCATGTAAAAAAAATTCGCATGAACTTTTCGTGAACAAATGTTGCAGAAGTAGTATTCTGCTCATTTTGAGAAAAACATATGAAATGTAATTGGCAACATTTTCTTTTTGCTGCGAAATAATTGAAGTGGCAATTCTTTCACGTGAAATTTTTAGCAACAGCTGACTGCTGATATTTTCATTGCAAAAATTTAAGTAAAGTTTTTTGGACAAAAAAACAAAAAGAAATGCAAAGTAATAAAGAAAACCAAAAAATTAAATTCAGTTCGACAGAAATGCGGGAACTGATATCAGCCGTGAAGAAAAGGAAAATTATTTGGGACTTCTTTGTTCATTTTGAGGTATTTGTATAAAAAATTAAGTTTTTATTCTATAATTAAATTTTTCTCATCACCATCCAAATTGGAAAACATATGGGCTTTGTTTACAAACGTAAAACAATGTAGCATACTTTTAATGAAAAACTTGTTAAATTGTGTAAAACCGCTGGATAGGTAACATTAGATACATGTCAAATTTTCCCTACGAAAAAATCAGTGTTGCTCAACATTTTCCGCAGTTTCGAATACAGTACTTACCTTTAAGCTGTTCTATGTAGTCATCGTTGACATGAAGAATCGTTTACTCGGCCTAACAATTCAAGCTGACATGGTTTCGAGTGAATTTCAGGGTAAATTTTTTTCCGTGTATATATGTATGTATATATGTACATGTAGTTGCAGTTGTTCGCTTTTAACCATGGTTTAGACATATTGTTGACTGTGTGTATGTGTGTGTGTGTGTCTTAGTTTTGCCGTTGTTATAACAATGCACTTGGACTTGGTCTTGGCACTTGGTTAATGCCGCTCCACTGCCACAATTGCTAAATCTGTTATTGTTGCTGATGGAGTTGTATTCAAAGTTGTTGTTGTCGGTTTTGCTGCTGTTGTTGCATTTGAATTCATTCAACAAGTCGAAATTTGTGTGTTTATTTTTTGAATTTGTGTGCATATTTTTTTCATTATGTTTGCACCAGGTATTTTATCATTGAAAATATCTTTTTTTCTTTGCCACTATGCATTTGTATGTGAGTTCTTATTTTGGAAACCATTTGATTTTGTTTGCTTTTAAATAGCTACAGGTTTATTTATTTTTTACTTTTGGTGGCTGATGCCACGTTCTTCTATTTATTTGACTTTGCTTGTGAGTGTGTGCGAGAGAGTGTGGCAGATAGAGGTTTGTGTTCGCTGCATTATGCCACGGATTTGTGTTTAGATATCAACTTGTACTTGACCCTAATGTTGCTGATGAGTTGTAATATTCATTGATGCCATTCTTATTTATTTATTTACTTTTTTTACATTTTGAGTCGTAGCAGTTTTTGTGCATTATTGTTGCAGCTTCTTAAGATATGTATGTGTTGAAGGTTATTGAAATAGAAGACGTAACTTACAACGGCATCAAACGACTTTTTAGTAAAATTTATAGTCAGGTTTGAGTTGTAAAACGATTAAACTGTCAATTCTAGTTGAAGGTTTCAAGTCACATTCCAAATAAATTTGTTTGTTTTGTTTTTCTGTATTAAAGCATATGCTGTATATGAAAAATTTGAAGCCTTAGATTGGCTAAAGAGAGAGGAATATTAAATTGATATTTTGCCATGGTTTAGGGAGTATGATGTATGTATGTATGTTGGAACTGCGGTAGACTATCAAGGTCTAGGTCCGAGATATCTAATTCTTTTTCCACGCAAAATTAAATTACGGTTAAACATATTGTGTGCCATTGTCCAAATGTAGAACCACCTTACACAAACTCCCAATTTTGCTCAAATTTCTGTAATTTTTTCCCATTTTTTCAAGCGTCAGTGTTACAGCCCATTTGCTATTTTAATTGCAAAAACTACCATTGTATTGTATATCTGTATGTATTATTGGCGTTTTGTTTTTAATAAATTAAGGTGGCCTTAATATGATGTAAATCTTATATTTGCTGGTTCTAATACGATTTTGAAATTTTTAAAAGACTTGTTAAGGCCTTCCACTTTAACCCAAAACTGATTGACATCAGTTTCTTGATCTTGATCTTGAGATGTTCCAGCTCAGTGTATTACAGCATATTCCCAGCAAAAATTCCGTTTAATAAAATTGTAATGTAAGTATCTCTCTCTCTCTCTCTCTCTCTCTCTCTATATATATATATATATATATATATATATATATATATATATATATATATATATATATATATATATATATATACATATATATATAGACACACATATATATATATAGACACACATATATATTTATATATATATATATATATATATATATATATATATATATATATATATATATATATATATATATATATATATATATATATATATATATATATATATATATATATATATATATATATATATATATATATATATATATATATATATATATATATATATATATATATATAGACAAACATATATATTTATATATATATATAAACAAACACTTTCCATTTTCTCCTTTCCACGCACCACTTCCTCTTTTCCCCTGGCAGTATAATGCAATGCACTGTCGGTCAATGTCATTCCCTAAGCCTTGGCTCAAGTCTGAAAAAGAGTTTTTATAATACTTATAGCGTTTCAAAAATTCAAAATAGCACTACCTTGTTGATACGGTTTTCCCTAGTTTTCTCTTGCCAATGGTTTTAGTTGGTGTATTCACATGTACATATATTCATTTTAAATTTTTATATAGATGTGCTTGGATTGGATAATCTGATCGTGCCTTAAGTTGCATCAATACGATTATAATGAACAATAAGAACGGGCAGTTAAAAAAGCAAAACTAGAAAACGTTGTATTGAAAATAATAATCTTCTGGGAAGGCGAATATCATCCTAAAATTAGAATAAAGGGCACTGATATATTTACTATTGATTAACCGTCTAATTCATAAAAATTATAACAGGTTTATAAAGCTCTTATTTGACAGATTTTCCATGCAAATATGTCAAATAACAGTCTTATAAGCCTGTTATAATTTTTATGAATTATGGGGGTAAGTCTATATACTGAAATTGCGTGAACTTGGTAGTAGAGGGGTTTAAGTGACTGTGCTAAAATTACGAAATATAGCATGCCCAAAATTCATGGGTGCTGATGACAGCTGGAGCGACTTTTAGACAGCTGATTGTACACTTAGCTAGAATATTTTACTTTTATTATCTAATAAATATTGAAAAATTAGTAACAAGAATTATAATTAAAAAGCCATTTATTGGCTCAGTTTTAAGCCACCCGTTATTTCGAATCTGGCAATATTTATGGCGTTCTGTTCTCTATCAAAACTTAGTATATTATCTCCACGAAGTGAATCGATTTACTTTGAAGTAGCATATAATATTTCGTCATAGGAGAAGTTGCAAAAAAAAAAACTAATTCCTTCGTATGAAGATTATCTTCACATTGGGAGTACGTCAATGAGATAAATTCCCATAATTGGGGATCAAAAACGCGCATGTGGTCTTGTATTATGATATGGTCTTGAAGAAGCCAAAACACCCATTACGGGTGCGGCTTATAGACCGCAGGCATTATTGGCCCTTGTTTCTTTGAACAGAAAAATACAGTGATAAAAGTGGAAAGTTGATCAATAAGATTAAAACACGGACAGTCAGTGATGAACAGCTCAGTTGGTAGGATGGCCATACACGGCTGCTTAAAAACATTATACAATTAGTCATGGGATGAGCTCGAACCAATTTCGGTGCTACTGAGCAATGTGTTGGTCGTTAAACAGCAATGGTATGTACCCCAGCCAGTAAGTATTAAACTTTACTTTTCTAGTCTTCTTTAAAAATGTTGATCATTCCCATTTTATCACAAAAAATTATTTTTCGACTTTGAGGAAATAAAAAGGTAACTAAAGCCTGCCGTTCCATTCTATAACTAGATAAAATTAGAGACATCGCCAAAAATCTCTTAAGTCAATTAAGCGAGTTTTAGCGACGATCATAGAATTTTAGTGCTGTTGCTAAAATCTTAATTTTTTGTTCAAAAAGGTCAAATTTTGTCGTCCAAAAATAGTTGTTGCTAAAAAGTTGACTTTCTTGAAACAAAAAATTAAGATTTTAGCAACAGCGCTAAAATTCAATTTTCTCTCACAAAAGTTTTTAAAAGTGAAGGCATCGCTAAGAAGCGCTTAGTTCAGTTTAGAGGTTTTTAGCGATGTCTCTAATTTTAGCGAGTTATAGAATAGGGCCGCAGATAAAATAATAAACAATTAATAATGAATTTAGTTACACAAGCTTGGGCTAAAGTTGGTGATATGTTTTTAAAATATGTATTATCTTGATATAATTTCAAACTGTAAATAACAATAATATAATAATTCAGTGCTTGCAACTTACAATTCTGCCATCTCTGATTGATTGTTTTCATACACTTTCCAACCCCACCGAAACTAGTCTTGGACACCTTTGGAAATATTAAATATTCTCCTTCTTTTTGCAAATATAAACAGAATTAAAACTATTAATTATAACGTTTAGAATGAATGGCTTAAGAAATAATAAAAGACGCGCACAGCGAAAAATTGATAACAAAATTTATTACCGAAAATATATTTGCAATTTAAACGGTCCTTAAAGTACACGTCTACTTTGCTTAATTATCCAGACACAATATCTTTTCAGTACATAATCTTAAATAACATTACATAAAAACGCAAAAAATAGAACTTAACAAAGAAACATTATATAAAAGGAAAAGAAAAGAAAAAGAAAAAACAGAAGCGCAACAAGTCGTTGCCCTCGAAAGTTTTCAAATACACACACAAATGATTTTCAATTCCTTTTTTCGTTCAAATATTATTTTCTGTTACAGCAAACAATGGCAAAGTTTTTAAACGATACGAAAACGACAGGAAACGACCACAAAAGCACACACATTTACATTCTATCTACCAAATACTAACACATATACATGAAAATTTCAATCGCTAAAAAAAAGTGCATTATTCAGTGGAGATGAAAATAAATGAGTATTTTCAATGTGTGTGTGTTCAAATAATTGTACTTTTGTGTGCGTGCACTTGTTGCAGTTCTTTTGGAAGGAAACCCCATTGGCAATATCATCTCACACGACATAGTCTTTGACAATGTGTGCACGATATGTCCATCTAACAAGATGATTGATGTCTTGCCGGACACTGGTGGCCATTTGCTGGAAAATTTTACGAACGATTTGTTTGAGCTGACTACAGTATGTCTGCGACGATTTTCATTTGTCTTGTACTCGTCGTTTAGGATGTCTTTAGGACATGGCCAACTGGGAACATAAAACCCAAAGAAATCTCCACATTATGGAGAAAAATGTTTTCTTTTTTTATTATAACGATTCTTTTAGGGTTGGTGAATTTTTGTTCAGACGTCTTCTATTGCTGCTGCTTCCAAAAAATGTTTTTATCGCAAGTTTATTTGTGTTCCATTGCTTTGGTTAAAATCACAGGCAACAGTTTGTGGAAATAGACACACAAAAAAAAAAACAAAAAATTTGCTACATCTAAAATACAGAAAGAAATATTTTTCTTTTAATAATTTATTGCATCATTTTAAGGCAGAAGAGTAAGACGAGTAAGAGTTCTATATTGAATTGAGTAACCGACTATAATTTTTGGCCCTTCTCTTCGTTCCTACAAGGAGCATAGGGCCCCACTACTAGTCCAGAACGCATCGCTGTTCTGTGCCTACGACTTCTCATCTCCCCAATTCTTGCGGTGCTGTTTACTTCGGCCACAACCTGTTTTCTTCATGTACAAGCCAGGCGTCCACTTCTTCTGTTCCATTGTGGTTTTCAATCTATACGTATCTAGCAATGTTATCGTTTTGTTTTCTGAAAGTGTAGCTGATCCATTGTCACTTTTATGTGTCAGTAGGTTTTTTTCCTGCTGTTTCTTTTTGCCATTTGACAGCCTTTTTTTTGTTTTTATTTTAATTTATACTTATAATTAAAATTACAATAAATCTTAATGCTAAAGCACTAGTAACGTAACAGTGGCAATCGTTTCAATTATTATTACTAGATAGTTTTTTTCTGCCACCTAAAATTGTTTTAGTACGCTAATAGCCTTTTTACACCGACTGACATCCACGTGAAACGCATGGAAGATGTTGAAAATGTGAAACAGTCGTTTACATTGACAACATCTTTCATTTATTTGTCAAAAAAAAAAGACGCAAAATTTTTGTGAAAAATAAAAAAAAAATTTTAAATGTCCAAGTCCATTTAAAATGGACCATTTTGGACATTTTTATTTCCATAGGTCAAGCAACATGTTCTCCATATTGATTGACCATACGATGGGCTTTCTTTTGCACTGCAATTAAAATGAATTTATTTATATGTACATATGTATGTATGTATGTAATTAATTAAAAATTATAAGAAAATACATGTTCCGCTCATGTTTTTATGTTAAATTTGTTTTCTGAAATGTAATTTTGCTAGTGATGGTACAAAAGCAATCGATTTTCTGCAATTATGATGGTGATGGCATTAAAAAAATCGAAAGATGTAAGATGGAACAAAATGAGAAAGGATCATCTTCTACTGATGTAGAAAGATGTAGAATTTTCGCCCTGTATAATTCTTATGGGGAAGATGTCACATCTTTGCAAATTGATGAAAGATGTAAGATGTGCGTCAGTGTAAAAAGGCTATAACAGAATAGTTTTTTCGATAAACCGGTTTGCGCTTTAGCCCGAGTACAGGCACATATTATGTAAACAGTAAAAGTGTTTTTTTTACCAAATTTTACATTATAGCCAAATTTACTTTTTGGCATCAAAAACTGTTTTAGTTTTACAGAAAATTTCTCGAAAAAATTGGTTACATCGACTTGATATGGTGCGATAACGAAAATGTTTGTTTCGACTTTTACTTTTTTTCTGTTAAAAAGTGTTTTTGCTCGCTGGCAGTGCAAATTTCAAGAAAAATCACCTTGCGTTCTATCTGGGCTAGAAATGGCTATAAATATCAAAAAATCTTTGACTTTTTTTTAGCACAAACTTTATTTCTTGGCATCATCACTTCTTTTAACTGGCTTCCACAGGTAATTTCTTCTTTTTTTCTGTTATCACCAGATTTTCTTCTATGCAGCTAAAACAGATTAGCTCCTTTCGAGAAAATTTATTTTCGACACAAAATTTTTGAATATCTTCCAAATGATAAAATATTCCTTTTTCACCTGTAGTTCGCTTGTAGGGTGAACTTCGTTTTGTTTTCTAGTCACTAAACTATTTTATATTAGCCACAAAACTGTGTCTCGAAGCAAACGAAATGTTAAATAATTTGTTCAATAGTTCACCGAAGAACCATAAATCTGGCTCAGGCTGCAAGTTTATAGTAATTTTGCTCTTGCAGTGCTGTAACTTCGGCAGCTGCAGCGATTTCTTTGAAACCTTTAATTCCATTAGACCTAAGAAGCTGCAGTAACGTTGAAAGAGAATTTGTTATGAGAAAAATATGGGATATACATATGTATGTAAATAGGAATAACTTATTGTCATCTTATTAGATTTTTGTCTTTTAATATGTTTAAAGTAGAGAAGTTTTGTGTATTGGAGATAAACTAAAGGTACGGTCACACTTACGCTTTTGTTTTCCCATTTTTGCCTAAAACAACGGGACCACATCATTTTTCTTTTCCATTATTTAGGGGAATAAACATACATATCAGTGACTAAAAATGTCAACTAAACACATTAAATTTCACAACATCATATTTTATTGTTTTATTTGCTTAACGAGTACAAATAAAATTTTTAACAAATTTGAGTTTGCTTATGGTAGCTCTTGCAAAGTATTTGTTTGAGCAAAGCAAATGGTGTAAAATTTGTTTTTGTTCCCTGATCAAACAAAACCTTAAAATATACACTTGTGAAATTTATGGTTCTACTCTTTTTTCACCGACTTTTGTTTTCGTTTTTGTTTGTTGATGTGTTAATTTTTAGTTGTTTGTATCCATGTGCTTGGCAAAAAGAAGAGAATAGTGGTCCCGTTATTTGATGGCTAATATTTGATAGTTTGAACCAGTGTTGCCAGCTTAGGGGGTTTCCACCTAGATTTAGGTTTTTTCTTTTCTTTTAAGGGTGAATTTGGGGTGTTAAATTCTTTCGGGAAAAATTTAGGGACAACAATTTCTGTTTGGGGTATTTTTAGGGGATTTCTGTGTTTGGTTGAACGGTAAAATGACAGGAGTTAGAAAATTTTTCAACAGATCAATTTGAAGACTTTAACGATTTTTAAAGTAAAATTAAATGAGATATTTTATGTTCATCTGGTAGCTTCAAGTACAGAATTTTGCAACTGTTAATTTTAAGTACTTTTTTAGTTGAGTTTATTAAATAGCGCAGTTCATTATTTGGTGCAAATGTCTTGCGTAAGTGCGAATGCAAGAAATCGTTGCTTTTTCCTTACAACCCAACAATAAAATATACAAGGTTGCACTCGCAATATTTTTGCATTTACGCACCGCTAATTACGTGTTGCTTTTTTCGCATGAGTATTGCGTTTGCAACATTGACACTCAAACAGCTGACATTTTAGAACAAAGCAAACAAAAAATAGTAGAGATGGAGCCGGCAGCAATTACCAAAAAAATAAAACGTGAAAAATTAAAAATTGTGTATTAATTTGTCAGCTGTTAGTTGGAATGCAATAAAATTTGCAAAGTTGTTAAAAAGGGTGCTCAATATCAGTTGCGATATAATCGCAAACGCAAATAGTCGCAACCAAAAACGCACCAAATGTTGAGTACCGCTAATGTTTTCCTTATGGTTCATTTCTTTGAATTTTTTCCGTTTCTTAAGAGGTGGTAAAATTAAAATATCTAAGAAACTTTGATAAAATTGAAACTCTTTTCATGAAAATGTCAAAAGAACGCAAAGAGCGACGAGGACTTAGAAACTCTTAATATTTTTGGAGACACTTAATTTTTTTCTAGATACGCAGACAACAATTTCCAGCTGCCTATAAATATGTACTTAGATCTCAAAATATGTGAATACAAATAAATCGAAAATTTATAATAAATATACATACGCCTGTAATCATAACATATGCACTGAAAAATATGTACATATAATCAGTTAATTTTTATTTCTTTTTAATTGGGGAAATTTTAACAATTTTATGCATTTTCCGCATTGTAAATGCATTAATATTGGAGATTCACAAACTAAAGCAGAATGTTCACCAACATTTTTTAGGGAGATTTTGTAGAAAAACATTGAATTTTAGGAGGTTTTTAAATTTTTCAGGGGGAAAGAAATACATTTATCTGGGAGCATTAGTCTGACCGTACCTTAAGCCTTGCCATATTTTTGAAAACTGTCTATTGTATGGATTAAGTTTTGTTACTAACTTAAATATGTATTTTAAAAAGTATATTGGGACAAAGAGGAAAAAATCAGATTCGGCCAGTGTGTTATGGGAAAATTGTGACTCGGCATAGTTTACCTAACACCATTAGAGTCATAAAAAGAATATACATTTGTAGCAACAACCTAGACTTTTTAAGGCCTTCATTTGGAGTGTTGGGAAGACACATAAGCTGATGTCGAAAATTGTTGTGGTATAACTCAATACACATGTATACATTTTTCTGCCAACAAGTGTAAAAAGTACTCGTAGAATTGTAGAGATATAAGAATCTTTGCTTTGTTTTGTGAATTTCAGAAAAAAAAAAACAAGTTTGAATGTTTCGTATGCCAATATTATTTACAAATAAACCCCAGCAACAAGTTGACGCTGGAATGTTTTCCCAGCCAGACTTGCGAGAAATGCAGTTTTTGTCGTTACCACATCTACCAACACTTTGTCATTGACATAAACCTGTCAGCCACCCACTTCTTGCACCATTTAAGACTGGATGACTGGCCTGTTTCTTGTGGTAAATAAAGCTAAAAATTAAACAACTTTCTCAATATTTGCAGACAGTCTTATTTACACCGAGCAATAGGGACACTAGGCCATTTCATCGTATTTCCTTTCCACGGAAATAGTTAATTGTTACTATTATTATATAAATTTTTTACAATAAAAAATTAGCGAGCAGACACTTTTTATGACAATTCTTATTATTGGAACTA
The DNA here is from genome assembly GCA_963662145.1 of Sturmia bella. Lineage (NCBI taxonomy): Eukaryota > Metazoa > Arthropoda > Insecta > Diptera > Tachinidae > Sturmia > Sturmia bella. The sequence continues at coordinate 71,675,531 of OY759168.1, forward strand.
CCATTTTTGCATTGCAATTATTAATAAGAAGAGAAAGAAATTTGGACTTAATAGCAGCTCTTGCATTGCACAGTGGCTTCGTATTGCCATCGTCCAAAAATTTTTTGTTTTTTTTTTTTTGGTAGACAGGTAATTTTTTTCCAGTTTAGTTTTTATTTAAATCAGTTTGATAGTTGTTAAAAAGTTGAAGTCCAAGTTGAAGTTTTCAATATTTGTGACAAATGAAGATTTTTTCCCATTTGTTTTACGAGTAATCTGGTTTGTCCCTAAAAAAAAAAAAAGGTCATGCGCAAATCAAGGATAACGTTTTGAAAATTCTTCAAGCCTGAGGTGTTTATAGAAATGTGTCCAATTTGTTTTAACAAAATAAAACATCAAAAGCAAAAATATATTTGCATATATGCATATGTAAAAAGTACATACACTGAAAAAACAATTTAATACATTTGTACTTAAATTAATGCCAAGCTGTGTCAGAAGTTTGATAAGTACGGATTTTTTTTTAATCAAGTATGTTGTGTTTAGTTTAAGTACTGACTATTCAAAACCCTAATTAATTAATTCAAGCCGTATTCAATGCCAGTTTCGGATTGATTTTAACCATATTCAATCCTAATTTCGAATTGCATATGGCTAAATGCTGTACTTAAAACCAAGCACGCCGTACTTGATTTAATAACATTCTACTTACCATACTTTAGACACTGATCGGGATTGATTTAAGGTTCGGCAATTGAATCTCTTTTATGAGTGACAGTTATTTGATGTTTGGGCAGCCTACTTATTCCCAAACTCGTGCAGAATCTGTGTCAACTGTATTTCATCAATTCAATCATAGTTTATGAACTGCTTTGCCACTTTGCTGATTTGAACCTAGTAGTTCACTACTGCCAGGCCAGCCACTGTACCAATTCAGCTTTAGCAGTAATGAAAACACTGAAACAAATTTCAATACTCATACCAGCACACACAAGTTGTGGTTATAAATACACCCAAGAATCTCGTACTCATTTTAAGTCTTAGCAGGATTGACTCTATTTAACATTTAACAATTTATATTAGGCTTGTTTTGGGTACTTTAATTTTGAAGAACGCTTCGTACTTTAAGTGGAAAAAACTTAAATTCAGAACAAGCTTTTTCTTGCTGTGTATATACAAAATATATTTTACTTTTATATAAATACCTCAGGATTTACAGAAAAAGAATTGAACAGAAAAAGAGTTTTTTACGTAATTCGGCTATTTATAAGCTGATTTTCAAAACCATTTTTGTTTTTGAAAGAGTCTGGCAGAAAGGCGAATATACATATAAATAAAATTGTATTTCAAATGAAGCGGTCGGTTTTCCTTGTGCAATTTTTTTTTTACTTTTGGTAGAGTTTTTCTTGAAAGGTAATTTTTTTGCTAATTATTTTATTGGGCTTTCTAGTTCAATTTTTACATCTTTAAAATTGAGAAAGATTTTTTTTGTGATAAAATTGGAGTGATCTACACTCTTAAAGAAGACAAGAAAAGTAAAGTTGAAGACTTATTGGCTGGAGTACATGCCATGGCTGTTTCACGACATGTCGGCTGTTTCGTCGCTCATCATCAGCCAAATTTGCTTCGAACCCAGGCCGTGACTAATTGTATACGGTTTTTAGGCAGCAGCGCACAGCCGTCCCACTACCTGGGCTCTTCATTACTGACTGTCTCTATTTAAGCTATATTTTTCCGTTGATTGGGATATATTTTATATTCTCTCACCAACATCCCATTGATTTCCAATTGTGTCATGGCCTGGGGTCGAAGCAAATTCGGGTGCTGATGAGCGTCGTGGTGGTCGTGAAACAGCGCGTGGTGAACATTTAAAAGCAAAATTAGACGAGTCGGTCCATTTGTTCTCCGTTTTAGATAAACTAAAAAATTGGGCGCAGAGAAAGATGAAATTTTTTATTCTTTATTGCAAGATGTTGGAAGAAACCTTTAACAATTTGTATCTAGGTACTCTCCATTCTTGGTAAGTTATGAAGGTAGGAGTAGTAAATTTGTATATTTTTAAAAGTCTATGACGAACATATTTGAAATGAAAGTTTAAGAAATTCCAGGGTAGAAAAGTGTGTTTTTTTTTTGTATTATGTTACTCGTAACCGTCGAACTGTTGCTCGTGTTGAGAGTTATAGAGCGCCACCACTGGTTACTAATAAAAGAGTGCATTACGAAGAATATAGATATTGGCATAGTGAACCCATGTTTAATTCTTTAAGTATGCATTCTTGCTCATTTTTGATAGTGTAGCTTCAATGTTGTGGTGGAATTTTTCAAATCAGTGGAGTATATTTGGAACCTAGTCGATAAAAATTTTTTTGTGGCAGCAAAATAAGTTGATGCTGAGGAGCTCCGACCCGCCTCAGCATGTAGCTGAGCATGAGCAAATCATTAATTTCATTTGTTGTACGTTTGACTTTGCCACTTGCTACTAAATAGCACAAAATATGAGATCAGCGATATATGAGTTATATAAACAGCTGCTGGATCTGTGATATTGGTCGCAACAATTCAATTGCTCTTTAATTTCTTAACAAGCAGACTCATCTCATTTCACATGGTCGCAACGATTAAATTTTCTAAAAGCATGATTATAGTTATAATTTTTAATGTTAATTAATGTCGAGACAGCCCCAAAGGGCGTAACAAATATCAAAAATGCGGTGGTTAGTAGACTGCGTCTTCCATATTACTTACGATGGAGATCGATCTATCATTTATCATTTGACCAGCGGGTTCTCGAACAAGTACATTGTCTACTTCGTTGACACATTCGCTGTAGAATGCATTTAAAAAGTATTTTTCTTCAAATTCTCGGTCCAAGGATATCTGTTAAAGTTTCTCAATTGCGAGCTGTTTGACCTGGCGACATTTATACATAAATACATATGTGTGTATTTTTGTTTTAATTTCTTCCTTTGATGAACAGCTAGTTTTCATTTTATGTGAAAAATATAATATTCGAATTACATTGTTCAGGTCTTTGTCATTTTAGGTCAATTAAAACAGGAACTTGAAATTAGGGTTGGCAAGCCTTTTTATTTGGAAAAGTCTAAACAAGGTAATAATAAACAATAAGAAGAAAAGTTGCATAAATTAATCAAATACTTCAAAGCGTAACATAAGATTAAGACTAGATATTAAGCAGGGTGGGCCAAATTTGTATACTTATAAAAACTTAAGATCTAAGTTTTCTCAATTTCAAATAAATTAAAAAAAGTTGGAAATAAAAATAGGTGCGGTAAATTTTTCTATTCATGACGATTTCAGCTGAGTTCGGGCCAACATTTTAAATAAGAACTAACAATTAGGCAGATCGATCTATTAGGTTTTCGTTCTAGACAAACTAGAAAACGTGACCGTAGAAGTAGACTTGGGAAATTTTTCTATACGTAAAAGCCTAAGCTGGGGCCGGATTCTGGCATTCGTGATCGAATATACTCGATAATAAAAACAATGTAGAGCAAAAACAAAATGAGCAACAAACACACATCATTCTAAAACGAAATCGTTCAATCACGAGTGCCAGAATTTGGCCCCTGGCTTATGGTGAGTATGCGAAACAAAAAAGATGGGTCCAGCCTTTCTCCGGTTCACACAAAGTAAAAAAAAAGTGGGCGTAGAAAAAGACTTGGTAAAATTATCCATGCGTAAGACCCCAGAACAGTATCCTCCATTTTAAAAATTATCGGAAATGATGGCATAGACGTAGGCGTGTTAAATTTTGTATACACAAAAACCTAAGATGGGTTTGGCGAAAATTTTAAAGAAAGATTATGCAATTATAGAGTAAGAAGATGGACGTAAAGGAATGTGTGGTAAATTTGTATGTTCCTAAAAGATTACGGAGTATATTTAAATGAAAAAAATCGTAGAGAAGTTTCCTGTTTTGGGTAATTTAAAATAGATATATGCTACCAGCGAATAGTGTAGCTTTCCAACTGCGAAATACATAGTTTTCTAATTCAGTTTAGTAGTTTGAAACTAGTCAAACCTTTTCTATTTCTTATAATAATATAAGTATCGGCATATAAAAATTAAATATTCCAGCAATAGTTAAATATTCTTAAAACAACAGTTCTTCTAAGTTTTTGAAATTCTTATGTGGCCTTTTTTCTCCTCTTGTTATATTTTATTCTCTTTTTCTATTCAACTAATAATTTCCTTAAAAAGCTTAATAAATTCTAGAGTAAAAACGTGCTATAAAAACTGAATTGACAACCTTCATCATTTCGCATGTTTTTTCTATTAAATAGTCGATTTTTTATTTCATACCAGGAAAACAATTTTAGTCATAGAAATTTATAAATTTCGTTGTTTTCCAACTGCCACCCCCTCAAGACACATTTTGCACCACAAAGACGACTTTAAACTATTTCACTGTAAGCAATTAGATTACAAATATTTTTTTTTTTTTTTTTTTATTGAATATCACTTTTTGTTTTTTAAATAAGAAATGAAATTTTAATTTGAATTAATGGCACAAAATGAAAAAAATTACAGCTGTGTTTAATTTTCGAAAACAAAAGCACAAAAAACAACTCTCTAAATAAAAATTCAACGAAATGTTTATGAAAATAAAAACCCAAACACGTTTTTCTATTAACAACAATTTAGCATAAATTAATTTTCAGTTTTGTTTCAGCAAAAGTCAGTAGAATTTTGCTTAAATAATTATAAAGTAAATTTTATTAATTTTTGTAAAACGTAAAATTAAGTAACAAGCTGCAGAGGATAGACAACAGCTGCACAGTAGTACGAACACCTTTCTGTGGCGGTGTGAATAAAGTACCAGCAATAAGCGATTTTAATACTTTTCATTATTTACTGCTTTAAGAAAATTAATTTCAAAATTTTTAAGGCGACTTATAAATAGAATTACGTGGTTGCTCCAATACAGTGTTGTTCGAGAGATTATTTCATTGTATACCCATTTTACGGGTGCGTGAAGTTCTTGTAGGGTCAGAACCAATAATTGTTTTGAATAAAATCGTCATGCCTAGTTTGTGCGGCCGCCACTTGTTATGTAGCTGTAAGATGAAAACCTCTCCAGGTCAATGTCAGTGAGACTTTTTAAAATGAGGTATAAGACTTCATTAGAACTGCAACTCTTGATATATTTCTCTGTATTCTTATTACCCCAGGCCTTTGCCGAATAACATAGCGAGGCCTTAATATTTTGAACAATACCTTTAGTATGTGTTATGCATAGAGTTGCATTGGTGTCAGACAGAATTATTCATATTTATTTTTAGAAAAAAAAAAAAAAACTCAGAAAATTGGATTTTATTATTCTTAAAAATAATTTTTTACTCACAGAAAACGTGTTCCCAGAAAAATTTTCTTGTGTTCTCATGACTCCTGTAGAAATACTTTTGGCATCAATATTTCATACCGTAATGGATAGGAAAGTAAGGGTGTATCTTCAACCATTTCAAAGGAGTTTTTAAATGGATGGGCGTATCGCACTACCACCAAGCTTTATTGCTCTGGGCGTTGGTGATGATTTTTTTTCAATTTATGTCATAATTATTTTCACCTTGGCATATGGTAGACCATTAACAGAGCATGAGCCATTTACTTAACCACGATATCTATAGCATTTTAGAATGGTGTAGTAGAAAAAGCTTCCAGTTGCTGCATGCAGTTTGATTTACCGTGAGGATAGGAAAGCTACATGTGCAGCTGGTAAGTGAAATGGTAAGATGTCTAGCAGATATGGGTCCATTATTCATCGAATGCGATTATCTTAAAAAAGATCTTGATAGAACGAGAGAGAGAGAGAGAGGGAGAAGAAAAATGCGGAAAGTTTTCAACCAAAAAAGATAAGGTCAGGTACTCAGAAAGAGAAAGGGTAGGAGACAACTTGAGAATAGCGCTGTCACGCACGCACCGTTATCGAGCCATCTGCTGCTCCTACCAAAGAAAAGTAAGGAACTCATATGTGTCGTTATGGCTTGCAAAAGGCGACTAAAGTTATTTCTATACAAAACTCTTTGATCAAGGTCCTCCAACGTGAAATAGGTTTTAGGGAAATATGATACAGTTTCCTTTTCCCTCTACAAAAGTTACTGAAAGGTAAATTCTAGCGTGGTTTCCATATAAACAGCGTCTTGTCTACAAAAGGGAACAATGTCCTCATTTTAGCTAATCCATCGGCGATGTTATTGCCATGATAAGATCTAGGTCCAAACACACATTTAATGTTCAAATTTGAAAGCTTAGCCATCTTACTCAAAGATGTCTGACATTCTTAGGCAGATCTGAATATACAGCTAACTCCAGTTAAAAACTATATAGCAGCTTTAATTGGTATTATAGTTAATATATCTCTACCATATATCCTGTAAAACACAAGCCACCTGTTCGCTTTTTTATAGGGAAATATATTTGCATGTAGAGCTGTGATCTATCAACTGCGATACCGCTTACATGCACGGCAAACTCACAGTCTTGATGTCCATATACCTGTTGCGCTTAGCCACACTGCCAATTATCTTGGTGCAATATCCAGTTGTAGTCAGAATAAAAACATAAATAGAGCCTTAGTTGCAGTTTCTCTTAGAGCCCTTGTAATTCGCAATGATATGGCGTGAACGACCTTCTTTTCTCTTTCAGAAGTATGCTAGATACTTAATACTAACGGGCTATCCATTTCGTGGTTTCAAAAGTATACGACTGGAATTCGACATCTGTCAAACTAGGTTAGATTAGGTTGAATGGAGGGGTTTGTCTGCCCATGTTTTACGATATATACCTAAGCCAATATAGGCTTGTTGTGCGCTCCGTGGGTTTAACCGTGAAATCAGTTTGACCCATAGGTATATAGGAACTCCGTGTCATTCACAAAGTTCCTTAATTTCCTCCAGCATATGCCCCGTAATTGGGTTATGTCTGGTAAGGTGTCTCTCCCAAGATGGCTGAACTATCACACAATGCCTAAAAATTAACAAAACATACTACGAAAATGGTGATTCTGCCACAGCCATATATCCTGCTTTAAGAGGAGATTATGATTTACATAATCGTCTAACTAAGCAAGCAATTGGCAAAATTGTGAAGAAATTCGAAGAGACTGGAGCGGTTACAAATATTGTAAGGCTGAAAATATCGCTGCTGTAAGTGAAAGCGTTGCCGAAGGCCTGAATGTGTTGATTCCTCGTCGTTCTCAGGAACTGGGACTGTCTTACGGTGCATTATGGCGTATTTTGCCTTTAGGAATACACCTACATCCATATAAAGTCAAACTCACACAACAACTGAAGCCAGCTGACCATTCACAACGTCGTAGATACATGGAGTGGATGCTTGAACACCACGCGGCGGACGGCGATTTTTCGAACAAAATTTTCTTCTTCGATGAAGCACATTTCTTACTCGGTGGGTTATTGAAGAGAGGCCATTACATCCAGAAAAAGTCACTGTTTGGTGCGCTCGTTGGTTCGAAGATTCGGTTGGACCTTACTTCTTCCAAAACGACGATGGAACGACTGTTACCGTCAACTAGGAGCGTTATGATCATATGATAACCGAGGTGTTTTTGCCTACTATTGAAGAATACGACTTGGAAAATCTATGGTTTCAATAAAACGGTGCCACATGCCACACAACTCGATCGCAAGAGACGTAATTTCGCATGGTGGCGATATCGATTAATAATTAACAAAAGTTAAAAAAAGTGGATGTGGTAACTAAGCGGTGCTTTTTGTGTATATAACTGCCCGTGATTTGATAACATATGTATGTTATTTTCTGCTCTAGCATAATAGATACTTGCTGTGAATGAACGTTTGCTGTCCGAAACAATGCGAAAATATTTTGCCTTATCCAAAAGAATAAGTATAACGCATTTTAGTTGTGTAGGTATGAAAGAAGAGGACGATCTTGTATTTCTTTAAGACGCACTGTCTACTTCAGTTAAGTACCAATCTGGAGGTGTACTGCATCTGCCGAAACATAATTTTCAGTTGTTCTTCCGAAATCCCACCGGTGGTACATTTCTTGCTGATCTTATCCAGCTTGGTGCTCTCTTACTGGAGTACAAAAGTTGCAGGATGACTCGGTTATCTAGATACCCAAAAATATTAGACAGGTTCTGAGGGGTTGCTGCTTATGCTGAGGGACTTGCTGAAAACCACTACCGAAGGACAATTCGGCAGTAGGTGCAGCAGGATGATACTGTAGAGTCATCTACTCTGATCATAGGTTGAGGGGTCTTCCCTGGCTGAAACGTAGTGTAATAGTTAGTATCATAAGATCGTAAGGAAGGAAACGTAGACAACCCAACCGATCGTATGCCCTTCGGCCGTACAATGGAAATGGACTGGTGGCATCATTAGGGATGGTTAAAATTCTGATGTCCTTAGGAACTTCAGGCGTTCAGAGAGTAACACTAAAGCAGAGATTAGGTAGTTCAAACTCCTCAGAAAGGCATTGCAGTACTGGCCAAGAAATAAATTGCCACCCGAGCAGTGTGACCAACAGCTCGGGGGTGGTATTACACTGCTGGGTTTGATCCACCGTCGGCTTAGAGGTTCGATCCAGGTAACGACGTCAAATCATTCCACTTTTGCACTCCTGAAACTGCTACCTGCAACATCGTACACTGCCAGATAAGAAAACCCTCAAAACGTAAAGCTGAAATAAATCATTCCAAAATTCGTCGCATACAATGAAGAGTGGTGCAGGCCAAACTTGCAGAAGTACTCATAATTTCTTTCTACCCAAAACCTATTTTTCTAATTCTGGCACGATGTACCACATATGAGTTACTAGGATAAAAAAAAGTATGTGACTGAATTTAGTACATTTATTCTCTATACAACACCTATCTGCACATTGAAAGAGAAAATTGGAGCTACACAGAAAAAATTATCGTCAAAATATATTCAGTCAACCGCTTGCTTGAAAATGTTTTTCTTGTCACAGAATATTTTTTTGTGTCTATTAAATTATTGTTTGAGGCTGCAAAGTTGAATTTATTTTTCAACAAATATGTTACAAAATTAGTAACTGAATTTACGAATTTTGTTGCAGGACCTAAATTGAACAAAAATTTATTTGATACAGCTAACAATGTGTTTGAATGAAAGCAAATTTTTTTCTGTGTACATTTAAGTTTTTTCTACTTGATTTTAGTACGAAACGTACTGGAAAATTTTGGTACGCATAACACACAAGAACACTTACAACAAGTCGAATAGCAATTATTAAAGAAATTCAATTCTGTCATGGCTTGAAATAAATAAGGACTCCTTGGGTGTATTTGTAACCAGCACTGGGATGTGCTTGCATAAGTCTTGAGTTTTGTTTCAATTTTCTAATTGCTGCTATAGCTGAATTGGTGGAGTAGCTTGACTGCCAGTAGTTAAGTTCCACACAGAGAAAAAAGCACCTAATAAAGTAGAACAAAATCAATAAGATATCTCTATGGTTTTTTTTTCAAGAAGGATTCCTTATTATTTTAAATGGGAAAACCTTATTGAAAAAACAACAATTAATGAAAATAAAAAGATGATTTACGTGTGTTTACATAGGAAACTAATAAAACCAATAGGGAAAAATTATTGGGATAACCTAATAAAATCAATAAGAAATCGTTATTGTATACAATTTACAAGAAAACCTAATAGAATCAATAAGTTCTTCTCTATAGAATTTTTTTGGGTACCATGCAAATCGGAAACTGAGTAAAAACAAACGGGAGTAACAAGTTTTCTTCTTGGTTTTATGAGTTTTTCTTGTTGAGACAATTAATAAGATTTGCAACATGGAAATAATAAGAAATACCCATAGAAAAATCTTCTTTTCTCTCTGCTGGGATACCCCTCAGCCTAAAAACGTTTCAAAGAGAAAATCTTATTGAATCTATTAGGAAGTTTTCGCTCTGTGCAGGTTTAAATCAGCAAAGAGACCAAATAATTTATAAATTATTGTTTAATTGAGGAGGTAGAGCGCATTATTTTATACCCATATGAATTTGGGATTAAATAGGCTTCGCAAACATCATCGAATCAAGTGCATAGTCATCACCTTCAAAACGAATGTTCTTAATTCAAGAACAGCATGCTTGCTTTCACGTTTGATTTTAACCATACTCAATCCAAAATGAGAATTAAGTATAGCTTAAATCCACCAGAAACTGCGATTAAAGATGGCCAACATAAGGTATTTAGCGCTTGAATAATCTGTACTTAAAACAAGCTCAACATCCTCGATTTAAGGAAATCCATACTTACTGTACTTCTGACACCGCTGGGGATTGATTTAAGTACAAATGGATTGAATTAGTTTTTCTGTGTAGGGTATCTGTAATAGAGTCAAACTGGTACATCAATTTTAATTATCGCTCGACAACAGAAACTATATTCTACACTCATACAGCAGCAGCTCCTTAGCAAACTTAATTAGCAACAAATAAGAAAATCTTAAGGCGGCAGTAAGCTGAATTTAAAACCAAAACAAAAAATATAAATACTTAGACAAATAAACCAGAAACTAACAGAATAATAATGACAAAAAATAAAACAACTTTTTACATTAAGCCATAGAAATACAATTACAGACACATGCTTGCATACGTATACATGCTAGTATGCACCCATAAGTACATATGTACCTACATACATACATACGTACCCGTTCAAATGCGTCAAGTAAATCCACTATATCGGCTTTTATTGATAGTTTCGTGTATGTGTGTGTATTCGTTTCTAAATATTTTTGTTTCCATTTAAAAAATTTTGTTGTATATATACAACTTACATATGTACATATTTTTTGTATATTTAATGTGCATTTATTTCTTTATATGTACCTCCATTTTTATTAACAGAATTAATTTTTTTTCTTTCTTAAATTTGTTGTTGTTGCTGTTGTTGTTGTTTTTAGAACCAAAACCGAACTTTAGAACATTTGATATACAGCTAAAACAACAACAAAATAGATTTGAAAAAAAAATATTTACGCGACTTGAAATTGCAACGAGTTTTGTTGGATTTTTGTTCTGTATTTTACCTTGAATAAATCTTGTTTAATTATATTTTTTTTTATTTTTTGAACAGACAGTATTTGGAATTTATTAGCATTAAAAAAATGCAACAACTACAAAAAAATTCAATTTTTCTAACAACTATGAAGTGCACTTGAAAAAATGTTATTGTTGTTGTGTGCAAGAAATATTCAAAGTTTTTTTCCTATAGCTTCAGCCACAAAATTCGTAAAAATGTTACGTAACAAAAAAATATTATACATTGTATGCAAAATTTTGATTCGTGTTTTGCATGTTTTATCAATAGATGAATATTTCACCTTTCCACGGACCGATAATTGAAATGTGCCAATTTTTAATCCCTAATTTTTAACAATAGAATTTTCTTTTAAATTACACGTTAAATACCTGAATTTAATTTCTTGAGTTATATTTGTATATAGTATGTACATACATACACATGTACATAAAATGAATTACATTATTATTTTCTTTAAAAAAAGTTTTTATTATTTAGTGGTTGTTATGTTATGTTTTCGGGGGGACGTATTTTGTTACGATCTGTTACGTAGGGGGGGGGGGGGGGGGGGGGGATATGCTCAAGTAATAACAAATAATGTATTATTACAGCGATAATAATTTTTTTTAATAAATTACATATTTAATTTTATTTCCTTTTCCAGATCACTTAAGCTGCATACGTGCGCATATGTGGGTACTCACAATCTGAAAATTTCTTTATTTTAATGAAATAATTTGAAAAGTTTTTCAAAAACTTTAAGTTGCCTAAAAAGAAACAAAATGGCAGAATGTTCATATGCCAGGTGTTTGCTGGAGCGTCGTCTAATAAAACGAGAATTAATGAAACACTCCAAGGACATGCTAAATATTGTGGGTAAGTAAAATATTTTAGCGCCATGATAATTTATTTACTATAAGAGTGCCTCAGGTCAGGACATTGTATAATTAAACTCGCATTGTTACAGTTTTATTTTGCTCATTAGACTCAACTGTTAGTTATTATTTTACACCTGATATGGCTGTTAATTCGAGCCTGGTGTAAACAAATAGATGCTAGCAAGTTATTATTCTATCAGCTACAGATTTGGTTATTTGAATTGGGAATATGCACGTGACTGTTATGGGCTCACATCACTCATGCTTACGATCATTATAATTTTCCTTATGTACTTTCACGCACGGGCCTCAAGTCACGCAAAACCCTTCTTTAATCACGCATGAAAAATTCTCACGAGCAATCAACGCTTGCGTTGAAACAAAAAATTTTGTAATTTATACATATGTATATGTACATACATCTGTGGTCCGCAGCGATAGTAGCCTAAGTATTAAGACACAGTTTCGAGAAAGCCATATTTTTTATGTGAAGTTCTTGGAATGTTTTAATATATAAGGAGTTATAGTTCTAAGGCGATCATATAAGAGGTAATAAAAATTTATCTTCTACAACATTTTGGCTTTTATTGTAAATTATATTATGGACTGTTTCAAACTTTTTTACAAACTTCGTTAGAGACATGAACGTTTTACACATTTATGAATTTCTGTTCTGCTAGGAACACAACTGGGACGAACGACGAATTTTTCGCCTCGAATATTCGCCGTCAAAAATAAAACACATTGGTGTATACATATATGAAAATGCACACAGTCACAGCGTCGGTCGAAATTCGTTGTACGCGGCGAACTTGCAATAGATTTATTTCTATTTCTTACGCGGGAAAAAGACGAACAAATCGGTACCATGTGGCCGTTTTGGTTTTAGTTTTCAAGTGTTTTAGTGAAAACAGTTAATTTTTACTTTAATGGTTTTTATTTGAAGTGCTAAGCTTTGACTTTTTGCATTTAAAATAAAAAGCCCACATATTAGATTATAAAACATGTTTGTAGTGTTTAATTTTTTGTTTTTGGTAATGCTAAATTTTTTAGCAACCAATTTTTTTAATATGGTCACCCCATCAGCTGAGATAAGATAATGTAATAAGATAAAGTTGAAAAACTGAGAAAATGGATACAAACGAAATTATAATTGAAAATATTACACATCATGAATGTTTATATAATCTGGGATCATGTTCATTATTTTAATTATTTTTTCAAAATTTTAAATTCTTTGATTCATTTAATTTTTTTATCTTTGAACAAACAATAAACAACTTTATAACAGATGATTTTGTTTTTCGTCGTTATTGTGCTTCATACGACGAATTTACATAGCGAATTTTAACCGCAGTATTCGTCGTGTTGGGCGAAATTCGTCGTTTGTCCCAGTTATGTTCCTAGCATTAGTAGAATATTACAGCATGTACATATATAGCTCTATTTTGCTTTAAGTCGACTTAGGTTGTTATCGCAAAACAACGGATAATTATGCAGCTTTACTTTGCTTGCGTTTTAATGTCCGCCCTGACGTCGAAAAACACCATCACTTGCTGCAGTTCTACAGAGCCCGTTGCAATGTTTACAATTTTTCATGCTAATTGCTTTAAAATTTGATATTTATTATATAGAATATAGAATTCTTTTATGGTTCATTAAAATGTTACATTGACATATGTATGGTAAAACGGAAAAAATATACATGTACTTATAATATAAATCTTATACTAATCCAGTATTATGTAAACTTTATCACATTATTATAATGTTTAAAAGCGAAAAAAGGAAGATATACAAAAATAAAAAAGTAAAAGTAAATTGATAAATATTTAAGAAATATGCAGAGAGATTTGAATTTATTTATTTGAGAAGAAATCCAAAAGTGTTTTAGTAAAACTGTTTTTTCCCTGAATGAGTTTAATATATATTGGTAAACCATTCCATAGCTTAATAGCGTTAATGAAAAACAATCTGGATGTATTGAGGTGCATGTGTCTTGGTGTTATAAGTGTTATAATTCGAGAAGATGTACCAAAAGTGAGTTTTTCGTACAGATAGCCGGGATAAACTTCTTATGGATAAATAGTCATTAAGTTCACAACCTAAAAGCAAATTTCGCCATGACGAAACACTAGTGAATCGGGATATACCAAATACATAGCGTGTTGCGCTGTTGAACGCTACTTGAAGTTTGTGTAGGGACTGTGAGTCAAGCTTGCTATAAACTTGCGCCGAATATGCAATCATGGGTAGTATGAGTTGCAGTACAAGCTTTCTTTTCACAGCTGTCGGAACATAGCTGCCGGTCATTCTCAAATTTCGAAGAGTGAGAAACACACTTCTTACAACCATGTTAATATGGTCTTTACAGGTTAGTGTAGAGTTAAGGTGAAATCCCAGATATTTTACTTTATTAACATACTTTAGCTCAGCCTTACCAAGATATATATTTGGGAATTGAATACAATTGAGTTCTCGCCTACATATCGGTAAGACAAATGATTTCTCAGGATTAAGTACTAGTTTATTGGCCAAGGTCCATGCACCAATTAAGACTAAGTCATCATTTAACCTATGACACATATCCTCAAGTAGACCAACACGATTAGATGCGTATAGCAGAATGTCATCAGCATAAGCATGTATTTTTGCATAATTTACCACAGTAAAGATGTCGTTAATGATATGAAATCCTTAAGAAATAAACTACTTCATGAAGATTAGGCCCAAAGGCACGGTATTTTATTGATTTGCTTTCTCTTTAATGGAAATATATTTTTTGTATCTCTATATATGAAATAAATTTAAGCACATATTTTTCCGGTATCTGTATTCATATTAATCTCTTTATATAGCTATCTAGCAAGATTTACTTTTGCAATCCAAATGATAAACTTTTAGATACATAATTTCAACTTAAACATTTACTTAGTTGCTATAAAATTAGATTCTCAATAATCAGACAAGATTAAAAACTAAATCTATGAAAGCAGACGAACAAAAACCAATATGCTTGTATCAATGCATGTTTATAAATATTGGTTCGTATCTAACGAAACCACTAATGCAGTAAAAAGTACATATACATACAACGAAATAAGCAAAAATTTGTGCAAAAAACTAATACATTTAACAAGGTCTCTTGCCTTACAGTCTGCACTACGACCAGCTGCTTATATAGCCATTTATATACACATAAACAGATTTATGTTTAACAGTTCGCCATGACCATTATTTAGTTGGAAATATTTTTTTTTCTTTTCTCTATCTGTATCATCATAGGGAGTAGAATAGTATGAGGAATTTTATTTGGTTTTTCCTTTGGTAGCAAAAATATTTGGCATAAAAAGGAGTTTAGATTTCATTTTTTTTTTCTTTCTTGTAAGTTGTGTCTCTAAAATATTGTCGTGTTTGTTATAACACCTTAAATTGAATTTTAAAAAATTCCAATGCTTGAAATTTAGTTATTATTATAATTTTGTCTGCAATAAAATTAGTTAATATAAAATTAAGGTTTAGGTAAGGTTAAGTTGATTGGAGGGGTTTGTTTTCCCATGTCTTGCGATATAAACCTAAGCCAATATTGGATTGTAGTGTGCTCCATGGGTTTAACCGTGAACCAGTTTGACTCATAGGTCTATAGGAACTCCTAGGAAGCATCTAGCTTACTAGATGCTTCATAGGCACTGTCTTTTCAGCTTGGGATAGCGCAGGTATAAAAGTCTTTTATTTTCATTCAACTTAAAATATTCCCCCTAATTCATAAAAATTATAACAGGCTTATAAGACTGCTATTTGACATATTTGTATGGAAAATCTTTCAAATAAGAGCTTTATAAACCTGTTATAATTTTTATGAATTAGACGGTTTAACTTTAAACTGATTGAAATTTAAGTCTTCTATCCTCGTAACAAGAAAACCAAACACTTGTTGCCTTAAATTTGAATTTAATATGTATGTATCGCTTGAAGAAGAAATACCAAACTTAAAACTATTCCTTAAAAGGAGCCTTACAAGCATAACCGATTTTGCTTTTTATTAAAGTCCTTTGATTTATAGTAGATGCCACAAAAAATATCAGCAGGGTATTGCAGCCGAACCAAAAGACACGAGGATAACGGAAAAACATTACTTCTCATACTTCCACAATGAAGTTGGCTACACGAGCAAGAAAACAGATAATGCTATTGCATAACCTCCTGCAAAGGACTACTTTATCTAATGTATTTTTTGTTTGTTTTTCAAACCACCTGCTTAATATATACGATTTTTTATATATCTTTTCACTTTATATCATTTCCACATTTTTGTCCACTTCTCTTTGTCAGCAGCTTCTTACCGCATCCCTTTTATTTTTTAATTCATTAAAATTACAACAAAAGAATGTCAAGTGTCTTTGGCACATGTCCACAATTGAGAGTGGAGTTAAAATACTTCCTTATTACCAGCACCTTACAACATTTACTTGCCGCAAACGCTGCACTCGAACTAGTACCATAGAAAATATTTGGCTGTTAACATCATATGTATATGGAAAAACATCGAAATCCTTTTTTATTTTTGAATGCGTGTTTTTCGGTGAGTGCATGTAACTGTGTACACATATGTACGCATGTATGTGTCAGGATTGTCTTTGTCAGTTTTATTTTTTAGTTGTCCTCATTTTGTTTACAACAGTTTTGCTATTATGCCAAAAAAATCTTCCTTTTCTATTGCATACACACTTGACTTTCTCAGATACACAACACACGCACACAAACATGAACCAAATCTTTTGTTCAAGTAACCATGTATACATATATATATAAAGTTGACCCAAACCTGTTGCCATTTCTAGGAAACACACAACAGCATTTTTATGCAACAGCATATTTTTTTCTTCCTTTTATTGCAAATTTACTAAAGTGATGACGACAACAACGACTGGTCTGTGTGTCTGTATTCGTGAACGAAACACAAATCTTGCGATACCGAAAAAAAATCATGTACTTGTGTGAAGAAGCAACATGTTGTTTTTTTGCTCAGTAAAAACCACTATCGAAAAGCCAAGGAGGAGTTAAAAGTACCGACCATAAAATGCAAAATAATGGAGCGTACTGAAGCAAATCTAACAAAAAACGATACTAATA
This sequence comes from Sturmia bella, assembly GCA_963662145.1. NCBI lineage: Eukaryota > Metazoa > Arthropoda > Insecta > Diptera > Tachinidae > Sturmia > Sturmia bella. Next base: position 71,692,578 of record OY759168.1, read on the forward strand.
CTTAAACTGTATGTGTGTGTGTATTATTAGCGGATGTTGTATGTGTGTGTGTAAAACGCCAGCGTGAAAATACAGTCAAAACCAAGCCCAAAATAATCATCATCTGTTAAGCAAAAAGAAGATTTTCTTAAAAATAAAAGTATTAGGAACTCAGCAAAATATTCTGATGCTTGAAACGAAACAGCAAATGCAATCAATATACACGTGAAGAAAATAGGATTGTAGTAGGGCTTTAGAGTACGAGTGTTGACTTTGCTCACGGCAACGAAAACCGTTTTTACGGCTTCTGCGAGCAGTACTTCGAACCTGTGGGAGTTTCTAACGCTATTTACGACTGATCTTAAGCTTTTTTCTAGTGACAAGAGATGTGGGACTCCTAGGATCCTAAATTTTGCGGAGCTTGAGTGAGAAATAATGTAAGGCCTATTTTTAGGCGGGATCCACCGCTTGCTTTCGAACTGCTAGACTGAGTAAGTCCTTCCAGATCTTGATGCCAAACTCCCAGGGGACTTTTTGCCAATACACTGTGGTCATGTCTGTTGAGCAAAATGTATTATACAAATACTTGCTTAAAATACACTTTGTAAAACAATTAAAAAAAAAAATATGTACATATATAAATATAAATTATGTTTTTGAGTTTTATGTTAATAAAAATAAAATATTTTTTATTACTTCATATTGTACCATCTAATAAAGAAGAGCAAATATAAATTCTTTTAATTAAAATTATCACATCCACTGGATATTGTATACTGATATAATCAGCTAGTCCAACAATGTCTAAGTTACGCTGAAGGGAATTAGTTTTGCAACAAATGCCTCCTAGTAGTAAGTAGTAGTAGTGTAGGGGATTTTGGGAGCATAGGGGATGAGCTATGCCTCCAGATGATATTGCATAGGATCATGTTTTATAGGTCGCCAGTTCTGCCAACGGTGAGAGAAATTTTTCTCTGATCAGTGGTCAACCCGGTTTCATTTACAAGGGTTTTCAGCTGAAGATGTTTTGCAACGCGTTGCTAATTTTTTTTTTTTTAATGGGTGCAGCTTGATATTTAAGCAACTGTATATTTATATGTAATCAATATTAACTGTATTATTTAAATGTTGAAATTAAGAAAACTTTTGATTTTGAGTACCAATGCTTTTAGTAACATTGCATACCTAGGAAAGGAAAAGAAGTCTTCTGGCACTCTGAACTTTTACAAAATAGACAAAAAATTGTATTCTTCCCAACTAAAAATAATGCAAAAAACACATTGCAAACCAAGTTTGTTTGCAGAAGTACAGAAATGCTGCAATATTTTTTACTTTATAGTGAGAGGAATTTATTTTAGAGTTTATAGCTCATTCAAATGCACAGCGAAACCTAATTCTTGAAACACCCGAAGGCCCAGGTTCAGGTGTGTCTGAATAGTTCCAAATAGCCGACCGATAGTCGGCTATCGGTCTCATGCACTGGAATAGAAGAAAATGACTTTTGACCTCAACTAATAGAGGAAGATCCCGGTCTCATTGTTGATCCGGTTTCATTATCACCATTGACGGGTGATGCTATTAATGCATTTTGTTCGATCACTAAGTCCAGTAGTTTACCTTTTAAGCAATTTAATTAATATTGCTATTGGTTAGATTAGTCGCGACAGTAGATGGGGAATCCTAAAAAGACACCAGTGCTTGGTTTTCTACTCCTACAATATATGGGTATTTCCATGAAATGGTCCACCGTTAGTTAAAAAATCAAAACGCTCGCACAATTTTTTTAAGCACAGAAAATTAAAAAAAAAAACTATTGACATTTTATTATGTAAAAAAAATGTTAACTTATAATAATTTTAAATGATGGTAAAAACTTCTGAAAATATATGTTAAATTACAAAAATATGTATGAAGGTAAAAAGTGTCACGTGCGTAATGTAACGTGCGTAATCAGAAAATTTTTTTTTTCTTAGCCAACCCATGCACACTTGTTTTTGAACAAACCATGATTATAAAGGTCCATTAATAAACAATTCGCCTACTTTTGCAATATTTCATGCTGCTTTAAAAAGCACTTACGTTTTTTGTCACGTGCGTAAGTCAACTTTGATCGCATGGAACTTGGGTACCCAGTGCTCAATTTTCCAATATATATACTTTTTGGAAGGAACTCATCACATTAAATGTCAAAATTCCATTCAAAAATTCCAACCTATTTATATTTTTATAATATTCAAAACAATTAAACGTGTACAAATGTCACGTGCGTAACCATGGAAACACCCATATATAGATCTTGAAGCACCTGTTAGATGGTAACCAACGCTTCAGGAAAAAATGCCTTTCGGATTAATCCTTATGGACTGCTCTTCGTCAAGCAGTAAATAGGTATCGCAGAGATCACTGCAGCGAGGCTGAAATTTTCGAGGAGCTGTTGCTGATCTTCAAGCTATAAAGTGGTAGTTGATTAAACGTAAAATCTCTTCTTCTCTTAACCAACAAAATTTTTTAGTTCATATTTTTTGCCATTGAAAACTTGGATGACAGGCCATTTCTCCTCTTTATAAATAATTATTTCTTACATCACGTTACCAAAAAAGCAACCCAGCTACAAGAAGTAACAGAAGGATGAACATGAAGATGGTTTAAGCACAATTCTGTAGGTACAGAATTTGAGTATTTCCGCATGGAAGGCAAGTGCTGTCATTACTTTTTGTTGCTTTATTTTCATTTAGAGCACCCACTTGTAGCTTCTAAGTAACCACCCAGTCAGCTGCTAAAATAGTTTATCGGACACTTTTTTTTTATCAAGTTCTATGTATTTTGTTGTGCTGACGATAAAACAAAACTTGAAATTGTATTTCAGTCGATTTTATGACAGGACAAACTGATGGCAAAGAGAAGGGCGGTAGTGTGAATGAAATCGACAAGTATGGGAATATTCGCATAATGATTTTAACGTTAACATATTAATTTTACTCTGAAATTTAGTTCCAGTAGCTGACGCCAAACTGACTGAAGTCAAAGGCAAATCTTGACTGTAGTGGCTTCAAAATACACACCATGACTATTTCACTAATACCTTTAAAAGGAGGGGAGCAAATTATTATTCTGCTGCTATAGATGCATTAAGGTGTGTTTACCAATTATCTAAAAAAAAAAATTTTATGAAATTAAAATTCTTAAATTTATTTTTGGCTACAATTTGTCATTTTCTAACGACACCTGCTTCTTCTATTGCTACCATCACGTTTACTTTATTCTGCAAACTAATAAAACAAAAGCTCAAAAACCACCTGTCTAAACTTAATATCTTCATAAAAAAAGATTGCAACATCGTTTTTTATCACGTTTTTCATTCTATTGTTTCCTGTTCACACAAAACTATACTTTTAAGTTACAAAAGAATGAGTTGAGTGAAAATAATAATGCTGACATTGTTGGGAAAAGAAAGCAGAAATACCCGGGCAGGAGTAAGCAGAACACGATGAAAACGATTGGCGATGAAATTTTCGTAACAACAAAAGCTAACACATACACAAAAACACCCTCACATTATGATACTTACCCTGCCGGCATTTAGGTAGCAAACTACAAGAAAAAATCGATTTGTATATCACTTTTTTAACGAAATGAGTTTTATCAATTTTCAATGATGCTCAATACTTTTCATTTGGTTACTCAACACCACCCAATTCTTTTAACGATTATTTGAATATTTCAGCAACAGGTAGCTACTTTCTTGCATTTGAATGCGTATGTCCATATGCGTCTGAAATAACTATATATGCATATGGAATATGTACACTCAGAGTATTTTCGCAGTAGCTGACTGTAGTTTATTCTAGAAGTAATCAGTGCAATTATTTTTGAATGACAAAACCTTTAAAACATAATGAAATTTTAAGTTTAACTGGTTTGTATAGTTGCTGAAAAACTTAAATACAGATAAATACGGATTTTCGCTGACAGTTAATAATGACAGTAGTAAGTTATGTTACACATATGTATGTATGTATGTACATGAAGGAACCAAGCTGTTAATACGTATATACATATTTATTTTGGTTTCTACATACATACATATGTAGCATACATACTCTACTTCAATTGATTGTTGTTGAATTTGTTCTGATCGTTGCGATGGCTGAGTAGGTATGGCAGCTGATTTCAAGTCGGGATGCTGCATGTTCGAATCTCAGCAGAGGCTTTGCAGTACAAAAATTAAATTAGCGAATTAAAAAAGAAGATAATACAGATAGAAAACTATAAAATAAAATGACCACCTAAAAGAAAATAAAAATTTTTTTTACAAATTGATTACACATGAATTGTTTGACAGTTAGAAGAAAGGAAAAATCTTTATTTTTACCGATTGGGTTCCGTAGATTTTTAACATTTAAATTCAAATGAAGTAATAAGTAAATTTCAATGAAAAATGAGTAGGACGGTTTTTAAATGAAATTTCATTTATTTTAAAGGCTGTTTTCAGTTAATTTTACTGACAAATTTTTCGGAGTGTATGTGAGTAGAGTAAAAATTGTGTTTTATTTTAACAAAAGAAAAAAAAAACCAGATTGTTCTTTTCTTTTATTATCACCATTAGTGTTGGTTGATAACTCCAACTTTATCACAAAAAAATAAAGAAAAATCCAACTCAAGCCTGATAAAATTATTAACAATTGTTGTTGTTTTCTTTCACAACATTGCGATCGCTAAGTAGGCGCGGGGGCTCAGCAGTCGTAAGATTTGGGGTTCGAGTCCCGCCAGAGGAAACGAAACACTTCGCAATTCAAAAGCAAAATAACTGAAATTATGAGAGAAAAGGAACATCAAATGAAATGAAATAAAATTAAAAAAATAACCACTGAAAAAATAAAATCAATCATCGTTTTTTTTTGCACTAACTTTTAGGTGACTAACTTTAAGTTAGTTAAAAAATAGTGTGCAAGAGTCGAACAATTGACTTCCTGCTAGTTCTTTGACATATTAAAATATCCAGTTATTTCCATTGAGTGTAAGACAGTCACAAACCATCATCAATTCAAAATGTATTGAGTTACCGACAGGGTAATAATACACAACTACAAGGTCTGCAAAATTCGGAGAATAACGAAAAAGCTATATAAAATAGAAAAAAAAAAATCAAAACTACAGATTCAACATCATCGTCTTCATCGCCACCAACATCACCACTTTAGAAATGTTTTTTTTTTTGTTCCCGAACTTAAAGCGCAACCAGCTATTATAGCAACAAAAATAATAACGAAAATAAAAAAAATAAGAGCACAACACCAAAACCTACAACTACTGAGTGCAACACAGCCAACACATTCTAAAGCATCGTTGGGGTGGTAGTAGTATGTTATAACTACTACTACTACTACTACTATGGTAGGGGTGTAGTTGTTGCTGTAATTGTGTTAGTAGATGTGTGTTCTATTTTTTAAAGTTGTTCCTTTTTTATTTCGTTACTTATTTTGTGTCCCTGGCCGAAAAGAGAAGGAGCAAGATAATGTATTTTTTGTAGTTTTTCGTTGTTTATATTAATAGGTGTGTGTGTGTGTGTATGGGGCGATGTCTGGTATGTATATAAAGCAGATTTGGTTGATTTAGAAACGATTTTTGGTGGACTTAGCCAAAAAGTACTTTTCTTCTCAGCTGCCATATAAAACTCAAGACGTCTGAGAAATTTTGTGTACGTTCAGCTTTCAATTAATATGTTTTTTCTGTCAACACAAGGAATCAAAGTAAAAAGCGTGTATATGTATTTTTGTTAAATGGTAGTGAAACAATTTCTTACACAATACTCAGTTCATTTATACATAAAGAAACTCCCGTAGATATAACCTCATTTCTACTTCTAGCCACAGTGAGGAATTGGAAGATATTAATGTTCTTGGTATTAATATTCAGCGTAATCTTCGTTGGACTGGCATATTTTTCATGTCACAAAAGAAGTATTAAAGTGTCTTGATTGTCTGAAGCAAAATTGTGAGTGCAAGACATATTTTATGCCATTTGTATCACCTAGATCCGACTGAAAATGAAATGCAACTCTCATGCTTGAACCGCTTTCTTGAATCAAATATTTTGACATTGTACGACCATGTGCAGGAGAGAGTGTAAAAGGTTATCGGTGACAGTAGAGTATCTTTTGACTCACTGGAGCATCGTAGCAGTATGGAAACGTTACACTGTTCCATTGCCATGATAATGTACACAGCTCTGAGAAGATCAACAATCTTTTCTGCGAGGAGCGTATATTTCGAAGCAATGCACGTGCATCCTGCCCTACACGGCAGTTTGCATTCGATTGGCTGACGAATCGCACAAAGCATTACGGAAAGAATGTATGCAGATGATAAACTGCATTGATGATTAACGTACACAAGCACTTGTAGCGCAAATTATTTTCCTAGCCGGGGTAAGCATCGCCTGCCAGGGTCAGTCCAAGGTCTGCTGCCTTTAATGTGGCACGAGTTTCCGCACTTGTCATAGAGCATTTGTTGTTAACTCAAATAAATAAGAGTCAAAATTCAGATGCGACGAGATAAATGCTTCGGATCTCGGTCGGCTAGCAATTGCAATCGGTAAAATTTACCAGGTAGCTGCGATATGTGACCTTTTGTGTACGTGTTGCATTGATGTGTGTAGATATATGCAGTTGCTACTGCTAATATCGAGAAAAAAAAATGTATATTGTTTAAAGAGTGTTTTGCATGTGAAACGTTTTCCTTATTTATTTATATCTACAAATATTAACATACATATGCATTTATGTATCTAATTAACTTAGTTTAGTAAAATAATCAGAATAACATTCCCCCAAGTCGAAGAGATACAGTAAATCTTTGTATTATCCACTATTACTAAACGTTAAATTTCTGTAGCAAATCCAAGGTTTTCCTATTGACGATAGATAATACGGGAGCAGAAGATGAAATAAGATAATTTAAAATTTCTTCAGTTTGAGACTCTTTCTGGACACAAACTGTTGAAGGTGCTTAAAATCCCGATCTGGGTTTTTGTGGTTCTTCTGTAAGTTCTGTAATGGGCAGAATGCATTATTTTCCATTATTTCCTTTCCATGGCATAGAACTTCATGTACTGTTGGTGTCATTTCTTTCTACGGATATAGAGTTAGCAGTAGTATTGATACCTGCTCGCAATACTTTCCAAACTTTGTTGTATTTATTTCATGTTTACTACTGACTGCCATTAAACCAATGCTGATTTTTTGCAACATCATTGAATTTAATAAAGTAATTTTTGCTGCTTATCCATAATATATAAAAAATCTTCTATCTGTATTTCCATCATTTGTATCTGTATTTCCATATCTTACGGAGGGCTTATCAATATTAATCCGGTCTGCTGTTTGAACTCTTTTTGAGTTCTCTGCTTTTATTAGCTCTCATTAGTTCTTTGTTTTTGCAAGCACATGTTTTTACATTTTCGGGAAAACTCCTATACTTTAGATCATATGCCAGATGCAGATATTATTCCAAGAAGCGTATTCAGGGATGGAGAGGAGAGATTTCAAATTTGAGAACTTCGTCATTTATCGTTCTCTCCTTAGATGAAATCGAAAATTTCGATTTATTTTCACCACATATGGAACAATGCCAATTTGATGATGTTGTGCCCGTTAATGCATTGTTAACTTTTCCATCAATCATAGTTAATTTCATATTGAAAGAAATTCTGAAAAAATAATTATCAATGGCAATTGAAATATGCTCAGTACGTTTTATTTCGGAGTCAATAAAATTAATAAAATCTTGTGTTGAAGTCTTCGTGTCCTTTTTATATTCGAAGCTAATTGGCATACAAAAAATTTCGATCCAGACATCTTCAAAACTTGTTGATGGACTGTTACTATCGGCATAAATATTTACGAATTCTTAAGGGGACTAATGAAGCCATGAATACACTTTTAAGTTCAAGTGATTGACCTGTGGTAACTTGCTTGTACTCTGAAAGCAATGACGAGCCATCACACTACCATTTACAAATCAGCTGCAAATTGCTGCTATTTATTTTTTTAAACTGCTCCGTTATTAAAAGTGAAGCTATCAGGGAAGCTGTATTTTCCAGCAGAGTTGACACTTTAACGCTAACTTTATGTTTATCGGTGTCAATAGGTGAGCGTAAAATACTTTTCTTTCTTTCCTGTACTGCCCCATATGATGGCAAAACTTTTACACCTTTCTCTCTTTTCTCAGAGTGATATATTTATCACTAGTTAATCCAAACTGCAACATCAGAGCAAAGGCTTCTTCCTCGGTAAAAACTGATTCAGATTTAGTTGTTGGAATACTTTTAAAAATTCGCTTAAGCCGTCTAGGAGATGCACTTGCCAGAACACCAGCAATTTTTCCAGCATCTGAATGAGAGGAGGCATTAGTTGTCTTAAACAAAGGAATTCCTGAAAAAAGAGCGAATACATGCGTGTATGCACATATATAAATTTCTACCTCCTTACACTACAATATTTTTATTTATGTAGACGATTTTCTTCCAAAATCCCCAATACAGGATATGACGTAGTTAATAGATAAAATTTGAAACCGATGAGATTTACTACTTAGAACCCTGGTATTCCCAGAAAAAAAATCAATAAATCCCACAAATGCGATTTTTCAGTATTCATCGCTTTTTTCTTATGATTTATAATTGTTATTATTTACTGCTAAAAAATTGTCATTTAAATAGAAAGCCATGTACTTAATAGGAAAAATATAAAAACCGGTAGGATTTACTTCTTAAAACCCCGTAATTCCCAGAAAATATAAAAAAAAAATACCAAAAATGGGATTTTTTAATATGTTTGCTATATTTTTTGCATTTTTTGTAAGGTGCAGCTGGAAGTGAATTTTTAACAACATACTAGACCTTAGGATCGTATAAAAAATTGTTTGTTTCTAGCTTTGGGATTGGAGAAAAACGCCATAAACCACCAACTTGCTATAAGGTTTCCTCTTTTTGGAAACACTGCTTTCTTAAAACAGAAAAATTTTTAATTTTCTTTTCTGTCGTAATATTCAACATAGTATATTCTTTCAAACAAATATAAACATAGCATAAATGTTGTGACAAAGTTTTTTTATAATTACGGAATATGAATACTTTTTTCCACAAAAAAAACGGGAAAAAATCGAGTTGTTTAGGGATTTGAATAAAAACTGCATATAATTCTGATTAGATAAACTTTTCAAACTAACTCTTTTTTTGCAAGATTAAAAGTTTTGTTTTAAATCTAGAAAAGAAAAGGAAAAGATTTTTCAAATCCGACTAGTTTTGTCTCTGCGAAACAGGCCAGAACAGGGAAAAAATTACAAATTTGAATAGTATTCGTTGTGTATCTCTTAATCTGCAACTGAAAATCCACCAATATTGCATATTTTTTAAAGCTCTTGAAAGGAAAAATTGTCCTACAAAATTTCGGTTTTTTAGATCAAAACCATAAGTTTGACATGCTTTCGAATTTTTCACATACCCTTGGAGACCCAATTTAGGGGCGTAGATCTCGGCCCCCTTTGGGTGTATAATGTTTAAACTCCAAAATTAGGCTCAACAATAGTTTCTTAAGATATGTTTGAATTGTTATTACAATCGGCTTACAAGTTTAGAAATTGCAGAATTATTTCCATTTTTTTTTCAAACTCCCCCACTGTGCGCCTTTGTGGATTAATATTGATATTCATCTTCATTAGCAAAAGTCGCTAAAGGTCGATATGCTTGAAAGACTGTTTTAATCGTAGCTGCAATCAATCATCTTCGATCACTCAATTATGTTAATAGTTTTATTGACTCAAATTAAGGTTTCAGAGGGTTTTCTACACCAAATCCGAAATCTATTGGAAATGAGCCATTACTATATACACTCTTGCATTATTTTTGAGTTTTCAAATTCATTTAATACACCCGACACAAATAAAAAAAAAAACGTTGTTTGTGGATGTTCCTTTTTGCGCATAAAAAGTACTCATGGCAAACAAAACCGGCATCATCTCTGATAAAATTATTGCTCGCTGCTGGTGGTAGTGGCGGGAGGCTGTGTATTGGCTGTATATTTTTAGGATCCTTTTTAACGTTTCCTTTCGCCTTAATTTTTCTTGTTCTTTTTTTTATTGCTTATACATTTTTTGTGCTTGTGCAAGTCGAAAGCTTTTACGAGCAAATGTGAGCGAATTTCTACGTTCTTTTTCTGAGTTTGGGTTTTTAGGTTATAGAATTTTTTCGAGAATAATTTTTTGTCTTCTTGCTCCACACACACTTTGCTGTTTGCGTGTTTGTTCGATAATGGTGTGGCAAAGAGTGCCCTAAAGGAGGTACTACCTCCAGTGTCTGGCAATATTATGCAATGCATAAGAAATAACGAAGCAATAAAGGAAGCAAATGTTAAAGAATCCATTTTTTAGAGCACAAAAAATATGTAAAAGCAAAAGCGCACGAAAAAAAAACTACAAAAAATTGGTTGCTTAAAATATTTACCAAGCAGTATATAAAGCTACAAGTGGGTGGCTAGAAATTGGACTTTGATGAGGTTTTGGGAATGCGAGTAGATGGAGCACGTGTATGGGTTTTTTTTTCATTGGTGCCTTCAAAAATACAAAAGCAAGGAAAAACGAAAGGACGTTAGCAAGGATTCTTGGGTAAACAGCAGCAGTATGTATGTATGTATGTATGTATGTATGATGTTGGTGCAAAACTGGTGACGGAAGAAGTATTTGGAGTAGTTTAATAAAAAACTCATTGTGGTAGGATTGGTAAGCAGAATGCTGGCTGGCTGCCTGGCTGACTGGATGTGTTACGGACTTGCATGTGTATGCATCTGTGTACATGTGTGCGTGTGTATGTAGCCAAAGGATTTAGTTTAGTTTAGAGTTGAATATAATAAAATTGTATTACGAAAAACTGGCATTATGTAAGTAAATGGATGTGTGTGAGAGCATGAGTTTTTCTTAAAATGAAATTGGAAAAAAATTATATAGATTTTTCGGTAGTGTGGGTGTGTTCAATGGCTTTTCGTATTTTGTAAATTAGATGTACATATATGGGTGTGTGAGTAAGAGACATTATTCGTTTCGTTTCATTTTGACCAAAATAAGACCCAACCCATTTTAAATCTCAAGCAATGAGAACAACGAAAAATAAGTACGAAAATAAAAAACTCCAACGGCAGCTACAAGTGATCGTTGAATATTCGTTCCTTGAAATATTTTCTATTAGCGGAGGAAACGAAAGTACTTAATTTGCACAAATGCAATTATTTATTATTTAGCTATGAAAATTTATATTAAGATATTTCTTAAATTACTTTCATCCATAGCATATGAAAGCTGTAAATCAATTGGATTTGGAAATTTTACTTGTCCTTGTTATGCTCGTTTAAATTGGTAATGCAATTAGTACAATTCAGTTTTAGTTATGTATTAATTTTACTATTTGAAGTATAAAACTAAAAAACAAGAAGTATGCTTTCAATATAGATTTAAGGTGATTGTTTGAATTTTACTATGGTATATTTCTAAATTCTGAAATAGGCTCAAGTTTCAAAGCTATCGCTTACCTTTAATATGAATGGGGATAAAGTAAAAATTTAGCTGGGGTAAAACTAGGCCAACAAGCATGTTTGTAGTTTAAATGGGTGCTGCTGAGAAGAGTACTACAAAATTTGAATTCATAAACACTAGAGCAATCTTTTGTGGTAAAAAGTTTCAGCCAATAGTATTCTATGAGCAAAAGATCATAAAAAAGAGCATATCAATGATGGAATGTGTTAAATTTAATACTTTTAAGCAAGCAATAACTGTGTATAAGCACTGACAAATTCATATAGATTAGTCTCGTGTGCGGAAAAATCAATTTTGTTCCAGTTTTCCGATGTTTCTGGCATTGAGAAGTGCAAAATTGTTTTTCCAAACGCCTTCTGCGGTTTTGATCAAATTCAATAGCGTGCGGTTCTGAAGATAACAAATTGATCTTGCAAAATTTTTTCGAAGCGGGCAAATTCATTTTGTGTCCGATTTCAGACACTGATACTGGGGTATACAAAATTCGATATACATAAAACTCTGAAGCAGGGAGCTTTTAGGAATACAAAATTTATCTAGAGCAATGCTTTAGTCTACAAAAGTAACATGAAAATTTGCTCATTACATGTTAATAAATGATTCGAACTCATTATAAATATTTCAGTAACTCTGACTACCAGGTACTGGTAATTGAGTGCTTGTAGAAAAATCAAATTGCAAGTATTTTGGAAACTGAGTGGTTTAAGCGGCAGTACTAAAATACTGAAACTCAGCATGACCAAATTGCAAATGGTTGTTGATTAGAGCATAGCGCCAGCCTCGAAGCGAATAAGTAACTTGTTATAAAATGAAAAAACATTTAAAAATATTAATAAAAACCTTCAGAATTTTAAAATTGAGAAATCTAAAAAAAAAAAATTTAACAGCGGCACCGTAAAAAATCGATTGTCTCTGAAAGAATTTGGACATATATGGGCACATTTTGGGAGTGTAGTTCAACTGGACCACATGGAAAAGGAAGCCAAGGATGTGGTCTATTTAGTGGTATAAGTGCCGTTTCTCAATTGTATTTGAGAATTTTTTAAAAAAATTTTTTAAATTTTGACCAAGAGAAAAATTGTTAATCTTGGAAAGCATTTGGACATATATAGGCACATTTCTTGAGTTTAACTCAACTGGACTACATGGAAAAGGAAGAATGTGGTCTATTTAGTGGTATAAATGCCGTTTCTCAATTGTATTTGAGAATTTTTAAAAAAATTTTTTGGAAATTTTGACCAAGTGATTAATTTTTAATCTTGGAAAGCATTTGGATATATTAAAATCTACGTATCAGTGCAAATTATAAAAACCAGTATTTGCCCCGCTACTGACAGTAAATAACTACACAACAGAATAAATCTGTGCTCACACGGGGCATATTTGTATTAAATTCTTCAATCATTTTAGCCTATATGGCTGAACACTCTTGGTGTAGCAGTATACGCTTGGAATGATCCAGGGTAGTAAAAATAGTTGGAGTTGTCACGCTTATAGAACATTTTGCTACGATGAAACCTCCAAAGGCTAGTAGTTAGATGAAGCGTCTCGTAGACTACCATTTGGCAGAATATACGAAAGGCATACCTCGATTATGACAGACAGTCATGCCACCATAAGATCCTTCACTGAAATCTGCACCACGTACAGATTATTTGTCCAAGAATTTTGCACATTTTTAAGAGACACGTTCAGACATTCAAATATGACCTTTAAATTACTTCGTGAATATGGATCCAAACGCAACATCCACATTGCCGATGAGTTGCCACAAATGGACGTGTCTCTTAAATAAAGCCAGCAATCCTTTCTGCGGGCTACAATTTACAACATAGTGAAAGCACCCAGGTCTATTGGCTTTACATTAGACTGTCCATGCTCATCTCCAGCGTCTTATTTTTTTTTACCTTAGACCAGACCTCACATGCAGAGATTATTTCGTACATATGCATTACATTGTACTGGAACTAGGAAAACAGCAAAGATGAAAGAGGAAGTGATGGGAGGAAAATAAAGGGCGTGTGGACGTTTGTTAGACAAAAATCTAACAGAACATTAATTTTTATCATTTTCTATTGAAAATTTTAATTTCATCAATGTATTGTATTGTAATACATTTATATTAAATCACTTTAATATAAATGTAATTTAATATAAATGTAATTTAATATAAATGTACTATTAATTTTTATGTTTAATTTTTAACGTTATAGTCAAGCATAAGGGGCCTTAAGTCAAACGCTAAAGTCGGTTCTTTTTAGGAAGAACTTAAATTTTAAAAAGCGTTGCTAACTTTTTTTTAACTATAGTCAAAGTTAAAGTTAGCTTTAAGTTTAACCAGCTTTAACTGGGTGCCACATTATTTATTGAAAATGGCAAATTATTTATCATACAACCACTTACAAATTTAAGTAAAATCCCATCTCTAATGAGATGACTCTCAAAAATTATGTATAAATGTAAACACACACATATAAAAATGTGAGATTGTATTAGTAAGTAACCAAAAAGCATCGAAACGAATTGAATGAAAGTCAAATTATAAAGAAAATTCTCATTAATAATAGTTATTAAAAAATCTTTAATTTAATTATTTAATTTTAAAAAATTTACATTAAAAAGCTTTTACATATAAAAGTAACATTTCTTTGCGCAAAGCTGTTGCTAAATAAGTTAGAGACAACCTCTGCTGGTGTTAAGTTTAGAGCAGACTTTTACGGTAAAGTCGGGTTTTTTCTTGTCTATAGTAGACAAAAAGTTTACTTTTATTTAGCAGTGACTTAAAATTGCTTAAAGAATACTTTTTCGTTGTCTATAGTTAGAGCCCACTGATTTTTACTTATTAATAATTTTAGCAAGCTCATGGAACTTTAGCTTTATAGTCGAACTATATGACTTACAATTGTAAATAACTTTATCAGGCATTGGTTCGATTTTACTTCTCCAAAATTAAAAATATTTTTTTTTTCTTATAAAATTTGACTGATCAACAATACCAGTTTCTAATTAATTGGTTGTCTATATTAAATGTTATTGATCAACCTTCAATTTTATCACTTTGCTTTTCTGTTGATGGGAATATATTTTGTATTCTCTCAGGAACATCCAGTTGATTTGCATTTGATTTTTGTCTACGTTGCTTTGTATTAATCATAACAACGGTTGCAAAGTTTTTGGCTTGTCCAGTGATGCTTAAAGCTCTAAACACATAGACGACAGCAGACTGCAAATGTTGCCAACTTCATGTGCAGCCAACTTCAAATGCTGCTCTGAAGTCGGCTTCATAATTATTTTGAAGACAGCGACAACATAATAATCAGCTGGTGTGTAAATCAATTTCGAATTTTTATAAATATTACAAATTCAAAGTTGAAAAATATAAAAAATGAGCGAAGAAAATTTAGCGAATTTTATCACAACAATTGTTAAAATAACTCAGACTACAGCTGAAGTGTATAAAGCCCATAAGACGAATAGTACAAGAAACCGAAGATGGTGGGTTCGCCCAGTAAATATAACCCATGATGAGGAGGGCATTTACAAAACATGTGTACAACAGCTCAAGGAAAAAGATGAAGAACACTTTTTCAAAGCCACCAGGATGAAAATTAAATAAAATATCACAAAAAATTAGCTCAAACGAAAAAAATTGTTTTGATATTGAAAATGAACAGCTGTGTATTTTAGCAATGCAAATTTCAGGGATGCCGTATTTCTTATTTCATAATGAATAAAATTGAAAATATTGATGAAAAATGTAATAATATCACGAAAAAACTATAAAAACACATACATTTATTTATTTATTGTATTTTTGCAATGTAATTTTGTGTTTAATATTAAAAAAAAGTTTTTGTTCTAATTTGTCCAATTTATATATATAATGGCAACACTATATTTGCTTATTTGCTGCCCGTCAAAATAGAAAATAGCCTAAGTTGGCAGCAGCAGCAAATGCTGTTGTGCAGTCGTGCTGCCCTGCTGCCGTCAAAATAATCGTTTTCATTTAAACACATGCATTTTATTTTTGACATATTGCTGCTTGCTGTCTGCTGTCGTCTATGTGTTTAGAGCTTAAGCCTTAATTTTAACTTCTTAATCGAACTATATGATTTATAATTGTTAATAGTCTTATCAGGCCTTAAGTTGCATTTTATTTCCTCAAAATTGAGAAAGATTGTTGTTGTAATAAAATTGGAGTGATCAATATTTTTCGAATATAGAGAGAAAAAATACAGACGACACAAGAACCAGTACAAGACCTATTACGAACTTAGTTACTACCAGTCTAATTCAGAAAAATTATAACAGGTTTATAAAGTTCTTATTTGACATATTTTCCATACAAATATGTCAAATAACAGTCTTATAAGCCTGTTACAATTTTTATGAATTAGGGGGTACGTCTTTAACGGCAAACACGTGCTCACCTATTACGATTCCACACCTGATACCTTATTCCTGGTACACAAGTCCGCTCTTATCAAACACTCACAAAAAAACGGATATTAATCTTGTTTGGACCCAAGAAGAACAATAAATCTAGGTGCTTTATATATAAAATCAACTTGGACTATCTACCACTCTAAGCCTCTTTAAATTTTTTCCTTTTTCTCTTTTTTCTCTCTCTCACACTCTCTTTGTTTCTCTCTGTTTTACTCTTTATCGCTATTTTTGCCAGGTTGCCACAGAGAGATAGTCCTGTGCTGAAGGTAAGTTGGCTGGAAGTTTTTATTTCCAGCAGCCTAAGTTAATTTAATTACGGTCCCCCAATTACAAAAACCATAACTGTTTGTATGAATAAATCTGTTGTAAAAAATACAGGTTTTTTTTCAATATCAGATTTTTAAAATGGCTGATGCATACACCTTTTTATAACTTTGCATTATGCAATGTATCCAAAAGTTTTAAATTATGCTAGCATTAAATAGTAAACATGAAATACTTAATAGTTTTACTATTTATCCATAAAGCTGCATATGGATATAACAAAATATGAAAATAAATTTGTAAATAATTGTTGCTTACCAGATGGCCAAGAAATGCCACAGAAGTATTCCCTCTTAAACACTGTTTGTTGGAATTGACGTAAAGTTCCAAAAATTCTGATAGTAATGACTCTAATAGAATGAATTTTGATAAAAGTTCCAGCCCTGCTACTTTTAAAAACAGAAATGGAATAGCAAATCTTTTTATATTCAGTTAACTACTAAAGAAAATAAGAAAAGAAAATCGCAACGAAACCAAATTTTCTTATATACATAAATTAGTTTACGATGATTTTTTATATGTTCTTCTTAATGCTGGTCCTGTTTGTATTTCATTTACCATACCATGTATTTAGGTGTTTCCGTCTCGTTTGAATGCGAAATATTGGCCAATTTAGTCATACAACAGACAAAAATAAGAATAAACTTTCATGCCGAAATGTATTGGTTTTACTTGCTAAAATTAAGAAACTTTGACTTAGTACTGGAAAATACAAAAAATAAACATTTTCACTTTATACCTGTGTAACACGTGCCATATAAACAACACAACGCATATTTTACATCAATGAGAAATGCCTCAAAATGAGCTAGCATTCAAAAAGTCCTTGAGTTGACAAAATATCCTATTGAAATTCACAAATACCTGTAGTGAACCATGTTTTGTTCAATAAAGAAGAACAAATTTGTTACAAAAAAAAAAAAAAAAAACACACACACACACACGACATCATCCTTAAAGGACACACCTTGATTTCTTACAAGACCAAATCGAAGATCTCCTCAACAATTCTGAAAAAAAAATATAGATATTCCTGGTTTAATATAATAATACCATTTCGTATAATTTTCAAATGTTGTTCATATTTGTTTTAAAAAAATTTAGGTTACCATATGGTATCGTAGTATCTGTTGCATGCAACACCAGCATATAAGTATGTGTGTAAATGTATTTGGCAAGAAATTTTTATATATATTTAGCTTTATTTATTTATTTATTTTTTTTAATTTCACTATTGTGCATTGTATTGCTCTTCGAGACACCAACGTTTGAGGGTGTATGGGTAGATCATTTTGTCTGTGAGCGAGTATATGTGTGGGTTTGGCTGTGTGTGTGTTCAGTAAGTGGGGCTTCGTGTTGGAAACTTACCGAAAAAATATATAAAATAAAAACTATTTTATATAGTTTTGTGTACGAATGTAAGTAAGCATGTATGTATGTATGTATGTATATTTGCTTAAAAGTATGAAAACTTGTAGGTGTGTTAGTATTTACTACTTTATATTGCATACATACGCATGAAATGGTGTGTGTGTGTGTGTGTGTGTGTAACTATTTGCAGTCGAAAGTTTGAGTACCCAGAATAATACAACAACTTGTTGTATGGCATCGACGAAAACTGGTGAAAAACAAAATGGCGAAAAAGAACTATAAAAACTGCAATTTCTTCTTTTTTGTTTTGTTTTTTTTTTTTTGTTCACATAAAATTTTTACTGTTTTGTAAAAAAGTTTTGTGTGCTCAAAATAAGGATGGCAGAAAAAAAGTAGAGTTTTTGTTGCATTTTTGTTGGTGTTTTTTGCACTTTGTGCTGCTTTAGTCTTCTTGTTATATAGAGAAGAATCAGGCTGTAGCTGAAAGCGTGAGAGAAGGGGCCAGGAAGTCAAAATTACGGGTCTAAAATCAAAGCATGGGTACGGTGTGAGCTTCTGGGGGAACTGTTTTTTTTTTCCTGTTTTTGGTGCTAAATTTTCTATGCTGCTTTTGAAAGAGAAAATTGTGTGGCAGGTTTGAGTTTAACATTTTAATATTTCGTTACTACGTTTCGCTGGCTGCATCATGTTCGGCTGGGTCCGCATTAGGGGGCTGCATATTTTTACAGATTTCGGGTGGCCTTAGCAGTGGGGATGGACTGTTTTAGTTTCACATTTTTTTTGGCCATTTAGTGGTGGAGAGCTCACTATATACATATACATTTTATATTGTGAAATTTTTTCTCCTGATTATTTAAAAAAAATTGCAAGGTAGTAAATGTGTTCAGACGCTTGTGTTGGTGTTGCTTTGCTGGCTGCTTGGTGCTGTTGCTGCTACTTTGACGCTTAAACTGCATGGCTGGTAGCTTTTGGCTATTGGCATTGTGCAACAAGTGAGTTTGGTAAAAACTGGCATCAGGACAGCAACTGTTAAAGTTTGTTCTCGTAATTCCTTAACGTTTTTGTACGCCAGTTTTGTTGTTTTGTTGTTCTGTTGGCGCTTGTCTCTTTTTTATAACGTCATTCAAGGAAAGTTTGCGAGCAGACACTTACGCGTCATTGGTGTTTTGTAAAATAAAATTAAAAAAGGAAATATTTTAAAACTTTTGCTTTGAATATTTGGGTTGCAAAAAGTAGAAAACCACAACAACAACTGCTGCTCAAACACACTGTTAAATTGTGTATATAGATTCAAGTTGAATTTCGTAGTTGTTGCTATTTTTTGCATAGTTGCGGCTGCACACAGCATCAAAGACTTTGTCAACAATAATTGTTTGTTAGTCTTAGAAGCAACAGGCTTGTGGCAAGCACGCACTTCTTCAAGAAACTTTACCAAAAAATAAACTTTCAACTTAAGACTTCCGTCAAAATAAAAAAAAAAAAACACACACACACAGAGGTAATTGAATTTCATCAGAAACAACAATAGTGTTTGTTAGAAAGTGTCTCCTTTTGTGTGGCAAATGAACGTTGTGTACCTCTAGACTGGCAAACGATTTGTGAGTTTGTTTGGTAAACATACAACCTAACAGTGTTGACATTATTATCATTAGCATCAATTGTGGCAACAACAATTGTTAGACGAACAACTGTTGCTCGTTTAACGTGGCAGTAAAAATAACATTCACATTTAAATCAACAAGTATTTAAGATACTAAACAGGCATGTGTTTGTGCATCATGTACCAGTGAAAAAGAGTTGGTGCGTGTCTATGTGTGCGTGTGTGTGTGAACATTAAACGCTACGTAACAAATAATTTTATAAGAAAACTTCTTTAAACAAGTTAAGAGCAATTTTTATTAAAAAAAAAAAAGAAAAATAAAATAAATTCTTACCAGATTTTATAATGGACTCGTGAATACAAAAACAAATTAAAAACAAATAAAACTGCAAACATATTAATAACCAGCTTCCGTTTCCGCTTTCTAGCTTAACTCTAGCTAAACCAAAAGAAAAAGAATTTTCTCTAAGAAAACAAAGCTTACATATTACATAGTAATCAGCTTAGAAAAAAAAAAACAATTAGTGAGAGCACCATATCACTGCTTTATTGTCTAAAATATACACACAATTAAACATACTTATAATCTCTTCCTCATAAAATAACCGAACATATGTTTATTGTATTTAACTGATTGAGAAAAATAATCAGTTTAAAATTACTGCATTTTATAAAACTAATCGTATTAAAAATTACTGTATAAAATAAATTCAAATTAAATAGAAAATTGCTTAAATCCGCAAAAAAGCCGTTGTTAGAAAATGGTAAGTGGCTGATTTAATTTTTTGTATGCCCGTTTGCTTAAACACATTTTTTTTATGAAAGTGTCACTTTATTTAAGTATTAAAAGTTGTTTTTTTTTTTTTTTAATATATTAGTATTTTCAAAAACATTCAAATTTGCTAAGCAATAATGAGTGTTCCGCGTTGAATATAGCAGTTAAAATGTTGTTTTGAATCAAATCGTTTCTCTTTCCTTAAGCCAAATTATATTGTTTAACTACAAAAAGAAAAAATAGCGTTCCAATATTAAGTCCTTAAAAACTTCTAGTAATAGGCTTCTTTAAGGTATATAGAATGTCCAGATTTTTCCTAAGATGATCTCCTCCTCCAACTGAAATGTTACATGTTTCATGTTTACACGTAACCATGCATCAGCACCTTAACTTTTCATGAGTAAGCCCTCCTTTCCACCAGTCTCTGAAACATTAAGGGCCGATTTTTCTACCAGTTTTGCTGAAACGTAATTTTTCACACAATACCGGAAAACAAATTTAACCAAGAACAAGCAAAACGGACTCGCACAGCAAGGGTTTTGTTCACTTAGCGGACGGAGAAAAGGAACCTTTTTGAAAATGTGGTATTTACATTAGTGTGAGAAAATTTTAAGTCTCTATCTCTCAAGGTCAAGCCAAAGTTTTTTGGTTTTTTTCCATTTGGATTAGATTACAGATTACAGTTAATTTTCAAACTAAAGCGTGTCCCCATGTACTAGACACCATTAAAATTTAAATTTAATATTCTTTTCGGTATTGTTTTGCTATACGGGCAAGAAAACTACATATCCAGTGCAAATTTTAACTCTCTATCTTCTGCGGCTCATAAATTAAAACTAAATTACTCTCAATAGTACCGTTACGTGTATGTACACTCAGAATATTTTTATAGTAGCTGGCCGTAGTTTATTCTAGAAGTAATCAGTGCAGTTATTTTTAAATGACAAAACGTGTAAAAAAATAATGAAATTTTAATTGATTTGTACAGTTACTTCAAAAACTAAGTACAGATACATACATACATATTTATAATTTGATTTCTTCTTATTCAACAATGAACTTAATGAAAAAAGACAGAAAGCATTAAGGTCTATTTTTTAGATAATAAATTTCAATTGGCTCTTATAGCGAATAAATTATTAAGTTCATTGTTGAATATTCAAAAACTTTTACTTTTTGATACTTTCAAGAATACAAGTTGTTAGTAACCAAAGGTCACCTGTTATAAGGAAGTGTCGGCGGCATATAGACGGCTGAAAAAAGACAGAAAATATTAAGTCTATTTTTTAGACCAAAAGTAATAAGTTTTCAGTTAACTTTTCTAACAAAATTTTCTGAGTGTAATTGTTACACGATATTTTACAAAACGAAAATTTAAATTAACAATAAAATAAAATATTTTCAAAAATGTTTACAAATAAAAATTTTTAGTATTCGATTTTAAATTAAAAAAAAAACAAAGCACTTTTCGTAAGTGGTTTTTGCTGACGCCGCAAGACACAAAATTTAAAAGTATTCAATTGACTAAAAGAGAATTTTGTTTTGCATTTGGTAGTGCCTAAATTATGAAAATCAAAGAAGCTTGCATTGAGTATTGGGGAAATATACAAACGTGGTGCGTCAATTTAGAGGCCAAAATTTGCCACGCTCATAAAAAAAGAGTTTTACGAGATAGACAGGGAGCAGATTTAAGCTTGATAATACTTTGCCTCTTAGTCGTTCTGTTTTGCAAATAAATAAATATATCTGCATTAATTTGGAAGAGTAGTTCAATTTAGCGTAAAAGTAACTTAAGCAATTGGGAGTCTTAAGAAGTGAAGTGTAGCGACAAAAAAAGAAGACCTTTTCTGGTAAAATATTTAGGTAATCAACATCTTCAAAGATAATAAGAAAAGTAAACGTGAAGACTTATTAGAGCTGTGTTATGAAAATAATAAGGTCTGCTTGAAGTGCGTATTAAAAAAAATTTACCAAATATCACCGATATGTACACGGCTGAAAAGCTAGACAGAAAACAACTCAAACGTTTTTTTTTTATCTGAAATAGTTAATTTCAAAACAATAAATTTATGGCCAATTTTTGACTTGATATTTTAAAATTAAATTAGTTAATTTTTACTTAAATTAAATGAAGTGTAAGTTTTCCTTCCAGTCATAAATAAGTGCTCGCCAAGTATGGTAGCCCGTTTTCATTTCCAAATTTTATGGAAGTCTTTCCATATAACCGCTGTTTTTATTGGAGGAAAAAATATGAATATAATTGTTTACAACTAATTTCTAAAAAAGATCTTTATTCATAAATAATGTAATATTATTTATTTAATAATCAACCAACATATAATAAATTAAAACTAGCTAAATTAAATAATGTTGAATAAAATTAAATAGAAAATAATACGAAGCAAAGTAGAATTGAATAAAGTAAAGTAAAATAAAATTAAAAAGTATTAATTCAGGTCCAAAAATGAACCTTTTCAAAATATATTTGCTGTATCTTTCAGCTATATCTATATGCCGACGACATTTCGTTGGTGCTAATCAACTCATCAGTAGACTTGAAAAATTCTTAAAAGAGGATGAGTTGATTAGCACCAACGAAATGTCGTCGGCATATAGACAGCTGAAAGATACAGCAAATATTTTTTGAAAAGGTTCATTTTTGGACCTGAATTAATACATTTCAACTGGCTCTTAAAGCAAATAAATAATTAAGTTCATATTTAAAATTAAAAAGAATAAAATAAATTAAGAAAATAGTATAAAATAAAGTATTACAACATAAAATAAAACAAAATAAAAATGCGGTTACATCTGCTTAAATTTAATGAGGCGATATCCATGTGCATCGATTTTTAAACTATTTCAGTTACATTCAAGGTAGACCTGCGGTTCCCTATTTCGGCTGTTTGCCAACAATTTGCAAGCAAATACAAACTAAATAGAAAAAAAGAGGAATGACATGTTAGTAACCGTATATGTCTGATTTATTCTACTGGTGCATCAAACAGGTTGCATGTGGCTGATAGTGTTGTTATTTAGCTCGAGAGATAATGTTTCGTCCAATGATCGGACGCAGAAAACTCCAGAAAAATTAGCCTAATAACTATCTACTCTCGAGCCTAGCGAGCTGAAATCTGTACCACGCTGATCGCAGTACAGTTGTTTTGCAGTGACTACTCAGGAATAATATCACGCTCATCAATCTTTTTAAATTCTGAACCTGTTCATAAGTAAATGTTCTAAATTTGGCCCTACCAGTGATTATCTTCACGTGCGCTCGTTTTCCTTGAACTGCTGGGTTAATTTATTTCTTTGTTCCTACAAATCCAATTTATGGCAGAAACTTACCAAATTATTGTAGATTTTTATTAGCGAGCAAAATTCAATGCCTCTGATTCTCTCATATTGTTGCTGAAAGGTAATTTTTTCGCTGTATAGTCAATCGGTGGACTCTGTTGGCAATTATCTTGGTGCAATGCTTAGCGGCCATAAAGTTTGGTCTACATATACACCTATTCTTGAAAATTTTCCTTGACTATTTGCCATATAAGAGTAAAATTTTAAAACAAAACAAGTTTTGTTTAATTGCATTGATCGGTATTTGCTAAAGGGGTCAATTAATTTGTTGCTGCTTTAACTCAATTCATGTATCAGGTTTCTTGTATTTGCAATATCTTATTTAATACCGAGCAGAATTTCAGCAGTTAACATCGCTGCAAACTTATAAAAGAGATGAACTTAAATTTCTATGCAAAAAAGTTTATTCTTTGCAGTTGGGGTCAACTCTTTGTTATAAATTCGACCAATAAACATGACATTTTGAAAAGCCATGATGCTTTTAACAAAACTAATGGGCGTTCTAGTCATAATACACAATCAGTTATAAGTCACAGCTTAATATAAGATCAGCGCATCAATATTGTTACAGCCGTTTACGAAAATTAATGCTCAAATCGGAACTTCTTTTATGCACTTCGTATTGTTTTTGGGTCAGCATAATCGACTACACTCTCACCTCAGTAGAATCACAGCGTTTGGGCAAATGAGTGATTGTTTAAAGTCTTATGCAGCCACAAAGTGTAACGATTTGTGCGCTGGCGGCGTTCTCCAGTCGTACTTCTTCGGGAACGAGGTCGACCATAAATTTATGCTAATGATGTTTGCTATCGCGAGATGATATCGGAATACTTGTGGCTCAAAATGTTCAAGTCTGCTGGCACCTACAATTTGTTGACACAGCAAAATCTTTTTTTTTTTTTTTTTTTTGATCTGAATCTTAAATATCAATTTCCTAAAAGCAAATATTTTTGCTATCGCTGCCTTAGAACCAAAACAACGAACTGATTTTACGAAACTTTAGTTTCAAATTGATTCCAGTTTCAAATGTATTATTATTCTCTGCTCAAGAAAAATCGACTTAGTCATACTCCCTCCTTTTGTCACTCTCTCTCTCTCTCTTTCGCCATTATCCTTACTCTATATTTGGTTTAATCGATAATATTCAATAATTCTTCCTGACAATATTTGCATTAGATATAAAACAATGATTAACTTAATTTGCTTTCTTTGTTATATGTGGAATATTGGCATTTAATTTGCTAAAGAAAGAATTTCAGGGTTATTCGAATTTTATGACAATAAGAACAATATAATCAACACAGTTTTCAAAAGAATTTTCTCATTTTCAAATTTAAATTCTCAATTTCATTTTGAATTTTCTCAATTTCAAATTTAAATTCTCAATTTCATTTGAAATTTTCTCAATTTCCAATTAAATTTCTCAATTTCATTTTAAATTTTCTCAATATCAAATTAAGTTTCTCAATTTCATTTTTAGTTTTCTCAATTTCAACTAAAAATGGTGTAGTTTCAAATTTATTTTCAAAAATGAACAAACAAAAATATATTCACTAAATTTCTTTTGAAAAATTTAAATTTTTGAATTTAAATACAGTCGACTCTGGATAAATTGAAACTCAAGGGACCAGACAAACCGGTTCAATTAATCGAGTTTTCATATTAGTGAGACTTCAAAATATCAAGAGAGAGATAGAGAAAATTCAAATTAGCAAGTTTTTTCTCCTTTATGGAAGGGCACTTCTTCCTTTTAGAACTCATTTTAATTTTAAAAACAAACTTTTAAAAAAGTGCTCAAGACTACAAATTTACTGAAGCACAAACAAAACCGTTAGATTTCATACAAAAGCTTTTGCACGAATTCCTCGAAGGAGCAAAAGCAAGAAATTTTTATTTTTTTAATCTTAGCAACTGTCGATTAAGTTTCGCATGCTGAAAGCGTGGCATAGAAACTAGAGCAAACAATTTAAATTTCTTAAAAAAAAATTAGAAATTCAAATTATAGAGTGTAAAAAAGCCGCACTTCAAAATATAGAGCGTTGGCAAGCAAGATTTTTAGCACATCCCAAAAAACTAAAATTAATTAATTAATAGAACACAGTAATTAAAATAAGTCAAATTATGGAGTGTAGAGCCAGAAAATTCAAATTATAGCGTGTTGGCGATCGAAATGACATTCAATTTATTGAGGAGACCAAATTACATGGATTTTTTTCAATGTATTGAATGTTTTTCAAGTTACCTGGATTATTAAATTGAATCTCGCGATTCAATTTAACAAGTTTCAAATTATCAAGAGTCGACTGTACATGTTAATACATATGTACATGGGCATTAGTATTTTTGTTTTGTATTCACTATTGCATTAGTGTATGTGTAGTATTGTAAATACATATGTTTTCCTTCAACTCTTGACACTTGTTGACTGTAAGTTTAAATTTGTGTCGTGTGTGCAAAGTAGGAATGTGTTTGTATTTACCGATTCTTGTTCCGGGAACTCACGAATTCACACACACACACTGACAACTGGCATAACACGAGCATATACATATAAAGAACTACATGTTGCTGTATGTGTTTCATATTTTACATGCATTTTTATACATAAAATAAAGCATCAACAAGTGTATGCTTTAAGATTCTCTACTCATCTTCCCTTCTGCTCTACGATGCTTTGAAATATTTATTTCCAAAAAAAAATGCTGCTGTTTTTTCTCAGAACTTTTTTTTAACCGGATATCCTGAAACTTGTTGCTTTTAGGAACATTGTGTTTCATTTTATATTTTTATTTATTTCTTTTTTAGAAAAATGTTTAGAAATACTCGAAAAGTTCGCCTGGCACTCAACATCTTTATTATCTGGTTTGTTAGAAGTGTTTAATGTCAAGTTAAAGTTTTTTTCCTTTCAAAACGTGGCAAGAAGTTGTTTGTAATTTTGTTTGAAAAGAAAATGTCAAACTTTTTGGCATTTAGTTAAATAATTAAAATAATACTTATACTCACCAAGGAAACCAAAAAAATATTGAAAACAAATCATACGTTCAGTGGATATATATGATTTTTTTTTATTTGGGTCAAGCAACAACATGAAAGACATTTGCAATTCGTCTGTGAAATAGGAAAAGAATTCTTACAGTGTTTCTTAAAACGGAAGGAATCCACCAACTAACAAGGATTTGTACTTACTTAAAGCGCACTCTACACTCCGAAATTATAGCATTATAAAGGAAGTTAGATTGAAATATGAACTTAAGTATTTAATTGCTTTAAGAGCCAAGTGAAATGTATTAATTCAGGTCCATAAATAGACCTATCAACTGTGTTCTGTCTTTTTCCGCTGTCTATATGGCGCCGACATTTTGTTCATTGGAATTGTGGAATAAGTAGTTAAGTTTCAAACATTCTTTTAAGCATTTTTCAAGTCTACAGCATATAGACAGCTGAAAAAACATTTGATAGATATATTTATGGACCTGAAGTAAGTAAAGCTGGGATCACATGATTGCCGCAATGCACCAATTTTACACAATTTTTATTGGGCTGAATTGGAGCATAATAAAAAATTTGTCCCAATCAAATTCTCTGCAATCACATGATTGTGACATTTTAATGAAATTTTATTGTCGCAAATTGCCGCAAAACAATTTAGTACCAATAATTGCCGCATTATAGTCACACGATTGTTATATTATACGGCAACTGTGAGACACAGCTGTTGGAGCTGATGACAAACTTTGTTTTCCAAAAAAATAAAATAAATTAAATGTTAAAAATATGGTTTGTTCATTAAAAAGAAAGAAAATTGCTTCGGCTATTATTATAATGTTGAGCGGGCTGAAAAAAGCATAAAAAAGGAATAGTAACAACAATTGAATTTTACTGATTGAAATGCAGAAATCATGTTTGGAAGACGCGTTTAAACAGTTTTGAAACTAAATACATGTATACATATGCATATTATTGGCGAATATTGTCTTCTTTGGTTGCCACATGAGAACACAATAAATATTGGTGCATTTTTAGAATTTTTATTGGTGATTAGTTGTATGTCAAGTGTTCACATGGTTGTTGCATCAGGGTTGTATTTGATTGGGACAAATAGGAACAACATTCGTTTTGGTTGCCGCATGAGCCAATAAATTGTGCTATCACACGATTGGCACACAAAATGTAACAAAAATTGGTGCATTGCGGCAATCGTATGATCCCACCTTAAGTTAGATTTGGTAAGCGAAACATTTTTCGTAACTAAATTGTCTTCCTTCGTACCGAAGAAATTGTTTTACTTAGTGCTTTAAAATAGTGGTATTCAGGTCAATTTATTCCCGAACTATTTGAGCAAAATTAACGGCTTTTCCATATACAACGAAAATTTTTTTTTTCATGCGAATAAGTTAAACTCGAGTTTCCTTTTATATTTTTTTTCGCTAGGAGTAATGAGAAATACCTCTTTTAAGTGCGTAGTTGCATCATTTTTTTTGTAACGGGCCTCACAAAATTTTACAATAAAAAATCGTTTCCTTACAATTTTCAATTAAGAGGGAGCGTATTATGACACTCTGAATTACACTAAAATCCTACTAAATGCCTGTTTTGCGTTGGCGGTATCTTTTGGAATCCAAAACAATTTCAATATTTTGATGTGAAAACGAGTAGTCATAAAACGTTTGTCAACTAGGACTTCTAAAACTATCTTCTTTTTGATATGATATATAATAACATTGATTTGAGAGCTGATTTGAGAGCTGCTGTGACTCTTTAAACAATCTTCATTTACGCAAATTTAAAAAAAGTGTTTTGCATGTACTCTTCGTAAAAAGCAACAAATAATGTGTACCATATCAACAATACTTTTGCTGAAAACTACTACTACTTGTTTATCATATCAACAAATGTTGGTTACAAATTAATAAATGTAAATCATATTTCGGTTACATATAATGTAAAGGCAAGCACATTTATATACAGAAAATGTGTTTATGGAGATATACACCCCTATTCTGCGTTTCGATTAACTCTCCGTATTCAGTTCCGTTGCGATCGAAAATCGGTATTCTGAAAAAAAAACGGAATCGAAAGAAAAAGAAGAAGCCAACAATGTTTACAAAATTAATAGCATCACTGTGGAATGCGGTAATGAAAAAGCCAAATATGCCAGTTTGTTATAATTCTCATAAACAAATGTCAAATTTAATACAAAAAGTTGGTTGTATACATAATTAAAAATAAATTCTTGATAAAGTTTAATAAAAAAATTGTTAAATAAATTAAAAAAATATAAACACAAACTAAAATTAGTTGTTTATAGATATATTACAGTGCAAAGAATCTTGTGAATATAAAGGTACATAATTAAAAAAAAAATTAATAGTGTTGTGAGTAAATATAGAAAGACCAAAAAAAAAATTGTTGAGTTTGTAATAAATTTTTTTAAATTTCAAGGAGGAATGGAGTCTATAACAGCTGCCTTATTGTGCAGCTTGATGCGCTAAACACATAGACGACAGCAAGCAGCAATACGTCAAAAATAAAATGCATGTGTTTAAATGAAATCGATTATTTTGGCGGCAGCAGAGCAGCACGACTGCACAACAGCATTTGCTGCCAACTGAGGCTATTTTCTATTTTGACGGGCAGCAAATAAGCAAATATAGTGTTGCCATTATATATATAAATTGGACAAATTAGAACAAAAACTTTTTTTTTTAATATTAAACACAAAAGAAAATTGCAAAAATGCAATAAATAAATAAATGTATGTGTTTTTATAGTTTTTTCATAACATTATTACATTTTTCATCAATAACTTCAATTTTATTCATTATAAAATAAAAAATGCGGCATCCCTGAAATTTGCATTGCTAAAATACACAGCTGTTCTGGGCGAACCCACCAGCTCTTGTACTATTCGTCTCATGGGCTTAATACACTTCAGTTGTAGTCTGGGCTATTTTAGCAATTGTTGTAATAAAGTTCACTAAATTTTCTTCGCTCATTTTTTATATTTTTAAGCTTTGAATAAAAACTTGAAATTGATCATCAAGCTGATTATTATGTTGTTGCTGTCTTCAAAATAATTATGAAGCCGACTTCAGAGCAGCATTTGAAGTTGGCTGCACTTGAAGTTGGCAGCATTTGAAGTCTGCTGTCGTCTATGTGTTTGGAGCATGAAGAACACATCAGATTCTTGTACAAAAATGTAAAATCTATAAAAAAATTAATTTAATTAAATAAATTAGTTAAAAATAATTTTAAGCGTTTTTTAATCGTTTCTGAACATTTTACATAATTTTCTTCTAAAATTTTTTTAAACTTTAACACCGGTATTCATAAAAAATAAAACGTTTCTCAAATACATTTTAAAACAAATTTTATATGAAAAATTAGTTGTAAAATGTGTTTTAACAATATTTTATTTTTTATGAATACCGGAGTAAATCTTTTAACTTGGAAAATACAAATAAAAAAAACCTTTACGTTAACAAAAACCCAACTGAAAAAAAACGGAGCTCCGCTCGTAATGCAGAATACATACAATCGAACGAAACAGCGGAATCGAAACGCAGAATACCAAAGTTGCCAGACCGAGAAAATTTCGATTCCGATCGAAACGCAGAATAGCAACGATAAAGTTTGTTTATGACACCTTATGTAAAAATATCCTGTTTGCCTTAATTTTCTTATGCTTACAGAGAACATATGATTGTTATCGCAACTGTAATTAGTGTAAAGACACCCACCTAAGTCGCAGAATTTTACAATATCATTTTACAAATTAAACTTCTGCTTTTTATAAACCAAAGCCACATCATACTTTTGAGCACAACTTTATATCTTGAAGCTCGAGTACCACCATTTTTTTTGGCCAACAATAAAATTGGTTAAAAATGTTTTTAAAAAAGTTATCTTTTATTAACTTTAGGTTCAAAAATATAAAAGTTTAATTGTTTTCTGTTTTTTTAGCCATCTATGTACATATATGACTCCGACATTTCGTTAATGTTTATCAACTCGTCAGTAGGCTCGAAAAAATTTAAAAGAATGTTTGAAACAAAACCACTTTTTTTTAAATTCCCATGAACACAATGAGAATCACAAATGTTTAAAGAAACTTTTAATACCGAAACCCCTTCCAAAAATTCATTTAAGTTTTTTTTTCGAGTATAGGGTCGAACTGATTAGTATAAACGACATGTCGTTATCACATAAACGGCTGAAAATTTTAATTTATTTTTTGTTATTTCTTTACAATATATGAAAAATATTATTTAATAAGCAGACACAAATTTTGAATCACAACACAAAAGGTAGAGAACACTTAGCTGTCAACGGCAATAAAAAACTTTATTACAAAAACAATATTTTGTTTCTTAATTATCGAAAATACTATGTTTGCCACGAATAAAGCTAATTCAAATTTTTATTATAAAATAGTTGTAGATCTTGGTTGAACCAGGTTTAAATTTCTATAGATGGCAACAACAAAATGGTCCAACAAAAACTCTGCTCATGGTGACCAAGCACATGTTTACGGCATGTTAAATAAAAATGTCTTGTTTTCTGCAACCTTGTTCATCGTTATATACATCATAATATTGTTGTCGCACCCGTGTTGCGAAATATTTTTTCTTTGCGCTCTTAATAAAATATAGTTACTCCAAGTCGAACAAAAATTTACCACATCGAATAACATACAACCGAGATAAGGCAAAAACCGATCTGTCAAGAGGTTAGATTTGTACGTGAACTTGAACAAGTTATGATGACAAATATTTTTAATGCCAGAAAGTTGTTAAAATAATAGAATAACCGTGCAAATTACAAATACTATTGATAACGATTTATGTGCAATTATTGACTGCGAAGGAAATTCAAGATTCGTCCCAGCCTAATAAAGCACCCTTCGTTGTTTTTTCTAGCTAGTAGCGCGGTTCAATTCACAACAATGGCTTAGCTGCTAAATATTTTATGTGGGCGGAACAAATGTAGTGTAGAAGAAACTGCGCTGTGTAATAGAATTAATGAAAAATGTAATTTATGTTGGGTATTTTGACAGTCGCAAGAAATGTATTGGGACTTTTGTCTCACAAAGCCTATTGAAAGTGTCAATACTTACATAGTAGTGTGAACTGCCGTTAAGCTGTTTATTACCTATATCTGACACTTATCTTATATCTTAACAGTGTCGCAGCCGAGGTATCTAAAACTGTTACCGTAGACTGTAAGACTGATCATAACGACTAATAAGAACTATATAAACCATACGCCATTTGAAATAATAGTTTTTCCACGTACGTCCTTCAGAAGTAGACGACTTATTTATAATTTCTATCACAGAGCGGTCATCATACGATGAGCCCATGTCGACATCTTTCTATTCTCTTCCTAGCAGCTAGTCCACTTGACCTACTTCTAATAACCTTATTGTGTCTCATAAGCCATTGTGTCAGGGTCTATCTGCATTCCGTGATTTATTGCCTTAAAAAGCGGTAGTTGAGTTTCCTCTGCATTTTTATATAAATCAACCCACAAACACGTACATATGCCTTTTAACATATCTGCTAGTCATAGATAAAGTTTAGGCGCTATTGATATTCAGAGTTATATCATCTGTTGTTTTTTTGTTCGTTACTCTCACTTTCGTTATAAAAGCAGAGCATAAAATTGAAATAAACTATTGTCGGGCAGCAAATTTAAATTATAGTTATTGCAGAGAAAACTGTTTTCTTTAATATTTTTTAGGTAAATCAACTTTAATAACTTTGGATTGAATACCGATTTTAAGCCAATTAAATTATAGCTTAAATGAAAGAATAAGTAGGGATCGGTGAAAATGACACGCTTTAAATAAAAAACACGACCGGTTCAATGTACTTTTACTTTGCCAGTCAGTTTATGCTTTCAATTTCTTCCCAGTAAAACTTATAAAAACCAGTATTTGCCCTGGTATGGATCATACACACAATAGCACAAATCTGTGCTCACACGGTGCAAATATGTGTTGAATTTTTTTAAACAGAACATCACAATATTTAACAAGTTATTTCAATCTATATGGCTAAACAATATCATTTAAATAGGATCTTGTAGTTTTCTGATATCTACCTCAAAAATTAATACATATGTGACAGCGCATAGGGAAAGGGGCCTAAGGGTAAACAAATCAATTTTCACTTTTTGTTTTTTTTTTTTGATGTGGACAACATCTGAGCATCGAATGAGACCGATCCCATGCCCCAAAAGTGTTCCCTTCCAGAGATATGGGCGCTTTATGAAAGTGGAGTGCACCAAAGATACACGTATTTAAATCTTTAAAATGGTTCTCCTGAACAAAACCGGTTTTTACCCAAGTCCCTTTCTATTTTTCGCGTCACATATGCATTTTATTTGTTGGTATATTATATTATATTGGTATATTATATTATATTATTACCTTTGCTCTTAATAAATTTTCAGAAATTTAAAATTTCAGAAAAGAATAAAACAAATTGAAAGAAAATATAATTTAATTTGTATAATGACATTTAATTATAATCACACTATAAAATTAGTGTAATTATAAGTTAGCTTAAGGCTTCTTTGCTATAGCTACATTTCCTTTTAGAACATACATTAATGTATTATCTAAAGTTGTAAAAAAAAAAAATATATATATAATTTAGATATAACTACAAAATATTATAGTTTATAAATAAATAAATTATTATTTTACAACCATTTTTTGACAGTAATCATTCCCAGCCCAGCATTCAATATTTAATAGACCATGAAACTCTAAAATTCAACTGATTACACTGTGCTTGAGTTTGAAACTTTTTTTTCCGACAGACGGGGCACCCTAATTCGGGTCCGAATTAGGTTTACCCACCGGGTGCCCCGTCTGTCGGTTTTTTTCAACTTGCACAGTGTTATTTTGGATGTGCCAGTTCACCTCTCTATTTTCATTCGTGTTTAATTTGCAATGAAATTAATTTTTGTCTAATAAAAACTACAAAAAAAAAATCACTGCTAGATGAAGAAAAACGAGAATATAATCGATTCTATGAGCATGTTTATATATGTGTGTGTGTGTTTGTGTAAGTGTATTTCAATAAAAGGAAATTTCCCTCTTGACCGCAATTTTTTAATAAAAGAATAGGAAATAAGGAGTAACGATGCTGACACCATAAAATGAAGTCTGTTTGAGCTTGTAAAGAAGATAGAATACCCTAAAAAGTCAAAATGGTTTTTGGAATGCACATAAACAAATTATTGAGTCCATTAAATTTCAATATCAATTCGAAAATATTTTACAACTAAATAAAATAATTAAATCAACCACATGATAATGTCGAACATCGTGACGTTGATAGTGACAGCGAAATTGATGGAAAAATTGAAGATGGTGAACTTTATGTCAATGAAGAGTCATGGAAATGTCTGGAACAGGCAAAGTTTTAAGTCCTGTACTTAGATAAATTTTGTTTTCTAAAGATAAGCCTAGAATTATTAAACGATATTCTGCAAGGTTTAAGGGCGGCCAATTATTTGAAACTCATAAAAACATTTGGTAGGTATTTCTTTGGATGGTAATGCAACTTTGCAACTTTGATGATAATGCAAGTTTGCGACTTTACTTCCTCTGTCTATTATGAATTTTGTCTAATATTAATAGTCAACATATGATATAGCAAAAGATTCCATTTAACTTTGGTTTAATGGTTGCTTCTTTCGCAAAGAATTTTGTATTGGAATATCAATAATTTTAGATGTATTACAGATATTATCACAGCAAAATAATGAACAATGTTGAAGACTGGTGTCAATTAATAATGATTTTCAAATTAAAAAAAATAATGTCAGATTTTATTCCTACACACATGATCTAAAATTTAATCGTATCCACTACTTTCTAGACTTGTTTTCGACACGCTCACATTTTATTTAAAAGTTCTGTAACAGCAATTAAGCCCTTAAGTCTCATGAGGTGTGATAAAACTGGGTTTGGAGTCGTAATAATTTTCAGTACAATAATAAAAGTGTTATTTCTTTTATGCCAACGTAATTATTTTATAGGAAAAATTACAGCCTCTAAAAACTAAATACTAATTTTTCTCAGCGTATAGTGATTTAAAACTCCACTCAAACTGAAGGATGTTAAAATATTGGATAATGAAAAATAGAAAAATAAACATAAAACAACAATCAGAAACGAGGAAGTAGTAAAGGAAAATAAGTATTAAAAGAAAAGAAAAAATCATCCACATGCACAAACTTGTAAAACAAATACGGAAATAAAAATAGATATTGTCCCTTGCAATTTTACCATATTCTAGCTTGGGTGGGGCTGACCAGCTACATACAAACAAAATTTCTTCAAGGAATTTTTAAAATTAATCCTTTAGAAGCACAAAATATGATACGAAACCGGATCGCTTTTTAAACGAAATCTTATATTAGAGAGTAGGTGATATCCAACAATTGCTAAAGTAACAATCAAGTTGTTATATACTGCCGCTAAAATAAGAGATACTAAAAACAACAAAATTTTTAAAGCTAAACGATGCCCCCAATGCCAGAAACTGTGCAAATAAGCTCTAACTTTCGCATCATACGAGATAGAGAGCAAAGGTTTCGGAATAAAAAGGTTCGGAAATCCATTTAAAAACTGAAAATTAACTATTATTTTGAAACCGACTTTTAAATAGAATATTTAGTTGCCTTTGAAATAACAAGAATTAAAAACAAAAAAAAGTAAAAATTTGAATGCTACCGTGTTCACGGCACCAATTTTTAACACGAAAAATTGTTGCAATTTTTCATTAGAATGAAATAGATTCGAAATTTGCACAGCATATTTAGTTGTCTGGCCTCTACAGGCCTCTACAAGAAATACCAAAACTAACAAAAAATTTCAATTTAACCGCCTGCTCTTCAATGTCGCCAGAAAATGTAAACAATCGAAATGTAGTCGCTCGATTTCGAATCAAGTGTGGAATCCCACTTGTCGACAGCTTACGTTCGCAGACATACAGATCGGTGAATTAAAGAATTGTTTGATTTTTTATTGCAGTATGGAAAAAACTACTAAATTGTTCTTGTGTAGGTACAACTCTTCATAAAACTGGTCAGCTGTATTTGACAAGCCATAGCGAATACATACATAAATAAGTAAAGGGTGTTTTTTTCGATGCATAGAACATTAAGTTAGCGACCGATTTCACAGCTGTGAAGTGATTTCTTCTCAGTTTGGTTTGGCAATTCATCATGAATAGACTCACGCCTGAACAACGCTTGCAAATAGTGCAATTTTAGTGCAAAACGAGATTGCCGTTGTTTCCGATTTTCATAAGCGAATTTTGTTTAGCGATGAAGCGCACTTCTGGTTGAATGGCTACGTCAACAAACAAAACTGCCACATTTGGAGTGAAGCTAATCCTCAAGTGTACACAGAGAAAAAAACACCTAATAAGGTAGAACAAAATCAATAAGATATCTCTATGGTTTTTTTTTCAAGAAGGATTCCTTATTATTTTAAATGGGAAAACCTTATTGAAAAAACAACAATTAATGAAATTAAAAAGATGATTTACGTGTGTTTATATAGGAAACTAATAAAATCAATAGGGAAAAATTAATAGGATAACCTAATAAAATCAATAAGAAATCCTTATTGTATACAATTTACAAGAAAACCTAATAGAATCAATAAGTTCTTCTCTATAGAATTTTTTTTTTTTGGTACCATGCAAATCGGAAACTGAGTAAAAACAAACGTGAGTAACAAGTTTTCTTCTTGGTTTTATGTGTTTTTCTTGTTGAGACAATTAATAAGATTTGCAACATGGCAATAATAAGAAATACCCATAGAAAAATCTTCTTTTCTCTCTGCTGGGATACCCCTCAGCCTAAAAACGTTTCAAAGAGAAAATCTTATTGAATCTATTAGGAAGTTTTCGCTCTGTGTATGACGAAACACCGTTACATCTAGAAAAACTGACTGTTCGGTGCGCTTCATGGGCTGGTGGAATCATTTGTCCGTACTTCTTCAAAAACGATGATGGCCAGAACGTTACAGTCAATGGTGATCGGTATAGAGCCATGACTACTAGTTTTTTCATTCCTGAATTGAATAACCATGATGTCGAGTGTAACACACAGCTCGTGTCACACTCGATTTATTGAAAGACACGTTTGGTGACCACCTAATTTCACATTGCGGACCTGTGAATTGGCCTCCAAGATCTTGTGATTTAACACCGCTAGACTTCTTTCTGTGGGGCAATGCAGATACGCCACAAACGCTTGACCATTTGGAAGACAACATTCGCCGCGTTATTGCCGATATACGGCCACAAATATTGGACAAAGTCATCGAAAATTGGACGTGCAGTTTGGACTACATCCGCGTTAGCCGTGGCGGTCATATGCCAGAAGTCATATTTAAAATCATATTTTTAATTCTTGAAAAAACTAATTTATGCAGCTTCAGATCGTTTTTTTTTTTTAATATAAAATTTATTAAACAATGAACTTAATTATTTATTCGCCATAAGAGCCAATTTAAATTTATTACTTTAGGTCTAAAAAATAGACCTTAATGCTTTCTGTCTTTCTCAGCCGTCTATATGCCGCCGACATTTCGTTGCTGCTGAATAACTCATCAGTAGACTAGTTGTTCAGCAGCAACGAAATGTCGGCGGCATGAGAAAGACAGAAAGCATTAAGGTCTATTTTTTAGACCTAAAGTAATAAAATTTATTAACAATATTATTATATATACATTCTTACAAACATTTGGTATACGGTGCTTCAACTATTGATTCACGACCATCCCAACTAAATGCATCCAATTACTCAACAAAGTGACAGGTGTAATAAAAATGCAATAATAAAAAAGATCTATTAACTAAACTTTTTTAAAATGCGATCTAATCTGCTAGTGTCCAATTTATCTTTAATTTTTAGGTAGTGATTGTAATCTACACACATGTTAACGAACTTTTTTCAACCAATTACTATTCTCCTTCTTTTCAGGTAAGTGATTAACAATTGATGAACTCCCTAAAGAAGATAAATTTCAATTCGAAGCAACAAGGTGCTCTTATTCCAAGTAGTGTTAGCGCAACAATTGAGAGTGTACCATGCGATTAAGGTTTGGATTTTGAAACCAAAAGCATGCAGGATAACATGTCACGGATTGAGTCACCTTGGGCATAGACAATAACTGGTTTAAACTGATACTCTTTAAGTGAATGCATAGAATTTGTACAGAAAATTTTGTTTGGGCTAAAGCTGAAATGCCTTTAACTTTCTTACTTCATAACTTTTTTTTTATTTTAATACGGAAATATAAGCTTATCCGTTACGAGAAGAAAATACACGCAACGTAGACAAAACTTTATTAAAAATCAAGTTAAATGTGTAAAATAATAAATACTTAAATTTAAATCAACTCTAGCATGAGTTGTTCATTGTTTCGTTCGTTCTGATTGCCGTGATGGCTGTACGGGCATGGTGGTTGCTCAATCGTAAATAGGTTGCGGTTCGAGTCCCGTCTGAGGCAAACAAAATTATTTGAAGTACAAAAGCAAAATAAGCTAAATACATATATAAATAGAAATAAAATTAAAAAGTAGAAGGAAAAAAATAGTAATCAGGTTTAACTAAAGTGAAAGTCTTAAAAGCATAATCAGCAAGAAAAACTCGAATCCAACCTCCTTATCTTTGTATATACAGTATTTATCGGATATAAGAAACTTGAAAAATCTACGAAAAAAGTTTCTTATAAGCGTTTCTTTCTTATATACAATTATTTTATATAAGAAACTTATTTCTTATATAAGTAGCTATGGCCATAAGGCATTTGTTTCTTATATGAATATACGAGCTTTTTTACCTTTTTATGTATGTATATACGTAGATGTATGTATGTAAATAGAAAAATAAAACAAATCAAATTTTATTTTATTGACCCCTTTAGTAAATAGATATAAAAAACTAGACAATTTCAATTTGAAAAAAAAATTATATGTAGTAAATACATGTCCATACATAATTCATTTTGTACTATTTATTTACTTATTTACGAGGCAAGAAACAAAAACTTCTCATGAGCACTAAAAGTAAAAAAAAAAACGTTGTTGTTGTTGTAAAACTGTCAGAAAACAGAGTTGTCCATGCAAACTCCATAAATTCAGTGTTGCCCTTGAAAGTTTCTTATATAAATTCTTTTTCTATACATTTTGTGGTTTTGGTGTTCAAGAAAAATGTTCTTTTATCAGTTTTTTTCTTATAAGCGTTTTCTTATATGAACTTTTTTTGTTAGAAAAATCACTAAAAAGATCTTTTGTTTTTGCAAATGTTTCTTATAAGCGTTTTGTTCTTATATGAGATGTTCTTATATCCGATAAATACTGTACTTCTTCTTTTTTCCATTATCTCTATAGAAGGCGTTTTTTGAAAACTTGAAATTAAGTTTTAACATCTTTAAAAAAATTATTTGTAAGTAAAATTTAAAAAACTTTCTCAAGCTTCAACAAAAAAAAGTTTAAAAAACGAGCAGCACACTAGCGATATTATACATAGATGGATTTTGTAAAAAGATGATCCCACATTTTACGATTATTTAAATAAAAAATGTATTTAATGTTTTCTTTCTTAAACCAGAGAGCTTCAGTCAAAGAAACTACTAAGCCGCCTTAAACCGTAACAACTCCAGAGTTCCGACGATGGTTTCCGGTTTGGAATACTATTTTAAAACCAGCTAAGGCTTTCCAGCCTTTTGCATTTTCTTTACATCTGAGGTCAAAGTATATTCAGCGACCTTGTAGAGAATGTTAATTCAAATATTTTTCGGGTACGTGTTGGCACTTTAACGGCACTTTTTGGCTTTATTCTTTTTTTTTAAATCGAGTAAATGTGGGCTTTTTAAGTCGGCTACTAGTATTTCTGCACTATTTTTGGAAAGTCTGAATTTTCTCATCAAATTAAATGCTTTGGTGAGAAAATTCAGATAGAAATAAACAGAATACAAGTGTCTGATTAAACGTACAGAAAACATAATTTTATATGCCGATCTGCAGCCAGAACAGACTAAAACGTGGAAACTTTTATCAGCTCCAAAATAATATTCCGACATTAGCTTTCATAACGCTGACATGCGTATTTTTATATTTTGTTGTCTCCTCTGCCACAATCAATCGTCGCAACTCGGTAGAAGTATGAAATTGTTGTAAAGTATCATCGGATCATACAGCACCAAGATACAAAGCAAGGCCGCTCATCCAAAAATGTATTCTTTACATACACTACAGCATTTTTTTTTTTTTTGTATCTAAAAGTAAACTAACAAAACCGGTTAGCCGAGATGTTCCTAAGAACTGGGTACTCAGAACAAAAATAAATTTTTGATTGGTCAGGGTCAGCGCAAGGCAAGAAATAACAATGTACGATATCAGTCCAGTGTAAACTGGATATATAGCTTAAAACAAGTTTTACTGTAATTGCCGCTGAGCAAATAACAAATATTTTTTAAATGCCAACAGTTTGTAGTGTGACGAGTATTGACAATATTCCAAAAAATGCAACAAAACGAATCTTACTACTCTTTTTCAAAAAGGTTCCTACAAAGTGTTTGTTTATTAAAATCTGTAATATAACCACAAGCTAATTATAATGGTCTAGGCCGTTAGATATAATTGATTGAGTTAATTGGCTCCATTGTCATAGCTCACAATTAAATTGTGTACATTAATTGTATTTACTTAATTTTATTTATTCCAGTTTATACATTAACACCCATATTCATAAAAACTATGCAAGGTTTATTACACGTTTATACCCACATATTACCAAAAGTTTATATATGTATATCGCTTGTACGACCGATTTTAGAGTATGGTTCAATTATATGGGATCCATACTATAATGTTCACATTGATCACATCGACAGTTTCTTATATTTTGTTTAAAAGATGTCTATCCAAATTATTTGGCTCTACCCTCGTATTCTTCCAGACTAGCTGAAATTAACTTGCCCACCTTACAAAGTCGCAGAACCATGCTCAACGTTTCATTTGTCATAAATCTAATAAATGGAAATACTGTCTCTGATTTTTTGTTAAGTGAATTGTCTTTTAATATTCCTCAACGTTCATTACGAACTTGCAACCTGCTTCATGTCGCTACTTATCGGACTAACTTTGCAATGAATGACCCGCTGAGAAGATTATTCTGTTGTTTTAATGATATGTCTCGATTTATTGACTTTTCATCTAGCCTAAATGTTATAAAGCGTAATATTATTATTCATTTAAATCGTGATTAATTTATGTCAATTAATTTTATGTTAGTTATAATAGCCAGTAAGGATTTTATCCATTGGCTTGATTGGAATAAATAAATAAATAAATTTGACAAATATTCCGTAGAAATACGTCAAAGAAGAGCTTAATAAACTTACAATAATTATTATGAATATGGCCTTAACACTATTACCAAAATATAACAAATGGGCTTTCAAGTTCAAACAAGAAAAAGATTTGTAGCTAGGGGACAGCTATCAAGCACACAGAGATCAGACAAATAAATTTTCAAGCAGTAAGACATTTAGAACAAAATTAACAAGAATTCGAAGTGATTTGCAAAATATATAT
This sequence comes from Sturmia bella, assembly GCA_963662145.1. Taxonomy (NCBI): domain Eukaryota; kingdom Metazoa; phylum Arthropoda; class Insecta; order Diptera; family Tachinidae; genus Sturmia; species Sturmia bella. The sequence continues at coordinate 71,733,648 of OY759168.1, forward strand.
AAATACAAACAAAAATCCAAGACTTAATCTGTTGGCGTAAGCATCGCTGCAAGAAAATAGTGCATTTCTTCGCTGGGTCTGAGTTCAAAGGTAGTTGATTGCTTATAAGTATCTGATGATGTGTGATGAGCTCCAATTAATTTTCTTTTTCTACATTTTGTTTGTTTGAATAAAGCAGCCATCTAAGTTAATATATGTATATTCCATTATGTATATCTGCACCACATATGTAAGAAAGAAGTCGAAGAAGATAAACTAGTTCTTGCCAGTAGAATAGGCAGCAGCGGACTAATTAGAAAGTTGGATGAAGAAGTCTTAGAAACATTTTTATATGGGAGCACCCTAATAGAGACCATAGGTGGCTGTGTTCTGAAAAACTGTTTCAGAAAATAAATTACAGGCTCATGCATATACTGGGCTCGTTCAGAGGCACCCTGAGGCTAGTACAGATGATAGGAGGAATGTTTGTCGAGAAAGAAGATTAATGTGAGTTGATCCCATATTTGACACCTCTTAAGGTGCGTTTAGACTATGCTAATATTTGTCCAAACACAACAAATAATTGTTTGGCCTAATAGTATGGTTTGTGACAAATGTTTGGGCATGGGTTTATTTGTGTGAATTTAATTTGCGCAAATAACAGAAAATTTTGTGTCAGCCATGTTTGGTACAAATATTTGTGTACCCCTTTACACTATACTAATAATTTTATTTGTCCGGTGTGTATGACAAACATCTGTCAAACAATGTTGTTATGCTTATGAAATCCATCTGTCAAACAGTATCAAATTGTATTTGTGACAGTGATATTGGAGATTTATTATCAATAACTGCTGGAGCTATAGCAGTTTCAGAAACCCAGCAAAAAGAAAAAAAGATCCAGGGTGCAGCGCCGTAAAGTGGAAGGATGTTGCCAAAAACTTCTGAAGGATTTGCGTTCTGAAGAGCCTTCGCTGCATAAAAACTTCGTGCGCATGGGTTCAAATGACTTCGATTACTTGGTAATTTGATTACAATATTCATCTTATTAACATTAAATATATGTTCATGTTTTTCACATAAAGCTGAATCTACTGGCTGATGGGGTCGGTTCAATAACTGCTGCATCGTTGTCGTCCATTTTCTTTAAAAAAATATGCCTTATAATTAAGAATTACGGAAACGCGGTTTTTACTTACCAATCTGTCAAACGAATTGACCAGTATTGCCATTTCAATTTATTTCATTTTTTATATGTTAAGCACTGTCAAAAATAACTGTTGGCAACCCACGTTCCTACAATTATTTGTAGCTGTTTGTTCCGCCAAAAATATTGCGAGAACAAACAAAATATCGAGCCAAATATTTGTTGGGACGTGCTGACAAAGTGTTTACACTATCCAAAACTTTCTTCACAAACAAACATTTTTGTTAGCCAACAAATAGTCGAAAAATATTTGGAGGCTAACAAATTCGAGTGTTTACACTAGGAGAAATAAAATTTTTATGATTTTGCACAAATATTAGCATAGTCTGAAGGCAACTTTAGACAAAATCTTAAACTAGTTAGGACAATGGGGAAAATTTTATGAAATGAGCGAATGTGAATGCTGCTACAAAGAAACTCTGTATAACAATATTCCATAGCTATTGCATACATGTAAAATATGTTTATTTATTTTTCCTTCTGTATAGTTTTTAAGTTTTTCTATATACAAATTAGACTTGAGGGTAAAAACTGTTGAAAACTTCACAAACAAGATATTTTTTTTTGGTGCGTTCATAGTTTTGAAATTGGAAAGCAAACAGTTAAACTTTTTGGTTTTTCCCAAACTTCATTAATATGAAATTTTTGCGGGATAATTTTTAACCAAAGTTCACCAAACTGGTTGAAAGAAAATATCAAGAAAAGTTCCGCAAATATCTAAATTTGACCTTAATATACATACATAACGATATGTCTGGACATATGTATTTGAAAGTGGCTTTTGTGAAGGGTGCCTAAGATTCCTGCCAGGCAAACATGGCACTCTTATTTGCTTTCAATTAAAAAATTGCATATATATCTATATACGTGAGTATTTTTGATGTCTAAAGTACACATTCCTACACAAAACGGGTGATGTTGATACGGCAATAATACGCCTGACTCGTAAATTTAGTTTGGACTGTAAGGGCTTTTGCTAGACTTCATCTCACCAAGGGTTTCATTTTGTAATATTAAAAAGTCTATTAGTTAAATAACTAAAGACATTTCAAATTACTTAATGTAATATTTATTTATTTATTTATTTATTGAAAAACTTAAAATAATAAATTATAATAAAGTTAAGGCGGTGGTGGTGAGCACTAGCAGCAGTGGCCATCGGCTCATTTTGTATAAAGTGACTGTTTAATTCTACTTTGTAATTTTTAGGATTTTTGTATAGGTTAATATAAATATGTACATACATTTATTTTGCGCTTAGATTTTGTCGTATACATATATTTAGCTGTTTTAAAATGTTATTAAAGTTATTTAGGTTTTCTTTTGATGGATACGAGAATGTACTAGTGAGGGAAGTGTGACTGTTATTACATATAGTTTTTATATAAATGCATTCATTAATTATATGGTTCATTGACATGATGGAAGCTGCACCGAAGGTACAAATTGGTGGTGGGCGATTGTTCATTTGATGTTGGTGCGTTAGGCGACTATGACCCAGTCTCATTCTGATGAACGGTTGGAGATTTTTTCTAGAGATTGTTGCTGGGTAGTTGGGTGTTACCCGGTTTGGGTTAAATTGTTTGTAGAGGTGTGAATAATTGTTCCATTCAAGTTTTTGTTTATTAGAGTAATATTTGTGTATTGTTGTGTATATTGAGGATTTGTTTTGTAAATTTTCCATTATAAGGGGATGCTTCGTTGCGTCTTTGACTGCTGCATCTGCCATTTCATTACCGATTATTTTTGAGTGTCCAGGTACCCACATGAGTTTGATTTTATTAGGAAATCGGATTAAATTATCTCTTATTTCACATATTATGTCTTTGTTATTTCTTGAATTTTGTATTGCAGTAATGCAGGACTTGGAGTCCGAACAGATAACATATTTAAAACGCTTCTTTTTTATCCATTTAATAGCACTTAGGATTGCCATTGCTTCCGCCATAAAAATGGAGTTGCTTTCATCGAGCAAACTTTGATGGATGTTATGTAGATTATTGTCTATTATCGCATATGAGACTCCATTTTCTGATTTTGAACCATCGGTGTAACAAAATAGCCAACCTGTGTTTGTATATTCCACTTTTTTGTGTGAAAAGAGGGATTTGTAAGTGTCTATTGTACTGTTTTCTGAGAGTAGCCACGGTGGTCGTAGGCAGTTGAATTGTTTTCTTGGTAGCGGGCTAATACCAATTTGCTCAATGTTTTCAATGATACGCTGTACACAAGATTTAAGTTTTTTCTTCCGTTTTGCTTTTGGGTTGAAATTTAGTATTTGACTTTCGGAAGGTAAAAGAAATTTTGTTGCTAGTTTACTTGTATTTAATTCAATAAGGTTGTTCAATGAAGGTAGACCAGCTTCAGCTAGTATGTTAGGAATGGGCGTTGACTTAAAAGCTCCTAAGGCAAATCTTGCTGCTGCGTGGTAGATTGTTTGTACTTTTCTTATCGACGATTTAGGAGCGTACCCGTAGATTGGTAGCCCATATTCTATTTTTGATACTATTAATGTTTTAATCAAAATTGCTGTAATAAAAGGTGTTCAACCTTTAAGACTCCCAGATTATTATAATATGTTATTGATATTCTACTACTATAATATATATATATATATATATATATATATATATATATATATATATATATATATATATATATATATATATATATATATATATTCATTGCTACTTTTTAAAACTAAACTCAAATAACTTATTATGTCAGTGAATGCACTCACAAATATATACAACAAATATAAAAAGGCTATTTAGGTATGTTCAAGTTTCATAATCATGCAGCAAATTCAAGTTTGTTCATTCACCCAAGTGACTGTCACTGCACATTTGTTCATATTTACAATAATTTACAGCATTTTACATTTAACTTAAACTTGACTTGCTTTGAACTTACGGTCTACAAAGGCAACAACAACAAGAACAACTATCCTCGCCCCGATAATAATGAAAATATTAACAACAAATACAACAGCTTTTCGTCAATATAATTTGATCAGTTATTTATGTTTATAATTTTGCATGTATGTATGTGTGCATTTTTTAAACTTTAAAGATCATATGGCAAAATAAAATTGTGAGCAAAAAATTCTTAAAAAAAAAAATGCTAAAATGAGATCTCGCTTGTGTCTCTTTTTTCATTTTGTGTCTTACTGCATTTTACAATAAGCAACATCTGTGCGTAAACGTATTCACATGCGACAGTGTGTGTGCGTGCGGATGTCTGATATTTAACACACGTGCAAATAGTTCTAAAGAATGCAGTAACAAAAATAATTATAACAAATGTTGTTGTGTATTTTTTTTTTTATAAGCATACAATTTTTTAAGCTCTCTTTAAGCTTTAATTTATTTTATTTTTAACTTAGTATTCGCATTTTTCTGTATGTAAGTTTGCATTGTATTGCAATCGAAGTGCTAGCTGTTTTCTACGCACATCGTGCACATTGTGATACAAATACAGATGCGTTTATTTTACACTTGGTACTCGTATGACAACCTTATAACTATTTCCCGGTAAATATACTTTTTTGGAATGTTAAAAAATGTATTCGGTATGGAGTCGAAAGGGGGACGCGACTTTCAGGCATTGCCACTGCAACCTAAACAACAACAACATGCGTAACATGGGTTGAACGTGGCTTACTATATACGTGGCTAAATCAGTCTATTCTCACCCATATTATCTGGAGGTTGAAAGACAATATAGTAGCATAATGAAAAATAGTTTCATTACAATGAACGAGTGAGAAATAATCACGGATTATGACCAATCACACGAGATCGATTTGAAAGTATTTGTTCACATAATAAGAACATTTTATTAGTTCCCTATTGGTATCATATCTGCTTGGAAATCCACAAAGAAGTATATTCGTCATTTTTATTTTGTTAGTATGAAGTGAAAGTTTTCGTACGCACACATTACAAGATGTAACTTGCAGCATAATTTTAGACATTCGGGTGAAACGCTTTCATTCGTATTCAACAAAGTGGCATAAAACGCATCAAGAGCGACACAATTTTCTAAACTTTTTATCGTGTATCTGTATATCATTAGTTGAATAACACTTTCACGAAGAATTGTCATCATCGGCTTATTGTGAGTGACGTAGCAACAAATTAAAAATATCGGTTTATCTGCACAGAGGTTTGTAAGCGAAAGCTAATTCGGTTTAATATGATTTTTATTTGCAATCTCCCTCGTAGCAAGTCCCTTTCAGAACCTAAAAATAAAACTTAGGTGCTACTAAATTTTGTACAATATTCTCATTAAAAGTATACTTGTAGTAGAGCTAAAGTACTAATTAAATTGTTAGGGGTGGTATTGAATATTTGAGTTTCAAATTGTGTTGAGTAAAATTGCTCCAACTCTTGCATACCTGACCGTTAACCAACGCAAATAGGAATAAAAAAAAATAACACTCACCAAAGTAAATTTTGCGTATCCGTTAAAACATACAAACATACAGCAACACATCGTAGGCATTTACATATGTATGTATTAAACATATAAGTATGTTTCCAAAACAAAAATGTTGAATGCGTGCTGAAGTGTAACGCTAAACAAATTTTTCATTTTCATTCGTTCGCAAGATCAAAAATTTATTTCACTCTCAGATTAAAGAAAAACTAACGTAAGCTGGGCTTAAAAATTGTATTCGCTTAATTTTTCCTTCGCGGCTTCCAAATTGCGTTAAATTCAATTGTACCAACTTTTACACACCTGAGCATGCAAAACAAAAACTATAATAAAGAAGGTTAAATTGTTTCACCGAAGAAGAACATTCAGTAATAATTTATATTTTCTGTATTTCAGTAATATTAAAACCGATTTTACCCATTTTCGATAGCTAAGACTAGAATAGTTCCAAATTAAGGTCCCTAAAGTGTCTAATGTCTTTGAAAACGGCGTTTATAAAAGGTATTTTTTTGGGGGCACAATCTATGTACAGTTATTTCCGCTTAATTGAGCTCCGCTTAATTGAGCTCCGCTTAATTGAGTTTCCCGCTTTATTGCGCTAAAAACTATGGAACGAAATCATTCAGTATACCTGCGTATGTTAAAATACCCGTTTAATTGCGTCGCCCGCTTAATTATTTCGCATATTAAGACCGCATTGCGAAAAACGAGAGCAAATCTTTCGCTTAATTAATTCCGTCAACTTTATTTTTTTTTTTGCTCCACAAACTTAAAAAAAAGTTATTTTGCTGCAAAAAGGTCATGGTCCTCTTCTTTTATAAACATTGTTCGAGGTACGTACCTGATTTTTATTTTGTTTTAATAAACCAAAACAATTTTCCAATTTGATATGTAACTAAAGAAATGAGTTTTATTTTCTATCTACGCATGTGTGTTTCGCTTCATTGCACATATTGCTCAATTAAGCGATTTTCGTTTAATTTCGTCAAAAGTCGTGCATTTTTGAAACTCAATTTCAGCTGTATACCCTTTTAGAAAAGGGTTATAAAATTAGTCGCTACCTACAATTGGTCACGACATCACACGTGAATGGCTGGTCCAATTTCGCCAATTTTCTTTTTTTTTTTTTTTGTTGCAATTTTTATTGCCTGGAGATGAATGATATGAAAGAAAAATTTGAGAAAAATACGCGAAATATAATTAAATTTAAGAAAATTATTTTACTATCCAGCAACGCGGGCAGTCTTACTGTAGTTTTAAATAAAATAAGGTAAAATAATAGGAGTTTTCGCGTTAATTAAGCAGTCAAAATTCACCAAGCGAATTCTTGACTTAAATTTACATTTTCTTCAAATTCCATTGAATTTTTCTTATTGTTTAAAAGCAGAAATAAAGCATTTACTACATTTAGTTGAGCATTTATCCAACCACTAAATATGGGATAATGTTTGCTGCTGTACAATATATGATGACATTGCATAAAAAAACTTTTCTCTGAAAAATTACTACAGTGACATGATGCACACACTAACCTATTCATTTCAAAATTCGTTTGCCTGGTCTAAGGTGTTTAGTGCAATTTGAAAAATATTTTTGCTACATACATATGTATGTATGTATGTATGCACATTCATGGTGCACTATAGCATACGACAACAATTGTAAATATGTAAAGGCACGACCGCATACATCCATTATTTTCATATGTACGAATGTCTGTATGTATCTACATATATGTATGTATACATATTTATGCATATGCATGCAGTCCTACATACATACATATGGATATATGTTCGCTTATCCACGAATGTGAAGTTATTATTTCATATTAGTGGAAATAGACTTTCAACAATGCTTCCGTGTAAATGTCGCACAAGTCAACAAGTTGCCATTTGTTGATATTGTTGTTGCTGTGGCTAGTGCTTCACTATAGACAAAACCGACTCTCAAATGTTATTGTTGCTATTGTTGGTGCCAATAGCATTTTATTTTAAAGTTTACATTGTAGTTTCTTGAGCTGTTGCTTTTTCTATTACTCGTTATTGTTGTTATTGCAACAAAAGTTGCTTACTTTAGTTTGAAGACTGTTACTGCCGCCTGCCTTAACGAGAATTGCCGTTGTAGTTGCATAAATGCTGGCTAGATGACTGACTGCCTGGTGCTGTGAAAAATACTGCAGTTGCACTGTCATTGTATTGTTGCCTCATTCCTCATACTCGTGCATACAGCAGCAGCAACAGAAACTGCAACAATCATTGTTTATTATATTGTTGTTCGCTGTTCGCTGTTCGTTGTCAATGTACAAGGCCAACGTGTGGCAGTTTACATTTTTATTATGATTACGGTTTTAAAATGAACATAATTGGACATATTGAGACACTTACTTATGATTTTGTATATTGTTGATATGTCCGCAGACATCCATTCTGTACAGACAGATATACATACATATGTACATAGATTGATCAGATCAACTTCTTTTGCGAATATCCATCCCAACTGTCAGACAATGTCTTTCAAGACAATTCAATAAAGCGAAATTGTGCTGCGTTCAACTACGAAATGAGATATTTAAAAAATTTGGGTTAGAGTAAATTTTTATTATTTTATATAACATAAATTGTTATAAGGATAAAAATTAGCTGCATTCAGCTGCAGAAGATAAATAAATAAATGATAAATATTTTGACATTTACTTACAACAAAAATTTTCTAACACTTGGCAAATACGAATTCGACTGGTTATGGTGAGAATAAATATCTCAACTATCCCTAACAATTCACACTGTAAAAGAAAACGTTAGATGGCGGATCCTGTATAAAAACTTTCCCCCTAATTCATAAAAATTATAACAGACTTATAAGACTGTTATTTGACATATTTGTATGGAAAATCTGTCAAATAAGAACTTTATACACCTGTTATAATTTTTATGAATTAGGGGGTTTGTATATGTTGTTTTGTTTACATTTGTTTTTCGTATAAAGAGCATACTATTGTTATCTCTTTAAACAAACTGTCTTTCAGCTGCTTTGGGCGATTTTTAAATGTCACTTTTTTCACCTCTGTATACTCTGTGCCTCTGCAGACGGTATAGCATTTCACATAGCAATAATAACTAACATAAATTTAAAAGAGCAACCATGATACAACTAAAGGTGGGATCATACGATTGCCGCAATGCACCAATTTTTGTTACATTTTGTGTGCCAATCGTGTGATAGCACAATTTATTGGCTCATGCGGCAACCAAAACGAATGTTGTTCCTATTTGTCCCAATCAAATACAACCCTGATGCGACAACCGTGTGAACACTTAACATACAACTAATCACCAATAAAAATTCTAAAAATGCACCAATATTTATTGTGTTCTCATGCGGCAACCAAAGAAGACAATGCCCGCTAATAATATACATACATACTATGTATGATATACATACATATATGTATAATATACATACATACTATGTATGAAACGAAATAAATGTATACATACATATATTTATTTAGTTTCAAATTTATTTAAACGCGTCTTCCATGATTTTTGCTTTTCAATCAGTAAAATTCAATTGTTGTTACTATTCATTTTTTGCTTTTACAGCCCGCACAACATTATAATAATAGCCGAAGCAATTTTCTTTCTTTTTAATGAACAAACCATCTGCTACAACAGCTGTTTCTCAGAGTTGCCGTATAATATAACAATCGTGTGACTATAATGCGGCAATTATTGGTACTAAATTGTTTTGCGGCAATTTGCGACAATAAAATTTCAGTAAAATGTGACAATCATGTGATTGCAGAGAATTCGATTGGGACAAATTTTTTATTGTGCTCCAATTCAGCCCAATAAGAATTGTGTAAAATTGGTGCATTGCGGCAATCGTGTGATCCCACCTTAATAAGGTAGCATTTTCGCTACAATAAGAACAACTTCAATAAAAATAACATGCATTTTGTTTTTGTACAACTTATGCAAACTGTCAAAAAGTCGCCACTTCTACATTTACAGAAGAGAGATGCACTAAGCTTACGCGGATTTGCTACCTCGTTTTGGCTGCCGTTCATCTCTGCAATCTCTTGACAACCTAAAGTAGTCACATGATTAACGGTTTAGCTGACGAGGCTACCTTGTTAATTGTATCATGAGAGCAACTACATAGTATATTTCTCGTTCTGTACATACTAGTCCCGTTGTATACAGGGTTTGTACATAAGAATATACCTAAATAAATATGTATGTACATACTTAGAATCTTTAAAAGACCAAAATAAATGAAAACCAGAAAAATTCATGTTACTCAATATCGGCCCTACAAAATCGCTTTTTGTGCAAAAAGTTTTAAAAACAAAATAATGAAAACGTAAAAACAAACAAAGCAAGAGAATTATTATTTAAATTAACACAGGAAATTGTATGTCTTCGTTTCTTGACCATTCACAATTTAAAATTTGTCAATACTTTAATTCCCCAGTGTTTGTGTCATTTTTCGTTGTTGTTGTTGTTGCTGTTGCCATTTATTCTGTTTCTGGTTATTCGCTCTTTTTTTTGTTGCTCTTGCCTTTGTACGTTCTTCCTTTTTATTTTGGGAGATTTCGTCAAAACAGCGGCTGACTGACTGACTGACGGACTTGTCTGCTTAAATAAATGACGGCATAAAAATTTGTTTTAATACTGCTTGTTTTTTTCGTTTTGTTGTTGTTGTTGTTGTTTCTTTTTTAATTTTTTTTTGTTTAAAATTTTCGTTTTGTTTGATGTTGTTGTATTAGCATGTATTTTTGTTGTTTTCATGGTTAATAACCTTAACATTTTTTTCTTTTTGTTGCTGCTTTTTATTATTTGTTTAAAAAAATGTTTTTTTTTGTACTTTTCAAATTGTTCTGTTATTTGTATGGCTTCAATTTATTTGCAGTTCCATGTGCGTTTGTGTGTGTATATGTGTGTGTGTGTGTTTATCACATGCAAACACACGCACGGACGTACTACTACATTCACATAAGAATGCATGTTGACAATGACTGTTTGCAAAAAGATGTGAATGAATAAATGTGTGTCTGTATATTTGCTTGCAACGGGCTTTGTGTGAATACAATACATACAAACGAAGACATTTAGACACATGCTCATACACATACATACATATGTATTTATGCATACATTCATAGTATGCATGCACGTAAGCACATAACTTTTGTACTAAAGTAATTTTTACTATACATACATACATACATACATACATATGTATGTATGAATATGCATGATAACAACAACAACCTTAAAAAGTGACATACAACAAATAAAAGCAGCAACAATAAAAACAAAGGCTATGACTTTATTTAATTTTTTAATATGTAGTATTTCGATGTCTCTTTTCTTGTTTTTCTTTTCAAAAACAAAGGCACTGTACCTACTCTACCTCAATATATTACTTATAGAGTCAGGATCTTCTCTTAAATTTTTTTGTTTCTTAAAATTTGTAGGTACCTATTAGTTAAAGAGGAGAAGTAATGCAATTTAAGCACATATTGTGTATATGGGCACAAGGGGGGTTTCAACTTTAGATAAAAGTCTTGTGTCCATTGAGACTGTAGTTAGTATCTATGTATTATAATAGGTCTCTTGGATCTAAGGTGTTATTCTTAGGGCATCGCTAAAATTTTCTTTGTCGCTCTCTTTTATAAAGGGTGTTTTTTTCGATGTATAGAACTTTAAGTTGCAATAAAACAACGATGGATTATTCGATTGACATGAATTTTATTTCTCCGAAAGATAATCTTGTGGCATTAGATTTTAAATATGATTTCTGGCATATGACCGCCATGGCTGACGCGGTTGTAGTCCAATCTGGACGTCCAATTTTCGATGACTTTTTCCAACATTTGTGGCCGTATATCGGCAATAACACGGCGAATGTGGTCTTCCAAATGGTCAAGCTTTTGTGGCTTATCCGCAGAGACTTTACATAGCCCCACAGAATGTAGTCCAGCGGTGTTAAGTCACAAGATCTTAGAGGCTAATTCACAGGTCCAAAACGTGAAATTAGGCGGTCACCAAACGTGTCTTTCAACAAATCGATTGTGGCACGAGCTGTGTGACATGTTGCACCGTCTTGTTGAAACCGCTTCTCCTGGACATCATGGTTATTCAATTCAGGAATTGTACATTACATGTGTAGTAGAAATTTAGCTAAAATACACTGCTGTCTAAAATAAGTTCAGAAAAAATGTGTGCATTTTTTTTTTTTTAGGGAAATTTCGTGAGCTGCCGTAAAAAAGTTTTCCAGGCACGAAATTTTAATTTTAAATCATGCACTCACGCATGATTTTTCTAAAATTTAACCACGACCACGCGTGAGTTACGCCTGTTACGACAACCGCACATCTCACATAAATCCTGTTACAAATCAAAATCATTTGAATGTGATGAAGTTTAAGCAAGTCCACTGCAGGGTGCGGTATATCACGCACTTTCTCCTTAAAACTATGACCTATGCTTGTGATAAGTGATAAACACATCTTCAATTATATTTGCGTGAAAAATTTTCTCTTTAAACTCAAAATTTCTAGCCTTCTGAAATTCTTCAGTTGGTCGGCCAGCAGGCAATGTCGAAAACGATATTATTTCTGGTCTGAGTGGGAGGCATATAATGCTATAGACTGTTTTTATATCCTATGCCAGAAGGGTATATATAGATTTGTCATAAAACACCTGTTTTCGGGCACCGATTATGAAGCCACCAGACACTTTATTGATCTAAATCTTACTTTAATCGTTTTATAAATGTCCCGTCTGCTTGGGGATTGAAAACAAGCAGAATCAGGTTAATAATTACTGACATATAGCAAACAAACATATCACAATTTTTTACCAAATTTATTGTTTTATAAAAAAAAAGCAAAAGGAACAAGGCGGGTTCGAACCATTAACATGCAAGTTGACAAGATATTAACACAACCATTGAACCATCGCCGGTTGTCGATGAGATTTTAGATCTCTAGATGTAGTTTGATGTGAGAATTTTAAAATTTTTCTTATAGGTTTAATTTTTCATAAAAGATAGAACATAGATCGATATACTTATGAGACGATGAGTCTCATGTGTGGATGTGTTGTAAACAGTGATGCCAGTTAACTTTGCTTGAAAACCTAATTTTTGGGAAAAAATGGGTAAATTAAAAATCGGGAGATTAAAAATTAATTTCTTGGTTGATGAAAGCCTGAGTGTTTATTAAAAAAAATTACTTAAAAGAACAATTTATTATTAGTAACTGATGTTTATAATATACATATAAAATAATACAAAATTTTATAAAAAAAATTTTAGTTTGTACTTTGGGGTTATTTCTTTTAATAACATTTAGTACCACATGTTAACTGCTTTCAAAACTGAAAAAATACGTTTTTTCTAAATTTTTATGCATATGAACACGTATATATGTATGTATGTATATATATTTCACATTTATGTTGACGTTCTTATTTAATCAGTTTTAATATCCCCACCAGCACAACTTCAGCTATTAAATTTTAAATATTCCTTAAGAGAAATATTTCTTTCTCATACATTAATTTTGTAAGGAGCCTCTAAATTTAGTGTTGCTTAAGTTGAATTAATATCATTATTTCATTGATCTGAAGCTCTTTTTATTGCATATATTTTGTGTATTTAATCTAATATTTTTGTCGATATTTCCCTCTCATTCGGATAGTTTTTTTTTTAGGACATTGAAGCGAAGTATCGACAAAAATATTTAGATAAATAAAAAAAATATGTCTGTCATCTGTATATGCAACAAAAAACATTGTGTCAACTTTGAAAGCAGTTTGCCTACAGTTTAGATTACCCTAAAGTATAAAATACATCTCTTTTATGCAATACTTATTATTTGATACGCATTCGACCAAAAACTTTGGCAACCAAATGGGGTGCTTAGTGATCAAGAAACGTAATAGCAAATACTTACATTTCTGATTACATAATTACACATTTTTGTTCACGATGTCTCAAAAGTAATGCATTACACATTTTTTTTAATTTGTAATTAAAATAAAAATCCATAGTTACAAAACTAGTCGAAATCATTACGCTCCAATAATATAAAAATACGTAAAGAAAAAATTTAAGTACATTTTTTTATTGATTTCTTCTACCGTTTTTATCGTAATTATCTTATATCTTATTTTCTTTCGTATTGCAAAGTTTTTCGTTTATCTGTGGTAAGATTTAAATGGCCATCGTAATAAAGAGGTACGTACAACAAGCCGGCTATTATTTTTGTGCGAACTTAGCATGAATTTTAATAAAATTTTGCTCATGCCAATTTTAGTTACTGAACATCAGTTAAATGCCAAAAAAAAGCATAAAAATTAATTTTCCAGTTCAGCCCATCTGGGATTCGAACTCGGACTTCTTAGCTTAATAGGTGGCACTGATTTGGCAATGAGTTATATAAAATAGATTGCGCTATAAAATACATACAATGCAATGCAAAAAGTGGCAGATGTTCAAAATCAAATGTGACCTGTATGCTAACCGAAACAGTTTTTTATGCTGAAAAGTTATTTTGGTATTAAAGAGCTTAATTAAAGGTCAAATTATACATATTATTTTCTCATTTTTAAAGCAATATTGCAGATAATCAAATGCATGCTAAAACTAATGTAAAACGTATTTTAGATTCCGCCCAGCAGAGCATGGCATTGCTCACTCTTTCATTCAAAACCGGAGATATTGCTCACTTAAAGTTTCAATAACTTTGTTTAGAAACGTTTGCAATTATTTTTAAATTCAAAAATAGAAACGCATACTCGTTGGTGAAGCTATTTATTCCATTGCTCGAATGCGTTGAAGTACTTGGTAAAGAATATTCGTATATTGTTAAAGATTCCAACAAAAAAAATGTCAAACAGGTTTTCTCTCAACAAAAAAAAAAAAAAAAAACAAAAGTCAGTCGTCAAGAAGATCCAAGAAAGAAAATAGTCTTCAATTTAGATGAATTTTTGACTACTGGGGTCATTGGTCCGCGTTTGTTTGAGAGCAACGTTGAATACAGATTTTGTATGTCGTTTCGATATTTTTTATTTATTTAGTAGTATAATTCTTATTGCTAAAACAATCAAAGCAAAAAAAAAAAGTTAAAGCAAATAAAAACTGCGATGATAAGAATTTGAATTTATTTTCGCCTGCTCGCACAGTTTATAGATTTAATGCCCTGGTTATCGTTCACGTTTGTTGTTGTTATTTTTTATAAATATTTCTGTACATACACAACATGTCCATACGTACGTACTCATGAAAGTATAATTTTATTTTTGATTAACAATAGCTATAACGCACAATAACAACAATAAGTCAAAATGTTTATTTAAGTTTTGCGATAAATTAATTACTAAAGTGACGCTTTCTTGAACAAGGGGACAAACAAGAGAGTCAGGCAGTCAGTCACTCGTCAACCACACTGGGCTTAAAAGTACATACGATTATGCATAAATCACAAATAGTTTATATTCGTTAATGATGTAGCATTGCGTAGATTTTTGAACATGACAGAGTTTTTCCAGCCACTTTATTACTTTAATCAGATATTCGATGTGATTATCTGCCATAAACATCTTAAACTAAATTGGCTGATTAATATAATAACCCGAAAAAAATGAAACGCTCCGATTTTTTAATAACTTCCTAATGACTGGTTGACAAATTCTTAAAAAATATTTCGAACTGTTAATGAAATCGTATGGGATTTTATATACAATGGTTGAGAATATAGTTACTCATATATTGTATACCATCCTCAGAAACGGTACTTTTTTTTGCAAAAAGTAAAAAATGCATATTCGATGTAATCAGTTGCTATCTGATACGCTTTTATATACGTATGTATATGCGGAACTGGAATTGTGCTTTTAGCTACATACTTAGGCGCAGTTATCTGAGATATTTCAATTAAATGCCTTGATAAATCAGTTCGTTGCCTTTATATTTTTACCCTTCGCTCATATCAGAGATGAGTGCGTGAGTGTTTTTAGTTCACCTAACGTCCGCTCATGAACTAGATTATTACTCGTCGTTTCATGCAGGGCAATTTGAATTAAGCACAGGGTAGCGAACATCCGTTAGCTAAGGGTTCCCGGGCTAATACCCAGACTAATAAATATAAGATTTCACGAGCAAGTGCAAGTGCGAAAAGTCCAAAATTTTCAAACTCTTACTACTACACTCAAATTTTTCGAACTTGCAGATCTACTGGTAGCGACTTTCTCATGCCAGTGCTTCTTGACACTAATTACCTTGCACAAGACTTATTTTTATTTAAAGGCTTCTTGTACATGAATAACAATTTATAATTCTGTTTTTGTCTAGCTTTTTTTTTATTTTTGGAACGAAGTTCCTTAACGCGGCTTGCTGGTAGTGCAAATTAGTGGAAATCGTCACGAATTGGCATTGGTGTATCTGTCGACAATCAATTGTGTAGATGTCTCCGCTACTGTCAGCGGAGACGCCTACCAATAAATATTAACTAGTTGTGAAAACGGACACTATCAGTTGATAGATGTCGCTAAAGTAAAGTATGTCACAACAAAAACAGCAATATTGAAAAATTTTCTTCGTTTTTTAGCAGATTGACAAAAAAATACTGCATGTGTCAAAAGTAAAAAAATAAGACGTTCCAAAAATATAAAATTTAAAAATTTCGAAAACAACACCAAAACATACAGATTTCACCTTGCATTACATTCGAAGATGAAGAAAAAACGTAAGGAAATTCGTTCCTAACGTGGGTCCCCCGACCGCATTTCTTTTTTTGTTAGTTTTTTATTTAATTTTTTCTTGTAAATAGATTGCAAATAAATAAAGATGCAAAAAATATATATGTATATAAGAAAAGTAATATAATTCAGTAAAATTGTCAGTAATTATTTATTAATCAGAATGTAAGACTAACATTTTTAATTTTGTATAATAAACTAAATACTTCTGGGAGAGAAAATGAAATTGCAGCTATTTCTCCCATAAATATTTATGCTTGTATGCTAAAAAATTTAATAACAGCATATTAAAAATTGTGTATGGAAATTTCCATACAAAATTTTTAATATGCTGTTATTAAATTTTTTAACGTACAAGCATTACAATTTAAGTTGTGGTAACACCGCCGTACAAGACACTAACACACGCTTAGAAAAAAATGGCAAACAAATAATAAGCACAACACTGTTCCACGGCTTTTCAAAAATGATCTTGTACTTGTAGCCTTTTTTTCATATATAAGACGTATATACAACTTGCTGCAAGTAACTTGCAGTTGTAAATGCAGAGAAGATAAAATATGCACTAAAAAGAATTGAACGCAACAGTGAATGGATGCATGTGTGTTTTTTTAAAGCCTAAATCGATTTTAGTCTTAGAGTTCTTCATAAAATTTTGCGATTTCTTTTTAAATACAATAAAGTCCTATCACGTATGAAATTTCAGGTCACGGTAACATCGCCAAACATTCAGAATTTAATTACATTTTTCAATATTACTGTCCAGAAGAAGCGATCCGATCGAGAGCGAAATATCAACCAAAAATTTAAAATAAAAAACACATATACATATACTCTTATAATAAAAAAAAACCCTCAGCTCAAGAATCACGCGTGACATGATACGTTCATGACAGCTGCTCATCTCTAGCTAATATAAATGAATCATATAAAACAATTATTTTTGATACTCAATAACATATCTGTATATACATACATATGCACATTCATTGTATTATTGAAATATAAAGCAATAATTATTTGTAAATTTTTGTATCAAGTCATACTAACAAATTCAACTGCACTATGATTTATTTCTTAGTAGTAAAAATTTTAATTTTTAGTAAACATTTGAGTAATTAAAATGACAGCATCTTCAGAAACTCATCTACAGTCGGGTCATCTAAAAGAGCAGTGTTGTTCGATAAAAGGTAATATTTTAATATTCATGGAGATTTCTGTAAATTTACTACAAAAGCTTATGATATCCATTTTGTCAGCTGAAAGTAATGAATTATTTCAATAACCTAAATTTTCTCCACATTCATACAACTCTAACTCAAACACAATAAAACTGTGCTCTATTATTATTATCCACTATTTTGTAATTAAAAACAATCAATAAAAGTTAAGTGTGCTGTTAATACTTAAGAACTATTTTCTTCTTAAAAGAAACAGAAATAAAATAATGAAATCAATAATACAAAACATAAAGATTTAGCTGGTGTGCAGCAACATCTCATCAGCAGCAGCTTTAATGAAAACCAACAAAAGCAAAAAAGCTCCTTCGAGAAAAAATAAAATGTAATTGACTTGCAATTAATGAAAATTACAAAGTACATGAACTTCGTTAAGGTCAGAGATAATTGCACTATGTTCGCTGTTGTTTTTGTTGTTGTTGTTGTTGTTGTTGTTGGAGGGACGAGTGTATTCTTAACGCACACATTTTCGTATCAAATAAAAAAGGGAACTGGTTTAGTTTTTGTTGCTGAACAGAGGTGACCAAGTCAGTCTAGGGTGTGCCAGTAAAAGCGCAGTAAACATTATATTATGTGTGTACATATTCAGTTTTAAATTGTATTTGTTAAAAGATAACAATAACATTTGAGCTCAAAAAGCTTAATACCCTGTTCATACATGCATTTCTAATTGAGATAATATTCAGTTTATTGACATAATATTTTTTGCGTTCATACATACAAATATTGCGCTAACTCAATTAGTATTTGACAGCTAGAAAAAAATTTTTATTTTTGTTTTGGTATTGAGAAAGAAAAAGTGAAAAATATTTTCAATATTTTTATTTTATTATTATTTTGTTTTGTTTTTGTTGACATTTATCTCGTCATTCATCTCGCATTGTATACTTTTGCTTATTAAACACATCTTTTACAGTGTTGTGTTTCATCTTTTTCTCAATATTCAAAGCAATTTTGAGTTTATTAAGCAATAACTTTATTGACTTTTTGTATGGAATATTGAGCTCAATAATGGACTTTATTGCGATTATCTCAATAAAGGCGTATGTATGAACATGGTATAACACTGGTCTTACATATTCCACGACCTCTCCAATTTATACCAATACTCGTGCTAATAAAGAGGAAAAACTTGATTGTTTGTTTGCGTCAAATAGGCTGCGAAGCTACCGGCCCGATTTTGAAAATCTTTTTGTCATTGGAAAGCTACACTATACGCGGTGAACATAGACTACATTTAATTTGACAATGGCCACTTTTCCGCTTATAGATTTCAAATTCTTTTAAAAATTCGTCAAAGATTCTTAAAAACAATAAAGTCTACCACGCCTGCTCTTACGCCCATTTTTACAGCTTATCTAAAACAGAGAATACCTAGACCAAGTTGTTCTAGTTTTCTTTCAATGGGTTTCCAAAAACCCTTAGTAGGTTTGACGGATGGCAGGCTCGATGTAGGTCACCTTAGATTTTTACGAATGAAACAATTTACCAGGCTTGTTTCTAATTTTATAAACAATAAAAATTTACAACTTCCAGCCATATGCCGCGTTTTTAATTTTGCTACAATAAGAAATCGAACTAAAAAATTTGGATAGTCCATCTGTACTCATATTTTACAGAGAAAAGATTTCATTGTCTATAATAAGTGTATGCATTTATCTACATACAGATGTACATGTATAGGTATTATGTATCGTCTTATCACAAATCCACAAAAAGAGGACGTGTTGAGGACGTAATGGGCATGCCAGGCACTAAAGAATGTTCCGGCTTAGGATGTTTACGGTAGACTTTTACGGTATACTTATTTCTCAATCAGAGTATTTGTATTTTAGAATATTGTTTCGTCACGTATGTTTTTCAAACTGATTTGACTTCTTGAAAATCACTGACGGAGTTCTGCAAAAGAGCCAGCTTGCCGTGACAAAAATTGCGTTACATAATTTATGAACAGCCCCTTACTATTAAATCATCAAATATTAGCTTACTTCGTATTGCCGGCTTTATTGCGTACACAAAACAATACCACATTACTATAGCATAAATAATTTATATACCTACCTAGATCAGAAACATACTAGATCAGAAACATACTTTTGAGACTATAGTCTCAATAGCGTGAATAATGACAAA
Source organism: Sturmia bella (assembly GCA_963662145.1). NCBI lineage: Eukaryota > Metazoa > Arthropoda > Insecta > Diptera > Tachinidae > Sturmia > Sturmia bella. Next base: position 71,753,423 of record OY759168.1, read on the forward strand.
AGAAAAACTTTCTATTAAATTACTTTTTCAGGCTCAACTTCAATCCAGTCTTCTGTAGTGGGATTCAGTAACTTTTAAAGATAATGCAATCGTTAAACTAAACATCCGTATTTGGTGTTTGCACTAACGATTTAGTGATTCATAAACTATTATATTCAACATGAGTTTAAATAAAGAATCAAGTGGCTCCCTGCGGAAAAGAATGCCAAAACAAATTCACCACTAATAATTTTGAATTAAGCTGTCGACCCACAGTCAAGTCATATTGATTGGCTTATGACTAGACTAAGCTTTGAAATATTGGGTTGTAACTACACTAGAATATTTTAAAATTTTGTGGTTAAAATAAACAACAATCAATTCCTAGTTGTTAAGTTAGCACCAGTAACTGTGGTCATATATCACTAATGAGTTAGAAAGCCAAAAGTTTTGCAGTTAAACATTTTTAACGCTGAATTTATCGGTAAAATAAGTTAGTGAATTGCACTACTGAGATGATAAAAAATCAACCATAAAATAGACTATAAAACAGATCATTGCTTTGGTTAATGTTAGTTAAGTATATAAATAGAAAGTAAAATTGCGTGAGCTTTGGTTGCTTTGGTTGAGTGGTGAAAACAGATGTGTCAAAATTGTTAGGGTTGACACGTATAAAGTTCATAGGAATGCTAATGAAGGGTGTTTGCTACCCAGAAACAGACTTTTCTTCACTTAATTGATATTGATAAAAAAAAAATGACCAACCAAGGGTTGAACTTCAACCTGAAAAAGTAATTTAATATAAATGTATTACAATATGATAGTTCAATGTAATTAAAATTTCAGTAAAATGAAAAACTTTCCTTTTTGGATGCACCAGATGGTACTAGAAAGACGGATCTTACCCCACTTTCAAAAGAAATCAGGAAAGATAGCGATATCAATTGAGTCATCAAGAATTACTGCAACTCTTCTACAGGATGGAACAACAACTGATGCTGCTTTTGAGCTTTCACTATTGGTAAACCTTGAGCAACAATCTACATCTGCGAAGATGGACCACTTGATAAATTACTACAATACGCCTCAGCTATTATGTGGAATGGGGCCGTTGATAGGAACTTAAAAGATCTTAGAAACTCCTCTAGTATTATGATTGGGATAACTTTTGTAATTGCTGGTGATTTCTAACAGATTGTTATCATCGTAGACAGAGTTATGCAAGCAGATATCATTATGGCATGTTTGAAATCATCTCCCCTATAGACTTGGTTTAATAATGATTTCCCCCGACAGCTTCTAAGACTTGCGGGAGGAGTATTTGGTACTCCAAATTTAAACAGCAATGGCTCTTTAGTCCAAATGCTCTTTAATTTACAATTTTTAACAGATGTAGTACATCGTGACATCAAAAATTTGCACGACAAGGATTTTCATTAGTTGTTTTCTACAGCAGTAGTCTCACGTACAAAGGATAATTTGAACGAAAAAACAACCTTATTTTTCAAAAAGCTCTGCCCAAATAAAAAGATGCAAAACAATTGAGACAGTGACTAATATCCAAGCTGTAGTTCATTACCCACAGGAGTTCTTAAATTCACTATATAACTCTTGACAGCCTTCGCATGAATTGTAGTGGGAAATTGGAATTCAGGTCATGCTTTTGAGGAATTTGAGCCCTCCTAACATATGACTACAACTACTTGTTAAAGAGTTGGAGGCAAATTTACTTATAGCGATCATTATCACCAGACTATCTCATATACCGAGCATGCCGATGATCCCAACCGAATAGCCTATCCAATTCAAACTCCTTAATTTCCAGTTATAACACCTTTTACGTTTACCATTGACAACACTAGGAAGGTCAAACCTTCCAATCAATGGGGACAGAATTAAGAAAACAAACAACGAACTGTATGTTACCCTTTCAACCCGCTATAGCTCCCGAAAATCGATGACACAAATCACAACATCATCGTGTATGGGGAAGCTTTTGCATTGTCAATATGATTTAAATTAAAATAATTTATGCTGACATCATCAGAATGATTCATTTTATTTTGTGTGTGTGTGTTTTTCTATCAAATAACCCACGAATCTAATGCACCTTTTGGAAAAACTAATACATATATTGATTGAGCCAATAAGCATACTCTATTCATGATGTACTCCTTTTTGGTAACCAGTTGCTGGTTATTAAATTTAATTCTCTTTTTGACCTTGAGCCTGAAATAAACAACCAACTATTTTATTCAATTGTATTAAGTTAAGTCCAAAAATTAATCTTTTTAAAAAATATTTGCTGTCTTTTCCAGCTCTCTATATGCCGACGACATTGCATTGGTGCCAATCAACTCATCAGTAGTAGATTTGCAGAAAACATACTTAATTAATTTGCTTAAAATTAGAATTGCTTGCTTTGTTGAAGTTCACTTGCAGTTTGAGTTTGTTAAACTCCGGGTGCACGCCATATCCCGCTATATATCAACTATATTATCGGAACTTTTTGTTGGGCAAAATTTTGTTTTTGTTCACTTCTCAGTCACACTTCTTACGAAATCATTTTGTGTTACACCTCGCCTGTATATGCACCGATATTAAGAATTCTTATTTTTATAATTCTAAAATCCACCCCACAGCCGAAAATTTCAAAAATTAATTAAGAAAAAACATTAGCTAATAATTCAAAACCCAGCTAGGGGTTTCCTTCTACCATCATAAGCTTTCAGATTTTGGGGGTCCCAATTGGTTCAAGATTTTGAAGCTGAAAAATGTGCTACTGTGTTATTTATACGCTATAAGAGCCAATTGAAATTTATTACCTTAGGTCTAGAAATCATTATCTGACATTTTTCAGCCGTCTATATGCCGCCGACATTTTGTTGTTGCTAAACAACTCATCAGATAGAAGGCATTAAGGTATATTCTTAGACCTAAAGAAATAAAGTTAATTTTTGAATATTCAAAAAACTTTTACTTTGTTGTAAGGAAGTGCTTAGAACAGTAAAGGTGTTGCAAGACGTAAAATGATTTCTGTAGAAAAAAAAATTTGTTTAAGCATTTGTGATTCTCATTTTGTTAATGAGAATTTTGGAATAAGTAGTTGGACTTCAAACATTCTTTTTAGATTTTTCGAGTCTACTAATGAGTTGTTTATCAACAACGAAATGTTGGCGGCATATGGACGGCTGAAAAAGACAGAAAGCATTAAAATATATTTTTAGACCTAAAGTTATAAAAACACCGGTATTCATAAAAAATAAAACATTGTTGAAACACATTTTACAACAAATTGTTCATATAAAATTTTTTCTAAAATGAATGTGAGCAATGTTTTAGTTTTTATGAATACCGGTGTTAATGTTTATAAAAGTGTGGAGAAGTGAAAAATTAAAGCTCTGCCAAAGTGGTGTAGCAATTGATAGCGACATTTTGCAGTTGTTTCTCAAGGATACGCTGTGAAGAGTGGAAATTAGGTAAAATGTAAGTAAAATAAATTGAGCCCAGTACGAGACTGCCTCGCACAGCAAGGATTCCGTACAACCTTGCAAGTGGTACGCTAAGGGTACCCTTTTAATTTTTAGCTTTTTATTGTTTTTAGTAGTTGTTGTTCTAAAGCGCAGACAACCATATACACTGTGTAAATTTCAAGCACGCATCTCTTACAGTTTAAGAGTTACAGCTGCTTTTCAAACTAATGGGTGTCCCCGTGAATGAACACCAATTAAATTTTAATTTTTGCTGTTTTCGTTAGTTGTTAGTGTAGAGCTTTGCGAACGTCATATACATACATACTGTGAAAATATTAAGTCTCTATCTTTTACTGTTTAAAAACTAAACTCATTTTCAAATTGAAGACTATCCTCGCAACATTTAAATTTTCACTTTCTACTATTTTTGGTATTTGTTGTTGTGAAGGCCTGGTAATTGTATAGCCTACACAAATTTCTAGTCTCTACCTAATACGGTTCAAAAGTAACTCTAATTTAAAGTTTTTTGTATAGGAGCACCCTTTGGTACTTAGCTTTTTGTTGTTTTTGGTATTTGCTGTTGTAGAATCCATATAAACACACATCTTTTCCAAATTGCAAGTCTGATTCCAGTATTTATGATTGAAAAGTTACAGGTATAGCTCTTAATTTTCACAGTTTCTTGTATGGAACCCCCTTTTAGTTTTTAACTTTTTGTTGTTTTTAGTATTTCTTGTTGTAGCGGCCGGGTAACCACATGTACTCTTAAAGTTTTAGCTCTCTAGCTCGTACCGTGTGGGAGAATGAAGCCTGTGATGGACGGATGGACTTAGAAATCTCAGTACTGGGAATCTGTGTTCACTCTTTGAGATATTTTTGACTGCAAATGGAGGCCAAAGGGAGCACTAGTGCTCTATATTAAAACATATTTAATAATTAAAGTTGCAAGGGAATGCAACTACAATGAGAAAAAACTGTATTGTATTGAACCAGATATATGAAGCATTCTACATGCAGAGATATCTGATTGAAGGAGGGTTGGCAGGTGGTTTATGTTTTACAGAATATACAATAAAGATATTTTAATTATAACAGAACGTTAAACTGCTATAAAAGCGTTTATTAGCGTTTCCACCATCTCCAGGTTCTTCCAGGAATGATAGTTATCTTCTATATAAAATTGTGAAACGTTCAAACTTGACCCGTAAATGGATCCCTAGACATAAATGCAATCACAGCCAATGAATTCGCAAAAATGGGGAATCCTCTCAAAAATGGGGACAATGATTTTTTCAACATGTTTGAAACGTATAGGACTTTTCACACTGAAGCGGGCACAGCAAATATGGTTGTCGGAACCCACTGTTCTATACCAAGAAACCTTTGATTTCATTTAGAAAGAATAAAAATAGGAAAACTCTTGGAATTTTTCAGACCTAATATTAGGATTATTGTTTCAGTCAATACTGGACATTGTAACTTTGGAGATACGGTAACCCGGCATTTAGACGGGAAAGTGCTTTCATTAAATTTTTGTATACGTATTCTGAATAAAAATTTCAATGAAATCTGTGACATTCTTGAAAATTTCTTGCTCACTTTCAAAGGAACGTGAAAGTCGTCAAAGCGGAGAGTTGCAAGTATTATAGTTTTGTTTACTACTGAAATAGAATTACCAAGACTACTCCAAACATAAATTTATAGGGCAACATTCGAAAATAATTTTTATGGCTAAACTTTTATTAGTTAATTTAATAATTATCACTATAAATATACTTCATTTGTGTTCTTTATTTATATTTGCTGTTTTAAATATTTTCTAATGTACAAAATAATTTCAAATTCACAATTATTATTCTACAGCAATCCTGAAAATTTCCATGTGGCGTGGAATAGGCAACCGTGTTACTACCTTGTCACTTTACTTTCAGTAAATGTCAAAAAATTACTTTCAGGAAAATTTTGCTGAAAGCTGAGTTGAAAGTTAGAATACTGTGAGTGTGTTAGTAAAAAAGTGTGAGTGTATTGCATCTTTCAGGCATTTACTTTCGCGTCTAAGTGACGGGTAAATTATCAATACGAGGAAGAGCAGAAGATTGTGTTATACCTTTACAGAACCTATTCTGCGCTGGAGTACCATTGTCAAAAATTTCATAGAGACGGAATTTCAGCTGTCCTCTAAGAAATGTCAACTAGAAACTTGGGTCCTTGAAGACCAGCAGATACGTGGATCTGTCATATACCTAAACTCTTTTTTAAATTAAATTTCCTTTTCTCTTCTTCTCTTTATAACGAGCTCTTCCAGGCTATCTTAAACCTGTCTACTCAATGTAACTTATCCTACAATTGATGGAAGCTAATTGTAATACAAAAAGTGTTTGTTGGGGCATTTTTATCGCAACATTATAGAAACAGGCCACCAGGTACCGCGATATAGCAAATTAAAACCAAAAAACGAATATTATTAGAAGAAAATTTGAAGCTCTGCAGTTGATGGAATAAAAGATACAAACAGAAATTTACATATAAACAGGGAGTTTGAGTAAGAATTTTTTCTTGTACTCTATACATACCAACTATATTTAAGAACATATAATATTTTTAGTTTCAAAATATTAACTCTTTCTGCCGACAAAAATTTCGTACTTATAATTTGTAGGATATACCATTTTGCTTCTTATTTATTTTTCATCAGGAAACGTTAGATATGGTTCGAAAGGCATTTTTAGATAATTCCTTGAAGCGCATCTTGTGTAGCCACTCAAGGGCTCAAAAATATTTTTGTAATCTAAGAAAAAATCAAAAATCACCATGCAAGATTTTGAACTTTATTTTGAAAGAATCATTCCACAATATCATTAACACGAACCACTTTTATTTAAAAATTTATACATATATGTATATATATATATATATATATGACCAAAAGTACATCGAAAAACATTATTTTTGGGACCGCAACCTGTGTTCAGGATTTAGTTTTCAGCAAAAGCGAAAAACTAGCTTCAAAATATTCACATTAAATAAGAGAAGTTTATGACATTGGCCTTGAATTTGTTGCATAAAAAACAATAAAAAGCATGTTGCCAGACATTTTACAAATTTTTTTATGATATGGGTCAGTGCTATAGACATGTCAGTGTTGACAGCAATAGAATAAATTTGGAAAAAGAAATGTTAAAGCTATAGAACTATCTAGAGCACTGGAAAAATGTATAATAATATTTTTATTACTATAGCCCAACCCCCTAAAAAAGTAGCTTTGAATGAAAAATATGGGAGATTATTTATACATAGGGATTTTCCAGAGATGTAATAGGGCAAGAAAATTTTTATAAAATTAATAGGGTGACAATATTTGTTAGAAAGTAAGAATTGATGGGTATCGTCTATATATCTGATTCTTCTAGATGCACCCTGCAGCAAGTAAGGACGAGGAGGGGAAATAAAAAAAAATTATTTTGCATGAGAGTACCCCTAAGGATGGAGGCTAGGTATGAATTTTTCAAATAAAAATTTCATAGAAAAATTATGCCATCGGTCATAAATCTGACTTCTTTAGAGATGAGCTGGCTTGACTTCTCCAGATTTTTTTTTATTTTGTTTTATATGTATATGTATATAAATTTAATTTAATTCAATACAATGCGTTGGCTCAGCGTCTAAAGGCATTCTTGAGGCGAGTTGGCAAGATTATTTTTTACATATAATTTACATATAATGTATGTGTGTATATAGATATTATTAATCAGTAATAGTAATTCAGTCTTTTACACTAATAGGTCAGCTGTATGTTCTAGTATATGTTCTTTAAGTCGTTTTTTAGATATTGATAATCTATTTTCGTTCTTTGTGTTTAGTGGCAAGTTATTGAACTCATGGCTAGCCATGAACTATATCCTCTGCTTGGTTGTTTCAAACCTACAACAGGCTAAAATTGGTATGGAACTTAAATTTTCATTATTCCTGGAGGCTTAAATTTTCATTATTCCTCGTATTATTTACAATTTGATTTCTATTAAATCGAATAATGTGATGTGCAATGTTGCTTAAGCTCTTGAATATGTACAGCAGGAGTTGCATTTTGTAAATACCATAGATAGGTAAAAGTGTTTGACATTTTTCGGTATACAATGATATAGTTGAATGCATGATTGGGAGATTATAAACTGTCTTTAAGGCTTTGTTCTGCATTCGCTGTACTCATTTTAACTGGTTACCTTTTTTAAACCCATATAAAATAGCCAGGTAGTTAAAATGGCTGTGAACTACATATGTGATTATAAATAATAAGTTTCGTATCTTCACGAAATTTGTGTTTAAATTTATATCGGATACCAACAGCTTGTGCAGCCTTCATCCTAAGGGATTGTAAATGTATGTCCCAGGCGAGATTATTCTGTATATTTATTGCCAAATATTTGGTTGACTTAACTTCTTTTATTTCTCTGTCATCAATGGTGACCGAAAAGTTATCGTTACTGTGGCTTGGCTTAAATCTAAGCAGCTGTGTTTTACCAGCATTCAAAATCAATTTATTAATTCTTGAAAATTCACATATTATAGCAGCATTCATGTTCCATTTGACTACTTTTTCATATTGGTAGGGATAAAATAGGCAAACATCAGCGGCATAAATAAATATTTTCCCACTAAGGCCAAGATTATGCAGGTCGTTAACAAAAATGGTAAATAATAATGGGCCTATTACACTCCCTGCAAAATATATCTGCAACTATTTTTGTAAGACCCAATCTGAACAAATTGTTATCGATTATTAAAATAGCTTTTTAGTAAATACAAATCTTTTCCACTTATTCCATAAAATTTTAGCTCTTGCAGTAATATGTCGTTTATAGATCACGACCAAAAAAAAAATTCCAGCAACTCCACTTAATCCTTCATCCAAACTTTTACAGATGTAATTTACGATGCACTCTAAACAGTTTAAGAGTTGAACACAAAAAATATGAATGGCATCGAGAAACAGTTTTAGAGTTTCAAGAGTTTTTTATTTCCAACCTTCACCCCAATTTTTTGGATAAGGAATTTTATTTAAAAATATCCAGCTCACAGCTAATTAAATTTAATTTAGTTATTGTGCCATTATACATGTATGTATGTATAAGACGTTATATTAATAGGTACTCAAATAAATTTAAGCAATTTTTTAATACAGCTCTCTTCTTACATTTTTCAAGCATTTTTTTTTTTTTTGCTTCTCGCGTCAAGGCTTAAAACTGATATTTGTTGCTAAATTAGAAATTCTAGACATTACAGTACAGCTACTTGAACAACCAAATCGACAAAGTCAGAGTTAAGGCAGCAAGAATCGACAAAAACGGTCTATAATTCTTAAACTACATCTTTGTCTTCACAAATCATGATGAAATTACATTGAAAAATTCTTTAAACCACATTTTATAAAACTTTTTAGAGAAAAAAAAAAGAAAACAGCGAAAATATGTAATAAATAGAAGAAAAAACCAAGCTAAATAAAATAAAGTAAAATATGCTAGAAAAAGAGCAAGACTGCAAATCTAGAAAAACAAAACCATACAGTATCTAACAAATTCTTACAAGATGGCGTTCTTTTATGCCATTTCCTGTTCTCACCATTTAGAACAAAACAGCAGCAATACACTTATTTTTCTAGAAATATACTAAATGAACAAATTCTAGTAACAAACAAATCTTTTTCAACAAAAACTACCCGAACAACTTGTACAGAAGTATTTTTCTACAGAATTTCATTTCAAACAAGGGGACAAAAACTTACAAAACGAAAAATGAAAACATACAAGCAGCACTCACACATTTATACACTTGCTGCATAAACATTGATTTAAAAACTTTGAACGAAAAAGTAGCAACAAAAAACCAAACGAATCCAAAGCAACCTGAACTGAAAAACTTCACATAAATTACTAACGATGAAAATGGTAAAAATCTAAATTACAACTTTTTGTTCCAATCACAAACACTGTGCACAAAAAAGTCACTTCAACCATACACACATTTCCAGAAACACACATTGGGCAAATTAAAGCATTTGAAACTTATCCACACACACACACACACATAGAGCCGCACGCAAATGCAGTTAAACACATGGACACTCAGCCAGGTACACTTGTGTTGTTTAAAATGCACTATTTTACTACTCATTTAAAGCTCAAGAGAAAACTTTTCAATTGTGGCGAATAAAACCAATTACAATAACAACAATTTTATTTAAAAGTAAATGTATAAAAAAGAACTATTACTTATTTGAAGATAACTGGCACTCTTTTCTTTTAAGCTAGAAAAAACTATACGAATAATGAGAACTTCAGTACTGTCAATGTGGCGATTTTTGCTGTGACCAATAGTAAACAGATATATGAAAAAATACCTAGTGTGCACTGGTAAGATTTCAAACATTGTTTTCGAGCATACGACGAGTTGAGGGAATGAAATACATATACGGTATTCAAACGGTCTCATATTGTGTCATAATGTCAGAAAGTACTAACATTTTATGATAGTTTAAAAAAATGGTTGTTGTGCTGCAAACAAAAATAGTCATAAATTAATAGGACTTCATCGACTGTGTTTAGTGATTCGTCATAAGTTAACAGTATCACAGCGTCACCTAAGAAATAAATGCATTAAAATGTATATTTGTTCGTAAATATGAGTATATTTCATTTAAAATTTACTTGAATCAGCTATCAAAACATCTAATAGATAATTATCGCGCAGACTGGTTATTATTTTAGTTTTTTTTCACTTATTTTTGGCATTTTGACAAAAATATTTAAATTGCTTTCATTTTCTTTAACAGCTGATTCATATTTGATATAGAACACTACTTTATGACAGGTTGCTCACAGCAGTCATATATTTTCGTGCTATTATTTTAAGACTTCTGACTTTAGGACGACCCTTTGAATTCCGTAATAGCTTCATATTGCTTTACGCTCTCATGCATATGAACATACAAACTTTTTATTTTCTATTTTTTGGTGTTTAGCTCCTAATTTTAATAATGTAGTTTTCGAAAAGCACTGCTGGTACAAATAATTAATACGTATAATTGCTGTAAGTCGACCTTTTACTTAATTTTTTGTTATATAATTTTTTTTTTTTTTTTGAAAAATAAAAATCAAATGTTATTACTTGTAATACTGTATTTTTACATTTTCAGAAATAGGGACCTGGTATAAATGAGACATTTTCACTTTCCTTCGTTCAGAAATGTGTGCAATTTTCAAAAAAAAAATAATCTACTCAAGCTCTCTGAAAGATGGAGAGCCTCAAATGGGAATTTTTCTTAGTAAAAGAGTTGATTAGCATCAAGAAAAGTCGGTGGCATTAAGACGTCTGAGGAAGACAGAAAGCAAGTAATAAGGTTTATATAGATCTGGAATCATAATTTGTAATATTTGTTCGACTTTTAAAATTAGTATTTCGTTGCTGCTTTCTTATTACAAAAGTTATTATTTATATTAAAGCAATTACTTATGAATCTAAATTACCCTAATTTCTCCAAAATTTCGTTGCGTGATTAAGGCCCCGATTCCAAACAAGAAAATTATTAACTATATTTGTGTATTGGTATTGTTTTACTTAGCTATACATGTTATGAATTTTGCTGTATTTCTGGACAGGCTGCATGTTCAAATAAATACTATAAGCTACATTCATAAAAAGTAATAAATGTAATAGTATACGGTAAAAAATAAAAATATGAATTTAGTTGGTAATAACTCGATTTCAAGTGTATATCTCGTACGTTTCAAAAGTTACAGTTAAGTTTCACTTTCTTGAGTGGAAGCAGAATTGTTTAATATTTTTTCTCGTTTTTGGAGTTCCTGGCTGTAGAGCACATACATACATATGATGTGTCAATTGCCATTCTCTATCTATTATGGCTCAAAAGTTCCAGCTGATTTTCACAGTTTCTTCTATGATGACACCCTTTAGCTTTTAACTTTCTTCTGTGAAGAACAGTGAAATCTCAGTAACAGCTCTTCGCTTTCATTTTATAAGTACGGAACCTTGAAAATCAAAGCCAATTTGATGTTCTACTGATTAAAGTTTTGTTTTTTTATTTGAGAAACCCTTAAATTATTCGCAGTAAATGCTTATGCATCGAAATTTATTTATTGTTCAATATTGTAAAAATTATTTGCAAATTGATTTTGTCTAGGAAGTAATGGAATACAATTTTCCCATAAACATTGTTTTCGAATACCAGGGGACTAATTAGGAAGGAAATTTTTTTCATGGCAGCTGCTCTGCGAAGATAAAAAAGTAGCTGTGCAGTGAAAAATTGTTTGGTGAGACAAATTAGAGGATGCAATCATTAGACTCTTTCAAAAGCACCCTTTAACTACTCAAAATGATGGTGGCAAAGGAGGGCGACAGGGGTTTAGTTTGTATCGTGACAATGTTCAGATAGGAAAACCAATGGGATTTGGACAACATTTGACTCATCCAAGGGTACTGTAGGGCCATAGCTAGAACGACATTAAAACAGATACAAACAATACTTTTGTGTGGCAGACCTTAATGAATAGAGGCATGTATGTGTGCTTACAGAAAAATTTAGGAAAAATAATTAACGTGGGTCCGCCTCATATGGTACCGTGCTCCGCTTTATATGGTACCATGCTAGAGCTGACACCAGTTAACAGACATTTTATGAATTTTTTTAACTTGTTGGTGGATATAGCAAAATTTCTTCTAACGCAGCCTTCCTTAGATTTTCGACAATGTAGTTTTTTAATGCACAGAGCTTTCTTTGTGGGTACTCAGAACGAATTTTAATGTTCATACAAACATACATATATTAGACGAAAAAAACGTTTGGAAATTATTCACGAGCCAACATTCAACAGAAGCCGTAAAATTTGAAGAAACCCATAGCGTACCTCATAACAAAGCGCTTTTGGTTTAAGCTTTCGTTCTTAAAATAGGCAACATTGCAATTAAAAGAAAAACGCTCTCACTCGTTCTCCTGCATTGAAAATATTCTGCAAATAAAACGTCAACGAAATAACAATACACGAAATGTTTTAAACATGAAAATTTTGCACGTGTATAGAATAAAGTATTTAAGCTCAATCTAATAAACAAACAAGAACCAAACACACATTTATTTGCAATTATAAAATATGTACATATGTATATACATATGTATGTATGTAGGTGCCTTTTTCGGGGAGGTTTGAGAAAATTCTCTACTTTTTGCAAATCAGTTACTAAGTGGTGGATAAAAATGTTCTTGAAAAAAGAGCGTTAAATTTTAGATATTCAGAACTGAGTTAGTTTCTATTATGAGTGTGCCATAATTTGGGTACGAGTTCGTTTTTTTTTGACAGTTGTTACTATTTTAAATAATATTGAGTAACTCGTAAAAGTGAAGTTTTTGAAACAAACAAAAAGAAAAAAAAAAAAAACATTATAAAGTCCAAAAAATATGTAATCAATTTCTTGCTATACATATAACCTGCATCAAGGCAAATAGTATTAATGTTACCTATTCGAATTGGTTTGTAAGTCCCAGAAACAGTTTACTTCAAAAAGGCTCTTAAAAGTAATTGAAGTTGAAATTTCATATGGCATATTAATTAATAAAACTTAAAACAGGATTACAGATTAGTTGAAAACGGTTCCTAGAAATTGTTTTATATATTTTTTCACGCCTATCGAAGTTGCCCTTTTAGTTTTCTGTGTACTGTGTTGCCATTTTTAATTCGACCGAAAAATTTTGCACACCGTTGCTTAGAAGTTTCTTTCACTCTTATCTGTTTTTGGCTCTGTCGTAAAATTGAAGTTAAACTTTCCCATCCATGGTTTTTACCTACCAAAATGGTAAATGTTTACAATCGTGAAGAAAGCTGCTCAAATTTAATGAAATTTTTGCCAAAATAAATATTTTTTATAATTATTAAAAATTTTAGTTTTTATTTATTTTATTTTTATAAAAATCTCCTTTTAATTGCAATGCTATGAAAACATCAGGAATGAGAACTGTTTTTCCGAATTCATCAATTTCGTTCTTTTCATCATTCACCTTGTGTTCCAATAGTTTTCCAATTTTTTGAACTGTATAATGTTGACCTTTAATATTAATATTTTATTTATAAAGTAAGTTCGGCTTGAGGTCCAATTTTGTTAGATTTCCTTGCCCAATTCGGATCTTATTATGCTTGAAAGAAAATTTATTTCGAAACGTATGAAATGATCACTAATCTAAATGCAATGAAACAAAATTCACTGCTTCAATGAACCCTAATGTTGCTTGAAAATTAATTGACTTTTTGATTAATTTAGTTTTGGAATGCACTGGATTTGTGATGAAAATTCTTACAGCTTGTAGGATACGCACTGGCATAAAATTTAATTCTCTAAACACCTTATCGTGCATTATTTAAGTTATTCTTATTGTACTTAGATGGTCCTTGAATTTTAGTTGCTTACCTGCTATATTCGAAGAGTGGAACTTGAGTATGAAATGTCATGCCTTCATTTCTAAGATACTAGAAAAGTTGCAACATGCATTGCAATATGTTTATGACCTTTACAAAAACTACAAAACTATTTTCAACCAAATTGTTTTTCCATTCATTTTGCTTTTAGGAAAAAGATTTCTTGTGAATTGTTTTCGAAAACCCGAAATTATTCATATTTCAATATAAAAACGAGTACGAGCGCAACGTTCGTCATGCAGTATATGGCCATATATAGTATTGAATTTCTCTTGTTGGTTATTTTCATACAAAGTATGTTCTCTGTATACGATTAAATGTCTTGTGCTCTGCCTTTTTTCCAGCTGTTTATGTATGTCGCCGAAAAGCCCATCGAGACTTTAAAAATACTTATAACCTCTTTCTCCATGATATAATATTTGCTCACACAGATTTCAGTTGGTCTAGATATTTTATTCCGTTTTCTTACAATATATCTTAAGGATATAGTACATGCATATACATATGTGTGACTTCTTTCATAATTTTCATTTTCGAAAGAACAGATCTGAGACAATTAACATACTTAGGAAAGCGGCACATAAACAGAAATTTAGGAATTATACCAGGGTCTGACGGTTTTGCTAACAACACCACTACATATGTATGTACATATATCTATGATCCACTTACTCTGCAAAAAGCAACTGACCTTAAAATGTCATAAGCACCAGAGTGTTTCCACAAAGTTTTGCTTTTTGGGATACATAAATTGCAATTCTTCCTACTATTTTATTCTTGCTTGGAAATGATGTTGATTGAACATTACATGTCAAGTGAATTGAAAATCTACGCTTTAGATTTAGGAATATAAAAAAAGTTAATGTTTTTATAGCATACTTATGCAAGTACTTATGTATGTACATGTGTGTACATAAACACAAAAAACACAGAATTATTATTGTCAAGTACTTGCTTAAAATGTTATCTTCAAATTAACTTGAAATCTTTGCCTCCAGTCCCGCTTTTACTTACAACTTTAGCAATAAGCTTTTCATTTGAACGAAAAACAACCTGTGGCCATGATATTTGCCCAAATAAAAACACTCAAATGTTGAGTCATATTGTTGACAAATATTCTTGTAAACATAGTTACATACGTATGTACATACATACGTATGCAAGTCTGGTTACAACTTTTTTACAAATAAAACAAAAGGGAAATATCTAGAGTTTAACTTATTTACAACATGCAACATGATGGAGTTGAATTTGCGGCCAACAATAATAAAACATTCTTATTACATCAAACCAGCAACATGCAACAGTCAACAACAACAACAACCTCAACCATCCAACCAACACTTATCGCATATTCATTGTGTCTGTCCGTCTGTTATTTTTTTTTGTTGTTGTTTCATTTTTAAGAAATGTGTATGTATGTATGTATGAAATGCAAAAAACAGTGTGTCAACAAAGTCATGTTTTTTTATCTTGTATGTGTGTGTGTGTGTGTGTGTGGATGTGTGGCTGTTTCTTTTTTATTTTATTTTTTGCAACTCCCCCTTTAAATGCATTCTACTGCTGTTGGTTTTGCCTGTTCTCTGGCAAATTACAACAAAGCAGTTGTTCTAGGAGAATATTTGTTGTTAAAAAACTGCACTCTTGCTCACTTGTTGTAATGCTATTTTTTGTCGCTTGCTTGATTGTATGTGGCGTTGTGTGAGTGTGTGTTTGCAAGTTTGTTTATTTTTCTTAGGGTTCGGGTGCGCTTTTTTATATTTGTGTTTTTTAGCATTTTTTTCTCTTATTACATTTTGAGTAAGTGAGTAAAGTAAGGTCCGTGTGAGAGAACTAATGTTCAGTTTATGGGTTTGTGTGTAAAAGAATTTTACTAACTCTCTGTTAATGAATGAGTGAGTGAGGTGTAAGTTTTCAAGTGAGGTGGTTTTATTTATTGCCATTAAATATATGCATGCGCTTGTATGTGAGTGGTTGGTTGGTCGTGTTCCCATGTGTGCTTGCTTATGCAGTTTTACCTATACATTCACAACAGGACAGACTTCCTTGCATAAATGCAATGCCGTTTGTGTGAAATTTGTAGTTAATGTGTGGTATGATGTCGGTGTGCTCTGTTTTTGTGTTATTTTGAGCTTGAGTTGCTACAATTCTACTCAATGGCGGTTAATTTTTTACTACATTTAAAAAAATCTGCATAAAAAACATACTAATACAATTACATTTATTTTAAACAACACAGCAACGGCACTCATACTGTCAATACTCAGACACACACACACGTAAAACAAAAGCTTCATTTAGCTGCTGCAGTTTTTTTTGTTGGTCTTTAAGCAGAAAAAATTTTTTACAACAAAAAGTGCATTTTTTGTAATATTGTTTTTGGTTTTTCTCATGGTTTGAATTTGTGTTTTTTTTTTTTTTTTGTAGAATATTGCTTGACGATTTTTCAGTTTTGCGCTCCATTCTTCTTTAGAATAGTTATAATGTGGTGGTTTTTAAGAACAGAACGTCGGGTCAGCCAGCAGCAACATCGATTGCGACGCTAATACGTCACACTAGACGACGTATTGTACGTAGTTTTTGTGTTTTTTTTTTGTTTCGAACGACCACAATTTCGATTTATTTAAAAATTTTTTAATAAAGAAGCAATTATAATAATTAATAAAAAAAAAAAAACAACTGCGTTTTGGAACAGTTTACAGAATTTAATGAAAAGAGTTGAAGGTTTTGGAGTGAATTTCTTCGGTGGGTTCTAAGAGTGCGGTCAAAGTGAGCGCTGGGTGTGAAAGTGTGTGTGTACGTTTATGTTTTATAATTTTTTAAGCAATGTTTCGAAAGTATTGCACTCTTAGTCGTTATTAAGCAACGCATACGATATGCAACGGGAACGTTAATTCGGACGCGTCCCGATACGATCCGAGTAGCGTCCGATCGCGCCTCCAATAGTAAATATTGCAGTTCAATTAATCTATATTCCAACAATGATGAAGCCGTACGTAAAGACATAACTATTTGCGACTTTAACAAACAAAAACAGTTTGAATAAAACAACGTACACACATAGTTCTAGTAAAAAATTAAAAAATAAGTGATTAGTACTCAGAGAGTTCACTATTTTGTGGCAGTGCATGATTTTACATACATATGTATGTATTTTTGAAAGTAAAAACAAAAAATTAGTTTTAGTAACCACTTCTTTCTATCAGCATTAATAATTATAAATTTTCGTTTTTGTTTACATTACAGCAAAGCTAGTATTACTTTTGTGTGCGTATGTGTGCGTGTGTATTTGTGTTCGTGTGCGTGAGAGTGTATGTTTAAAAATGTCGCTGTTTATTTTTTAATAATTTTCTTTACATCTCCTGGTTTTTTGTTCAAATAATTTTCGTTTCCATGCTTCACTTTTCTTTTGGTGCGGTGTGTGTTCGTTCACTTTTCTGTGTTCTATGCAGTTCTGTTCGCAGTTTTTTGTGTGCAGTTTTTATTTTTCGTCGCTGTTGTTGTTGCTGTCTTTATTATTATTTTTTTTTCATATTTTTCTGCTATTTGTCAAATTTAACGCGTTTTAACGTTTATTGCCATGATTCTTTTTTACATCGTTTTCCATTTTAGTTCGCAATCGTTGCATTACGCGCTCACTTGCTCGCCGCTAAATACGCTCCAACAACATTAAAGCGTTCTTGTAATATTTTAATAAAAAAAAAGAACAGCAACAATAAAAACATTCAAAATACAACAATACAGCATATCTACAATTATTTTTTATTGTTTTTTTTTTTTACAATATTCATTTGTAAATGCATGCCTTCTCGAAATAATTTTTTTTTTCATTTTTAATTTAAAAAAAAAATTTATGTTGAAAATTTGTTATTGTGTGCGTGTGTGTGCGTGTTTCTGTGGCGAAAAGTTAAAGAAATATATTTTTTCAAAATAATTTTATAATGAAGATTTTTAATTCATTTTTTGAATTTGAAGAATTTTAATGAAGCTCGAAAAAATATGTGCGTTTATTTAAGAAATTGCGTGAGTGCGTTCAAATTCAAATGCGGAAGTTCAAAACAAAAAATTACGAAATCAAGGTTTTTGTATGCAAGAACAAAAACAAAATCTTATAAATGTGTTTGATTCCAACAAAATATTGCAAAATCTAATTCCATGAATATTAGAATAGTTTAACAGACAAGATAAAAATGTTTTCGATAAAAAAAAAATGAATTAAAACCGTAAACAAATTTCCTAAATATTTAAAATGTTCACTTTTAATAAGGAATCGAAAATTAAAAAAATTATTAAATAAGAAGTTAAAAACACAAAATAAATAATTGAATAAAAACCAAAACAAAAACGAAATATGCAAAACAAAATGCAACAAAAATTATGGGAAACATGGATATTGAAAACTGAGTCTTTATACTGTCATAATTATAACCTCAAAAAATTTAAAATTTTCAAATAAAAAAATTTTCAACAAAAACTTGTCACACCTATTGAAACAAATAAAACTTATTTGTGCGATTATCAACGCTGGAATATGAATCAAAAGCAAATATACCATTAAATTAGTTCTAACTGATAAAGTTGAAAAAAAGCGTGAAAAAGGATGTTTTAAAAGTGAATTTTCTCAGTTTCAAACACTAAGATGTTATTTAGACGAACGACTTTATTTTGTGAGACTTAAATTTAAGTTTTAGCCAAAAGTGAATATACATATATACATACTTACATATTTTTAGTCCAAAAGTTCCAAAAGTTATTTTAAATCAAACCTTAACCAGAATATTTGTTACAAAAAAAAAATAATACCTGGACAAAAAAATCGTAATTTTTTCAAGAGAAGTGATATACAAATTTTATTTTATGTAATCAATAATCAAACGCAACCTTCACGTTCGTTACACTTTACTGCTTTCAACGTAAATTTCTACTCGGAGTTTATTTTGTTCAATACGTAAAATGGAAGCATGGCCATCAAATTCTTGAAAAGTTTAAAAAAATAGTACATCTACAAATCTTAGGTTGCCGGGAACAGTGTTTCTTAAAAAACTTTCCTTTATGCTGAGCTACATATTCATTGTTGGCTTGAACATATATATATTATATATTATGTATATATATATATATATATATGTATATATATATATATATATATATATATATATATATATATATATATATATATATATATATATATATATATATATATATATATATATATATATATATATATATATATATATATGTATGTTCATTTTTCATTTAATATTATTATGCCATTTTGATTAATCTATAATTCCTGTTAATTAACAGTAATAAACTTCAAAATATATTCTTTAACAGAATTTAAAGGGTTAAACGTCACCCTCGAATTATATTTTACTTAGTTATTGAACGTTTAAGCACGATCGATGAGCAGCTCATAAAGACTTAACAAACAATGTTTAGTTTTAATAAAGCTACCAGCAGTCGAAGAAACACCTTTCACTTTACGGAAAAAGTAAATCCTTAAAGTCTGCAATTAAGGTCAATTGAAATTTATTATTCTTTTTAGATCGTAGAAATTTATTTTGATCAAAAATCATGCCTTTTTAATTTTTCTTTGCATTCTTCTTGATGCTAATTTGTTATTCACGTTTTGGATCGGCTGAATTGGTCGGCCATCAAAGTTCTATAGCCCTTGTAATCGACATACAATTCGCATTTTTGCTCTACAAAAAACTACTAAAACATTTTGTATTTTTAACAGTAGATGCAACTTTAGGGTCACCATTTCTGCCAAATTAGGATTGATTTGTAGGACAAACTTTTATTTTGTACAATACTGTAAACTTAAAATTCAACATCGAATACTTAATCTTGAAAAAATTAGAAAGAGCTCGTACCACATCTGCAGGTAGTAAAAGTTTAGTACAGACGGGACTTAAAGTTAAATCTGGTGGTTTTAACAAGATATGAAATGAAATCTAAGACTATATTTTTGGAAAATCTCACCAAATCTGGGATGCAATTGTGATTTTGTTCACAAAGTACTAGAAAACACGCCACCGCACGAAAAAAAAACAATGGCAGTACTTATGGCTTTTAACTTACTTCTGTTTATTTTGTTAGTCTTTTGAAGCTAAACCAAAATAAAAGGCATACATTTATAAAGTCTACAAAATGTAAAAGCTCTACGGTAGGTGAATACCGCTAATGTAGTTTTATTGCAGAACATTTACGTCGGTGGCTTTTTAACATCTAACATTTAAATCATTCGCTGATTTTGTTAACTATTGAACAATCATCGTACTGGAAAAAATATTACACGCTGGGTGAAATATTGTGCATAACACAAAGAATGGGGCTATGATTAGATATAGATCATTTATATCATTTAGAAAAATAACATGTATTTAACAAATATAGAAACATTAGTGCAAAGTTACCATATGTTAAAAATTCTAGTAAGAGCTTATTCTATTCAGTCCGATAATGAATACCCATTTGGTCAAATTTTTTCCTCTCTCATTCTTCGCATAAAGATTCCTTAGGAAAAAATATATAGGATTTTCGAATTCTCGCCCCCATTTAATTTGTTGATAGTAAAAGGAAGTGAAAATAATTTGTTGATAGTAAAAGAAACTGAAAAAAGTGTTGTTCATGAAAAACACTGTTTTTTGCTCATTAAAAAAAAAAAGAATAATAATAAGCAATTGAATGCCAAATAACCAGCAAACCTAAATCCGAAGTGATGCCACCTCTTCAGGTTTTTCGTTCCCAATGAATTTACATTTGTGTGACATTTTTCTGGAGAAAAGAAAATTCTTGGACATTTTCTTGATGAGACAGTAATGCTTCTGTCCAAATTATCCTGCTTATTAAAAGATATTATGTAAAGACCTTCAAAATTACACTAATTTATTTCAAAATAAATAACTAATTTTATTGAAGGCGAATCTGTAAAGAAATTTGTCTTACTGGATATTGTCGATATGAAAACATTTTATCAAAGTAATTTGAAGTTTTGTTCTATATTGTGCTCGTTTCTATTTGAAATCTGTTAAAGTATAAGTCTTGTGCCTTTTTTAAAATAGTTCACCGAAAGGAAGGACCAGATAAATGTTATGTAGCGTTGATGAAGTAAGTATTGAGTATCAGGATACAGAGTATTGAATACTTATATTTTTTGTTAGTTTTGATACTCAATACTCAAAGATAGTTACTTTCAGAGTTATTTGTCAAGACAAAAAAAATTTATTTGCATAAATATGAATGAAAAGTATTGAGTGTGATTGAGTAATGAAAAGTAATAGAATTCACGATCACTAATGTTAAGGTTCTGTTTCACATAAAATGCTTAAAATATATCAATAATTTCCCAGCTTTCATTAATACATTTATGCAAAATACATCGCATTTCTTACGGTAAACGTTTGCACACAGTTTTTTTTAAGCATAACTTCGACTTTTTATGATATAAATCTTGAATTTGTTTTTTAATCTGAAAAGAATAATTATACAATTTCAATTACCACAAAATTTTATTTTAATTTTATTCTGTGGAAAATATTGGCACCACAAAAAATGATTCAGTTTGCAAAGAAATGTAAACTTTTTCTTAAATTCCAACAATTTTGAAAAAAAAAATAATTTATTAGTCATTGAAATGTGGTCAATATAAATATATTAGGGAGTAAAAATATGTTTTTTTTTTTAACCATGAGTGTTTAGTTGTTAGTGTGCTACGAGTGTAATAAAAGAAAATAATGATAAACTGTAATTACTATTTATCGTGAACTGCAAAATATCTGAGACAAGGTTTATGGAACTTGCACTGACATAAATTTTATAGTCCCTAAATATGTCAGCAATTGCTTATGTTAACTCGATCGAAATTGGTGTAGGATAATACCAAGGCAAATTCATACAAGGTGAACTTGGTAGCACAGGTGATTACTTTTTGCTTCGTGCATCAAAAAGCCTTTATTTGTCAAATGTTAGAAATGTTGTGTGACTATAATTTTTTTCATTTTCATGGTGCTTAAAGCACAAATATAATCTTTAAAATGTTAAGCAATAATTTCGACCCTGGCATGAAGAATCATTTTGCACTATTGATGGCGAATCCATTACAGGTGCTCGCATCCCAATTCGCTTCTACATTTTTCCACGATTTTATCTTCTGACTTGTCAAAGCTGATATCAAACGACAACAAAACTTATGACGTCTCAAGAGAAAATGTTGAAGCGAATTGAATTGAGACCACTTATACTTGATTCGCCTTGGCACTAACAAAAGCATGTGTTAGTTTGTGTGTTATGTGCGGCGAATTCTAATGCAGTGCGAATTCATTACGAAGTGGGTGCAAACAGCAAAGAAAATCTTGCATTTGATTAGTATGAATTATCCGTTGTTTGTCCAAATCTGAATTCACTTTGAACTGATCAGCTACACAGCCAAGGCGAATTCACACAAGTTGGACTTGGTATCACAGGTGAACATTTCTGCTTCTTGCATCAAAAAGCTATTACATGGCGATTATTTTTTCTTTCTAAAAGTTTTGTGATTATAATTTTTTTATTTTCACAGTGTTTAAAGCACAAATATAACTTCTAAAGTGTTTATCAAATATTTAGAGCCCGAAAAGCAAGATCACTTTACACTAACAAAGGCATGTGTTAGTTTGCGAGTGTTGTGCGGCAAATTCTAATACACTTACCTGGTCTGAAACTGCACAGACTTCGTTGCACAGCAAAGAAAACCGAGTATTTTAATAGCATAAATTATCTGATGTTTCTCAAAATCTGACTTCGATGTGATGTTTTCATAGTATGTTAACAAAAACTTTGTGTTAATAAAACCAGTTCTAATGTAATATTTTACGAAAACTGAATATAAAAATCACCTTAAATACAAATAATTGAAAATTTTTTTCACCAGCCAACATTTTTCAATCACAAATTTTTATAAGTATTTAAATGTTGCAAACATTTTTGTCAACAAAAAATATATTACAACCAACAGCGTTGAAAAGTAAGAAGCACAAACAAAAGAAAAATAAACAGCTGGGCTGCCAAATTTACCTGGTAATGAATTCGCTTTGAGTATAATGATATGTATTCCTAACAGCCCGCTAAAACGTGTACGCGGTTACTCGTTTTGACAGCTTAAGGGCAGTATGGGATTCTTATGGAAATTCAGATTCCCATAAGAGGTGCCTGTAAAAAAAAACTTACTCACTTTTAAGCTGGCAAGTAGCTCCAACATCTCCTTGATACCAGTTTAGTGACAGTAAAAAAAAAAATACGGAACACAACCGCGTACAAAATTTAGTGAAACATTTTTATTTTCCTTAAATTATTTTAAAGTTTTATTGCCTTAACTAACTTTTGTACTCACTTAAACCGGCTGTCAGTCTGTCCTGCTTTATTTCCGTAATAGCCCGACCCTTTTTTAATGAAAAAATTCAAACCTGTCTATAATTTTAAGCTAAAACTTTTAATTTTTTTTTTTTTTTTGTTACTTCTCTTTTCTGTCAGGTTTTCTATTATTATTATTTTTTCGCCAGTGTTTCTGTTATTTCTTTGAGATGAAAATAAGATTCAAAAAAAGAACGCATTAATTCACAAAATGCAGACAGTCGAAAAAACTAAAACCTGAAGGCCAAAAATAATACAAAAAAAAAGAAACTTGAACAAAATTTCAATTATAGAAAAAAAAAATTGCTTCCCCAAAAATAAAGTGAAAAAATGGAGGAAAAAAATTATAATATCTTTTTGGTAGCTGAGTACTACTACAAACAATATTTTTTAGCCAAATAAATTTTTTCGTGTTTTAATTTTTAACATTTTATAAAATACACCTTTACTTTTGCTCCTTCATTTCATATTTTCTCGTTTTCTGTTCATCACAAAAATTTGCCAACGTTTAGCATTAAACTAGTGCTCCTCATCTACATTTTCCATTTTTTTTTTTTTTTTTGAAGTACGATTCCTTGTCTGCAGGTTTTGTTGTTTGTCGACGACGACGACATTAAGCCATTCAAACGTTCATTCATTCGTACATACATACGTATGTGTGTAGCTGAGTTCTTAACTAAACTTTGCCGTCGGGATTTCCGTAACTACGATGGCTGCTAAAAGAAACAAAAAAAATCTCATACTATTTTTTACTCTCAAAAATTAACGAATTTAAATTTTTATACAACATATATTTTATTTTGTATTTTTCATAATACAAGTTGATGTAAATGAAAATAAAATTGAGTCCACAAAACTTAAGACGTATAAAAAATTATATCAGTTTACAATTTATTTAGAAGTGGCAAAAAGTATACAGTATTTTTCGGTTAATTGCACATCAAAATTTGCACAATTTTGTGTTCAATTAACCGGGGAACCAATTAGCCGATACCCGTTTAATTGAACAATTCGTTCAATTACAAGAACCCTATTTAATTGAACAGTTTGTTCAATTACAGAAATCACGCATAATATGAACTATGTACTAATGAATTAAAAGAAATCGCATATGTGCACTTTAAGTTTTTCAAAATAATTTTTTTTTACCTTAAACGAAAAAAAAAAATTCAAGTAACATCAAAAAATGTACATATATGTGTATAGTAGAGATGCCACCCAGTGTTTTTCACAAATGACGTCAAATATGTATGTGCAAAAATGCCAGATTATTTGTCAATGCAATTAACCGGGTAGAAGTAAGAGGAAATTTATTTTTGATGACATGAATTTTGAACGAATTAAGCGGGAAAATCAATTAGCCGGGTTCAATTAACCGAGGAAATTCAAATGGTGTTCGTATGCAATATTTTTTTTGCCCGATCATGTGGTTCAATTAAGCGTGGAAACCAATTAATCGTAGGGTCAATTAACCGAAAAATACTGTAATAGAATATATTTTAGGGCAGCAATTTAAATTTGAGTTCCAATAAAAACCGAGTTCCATATGCATAATTAGGTTTCACATATCATAACGACATATCAATTTACACACAGCTAATTTATTAAAGTAACATCACTTTAACTGGGCTTTAGTTAAACAGCTTGTAACCTTGAGATATTTCAGTAGGTCTATACCGAGATATGTAGCTCTCTGAGGTCAGAACTTTATAGTTGCTCTCTTCAATCATTTTATTTTCTACCTGATTCTATAGAAAACAAACAACTTAAAAATATTAATGTATAACCACAGGGTTCAAGTACATACAAACGAAAACAAACTGAATCACTAGTTTGGTGTTTTAAAAAGCTAAAATCAAATAACTATTAGTTTCATTGGCGGAATCAAAGTCTCAAGTATGGAACTAATTGGTTAACATGGCAGTGCTATTGCTTCCACCATAATTTGCCATAGTTTTAGATTAGCATGCCTAAAATTATATTGCACTATCAATATTTATAATCCAGGTTCGATATCGACATTACCGAATGAAAACATTCCGATCGAATTTTGTGACATGGCTGATACAATACTTTTGCACAAAAAACGATATAAAACGAAATATTTCCGTTATATTGTTTAAAGCAATGAAAATTTCAATATCGGTCATAACCTGATATTTTATACGGTCTACCCTGTAAGGTTTGGTGCCAAAAAGCAAATCTAAATATAAATTGAAACCCCCTGCTCGCTCCATCTGATACGAAGGAGTAACCGATTTTTTTAAGGACTATGCCCTGTAGTTGAACTAAAATAATTTCAGTAGAACTTAAAATTAAAGTTTAATCAAAAGTAAGGTTAAAATTGACACTTTCAATAATATTAGAGCAATTACCGACAAAAAAAAGTGTACACGCACAAACGTGACTATTGCGAGTGGTATTTAAATTTGGCTCAGATGAATATTTATTTTATTTGCTTACTTTTAGTAGTTAGTTAGTTTTTTATTGCTAACATTTTTTTTTTTTTTTTTTTGTTAGAGATCCTATTGAGGTTTCTACTCGAATATTTGGATTTTATAACGAAACACTAAATATTTGCTAAAGAATTTTTTACATAAATACTTTGGAACGTGTTATATTATTAACAAAAATACACGCCCACGCACGCACTAAAAATGTCTTAAAACACAGAATACTTATCAAAAAAATTTTTTTTTTACGAAAATACGTGATATGCCGTAAGAATCGCAAAAAATGTGTTGCTATCGAATTCATCTAGAATATCTATATTTTCCTTTACTCTTTTCAAGATATTTTTACAAGACTTCATTCAATCAAGATTTAGAAACTAAATATATTTTGTTACACAATCGTATTATTTTTGGTAAAAAAATTTATGATTAAAAGAAGACTCTAAAATTTGATTAAAAATTGAAAACAAAAAGTGCAATCATTTAAAATATATTAAATATTTTTACATACACATCAATTTAAAAATGTTAAAAGCAGAAAATAATTAAAAAAGTAAAAAAAAAAATTGAATACTTTTGAATTATTTTCATTGGAACAAAATATTTTCTGCCACGTTAAAATGAAAGAAGAACGACATATCAAACAATAACAACAGCAAAAGCAAAAACAACTTTGAAAATCAGCAACAACAAACAATTTTATTAAATAGCAAACTTAAAATTGTCATTAAATTATAATACAGATTAAAAAAGGAGACAATTATATGCCAGAACTACCACTGCTATATACAACATTTCCCAGCTTTGCATACATACACACTTACATACCTTGGATTGTGTTATATGCAACAACAACAACAACATTCCAGTATCCTCCAGCTGCAACACCTGCATCATCATCGTCAGGTTTGGGAGTTGAAACAGAATTTCACTGCTGCTTTCCAATCGAACCATCACAATCTGCGATGAAAAAACCAGCATCACAATTTAAATTTAAATAAAAATTCTGTTATGTACAATAATTATTTACAATTAATACTTTTTTTTTTTTTTGGAAAAAGTGCGTATTTACAGCCAAGTTAATAAAGAAAAAGTCTGGGCAGACATCCTCTCCCTTTTGCCACCCACCCAAACATTTATTTTGTCTGTGCGTGAGTGAGTGTTTTTGAACGGAAAATAAAAATCGTTACCAAAAAAACTGTCCATGTTGAAAAGAGAAAAACTCTCATTTTAATAAAGACAAAAAAAGCAACAACAAGGAAGAAAAAATGTTTGTATTGTTTGTTGGTTAAATGCGTTTATTTCCCTTTTAATCCATTTTTTTAACGCACAGTTCTGTTAAAAGTTTTTTTTTCTGTTTGCCTTTAATTCACCGTTATATAAACTAAAATTCGCAAAAAAAAAACAAAAAAAAAAAAACGACAACGTTTATATAAAGCCTTTAATTTAATTTTATATACAATTAATACATCCACACAAACACAACAGCCAACTCAACTCTTCTGAAAAAAGAGAGTGATATAAACGTTTTACAATACAAACGAAAGAATTTGCAACAACTCCAAGCGTCAGCGGAAAAAACGCATTGCATCCATCGTATGTTTCAACGAAATTTGTTGCGGAAATAAAAAATATGATGCTATGCACATCAGCGCCTATGAAGCATGTACGTATACGAATTACTCCATTTTCATACTTGATTATTTTTATATGTATATTTTTTTTAACCAAGCTTATATGTATAAGTATGTATATAATATAAACGTACTTATTTGTGTATATACACATTAAAAGAGCATTAATTGAGATTGGTTTTGTTTAACGCAATTTTAGACCCTTAAAATAATGCCAAAAACGGAAATCATATGAAAACTTTTACCTTCAATTAACAAATTTTGTCTGAATCAAATTGTATTAGGATACAAAATTCATTACTTAACTTTTCCTTTCTTTCATTGCCATTTATAACATAAGAATCAATTCTTAATTATGATCAAATGAAATTGAACTCAATCCCGATAAACTAATTGACAATTGCAAATCCTTTTCTATATCTGGAAAATGGTTTTTTATCTGAGTGCCCCGGGATATGCAAATTTTTATAATTTTTTATTAGTGTCACTACTTCCTAAAGTTTTACACCGGTATTCATAAAAAATAAAATGTTCCTCAAATACATTTTAAAACAAATTTGATATGAAAAATTTGTTCTAAATGTATTTCAACAATGTTTTATTTTTTATGAATACGGGTGTTAGAATGTAGGAAATCTTTGTTAAAATAAACTTTTAGGTAGATATTCAATCTAATGTTTTTCAAAAAAAATGCACAAGAACGTGAATCTTCAATTGATAAAAGTACTGCCTTTTTGAAGGACTTCGCAAAAATTTGCTTTTAATAATAAAAAACTTTATCAGGCTTTTAGATCGATTTCAGTTCCTCCGAAACAAGAGAGATTTTTTGTGGTAAAATTATACTACAACAAATCACTCTCAATTCTGAAGCAATAAAATTGAGTTAAAATCCCAACAAGATTTGTATTTGGCTATAATTGTTCAAAAACTTTGCTTAAAATAATCGAAAGCAATCAAACTTAATTAAAGTCAAAAATGTGATGTCAGTAGCCTCTCTTAGCCTCTGTTTTTGAATAATTCGAAAATATCCGTTTTTCAAAACCCGGCTTCGATTATTATTTTTGGAAAAAACCCCGGTTAATCGAATAATAAAAAACTTCTTGTTGTATATGTTAAAGTATATTTCACTGTACATAATACATATAAGTTACTAGTATAATAATTTATAAATAAAGGGAATAGGCTTTTGATAAAAAGTCATTCATGAACTAATAATACATGGTGTCAGAATAAAATACGAAAAAAAAAAATCATAAAAGGATTTTATTGAAAAAAAAAAACCAAATAAAATAAAATAAAAAATGGCGAACAAGAAAGAAGCGAAACAAGTTCCAGAAGCTGGTAATCAACTGATTGCGGCAACATTACCACAAATCAACCTTAAAGCCACAAATATGTCCAGAGAGTGGAGCATGTGGATCACTCAGTTTAAAATATTTATAAGAGCTTCCAACCTAGAGGAAGCGCCTGATCAACGCAAAGTTGCTGTTCTGCTCAATCATCTTGGTAGTGAAGCATTGGATATATTTTGCTCATTTAATGAAAATGTAGATACCATAAAATATGATGATTTGGTTTCAAAATTTAATGCATATTTTGTACCTAAAAAAAATATTGCAATGGAAAGGCATAAGTTTTTTACGTGTCAGCAACAGCCATATCAAACGATTGAAGAGTACGTAACTCTTTTGAAAAATCTAAGCCTAAGTTGCGAATTTGGTGCGATACGTGAAAGCTTGGTAAGAGATGTTTTTACCTGTGGTTTATCGGTAAAAATGAGCAATATAAGAGAAAGGCTTCTTTCGGAAGGTGGTATTGCACTTGATAAGGCAATTGATGTTGCTAAAAGCATGGCAATGGCGAAGGAGAATGCAAAATCGTTGCAAGTGGATGAAGTAGAACCTATTATTGGCTATGTAAAAAAAGGCAATACTCAGTATAAGTCAGTAAATAATACGGTTAGCTGTTCCAAATGTGGTCAGAGTCATAGAAGCAAATGCCCAGCATTGGGAGTGAAATGCTTTAATTGCGGAAAAAGTGGTCATTTTGAGAAAATGTGTTTATTCAAGAGAAAATACATTAAATATGCTGCTGCTGAAGAAGGGGAAAATGAAGAAGAAGAAGAAGAAAAATTGTTTGTTGGGTCAATTTCTAAAAAAACAATGTCATCAGAGTGGATAATTGAGGTATTAATAAACAGCAATAAATTTAATTTTCAAGTAGACACAGGAGCACAAGCCAATATAATTTCATTGGAAGCAGTAAAGCTTTTGAAAATCAATAATTTATTAAAAAAGACTAATGTTAAAATATTTACATTGAGTGGTGAACCACTGAACATTTTAGGTGTTATTAATTTAACAGTTATATACAATAATCAAACCTTGAACATGAAATTTTATGCTCTTAACATTAGCTGTAAAAATATTATTGGTCTTCAATCTGCTATAGATCTTAATTTAGTAAAAAATATAAATGTTCTATCTGCTAACAATTTAGTAGAAAAATATATAAATGTTTTTAATGGGCTTGGTCTTTTGCAAAGTACATGTAATCTACAAACACGTAAGGACGTTTCACCTGTTGTTGATCCACCTAGGAAAATTCCTTTCAAGTTGCATGATAAATTAAAGAATGAATTACAAAGAATGTGTAATTTAAATGTTATTGAACAGGTTAGTGAGCCAACAGAATGGGTAAATTCGATTGTTTTAGTAACAAAACCGAATGGAGATCTTAGAGTTTGTCTAGATCCAAGAAATTTGAACAAAGCTATATTACGTTCACACTATCCTTTTCCAAATATTGAATATTGTAAGGCTCAATTGAATGGGTCTAATTTTTTTTCTTCTCTGGATGCTAATAGTGGATTCTGGATGATTCCTCTCAATGAAGAGTCATCAAAATTGTGTACTTTTAACACACCCTTTGGTCGTTATCGTTTTCTTAGACTACCTTTTGGTATAAATGCGGCACCTGAAATTTTTCATGCTGAGATGGTGAGATTGTTTGGAGATATACAGGGTTTGGTCATATACATTGATGATTTTTTGGTTCACTCAACTACAGAAGAAGAACATTTAAAAATTTTAGAAAGAATATTTCAGAGAGCTAAGGAAGTCGGATTAAAATTTAACAAATCTAAGTGCAAAATATTGGCAACTGAGATTAAGTTTTTGGGGCACATTTTCAATAAATCTGGTATTAGACCGGATGAGGGGAAAATAGAATCAATAGTCAAAATGCCAGAACCAAGAAATGTAAAAGAATTGCAGCGTTTTTTAGGAATGATTACATATCTAGGGTCATTTATTCAGAAGTTGTCAGAAAAAACAAAAAACTTAAGAGATCTTCTAAAGAAGGAAATTCAATGGCATTGGTCGCTTAATCATCAGAAAGAATTTGAGAGTCTAAAACAGGAAATAACTAAATCTCCTGTTCTTACATACTTTGACCCAAATAAAGAATTAATTTTATCAGTAGATGCGTCAAAGTTCGCTATGGGTGCCACTATCATGCATGAAGGACACCCCATTGCTTATGCATCTGTTTCGTTGACGGAGAGTCAACAGAAATATGCGCAAATAGAAAAAGAACTTTTTGCTATACTATTTGGATGCACAAGATTTCATCAGTTTGTGTATGGTTCAAGGGTAGTAGTTGAAACTGATCATAAGCCTCTTGTGAGTTTATTTAACAAACCTCTTTTCAAAATCCCAGCAAGATTACAGAGATTCATGTT
Source organism: Sturmia bella (assembly GCA_963662145.1). Lineage (NCBI taxonomy): Eukaryota > Metazoa > Arthropoda > Insecta > Diptera > Tachinidae > Sturmia > Sturmia bella. Next base: position 71,784,578 of record OY759168.1, read on the forward strand.
ACGTTTACAAAGTTACGATTTATATGTTGTATATAAACCTGGTAAATATCTACTTATAGCTGATACTTTGTCTAGAGCTCCCTTAGAGAAATCGAACTTTACGGATATGGATAAAGAAATCTCATTACACTGTAATTTCATATCTTCAAATGTAGAGATACCATTTTCAAATATAGAAGATGTTCAGGAACACACTAAAAGAGATGTAGTTTTTATGAAAATACTGGAATATATTACACATGGGTGGCCAAAACATAAAAGAGATGTTGACCAGGAACTCATGCCATATTTCAAGGTTAAGGAGGAAATTTCTAGCTTAAACGATATTTTATTAAAAAATCACCAGATTTTAATACCTAAAAGTTTACGTAGATCAATTCTGAATAAAATACATGAGGGGCATTTAGGAATGAAAAGATGTAAAGATTTGGATCGTCAATCAGTTTATTGGCCAAATATATACAATGATATTGACAATATAGTAGCGAACTGCGAAGTTTGTTTGCGATATCAGAACTCTAATCCGAAACTTGAAATGTTACCACATGAAATAATTGATATTCCATGGTTCAAATTAGGATGTGATTTGTTTGAATATAAAGGAAGTATGTATTTACTTGTTGTAGATTATTTTTCCAAATATATTGAGGTCGAATCCTTAAGTTCTGGATATAACAGTGCTCAAGTTATACTTAGGCTTAAATCAATTTTTTCAAGGCATGGTATTCCACAAATCTTAATAACTGATAATGGTCCACCATATAATTCAAAAGATTTTAAAATATTTTGTGAACAGTGGGGAATTGATCACAAAACATCAAGTCCGTATTTATCTAGATCTAATGGTCTAGCAGAGCGATCAATTCAAACTATTAAAAAGCTATTATTAAAGTCGCAAGAAAGTAAAACAGATCCGTATGTAGCACTGTTGCATTATAGGACTACACCTAAGGGAAACCTACCCAGTCCTGCGGAATTACTCATGTCACGATCTTTAAGAACAAAAATTCCATCGGTTACCGCCAAATTTCGTCCAAAGATAGTTGATAATACAGAATATATAAAAAATTTAAATGCAAATATTCAAAAATACACTGAACATTATAATCAGAATGCTAAACAGATTAGTCCTCTTAAATTAGGCGATAAGGTAATGTTTAAGAAAATACCTACAGGCTGCTGGCTCCCTGGACAAATAATAGACAATTGCAAAGAACCAAGATCGTTTTTTATAAAAGACAGGAATGAAATTGTATACAGAAGAAGCCAACAACATATAAAAAAAATGTCTAGAAAATAAGTTACACAATAATAGAAATGTTGATGAATGTTGTAAAATCAATGAAACAAATAATGAAATTCCAAATGAACTTAATGTATTAATTCCAGATAAAACAAATGTTGAAATAACTGATAAATTTAATAATATTCCTTATGTTACGAGAAAAGGTAGAGTCGTAAAAGAACCTAATAAACTTAATTTATAAATTGAATTGTTATATATTAAATTTAGTTTAAAAATTGTATGTGTTAAATATTATTGGAATTAATTAATTTTTCATTATTTAAAAATTTTTGTAATATTCTAAAAAAGGGAGATGTTGTATATGTTAAAGTATATTTCACTGTACATAATACATATAAGTTACTAGTATAATAATTTATAAATAAAGGGAATAGGCTTTTGATAAAAAGTCATTCATGAACTAATAATACACTTCTATCTTATAGAGTTTCCTTCAATGAAGTTATCAACTGAGCAGCATTTGATAACATAGTATGTATAACAAGAATCAAATAGCATACGTCGAACAAATAAAAATTTGTCTCATTAAAAGCTGTGTCCAGGAACGTGGTGGCGGATGAACTACGGTGATCTGTGTTTAAATTGCTATCAAATAGAAATAAACGTTGCTGCCTCTCAAATTGTCTGAGAACGCTTAATATGAAAACGACGCTTATAAATTTAGTAAACTATTTTATAATGAGTATGAAAACTCGATATAAGAGCAAGATATATCAATTATGAAGCGATTTGGTAGTTATGGAATTTTTTAATTCTCTTGTAGTCCGCTTTAGAATTAAGCCGTTTAAATTGCTGTGATTAATACTAATTACGCAAGACAACGAAATCACCAAAAAAAAACTCTTAGATAAGTGGCAGCTAGTCGTTTCGAAGCTGCCACACTTCTTGTCAGCACCAGTCCTTGAGTCCAGAGGCTCATGTACGACACTCATGCCGCTCAGCCATTCAAGTTGTATATTTTATATATAAGAATTGATAAAGTTGTTGCATGTTTTCGTTGTCTTAATTAATTAATATCAATCACAATAATAATATATTATTATTATTATTATTTTATTTAATCCACAGCATAAATTCTGCAACTAAATACTTGTGAGCATTGCCTACTATGGCCATCAGCTCGGACCAATAATATAAAATTCACCTAATGCTAGGAACACAACTGGAACGAACGACGAATTTTTCGCCGCGAATATTCGCCGTCAAAAATAAAACACATTGATGTATATGAAAATGCACACAGTCACAGCGTCGGTCGAAATTCGTTGTACGCTGCAAACTTGAAATAGATTTATTTCTATTTCTTACGTCGGCAAACGACGAACTAATCAGTACCATGTGGCCATTTTGGTTATAGTTTTCAAGTGTTTTAGTAAAAACAGCTAATTTTTACTTTAACAGTTTTTATTTTAAGTGCTAAACTTTGTCTATTTGCATTTAAAATAAAAATCCAACATATTAGATTATAAAACATGTTTGTAGCGTTTAATTTTTTGTTTTTGGTAATGGTAAATTTTTTAGCAACCAATATTTTTTAATATGGTCACCCCATCAGCTGTTCATCTATAATGAGATAAAATTAAAAAACTGAGAAAACGGATACAAGTGAAATTATAATTGAAAATGTTAAACTTCATGAATGTTTATATAATCATAATGAACATGATGTTCATTATTTTAGTTATTTTTACAAAATTTGAAATTCTTTGATTCACTTAATTTTTTTATCTTTGAACAAATAATAAACAACTTTATCAATTATAACAGATGCTTTGCGTCGTTATTGTGTTTCATACGACGAATTTACGCAGCGAATTTTAACCGGCGTATTTTTCGTGTTGGGCGAAATTCGTCGTTCGTCCCAGTTGTGTTCCAAGCATAAGCTCGATAAAAGTAACACAAAAATATTGAAATCCATGATTAGGTTTTTGTGAACTTTTGATCAGAGCTGACGTGTTTTTTTTTTTTTTTTTTTTTTGATATGTAGCAGTAATAGGTAAATGCATACTTTTTTTATTGGCTTATTTAAAAAAAAATATTCCATGTTTATTAAACGTTTATTTGGCAAATCCTTATAGATCTTTGTAAATGAGATCATGATATATTTTTAAATATAAATAGGTCCGTCAAAGTATACATTCGTAATAGGTCTTATTGTGGTTATTGTGTCGTCATTTTGTTCTGCATAGTCAACGTTTTGCATTACTGAAGAAGTTTCGTTAAATGTTGTTAACTGGATAATGTCGAAGGTATATACACTGGACACTAAACAGACAAATTAGCACCTGTTAATCCTGACTTGCAAAATTATATGTTCTGTTTTTAAGTTACATTATTTTTTATTAATCAAACGTCCACAAACAATCCCCCTTTTTTATTTTTTCACTCACCAATCCTATTTTCCTAGTACCAGCAAAATTAAATGCATATAAAGGTGTCATTCCAGTAAAAAAAAAAAAAAAATAGAAAAAAGCTATCGAGTACTTCGGCTCTAAGAGACTTCTTTCGGCAAAGGCGGTATACCACAGCGGATAATCTAAGGGGTACAGTAATAAATATGTATACATGAAAGAATTCAGAATTTTCCGTACTTTTGCAGTATAAGAGCGAATATCGAGTCGAACCGATAATGCAGGGCTAGGCAGAGTGAGGTATCACATCTGAACCTCTGAGTGTATCATATGGCAACCATTAGGCGTATATGTTTACTACCCGTCTAAGGCATCGTTGATTAAACAATAAGACCCCAAAAGAGCTATTCTCATAAATGGTAGCCTGTGGAACGTAATATAATAACAAGAATCTGGAGGGCAAATTTCGTTTATAAACATTGCAACTGCTTACAAATTCGACCAGACTACACTGTTCTGCAAAATAACAGTTTGGTTTGGTTGTGTTTTGAATAAAAATATGTAAAATACATATATGTATTTTGGTGCTCTAAACGCAAATCTGCTTTCAGTTTTTCTCTATCACTTAACTATTTTTTCACGGAGCGCACAACAAGCCTATACTGGCTTAGGTGTATGTCGCAAGACATGGGCAAGCAAACCCCTCCAATCAACCTAACCTAACCTAACTAATTTTTTATGGGCGTGTCTAATTTATATAATTTAATAAAATATAGAGTTACGTCCATATAATTAACCATAATTCGGAAGACCCTTTTTCCAATTTCAGTGTATAGCATACCAAAATGTGTGCGTTATAAAATTTTTTTTGCTTATGGATTTTTTTATGACTTATTTGATTTCTTAGACATGTTGAATTTAGGAAAATGTAAAATGCTGCCCATTTTTACTTTTTTTTTTTTTTGATTGAGTATTAAGAACAAAAATGAAAGCGAATTTTGCATGAAAAAATTTTTTCCGCCATTGATTTCTGAATAAATTTTAAACGGAAAAGGAAGGAAACAAATTGTATACCAGTATTCGAAATTGCCAATTAATAACATTGAAGAAGGGCCTTCCAAATAATGGGAAAATATATGTGCGTAACTCTATAATTTAGGGCGCAAAATTAGCCACTCCCATAAAAAAAGCATCACGTGATAGAGAAAAACTGAAAGCAGATTTGGTTTAGAGCATCAAAATACAGATAACCTACATATGTAGTTTTTTCTTGAACCCATTTTCACTGTTGTACAGTGTTATTTGCTTTTTCATACGAGCAAAAGTGACTATTAAAAAAAATTTAAGTAGCTGCTCTCAGCACATTTTGTACTTGCAATACTTTAAGTTTGATTTTTTTCATTACTTTATAATTTACTTAAATATTGTCCGTAGAATAATAAATCAGTCAGTTAGTCAGCTTTTATAAGCACATATGTATATAACTATAAACAGTTGCATATATGTATATAAAAGTGTGTGTGTGCGTTTGTTAAAAAAAAAAAAAAAAAAATGGCAGATTTTTACAAAACAGCTCTTTTAAAAAAATTTCTTTTTGCAAAAAGAACCAGCCACAAAAAAGTACTTCTTAGAAAAAAGTGTATTTTTATAAAAAAAAAAGTGTTTTTTTTATAAAAAAAAAATTATTTTTATAAAAACAAAAGTTACCTTTTTTACACAAAAGCATCCTTCATAAAAGAGTATCCTTTTATACAGAAGTAATTTTTTTTTCAAAAAAGTATTTTTGTAAGCATATCTTTTAAAAAGAATACCTACTAAAATAAAATTCTTTTGAAAAAGTACATACTCGTTAAAAAAAAAAGTATGTACCACTTAAAGAACGTACGTTTCAAAAAAAGTATCTCAGAAAATTCCTATTTAAATCTATGCCTTTTACGAGTGAACAACAATTTTTTAAAACATCTTTCTAAGAAGTGCCTTTTAAAAGCTCAAAAATCCTTTTCGAAAAGTACCCTTTATAAAAATACGTTTCTTTGAAAAATTTTACATTCCTAAAACAAAATACAAATTGACATTTCCACGCTTTCACATGTGTCATTCTTACACACCTATAAAGTTGAAAAGGTTTTGCAAACACAACAGTAACTAAAGGATAAATTTGTATAGAGAAAATTAGTTCTGCTTAACATGGTTTACACACATTCTGATATGGAATATTAGGAAACTTGCAAATCATTAAAGACGATTTTTATTTCAATCACTTAAAATGAAAGAGATTTCATAATTGAAATTGTGATGTCGCACGTGACATACATATATTATGTGAGAGGTTTTTCTTTAAATAAAAATTAATCCTATTTTTTGTACGTTTTTTTCCCTCTGTATACATTTCGTTAAACATTTTTAGAAAAATATTTAAATCTGCAACTCTATAGTCTAGTGCATTTAAAAAGACAATGAGAATTAAAAGAAAAATGTGCCAACAAAGTGGAAATACAGACAACTAGAAAACTTACAAAGAAAGCAATTTATTTTTAATTTAATTTAATTTAATTCGAGGAGTCTTAAAGGGATTTCGATTTTTCTGTAAAGTATAGACTCCATAACTATATGTTACCAAAAACAACCAAAATGCAAAAAAAAAATCTACATTCGGGTTCAGAAAATTATTTTGAAATAAACATCAATTGGATTAAAATAAATTTCTAAGCACATCGGTGCTCTCAAATTGTTTTCAAATTTTATATTTCTAATACATACATCAATGTATAATATTTGGTTTCACTCGACCCCTTCCTGTTTAATATTAGTATATTCTTGAGCTAAGGTTTTTTTATTTATATATTTCTCATACATTCCTGTCGACATCTCGCCCTCCTTCGGATAGCCCTTTCAGGACAATAATACTGAAAATAATTTGACTGGTTTTTTGAAAAATATTATTATCCTAAAAAAGTTATCCAAAGGACAACGAAATATCGACAAATACATACGAAGAAATATAAAGAACATCTATTATAAAAATACCTTTAGCTCAAGAAAATACTTTTACTCAATACAATATCATTTAATAAATGAAATTGTACAATAAGAAAACTCTATTATTGATTTGCACCGCCACCCTTTTTTAATTTATTTTGGTGTTTTGGATGCCGATCGTTACAGCATTGTTCGGGAGCTAGGAAAATAAATTATTACCAAATTCAAATTTCAATATTTTTTCTAAAAGTATTTCGATTCCGAAAAACTTGTGTGTAACAAGTTTAAAACAAGATAAAAGAATTTTACTTTTTTAGTCATTGTAGATTTTGTTCATGGAAATGCCCATATGCATTCGAAACTGAATGTGTATCTTATAAAAACTACTTTAAAAAAAAAAATAACATTCTAAAGAAAAATACTGCTCAAAAAACATACCTTTAAGGAGTGTAACCTTTGAACAATATTTTTTGATAATGAAACATCACAAAGAATCGTAAGGAAAATTATTTTCAAAATTAGTTGCTAATTAAAGCCAATTCATTGATTCACATATGTATATGTATGTATATAAATTATAGCAGCTGTTTTGTCACTATGGCGACACTTCGTGAGTACCACCCCACTCGCCAGTAGATTTGAAAACTTTTGTGAATTCCAATATTTTCATACAAGTAATGAGAATTAAAAATACTAACTATGAGAAGAAAAAAATACTGGAACACTAAGATTTCTTAATTCTCATTATGTGTTTAAAATATTGATTTTGTTTTTTGATTAGTCAAACCTAATAAATACATTTCATTAAATTAAAGTTCCTGGTTAAAAAGTATTATTTTTAAAAAATGTTTTTTAAAAATTATATAACATTTTTGCAGCCACAGATTTTAAACGAAATCTATAAGTTTTAAGAAACTATGTTTGTATATACGTTTGCAAGGGTGTACGTTTATGTAAATGCGTGTGTGTGTGTGTGTGTGTTTGTGTGTACTTATGTACCTACGAGATATAGTATAAAAAAATAAACTTATCAATTGAAACAGACTAAAAATTATATAAGCGTTTATATGTGTGTGTACGTGTGTAAAATTGAGTAAAATTTTAATTGATGCCAGGCTACTATCTGAAGCCATTCGCCGAGGTATATGTGTAGGATGACGAATATTCACCATCGTTTTGCGTACGCCTTTTCACACCATGAAGACGCGGATGTGGTGGTCGCGGTGGCATTTCATTTAGAACGCCGTCGTCCTCATCGTCGGCGGCATTCATTGTAGTTTTCTTGTAGTGTAGTTGATCGAGTGTTTGCAGAGACATCATTTGCAGATGCCACAGATATTTGATCTTCTGTGGGGATATACTGTGCCAGGCAAATAAAAATTCCGTTTCGTTGAGATGAGTCTTGCCCATTAGAATTTGATCGCACTCGTGGCTGTACAGAACATAATGCGATGAGTTGGTTATGGTTGTATTGGTTTGTTGGGCCAGAACGCCGGTTATGTGAACATCGTCAATCCAAAAGTATTTGTAGTTTTGAGCAGCTGTGTACAGACGGTAGATGACGTCGGTTGAGTAGATGATGGCGTAGCCAGGACAGTAGGGTGGATAATAACGTTCGGCATAGTCTTTGAAACTGACACGCCATTTGGAACGATAGGAACGTTTAACCAATGCACCGATCTTTTTTTGGCAAAACAATAAATTTTTTGGATGACTGAAAAGTTTTTGCGCAGCATTAAAAATGGGTGATGAAGATGCAGCTGATGGCGGTGATGGCGATGAGGGGGTCGTGGCAAAGATGTTAAAATTATGAAATATTGAAAAGAAATCTGCCGTAGTACTGTTACTGCTGGTGATGGCGGCGGCGGTGGTGGTGGTGGTGGTGTCATTTTTTTTAGTTTTGTTTGGTGTCATCATTCTCGCCTCACCCGTTGCAAAGGTGGGATTATCATAACTCACATCATGCTGCAGGCCGATTTGCTGCTGATCCTTAAGGTACTTAATTAGCTGTGGTGTATTTACATAAACATCATCGTCGACCTTAATCAATATTTGGGCATGCGGACAATTGTAGAGAAACCACTTAAAGGCCGTTACATGTTTGTAGGTCATGTTGCGATAATCATCCCTAAAGGAGCCCTGCACAATGTCTCTGTAAACATTGTTTTCGCTTTGCAGCTCATCCTGCAGTTCTGCACTGCTTACAGCGCCGAGCAGAAATAGCACCCTCAGGGGAGATTCGGTGGTATGATGACTGACACTTGCCCAGGTTTCTCTAATGACTTGACGCTTTTCGTGGTTTCTGGGTGCAGAGTGTACAAGAATCAGGGCTTCTATGTGACTATGCGAAATTAGTTCCGCTTTTATTGTCTCAAATGATGACTGGCATTTCTCATCCCAAACAAAATTAACTTTTTTCCTTGTTAACTGATTTAAGGGTGCTGCCAGTGACGCAAAATTAGGAATAAATCTCCTATAATAGTTCGCAAATGCGACAAAACGTTTAACAGCATCTTTATCTGTTGGTACTGTATACTTTCTAATTGCTAACATTTTGGTATCATCCGGTAGTAGTCCACGTGAAGTACATTTGTGACCCAAAAATGTGACCTCAGGTCTGAAGAAATTGCATTTGTAAGGGTTAATTTTTAAATTGAACTTTCTCAAAATATCGAAAACCTTAGACAAATTCGCCAGATGATGTTCCTTACTACATCCGATTACAATTATGTCGTCTATATATAAAAACGCTCTGTTAGGTTCCAAACCAGAAAAGGCTATAGCCATCATTCGCGAAAATGAGTTCGGGGCCACGTTCAACCCGAAAGGTAGGACCTTCCAACGGAATGAACCTTGATCCGTGCTAAATGATGTTATGTCCCTCGAGTCTACATGAAGTGGAATCTGATGAAAGCCCGAGAATAGGTCTATTACAGAAAAATGCTTGGCTCTACCAAGGTTGTCAAGAATATCATCTATCCTTGGTAAAGGAAATTTGTCTGCAATCAGTTTTTTATTTATTTCTCTAAAATCGACACACATACGATACGTTTTGTTATTATCTGGACTTTTCTTGGGTACCAAAATTAAGGGACTATTATAATTTGACGTACTTGTTTCTATCAAATTGTTATCGAGTAAACCCTGAACCTGTCTTTTTATTTCACCTCTCTGTGCGTACGGTAATCTATAATTTTTCACATAAACCGGATTCGTATCATTGAGGCGTAATTTCTGCTCGTAAAAATTATTTATGGTCATTTTGTCATCTTTCAAGGTGAATATGTCAGCGTACCGTTCACATAATGGAATTAAATCCTCTCTGATGTCGTTCGGCATTTTATCCTTCAATATTAATTTTAGGTTTTCAATACGATTGTTACAAGGAATGTTTTTGTTAATAGAGTAAATATAGAAATTTGAAAGTTTTTCGGATTTAACATCATAGTTGTGTACAACTTTCATTTCATCCGTGGTGTTTAGTATACGTAGCACGGGATTTTCTGAATTAACTACACATTTACTAATAAATACACCTTTGCAAATTTCCTGTGATTCAATAAATACTGGTTCTGTTATGTTGTTTAAATGAAAAACTCTGAAAACCTCGCATCTTGGTGGGAAAAAATATGAATTCTTGTCCATGCCATGAGATATTGGAATTGTTATTTTTCTTCCATATGCGTAAAAGGAAATAGTCATTGTATTATAATCGAGTCGACACTTATTAGTTTTGAGAAAATCTTTACCTAAGATACCGTCCGAAGGTATATTAAAATCATTCGGAACGACATGTAGAACTTGTGATATTGTGCAATTTGGAAATAAAAGCTTAGTATCTATTGTGCCTAAGGACCTTGTTGCGTTAGTGGTTATACCTACGATGTTGATCGTATCACCATCATTTATTTTTGAATTACCTTTAATACAAGAAAGTTTTATAACAGATATGTCGGCCTGTGAGTCGACTAAAAACGTATTAATTCGAGACGAAGCTTTGCATTGCAAAAATATAAAATCCGAAAAATTTAAATTGAAACTATATACCGATTTGATTATTTCTCCTCCATCATTATTTAATTTTCCTCTTCTTCCCTCAACATATCCTGCTGAGGGCCTTCCGAGTTTAAAACCCTGATTGAGGCATTCCGTGAAGAAAAATGGTGTCCCGTATTTCGACCTCTATTTGACCTAAAATTGCCCCTTCCACGACTATTGTGGTTACTTGCAGGGCCATATGTTGCACGACCACGATCATCGTTATTATATGATCTAGGTCTATAGTTATAGTTATTGTATCGAGGATATCTACCATTTCGCACACGATTTTGATTTTCAAAATTAGACCTGTTCCTATTATATCCTACTGATAATACCTGACACTGCTTCTCCCTGTCGGAATCTTCAATTATGAGTTTTGCTAGAACATCTTTTGGTTCTTTGAAAGTACTTGATGCTAGTATAGCCTTCACCATATCTGATTTTGCATTACTTCTACACACAGTAACCGTCTGCTCAATGGCCATTTCATGCGCCTTTTCTTTCGTTATGCCTTCCATGACGAGCGAACGTTCTAAAGCATCTGCCAATTCCTCAACATTTTTTGCAAAATCCATATAATTGTTTTGTTTAATATGTTGACCAGTCATTCTACCCATTACAACTTTAGAACTATCAGGTTTTATCCTGCTCTTAAGTGTAGTTTTAATCTGATCTACGCTAGTTATCTCATCTGGTAAAACTTCTCTAGCCTTGCCATCAAGTTTAGATTTTATAAAAGAAATGAAACACGTCTCTAAATTTTGCTCGGTAAGTTCCTTAATCAACTCGATCTTGTCAAGGAAAGAATTTAATGTCAATGGGTTTCCATCATAATTCTCTCGAATAATGTTAGAACACATTGAGATAAATTTTGTTTTTTCAGCTATTGAGGCCATTATGGAAGTGTTTTCTTTTATGCTTTCTTCTATATTTTGCTGGACGTTACTTTTCTTTTCGTGGTCAGTTTCAGAATCGGATCCACTTGCACCAGTTTCTATTTCGGATTCGGGATCTGTCAAGATGTCTTTTTGTATTTTGCCAAATAAATTTACGCCAGGTGGTATTTTTATGTTGCAATTAAGTTTGCAGAAACATTTTAAAACCAATTCCCTGCAATGTGTTATAGTCTTACATATATCTTGTTTTTCACTATTAGACCATATATCGACGTACGGTTCAGAATATGTTAAAATACTATTGTAAGTATCAATTACTAAATTGACATATTCTTCAATTTTATGTTGTTTCTTAGAAATTGGCCTATTTTGTAAAATTCGCTTCTTTACTTTGTAAAAATTTGCCACTAATTCTTGAAACACGGTAATATCGAAAGTTTTTACCGACATTTAATATTTTTGAAATTACTGATAATTGAAATATCATTAAATAAAAATGTTCTCTCTAGTTATTGTAAACATTAATTGTAGACTCAATTTAATGTGATATAAATGAAAACAAAACTCGTAAATTTATTCGACTGCGTTGCTAACGTTTGAATTGTGTTAAAATTGATACGAAAACGATTGTTGAAAATATAAATTCTTATGTACATAAACCTGGTGATATGAAATTTTTATTTATTTTAGTTTTAAATTTTTTTTTTTTTTTCAATATTCATATGAATATACATATATATTATTAATGTATACATACAATTATATGATGGCTTATATCGCAGATAGAGTTATATTTGTAATGATAGTAAATATTTATAATTATAGTAAATATTTATAATTATAATAAAATAATTATAAATTATTCAAAATAAATGGATTGATTTATATATGTTAATAGTACGTAAAAAAAATTGTTTACACTACTTATGTAATAAAAACCTTAATGAAGTTGTATCTGCTGCTCATCTCTGATAATACCATGGATTGTTGCTGATTTCTGATGATAACATACAGCTTCCCATCTTCTTGTTGTTAACTTGACTTATGTTGTTAATGTTGATTATTTTCATTAAGTTGTAAGGATGTATGTAAATATTTGTTGTTTCTTTTGTAAAAAGTTGTGATTGTTTTAGTTCATATTAGCGTTGTGGTTTGCATGTTTTTCATTACATACATATCTATACATGGAATTAAATCGAGGACTTGGTGTAAAATGTTTGTTGTAATGTTTTGTTTTTATCTTTTATCTAAGTACTAATGTTGTTGAATTTTTTTTTTTTTTATTTTTGTTTGTTTTGTCATATTGTTCTCTATGCATGTATTTTCTTTTCAATATTTTATATTTGTAATTATATAATAATAATTTTGTTGATATTTGTTGTTTTGTCTTGACTTATTGTTTTTTTTTTTTTTTTTGTTTTTTTTTTTTTTTGTATTTATTTATTAATTTTTTATATATACATATTTGTTTTGCTAGGTATTCATTATATTGTATTTGTAGTTTTGTGATGTTCTTTCTGTCACTTAACGAAATTTTGTTTTTAGCACATCCTTTATTTATATTTTTGATATTTTCTTTTACAACATGTTCCACTTTACAATAGATTCGTTCTGATTTTTTTTTTCGGCGTTTGGATGTGTATATTTTTCATTCACTCACTTCATCCATATTCACGTAGAGCATCTCTACTTTGCTACTTAATTAATCGGTTTTTTTTTGCCTTTTCGTGTTGTTTTTAATTTGTTCTCTCCTCAAGATCTGGAGTATAATCCGTTTTCTTTTTTTTCGTTAAGTTTCGATTTTGTTCTTGCCGTTATTTCTCGATTGTTCCTTTTTTGAAGGATTAAATTTTCTTTTTTGGTCCACATTTATAGTAATTTTAATTTTCCATTGTTGCATGACTTCAATATATTAACAATTTTAGTTTTAAGTTTTTCGAAAAAATTTTAACTTTATAAGTATGTACTTATGTACCTATTGTCACATTGTTTTTTTTTTTTTTTGTTGGTTTTTTCATTTTAAAATCCAAATTGAATGCAATTATATGCAGTTATTTTTTTTTTTTTAATCACAATTATTGAAATTAATGTGCCTCTACAAATTCTTAGCACTTAATAAATTAATTTAACCGCACTCCGCGATTAGTGGTACAAAGTTTTTATACAAATTTATTTGCAAGTTTTTTTCTTTCTGTTTGTTACATACACTGTGTTTCTTCGTCATTTAACAAGCAATAATTTGTACCTATGCACTTATTTTTTGAAATTTTGAAAATTATTGCATATCTTTTTTCATTGGAACACACTTGGACAACATTTTTCTTTTGTGTATTGTTTTTTGTTTAAACATTTTTTTTTTTTTTTTTTTTTTATAAGTGTACAAAATTTTCTTTTTTAACACACATATGTATGTAACACATTAAAATTAAACTTTCTATTTGCCCGAAGGCAGGATCGCCATGTACTGGTTATCTATTCAAATGAAACCACTTGTTTTCTCGTGTACGTGTTTCTCGATACTCATTTATTTTCCATTCCTCTTAATTCTATCCTTACACTATGTTCTTATAATTTACACGGTAGTACATCTAGCGTACTATCCAGTGTTGTATGAAATATGTTCACTACAAAATTATTTTTTTTATTTTTAAAGTTTCTTGAACTTGCGTCCTTAAGTACTTAAATACGTAAATGATTATCACCATACACATACATACACACACACATGTACACGCACAACTGCTCAGTAATACTCGCTTACAGCAGCTTTTAAATTTATTAATGTTTTTTATTTTATTTTAAATGTAAACTTTAAGAACCTCGTGCATACACACACACACACACACACGCATTTAAATATAAACGTATATATGCATGCATTACGTACTACGTAACCCGATGCATGTACATCATGAAGTTGTTGATGATGTTGCCTCTTGCAGTATTGGTGTTTTTGTTGTTTAAGATTTTCTGTTGTTTTTGCTTGATCTTAACTCATCTCTGTTGCTTTAAAAAAATTTACAATTTATTTTCGGTTGAAGGACTCTGTATAGTTCAAGGTATTTAATTCTCTTTTTTTTTTATTTGAATGATATTTTTGTCTTCACTTTTATTTTGCAGCTTCGTAAAAACGTTTATTTTATTTTTTTGTTCTTGTGTTGTTGATCATACTGAACAAATGATTTGTAAAGTATTCTTTTAATAAACGCTTAAATGTTAATTAACTCTATAAATATATGTATATACAATAATTTTGTCCTTTTTATTGACAAATTAATTTTTTTTGAATTGAATGTAACGATTAGTGCTACATAAACGAAAATAAAGTAACCGACTAAAATAAACTTTTGCCCAAGAAGTTCGTTTACGTATTTTCCTATTCCTCCAAACATTTTTCGTGAAAACTCAAAATTTTAGCACTATAAATTTTAGAACGATTTGTTAAGGACTACTGAAATCTATTTTGTGGGCACCAAATCCATTTCAAGATGATAACGATTCAAAAATCATATCCTGGTCCATTACTTATAGATATAAATGGTACTAACGGTCTTAATAAATTAAAATATTGGACCAATACTCCATTTTTCATGAATGTAGGGATATTTGGGATCTTAACGTTGTTTTGGTGATTTTTGAAGATGTATACGGAAATTGGCAACACTGGTGCTTCGAAATAAATTTTATTCTGGCTAAATTTGCCATTAATTCCTGCATATAGTTTGAATAGTTTTTTTTTGCGTTATATGACCTAAAATAACATTCGAATTATGTTTGTGGCAATAATCTATTTGTTCTTTATAAAATTCGAAATTGACTCAGGTTTAACCACTGGATGATGTCTTCTTTTTTTATTATTGTTTTGGAAATCGTTTTGCAAATGTTTGGTCCATTAACTACTATGCAAGTAGTTTTTATTCGAATAACATTGTATATATAATATAATTATTTCGCTTGAATTCTAATTGTCAATACAAAATAATTTTTACTTAATTAATATTGATTTAAAAGTGACAAACCAAGGGTTAAACTTGAGCCTGAAAAAGTAATTTGATATAAATGTAAATTTTTAATATTGTTTAGCTTGTTGCCGGTAGTAGATATTAACCAAAATAATATTCGCATAACTTTTACAGCTAATATTTCCGTAACTAATGCCTTTTTCGAGTAGTTTTTATACAAATGATCTTTGAGCCAATAAATTTTGTTCTCTAAGCTTGTAGAATATTTTTTTTAACTTTCAGTAAAATACACCAAGTAATATTCCACTACGTGTTCGTCACAAAAATTTATGATCATATAATTTTTTTTTCTTAAATAAAATTTATCTGAATTATTTTCGTTTTACTAAATAGACTTTATATCAAGAATTTTTGTTCAAATAACAGTATTAAAGAACTATAAAAGAATTTTATTCTTAAGTGTTCATGTTTCAAAATAAATAAATAAATAAATAAATAAATAAAAAATAAATAAATAAATAAATTTAGGTTTTGTGCAAAAATATTTGTTGGAATAGTTTTTACTCGAAAAATGTCATTCGAATCATTTTGGTGACTCACATTTATACTAAATCAAATAGTTGTTACAAATAAAGTGATTTTTAATACTTAACACATTTTTTGAATGCAAAAAAGGGGTTGTTGAAAAACCTTTTTTTAAGTTTAAGCATTATAGCTTTCTTAAGTTTAGTTACGACTTCTTCCAAACACATCTTCTTAACCGTTTTCACTTTCGGACAGCTGCATGTGATACTTATGTTGTATTTTCTAGATAAAAAGTATGTGTTCTTAATAATTTGATAAAGAAACAAAGATTTTTCTTTATATATTAAACAATTTTTGAAAGCATACTATGATAACATTGGATGACATGGAAATACCCATATATAATTCTAGCAAAAAGCAATCATTCGGCTTATGATTATGATTCGAAATTTTCCAATTATTTCCATGTGGTTTTTTTAGCATTGTAATAATTTCTAACAAATAAATAAAATACAACAAGCCTAATTGTAAAAAAAAACGGGACACATACTTGAAAGCAACTTCACATATTATTACACGAAAAACTTTGCTTGTTTCCAGCGCTGCGTTTGAAAAAAAAATTATTTTTTCACAAATTAAAACTTATTTAGTTTTGCTATTTTACATTTCATTATTGATAACGAAAATGTAACAAAATGAAATTTCCGTTTTTATTTTTCAGATTTACTTGCCATAATTGTTATTTTTTAATTTGCTAGTTTTGAACAAAAACAAAAAACAAAATCACAAAATGATATGAGATTGTTAAACAATTTGAACATTTCATATTTTAAAATATTTCTCTTTATTAAAAACCCGAATCAGAACAAACAACAAGAGCAGTAGCAATTTTTTTAATTATCGTTTTTATTGTTTTTTTTTTTAATTTCGCATATTTTTTATATTTTAACATGGCAAATTGTAACTGATGAAAAACAAAATCGCTGACAACAAAAGCGATACTGGTGGATGCTGTTTAAAGATTCTTTTTTTACAATTTGGGTCATAATTACATACTTGTCATATTTTATTAACAAATGATAAGCGTAATTGTTTAATAATTTTCTGTGCGAGCAACATTAAACACAGTTTTTTTCGTTTTTCGTAAAATGTTCAACCGAAAGAAATTATGTGAATACAAATTAACATGGTTTTACAAGTGCTCATTTGAATTTCTGCAGCTTTTGAAAATAATAGCGGAACTCATGGTTCATTGCAAATTACCCTTGCAGATATTGCAACCATAGCATATGTGCCGAAAACGTATGAAACCGAGATTTGCATTACTTAAGCAAATATGCATAACCAAAAAACCATTGCAGATCCGTATTTGCATATGTTGCTAAATGCTAAAACAGCTGTTTGTTTTTTTTACAATCCAACATGTAAACTCCCACGCTCAAAAAAAAGTACGACGGCAAGGCCGCCACAAAACATGCCTGTGCTGGAATTAAATTAATGCTAACGTTGCTCAAAGAAGTATTTGCAAACTAGTAAAAAGTAAATATTATAGCTCTTATTATGCATCATTTTTATTAAATTTTATAAAATAAACAAAAAATCGGGCGGTTGCTTCACGTGCAAATTTTAACGACGGCGTTGCTTTTCAAATATTGGCTGCGGCTCAGCTTATTTCATGCGGCAAACTCACTTTATTAAATTTTGTAAACCAATAAATAATAAAGAGGCAAGCAAATGAACACGGAAGAAATTAAAAATAAAATGATGGTAATTAAACAAAAAGTCAACAATAAAAGATGGGCAAATGCAGAAATAAAAAATATTGAATATTGAAATTTTTGCAATTTCTTTTCTAAGCTTCATTCTCAAACAAAAATATTTATATTTTCAGTTACTCTAAAATCAGCTGTTATAATTATTTTGCTAAACACTTGAAAAAGACATGCTATTTCCGCTAATAAATGATGTATGTTTCATTATGACAAATCGTATTGACTACTTCGTCATTGTACTACTTCGTATTGACTACTTCGTCATTGTACAGTCGTCTGGTCGTGCTATAAATAAAGTTTTAAGCTAACTCGGTCGAAAGCATTTTGGAGTTCAATGAGCGTTGCCATATTACGGATATTAAAGGTGGCTAAACGGCTTTCGGTTGGGTGTAATACACAAGGACTTATGTATTTCATAAAAGGGAACTCAATTGTAAGCAAATTTTTCATCCTACTAACAAAATCTCAAACAAAAAACTTGGCATTACTCTAACTAAAACTGGGCACAATTTTATTTAAATGTCAATCTAGCACAAAAAATCAGGGAAAACGTAATATTTTTCAAAGTTGCACAACAAAAGATCAAATTCAAGAAATTTTCCAAAGAGAAAATGGATGTGGGTGCAGATATAGCATTCAAACTTAATAACAATTGTTGCCAAAAGTTTTGATCACAGTTTTCATTTCCGTTAATTTTTACACATCGAAAATAATACCCAAGCGCATAAGATTGAATTTTTTTCGGAAATAAAATAATGGATTTTGCTCAAACGAGATCAGGGATCTTGTTCCAAAAACCCACATATTTTTACACAATGCACGTGCACTTACACAAGAGCACATTCTTGTGCAGTCGATTGGCCAGTGAACTGCACAACCGATTACAGAGAGAATTCGTTGTTCAGCCGTGCGGTTCGTCTGTGAAAGGCATTGCCAGACATGGTCCCCACCAGTTAAAATGTAAAAATGTACTCCCTCAGTACTCAGGTCATCACCTGAGTACTGATCTAAATTAAAAAATATTATTTTTGATACTTGAACAATGCATTCCTTTTTCTAAGTGTGGATGCCCAGTGACAATTGATGCACATACACAACAAATTTATATTAATGATACACTACTATGCTACAAGTTGGTAGAGATAATAATGCCTGAAAATTGCTTCACAATATCTATCGAGTGGAATACACGAAGCTATTGAGGATATGCTTGACCAAAAACGAACAATGTGTCAGATCTTAAATCGTTTCTAAAATAATTTCTTCAGTTGCGAAATGAACTGTAATAACACAATAAATTGTTCTGTAGTTACCCTACAAATTATGGTTGCTGTCCTGGAGAAATCAATACCGATATCTTCTGACTATTATTTGTGTGATGAGTGTTTTGGTAATTATTATGATGTTTCGGAGTCAGATAAATGAGTAAGAAAACAGTGTGCATTGTGACTTCTGGCTATCGGAGTGTCCATAACAATTATGTAAAGCATTATAAAGTGCCCAGGACACATGCAATAAGCTCGTTACTCACTTGATTTCGTACATGCGGTGGTGCTTGATCGGATACACGTACCTGTGATTGGCTCTGCTTGAAGAAAAAATCACAGCTATTTGATATTTTTATTGGAGCAACTTTTTCTTCACGTGTGCAGTATTGCGCGACAGAAAATACTTAATTTGCTTTGAGACTTCGTAATGGATAGATACATAAACCTGCGGACGAAAGAACAGGATGAAAATGCGTAATTTTTACCTCTTTGTGTTTCTTTATACATACATATATATATATATATGTATATGTATGTGCATATGTATGAAGTTTGTTAGTGCCCTGCAGGAAATGTGACTGCACTAATTTATGATTGAATCAGTTGTATTACTAAAAATTCTTGAAATAACTATTTGCTATAAAAATTTTAAATGTGGGTGCTATTGAATATTGACTATTGATGACGTAATAACAAAAATGTAGATTCATTGTTTCATGGACAATTCATTACAATATTCTTGCTGCCTTGTAGATGCCTTTCTTCAGTTTACTACAGGGGACCATAATTCTTAAAATTATACATAAATATTTTTAAGATTTTAGGTGCACTTGAAGCCTTTACAATGAAAAGAGGTCATTTGGTACTCAATTGTCAAAGTGATGCGAAAGTGCACTGATGAAAAAATATATATAATCTTACTCTTTAATGAAAACTATCTTTGTGCAAGACGAAACAGCAGAAGGCTCACCAGCCGGAAGCGAACGCTAGAAAGTCACGAAAATTAAGATTTTTGCGTCTTTTATTGAACGTCTGCAGCAAATTACTAAAATAAGCGACACTCACACCATCAAACATGAGTAACGACTTTTTTGCACATGTCCTGATCACTTAAGGGTAGAAGGTGGCACAGTTCATATTGAAATTTGTTTCTTTCTTCCAATCCATAACTGCTTTAAAATTTTTTTTTGCTACCAAATCAATGAGCTGTGGCAGTAGACATGAGTGACCTTTTTTATCATTCCCATTATTATATGCTTGCTAAGCATAGTTTTCTTTTCTTGTTTGCATCCCCCCTTGGGATTCTTGTCTTGAATCCTATTGAAACTTTCCAGAGAGCTTAATGGGCTCTATGTGACCAATTCTTTAGCCCAGATTTAACTGAGGCGAAGACTTTTGTGCATGACAAGATTATGTTAGTAAAAATGGTAGCCACATGTCCCATCTCCCATTTGCGTCGAGTAGCTGTTAAGAGCGATGGTGAAGTCTCAAACTGTGTGATCAGTTGAAATCCTTTTACTTACCATAAATATACCATAAATATACTTACGGGCTCTGGTCTTCCCTTGTCCTTGAGCTGTCTAATATATTCAATTACTTTCCGAACTTCCGCCTGCAGGATTGTGCAATAATCCAACAGACTGCATAAAAGTTTCATATCGATAAATACTGGACTCTATTTTCCGTCTCGATCGTGCTTCAACCGTTTAGCTGCGTTGCCCCGCTGCGATCTGGGTCAGAGAGCATTTGGCTCTAGTCCGGTGTGAACCAGCCCATGGCTTTTAAAATCCCTTGATGATAGGCTAAGTGTCATCTTTAGTCGTTTCGATGTGAGAGTCGCTTTGTAAATTGTACAAATTTCAATTGACTTGTCTGTATGCTAAAAGCAACTTCTGTTCTCTACAGCATAAATAATATTTTAATGCCTGATTTTTAAGCCTAATAGTTTCTGTGTTCACTTTTCTTCACTGTACTGCTTCAAGCTTTGTTTTAAATAATAAAGCAAGAAGCAACAAACCTATTTCCAAAGTAACAAATTAATATACTTTATTTGACGCTACTTCAGTTAAAATTTTTCTAGTCGTATAATTTTAAAAGTTTCTAAATGCGATAACAAACATTACGCAATAGTTATTTCCTCCTAAAAAAAATAAACTTGTTTATTATTCTTTTTTTTTAATTTTTTGCAAATAAAAACCCATCTGAATAAATAAATTTGTAAGCTTAAATTACAAACAAATTGCAATAACAGACAATTAAGAAAATAAAATGCAAAAATATTGACAGTTTGGAAAAACAAACTCATAAATATTTCAATATTTATTTAATTGGTTGCATAAAGTGAAGAACAAGAAAAGTTCTAAAACGCCAAATTGCTGCAAGTGGCTGTAAAAATAGATTTTAATTCCTAAAATGGAAATTCTAAAACACTTTTCGACATTTTTATGAAGCGAAAAATATGTAAAAATAAAATTAAAAAATATCAAATTCTAATCTCTATGGCATTAAGACAAACTTAATAATTTAGTTTAAAAATCACCTGGTCGGTCAGTTGTATTCAATTAAGAAGCACGTAAAACAAATCAAATTCGAATTAAACTCCATTAAAAACATGTAAATTGGAAAAACGAAATAAAGAAAACTAATGCCACCTTTAAAAGGTATAAATTTCAAATGATAAAATCAACAAGGACAACAGCAACAACAACATCATCACCATCTGGTTGTTGTCGTCATCGTCATCGCCGTTGCAGTCGTCGTCGTTTCGCTCATCAATGACTTTTAACAACTTTATCAGCATCAAACAAATTTGTTGTACTTTATATGTATTACAGTTGTAACATTAAATTG
The DNA here is from genome assembly GCA_963662145.1 of Sturmia bella. Lineage (NCBI taxonomy): Eukaryota > Metazoa > Arthropoda > Insecta > Diptera > Tachinidae > Sturmia > Sturmia bella. The sequence goes on from OY759168.1 coordinate 71,806,528, forward strand.
AAACTCACACACACACACACACACACACACACACACACATCCATGCAAATCCATAAAAAAGCTTTTCTAACAAACGGCTGGTACATTCTTCCATCCAGCAACCAGCAAGCAGCCAGGAAGATTAGATTTTCTTGTACAGCAGTCAGTTACTAACAACAAGTGTTCTTTGGAGACAAAGAACACTTGCCCTATTACATACCTATATGCATACATACATACATATATAAATGTATTCCAGTCTACATCTTCTTTTTATTGAGCCGGCTCTGTAACGTGCAAGCAGCTGCCTTCGCAGTATCTGAGGCTGCAGCAGCCCAGAGTAACATGAATGAATTGGCGCTACCAATGTCATTCTACACCTTGTTTTCACTAGAAAAGTTCGAAACACAAGAAATGCACAATACACTGTAGCACACGTGAGTGTATATTCCGCAAATAATATGCATACATATACAGACCTACATATATTTTAGTTTCTAAGTACACTTGTACGTGTGTAATTGCACAAACACACAAACTTGCAGCATATGCATGCATGCATATGAAATAATCATTATATGCAGTCAGACAGACGAAAAAACATGTAAACTGAACACTTGAGCTTAAACTAAACTGCACTATGGGTTGGAGGATACATTTTTTTGCTGTATAAAACTTTTTATGAATCTTAGTCGACTCATCAGAGAGAGAGAGAGAGAGAGAGAGAGAGAGAGAGGAAAGGAGAAATATAGAAGGAGGGTCGTGTTCACAAGTGATTTAGGATTCATATCACCTTCAGTTTAACAAAATACTCATCTATTGGCATTTTTTGATGTTCTCATATATTACAAAGGGCCCCATAACAAGTGCACGTTGTTTTATCAAGCATCCCTGAAAAATTCATAATGCAGAAATATCACTTACACCGCTGTCGTTCTTTGCAAAAATCAGCGTTTTGTGAAATAAAAAATACATAAGAGCTAGCGACTCAGAAGAAAACCTCCAATCCACTGACGATTTCTTCCGTGGCCTGCCAGTTGTCATTCAGCTAATAATAAATAACTTATTAAAGCTGTGGCGGAGAGATAAGAAGTTGTTATTATTATCTAGTCTGGTACGGAATTCATACAAAAAAAGCTGTTGGCCCTACAAATCGTTTTAAGTTGCATTGAAGTTTTCGGGGTCTAATGTAAACTTTCAGAACCATATTATTGTTTTGTCATACTATACACAACTATACTATTGTCGCCATCAATCTTAGCAGTTTATATATTCAAATTGTAATGTAATGTAAAAGTAATGCCGACCAGTTCCTTGGTGAATATATGTACATATGTATTTCCCATTAGAGACAAGAGAAAAAAGTGTGTTGAACACCGGCTCATACCACAGAAGCTGTTAACCTACATATGTATAAAAAAATATGGCTTCCAAACATGCTATTTTCAAACAATAATATGCCAACAAATGTTTATACGTACATACCTATATGTATGTTTATGTGCATATCTATATGACAATAAATTTTCTTGCTTACACACACACACACACACACACACACACACACACACACGCAATATTAGCAGATCTTCATTTGTTCCATTAATATTACTCATTATCGCGATTAATAGCTGCAGTTTCTTTAATTATTTTACTTTTTTTTATTTAAGAATAGTTTTCATACCACAAGCAAACACAAGTTTTTAAAAACACCACACAACTGAGAATGTCAACGCCAACAACAAAAACTTTGTTAAAGTCCACTATAATTTTTTTATTTCATCAGCAAACTTTGGTTGCCATTTAATAAATCGAATATATTGTGTTTGTCATAAGTATATTATGTTCAAACGTTCATTATACATCGGCAGTAGATATTTGTTTTTTTTTCAGAAATAATGAAACCATATTTCCATTTTATGAACAGTAACGAAAACATGGTCAAAGTTTAACCAAAAATGTGTTTATAGTAACCAAAAGCATGATAATTGCATTTTAAATAAAATTATCTTGTTTGCCACAACTTTACACGTTGTCATAGAGAACTTTAAAATGTTTTTTTCTCTGCGTGTGATATGTGGAATATACCATGAAGAACTTGGCTGCTAAGTAAGGTATAGGCTAACACTAATCCCACACATTAATGTCTATGGCAACCAAGGTTTTTGTCTTAGTTAATAGAATTTACTTCATTTTGCTTGCATTAGTTGCAACTGCACTGAGAGAAAAACACATCTAAGGCTAGAAAGAACCAAATATACAAAATGTTACTACAGTCTTCTCGCTTATGTTTCTATATGTTGTACAGTTTTTATTCACAAGAATCACGTCCAAAGATTAAAATAAATTCGGGCCCGACAAAGAGTGCCTCTTGTATACAAACGTATTCTTTGGTTTTTACGTCTTTGTTGTTTTTCCGGCCAGACAACTGCATAACAGTTCAGTATTTATTTCTTTATTGTTTATTAGAATTGAAATAAAAATTTGTTGTCTGTTATTTTATTTCAAACCCCGCTTCTTGATTTTTAGAGAAAGTCAATGAGTGATGAGTTTATTTAACCGAAACGGGTGTTGCTTATCCTTTTAAAAGAAAATCTTCCAAAAGCGAAAGAGATTTCTTATAATTTTTATTTTCTCTTAACCAAATTCGACTTCACTTTTTTAAATTAAAAATACCGATGTACTACTAAACGATTTTAACTCCTTTTTTTATACCGTTTTTAAAGTCAACCTTTTCCAACTCCTGATATGGCAGCAGCTTTTTCTGTATGACAAATAAGCTAGATATAAAATGTTACCTTGTGAAGAGCGGTTCCTGTCGGAAGTTCGAAACTTTTTAAGAGCTTCTTGTGAGGGAAATAATTTTTCATTGGACATTAAACCAATTCTTAAGTTATTGCGGTCTTTACTCGCTCTGACAACGACACTACAGAATGTAGTGAATATATTTTTCTGTTCGTGTAAAGACCGCATATCACTATACTCTTGCAATACGAAGTCAAAATCAAGTTATTCTGTGTCGTGGTCAAAAGTGACATGAAACATATACAACTTTCTAAGATTTAAAATGAAAACAGGGTTTTTATCTCCGATTATGTTGAACCAAAACAAGCCATTAGAAACTTCGAGCTGTCGAAGAAATTTTTTACTACAGGCCTACAATATTTTTACTGTTGCCTATTTTGACGATATTCGATAGGTCATGTGGGGAAGCACAAAAAACTAACAATATTCGACACGTCCATTAAAAAAACTTCGGATAACTTTGTATTAAAGAGTTTTCAAAAGTGAACTTAATTATTTATTCGCTATAAAAGTCAATTGGAATTTATTACTTTAGGTCTAAAAATATACCTTAATGCTTTCTGTGGTTTTTCAGCCGTCTATATGCCGCCGACATTTCGTTGTTGCTAAACAACTCAGCAGTTGGCTCGAAAATGCTTTCTGTATAAAAAGTTTGTTTGAGCATTTCTAACTCTCATTTTGTTTATGAGAATTTTGGAATAAGTAGTTGGGCTTCAAACATTCTTTTTAGATTTTTCGAAAAATAAAAAATATGATTAGTGTTAAGGCGGACAGTTTGCAACGAGTTGTCAACGTTATCAAACTGTGTTTTGATGCTAAACGCTAAACTATATTGCAACTTCAGCCAAAATAACAATTGACTAAATTGAATTGAATAATTGTATACCTTAATCACATTCTACTTAAGCAAAATGCTCACTAAATAACACAATTTTTGCGCTCACCATTATGAATCATATTTGAAATTAAACCATTAAGACAATTGGAAATAAAATCCCCTGTGGTCACCTGGCCATTACGATATCAGCAGGCAGCACATTCGTATATCCCTGTACCAATGTTTTCAAAATTCTTAGGCTCTACATCTATGTAAATAAGTAGATCTGTTTAAAATTTAATTGATATTATGCCAAAGTTGATATTTAAAAGTAATTACAATTTTTATTGTTGGAAATACAAGTGGGTTGTTCTTATAATGTTATTATGAAAAATAGCTATAATTCAAATGCAAGCTTGAATAATTGGCTTGGAAAAATATAGAACCGCAGGATGCGCTAATTTGATGTTGAACCCAAAAAAGACCGTGAGCTTCTGAGCCATCATTTAAAAACGGAAGTGCCCGACTAAAATTTGCGGCGAATTCAAACCAAGAATTAATGGTTGCAATTTTTAGATGGTTTACACGAAATATAGAAGACAAAAAAAAAATAGATTTCATCTGTATAAAAAAAAGAAGACATAATCATGATATTAGGCAAAGTACTTTGAACAAGATCTAGAATGGCAAAATAGTGATGGGGCAAAGAAAGCAACAGTTGTGGCAGAAATGTGTGAATGTGGTACATAGCTAAAATTTACTTTCATTGAGAAAGTTTTTGGAAAACTGAGACAATTTCGTTGTCGAATTTTCTAGGCGATTGCTCATAAAATCAAACATATCGGTTTTTGTAAAAATCAGACAACTGACACTCCTACCGGCCATTTATGCCAAAACTACAATTTTAGATATTTTTAAAAGGACTATAAGGCTGAATGTTTTTGAAAATCAAACAACTGACAAGTTTACCGCTGATAAATGCCAAAGATTATTTTTTTTTTTAACTTTTTCAATCAGCTGCACGCAAAATCTTAGAGAAAAGTTTTACGCTTAAACAGCTCTAAAATTTTAATTCCAGAAAATATTGTTATAAATTTTAGTGTCTTGTAACTTTAGTTTTATAATAAAATATTTTAATATATCATCTTGAATTATTAAACTAGTAGTGCTGTCGTACTACCGCTAAGAAAAGGTTTAGCCGACATCGAAAGCTTTCCATCAATTTTACCAACCTCTGGCGCTCATAAGCAGGTTCTCGTCTCACAAAGTACCTGCGCCGCTTAATGGGGTTATAAATTGTGCAACAGATTCATATTTATTTAAACAGTGCTATTTAAACAGTGAGTTTAACAATTAGCAGTGTTTAAGTTAGGTGTTTTATTTAACAGTATTGAATAGCAAACACAAATTTCAAACTACTAAGTGTTAAATATAACCAAGCTGTGTGAGTTATATTTTCATTTGCAATTAAAGAATCTGCGAAACGTTTTTATTAAAGTTTAAAATCCTAACAATGTTTAGCAACTTTTGTAAAAACTTTACAATGCTCACGCCTACCGCCCATATACACAAGTCCAAAACTGAATTTCGGATTTTTCTAAATAATTACACACACACCACCACCAATACGACTCCTATAAATTTATAATAAAATTTGGTATGAAACTGCTAAAGGTTTTTTCCAGCTAGAGGTTAAATTTTATAATTTATTTAAAAAAAATTTTCAATATTTCGCTAACTTCTGGGTAGCATCATCAGGGATTGAGGTATGTTTATTTAAATCGACTTTACAACAACACGGGAAAAGCTTTTCTTTCATAAAATGTAGTTTTAAATATTTTCTAAGTCAAAAAAGTTGAAATCATTCTGACAGGGACCATAAGCATGCCTAATTTTAAATATTTTTATTATGTATTCTGTATAACTACATAACATAAAAATTTGCCTTTGCTGCGAAAAGATTTTGAAATACATATGTACACGCTACATGGCTTCAATGTCATCTGCTGAGAGCTTGGGGGACTAATTGAGCTCCAAAAATATTTCGAAATATTTTTTATGGTAAAGTTTGCAATATACTGATGAATAAAAAATATAAACTTTAAAATTCTTTTTAAGAAATTAAGTTTTAACAAATATTTCTTGAAGCCCCAACTAAACAGTTTTTTGTTTGTTAAATTTTTGCTTAAATTTGACTGAGTTTTGCGATCTACAGTGGGCAAAAACCAACTCTTTAAAACTTTTTTGCCATCTACCGACCAATATATCTCTTATTAACCTCTGACCCAATTAGTTTTTATTCTATGGAATGTTAGGCACTGTGGGGCGTGAGTAAGATCGGTCATGAATATCGAGCTTTGTTGAGTGACGTGACTCATTTCCGTATGAAAATTAATATGATGCAACAACAATATCTGTTATTTTAATTGTTTGAGCCTTAAGGTCACTTGTTTTTTTATAATTGTTTATTGAATTCAATATTTCGATATCACAATGGATATCTTCTTCAGGAATGTTTCGATGTTTTTTCAAAAACCTTTTCTTTCGAAGAATTAGCATCAAAAATACAACAATATCTGTCTAATTATTGCCGGTCACAAAAAAGAGCCTTATTTCAGTTGCTATAAAGAGCAGCCTTAAAACGTTTTGAATGGTAAAATGTAATAGGGAAAACTACACGATATTCTTAATTTTTTAACATACAATTTCCAACTGTTATAGCCACTGTGTACGCGCTTGCATATCAAAACTAAAAAGCGAAAAAATACGCTGTTGATACACTTTTTGTTTTTTTTTTTTTTTTTGTATAAGAAAATGATGATTACACAAATATGTAGTTTAGGGGGAAAATATTGTACTTTTTTCCACAGATGCTGAAATGGAAACAGAAAAACTACAATAAATAAAAAAAAGAAATAGCAAAGAGTAAAAAAGAGCGCTACAAATGCAAGCAGCTGTTAAGAAAGGAGTCAGTGTCAACAGCATATAAATGCTTGAAAGCAGCAACTGCAGCAGAATAGTTAAAGAAATAAAACTAAACCGTGAAAAACTTGCAGCAAACGTGGGTATGCCTCTATGAGTTCTGCAACAACAAAAAAAAAAAAAAAAAACGAAAGAAGAAAAAAGACGAGGAAAAACTTAAGTGAGATAAAGAACTTTGAATATCTAGTCAGGCATTTTAGTTGGCTACCAAAAATGAACAGAACAAAAAGAAATGTTAATACAGCTGCAACATGCAAACCTGCAGATGTAAATCTATCTTCAACAGAATGTTGTATATTATTGTTGTTGCAGTTGCAGTTGCTTTTTTTTCGCTTGTAATTTTACTATAACGCCGCCATTCATTCTAAGCCAACATAACAAAAATACTTCTGCTCCAACACTGTTTTCTTTTTTTTCGGTTCTTGTTCTTTAATGCAACTAAATTCAGCTACATTCATGGAATATCTGCTTGCAACATTTGACTATTGAGACTGATATAAGAACCATTTTGTGTGCAGGGTGTGAGTGTGAGTGCCAAGTACTTGCAGTTGTGGCTGCAGTTGCAGTTGCATTTTGCGTTGCAATTATTGTCAGAGCAGGTGAATTGCACGATTATTTTTCTTTTTCTTTTGCTTTTATTTGATTCTTTTGACTATTTCTCTACAATTTGTTAATATTGTTGTTGTTGTTGGTGTTGTTGGTTTGAATTTTGAATTTGCCGCCGCCAGGAAAAAAACACTATGCTGCATAAAGGAAAACATTTGTATGTTTGTTGGATCATATAAACTCAAAAAAAAAATATGTATATGTTTGAATATTTTTTTGCCAACACAACTCAATGGTTAAGAAAAAACAAAAGCAGTAACAAAAAGGTAAAAAGAAGCTGTTAGCCAAGCTTATTCATGTGCTTTTAACGTAAATACTACTCCTCCTTCATGTTTTGGGTTCTTTATTTTTTTAACAACTGCTTTTGAGGCTGCGCTGATACTTCTGCTACAGTTGCTTTAAAGTAGCATTTAGAGTAAATCTAAGTTGGTGGTGGTGGTGGTGTTGTTGTTGTTGCTGCTGTTGCAATATAGAGTAACAGCTTCCTTTGGCATTTTGACAATTGTACGTCGTTCTTTCTGTGAAGTGGGGGAATTGAATAAAAAAAAAAGCAAATGAACATAAAAAATACATTTCGTTGCTAGACAGTTGTTTCCGTTTAGAAAATGTTTGGCAACTATTTTGTTGCTTTCATTTTTTTAACTCATTCATTTTTCTCTATTTTGAATGATTTTTTGCACAAGTGGTTTTTTATTGACTGTTTTGTACTCGGTGTTTTTTTCTTCTTCTTTTTTTCCCTTTATTTGGGGCCTAAATAAATGTAACAAAAGGAGACCACTCAAGTTTAGTTGCTGATTTTGATTTGAATAGTTTTATAAATCTTTCCTTTTAGTTTGCTTCTGGCAGGAGTTGTTTTCTGTTTTTTTTTTTACCAATAGACAGGAAACACTAATCATGTTATTTTCTATGCAACAATTTTGGTAGCGATTCTTAATAATTATTACAAAAACATAATTTTTTTCGAAATTAATACTTTTAAATACATATTTGTAGATTAGATACGCTCTCCAAAAATAAACCATAGTGGTGGATGTTCGTCTGGCTGTTTTAATCTTTGTGACATTTTTTTATTATTTTATTTTCGTTTGTAGTAATCAGCTAAGCAGATTATTTAAAGGAACCAAAACTCATTTCAATTTAATAAAAAATAGTTCATAAACGATTCTTAAGAAACAACGTGACCACCACTGTCTTGTTGAGCTCTATTTTGATCGGGTACAGGGATACAATCAATACATCAACAAACATCAACAGAAAGAAGAAATTTAAAAAAACCTGTAAACATTAAATTTTACAAACGTATATTTTATGAAGACATACTTTTTCATAGCTTGATCTCTTGTATGGTTCGTGCTAAGACTAAAAGTATGCTGGAGCAAATCTTTTAGTAAATTAGTAATGTTTTGAGGCATGCGTATAGCTAGGTGTAACGAGACAAAATAAGAGAAATGGCAAAGCACTGGCCATACCGAGTGATAAGTTGTGCTCTCAAAATTACATGTTAAGGTACGGTCATATGATCAAATTTAGACTCACAAGCAACGTGACCATTACCTTTTGTTGAACGTTGTTTTGGCTCTGTCTAAAGATATTAGCAATTAAAACTGCATATACATACATATGGATACATTAATAAACACCAACGAAATAAAACCTGTAAACGCATTTAATTTCACATGTGTTTATTTCAAGGTTATGTTGCTCAAAGACCAAACTCAAAATTTACACTGAAGAATTACTAAAACTCACAAAAACTTTGCAACAGCAACCACAAATTTGATCCAAATTTTCCTTTTACTCGTTGAGAAAACATAATCTTACAATATGATCTTATGGAATACCTTTCAATATTTTCTCTGTTATTTTCATTTCGTTGTTGTTTGTTTATGAATCTATGTGATTGTATATGCAGTTTTCGTTGTTTGTATGCATGTCTTTACTCCAAATAAAGACCAACTAATAAAATACTGGTCACGTTATTCAGACAATATTCTACATACATTTGTAATTAATTAGTTCTGTAAGCTTTTGTTTATGAATGATCTAGCTTATCAACCATAGGAGAATAATTAGGGTTTAATAAAAATTTGTGTTCACAAACGTTGAACGGCAAAGTAGTAAAACAGCGATTATTTTATTTTTTGTTCAGGCAACGCCCATATAATTTGCAAAAACAGCGAATACAAATTCAGTCTTGAAAACCAAAAAGGTGCTTTTAATTGCGATTGCTCTGCAAAAATAGTCACGAATAAATTCTCTAATTTATCTCCAAAGTAAAATGCAATAAAACTTAAAATTTTAAATGCCATTTAATAAAGAAAAAAAAAACCGAAAAAGTTTTCTGAAGTCAAATATTTCTTCATTTTAGATTGAGTTGCAAAGTTTGACAACTTTTCTTAATCATGTGAAATAAAGTTAAATATTTACACCGGTATTCATAAAAAATAAAACGTTGCTGAATACATTTTAGAACAAACTTTATATGAAAAATTTGTTCTAAAATGTGTTTCAACAATGTTTTATTTTTTATGAATACCGGTGTTAAAATTTTAAAAATTTTAAAAGATTAAAGACTTCTATTTCTAATATCTACTCTCTGGCCCCAAAGCTTACAGAGATTCTTGAGCGAGATAATGTTATTTCAAATATAGAAACTTTTTATATGCTTAGACTCATGTCTTCAATAGACATTTATTAAAATACACACTTATTGTAATAAATAGCAAACTTTTAAGAGATTTTGCTTACAAGAGCCTTATACAACGTTCATTAATGAGGCTTTTAGCCTATAATACGCGTCACCTGTTGAAACTCGGTTCTACGTAAATCACACTCTTTTACTAGACCAGGGGGTAAATCACCGCATTCGAAATCGAGTGCTTTGTCATCGAAATGCTGTTAACGTGGATCACAGGACTCGTTATCGAAACGCATCTAATCGATGTTGTACTCGATTATTACTACACTATCGAAAACAAATAAACTTTAGCTTTTAGCAGCAAAACAAATAAAATAGCAAAGAAGCGACAAAAAATCAAAGAAATAATTTTAAAAATATAAATTTTGTTGTTTTTAGGGAAATTGAATACCAAGAAAAAGATTATCCACTAAGTAGTGTATTTTATTTGTTACATTTTTCACCGCTTTGCACATAGTGCTTTGTGCCAACCCCACTAAAAATAATTCGCGGCCGTGCGCTGAAAGCTGCCACTGGCCAAAAGGGACAATGTAGTGGCAAACTGCAATACGGGTGGTACGCTCGTCGACATGTGACCAGAGATATTTATTTCCGAAAAAAATGTATTCAAAAGCTTCCTTAGAGAGCCGAAAACGTCTTTTGAATCGATGTACAAACGACGAAACATTTAGTTCTAATCTTTTGCTTTAAGTTCACAGTTTAGTCAGCTTCTGGCAATGAAAAAGGATTGCTTTTGTCACGAATATCCCTACTTATAATGGCAATATTGGACTCATCCTCCGATTCCGTAGATGAGAAACAAAAAAATACATTTGGATTCATTTATCTTGAAGTTTTTCACCAATTTATTTATATTTTGTTTTCCTTTTTCGTTTTGTTTCTTTATGGTCAAATGCGTACTGCGATGTAAAAAATAGTAGTAGACAAATTTAATTGCGATCGAATACTGTGATCCAAAAAATTGCAGCCGTCGAAATATTTGTACACACGAAAGAAGACTCGATTTCGAATGCGGTGATTTGCCCCAGATAGGAAGAGCTCTTAGGTTGCACTCTATAGTGCTACTCTAACAAGAGTCGATCTTAGCTTGATTTTAGGAATACGGAAAAGAGGAAAACTTTATAAATACATAATACAATAGGTATGTGCTAAATGCACCTCAAACAGTCCAAACTAGTCTGAAGTTGTCCGAAATCGTTCCATGCAACAATTTTTGTGCAAACTACAGAGCAAAAAGAGAGATTTTCCTTTCATTTCCTGTGCAGATTTGCGCAAAATTTTTTCTTTGGGCAAGTGCGGACAATAATTCAAAAAAAAAAAACAACTGAAAAAGTAATCTGAAATTTTTTCAAAAAAGAAAGTAAAGGCTTTCTTTCGGAAATTCAATACAATGCAACATGATTTTTCCCAAAAACTTGAAGTTGTAAGTAGATCTGTAGATATTTCTCACATTCCGTAATGTGAAACAGATGCTTTCGGGGATCAGGGAACAGTTCATGGACACATACTTTTGTTCTTAGTTAACAGGTGTTGCAATGTTGTACATATTTTATTGCGCTATTTTTTGATTACATCAGCTGGTCCTCTGATCAGAATAATTCTAAAAAATATCTCGCACGGTTACTTAATACAAGAAAAATCCATTTTTAATGATGAAGTGTTTTTATCAATGATATCAATTCAATTTCATTGATGCAACGCCACATAATGACCTTAGAAAATTATTAAATGACTGCGAGTGCACAGAAGATTTATATTCCATTTTTATTTCAAGGCAAAGCAAGAAAAGTATGTAAAGAAAATACATAGCAATTCCTTTTCCAGCATTTTATTTGGGATTTAGCAAGTGCTGAAGAGATTTGGGAAAAAATTAATGTGTTTCTTTTTCTAGTTTTATTATTATGTATATTTATTTAATATTTATTTTCCAGTAGGCAAATTGACCTTAAAAGTGTGAATTGTTTAAACAATTTGATTGAAGAAGAGAAGAAACTATCTATTTTCATTGAAGATTTTTTTTTTGCTTTCTTTGCCATTAAATAAGAGAAAATCAATATAAATTTTAAATTTATTTAAATTGTTTGTATGCATTTATGTACGAGTATGTATTTATGTGTATGTGTATGTATATGAAAAGCAGCAACAAATATATGATTATATATTTTTTATTGTTGTTAAAAGTATAATTAACTTTGTTGCTTTTGTTTAAATAACAAAAAAAAAACAATCTATCGCTGCCGCTAGAGCAAACGAAGCAACCAGAAAACAGCTGCACTGTGGGAAGTTTGTTCTTTTTTTTTTTTTGAACATACTCAGATTTTAGAACAAAAAACTTTGTATGCAGGGGTTATCAATTTGATTCGTAGGTCAGTTAAGCTGTGCATAAAGAGAAGCAATAAATTCAGAATCGTTTTGAAATTAAAACGAAATGTAAACAATTAATTGCACAAAACTTTGCAGTTGTTCATTTGCAAATCAGTTTAAGTAAACTCATTTTTTATTCATGTACACAGAAAAATTGCAAACATAAAATCAATACAAAAAAAAAATGTTTTCATAATTCTTAGTCTGGCTCAAGTTAAGCCCTTAGAATATCTCTTAAGATTAATATCAATTTAAATAAGAAAGGAAATAAAATTTTAGAAGCAAGGTGGACAACGGCTGTACGCTTCCCATCAGTATCCATATGAACTTAGCACGTGCTAAAGTTCACAATTTTCAGCACTGCTGCTTAAATCACTCGACTACCAAAGCTCGTGTAATTTGACTTTTCATTTACTCACTGTTAGCAAAGTGTAGCTCAAGCAATGATCTTTATTCTTTCTTTTGTATGAAATTTTGTCATCTCAGAAGACTGTTGCTTTTTACATTTTGTGCTTGCTGTTGCAAAGTTTGCCTGTTATATTGTATTAAAGAAACTAAAAACTATGAGCTCTAGCACGTTCAAAGCTGTTATGTGTGCTAGTGAGAAGGGTAGTGATTTCCAGACAACCGGTTTTTAGCTTGCTGTAAATATTTTATTTTTCCTTATCATTAAAATAATTCATAAGGAATCGTCCTGAGAATTCATTACATTATAGTTGAAAATTATTACCAACAAATTAATTTTGACAATAGTTTTGTCAGTAATACCAGGATGTGTAACGTTGATGGCACAGAAAGCACGTTTAAAGCAGCTTGGCATTTTTAATTTCTTATATGTATAGCTCTATAAAAAGTTGAAATCGCAACTTCAGCTTCGCAAGCTTGATCCACGAACTCTCTCACTGGTCCGCATTTAAACAAATTTTTCTATTCATAAGGTAGCTGATTTTATAAATTCCATTGTTGAGCATGAAATATTTTTTCTGTGTACATTTAAATCAAAACTTTCAAGAGTACAGTAAAACCATATTTAGCATAAATTTATTGAGCTTCAACAATTAAGTTGTGTTTTCAGCAACAATGTTTGTATCAAGGAAACATATAATTATTTCGTTCATGATTGTATCTATGTGAAATAAGAATAATATACAAACTGTGTTGTAGCACTCAAATGTTTTCAGTGTAAATATTAAGTTTGTCAAAATACATGTAAAAGAGGGCAGCTTTGGAATAACTATTGTCATCCTTAGATCAGTGGATATGTTGTTTATTTTATCTTTCGTCAATTTTGGACAGAAAAACTCAAACCATATTTTTAGTTTTTGCTTTAATATTCTTGTCAAACCAGATGCGGATAAGTATGCGTTGCTTTTGGATGTAATGTAATGCCTACATTTTACCTTAAACGGAAAAAAAATGCAAGTAACAGCAAAAAATGTACATATATGTGTATAGTAGAGATGCCACCCAGTGTTTTTTACAAATGATGTCAAATATGTATGTGCAAAAATGCCAGATTATTTTTCAATGCAATTAACCGGGTAAAAGTAAGAGGAAATTTCTTTTTGATGACATGCATTTTGAACGAATTAAGCGGGAAAATCAATTAACCGGGTTCAATTATCCGAGGAAATTCACATGGTGTTCGTATGCAATATTTTTTTGCCCGATCATGTGGTTCAATTAAGCGTGGAAACCAATTAACCGTAGGGTCAATTAACCGAAAAATACTGTACAACTTCTAGTAGCTTCTATTTTCAACATAACGCTCGCCCACTTCAAAGCCGACAAAACAGAAAATTTTTATATTAGAGCAAAGAAAAAAATTATTAACTGCTTCCGAACTAAATTAAGAACAAGGGCTATTTTTGAATGAATTGGTAGAGCATGTTAAACAAAAAAACATAATTCATCAGCTCTGATCAAATCGCTACCAAGTTTGCAAAACACTAAAATTTAGTCTTTACTATTACTAACTATCAAATCAAATTACATTAAATACTTGATTGATTTTAGGCAATAACATAAACTGAAATTCCACGTATTGATAGAGATGTGCACTGTGTTATATAAATAAACAAAACTGAGAATTATAAATTTCGATTTATGTCGCAGTCGAAGCGGGAGGGCATATCACAATGTACACGTTTTATAAACATTGAAGTAAAAAACAATAGAACAAACAAAAACAGAAAAATGAAATTAGAAGAAAACAAAATTTGACACTATTTTATTACACTTAGTCGCATTTAAAATTTACAGATAACAGCGAAAACTGAATTTAAAAATACCACATACAAATGTACACATATAACCCAGCCGACAAGTTGTCATCGTTTTTAGTATACTAAAACTAATTTATTATATTAACTTTATTAGATAACATATGTATTTATTTTTAGCTTCAAAATTATTTTTAATGCTTAATATTCATTAAAAATTACTGCCTGTTGTCGCAAGATTTCGAATCAATTTGGATTTCTCTATTTCGACAGCTTGCGTTCGCATGGGCATACGTCATGAAATTTTTTTCATTTACTTTACAGACATACCAGATCAGCAAATCAAAGTTTTGCTTGATTTTTCATTAAATAATTGACAAAAACTACTAAATTGTTCTTGTGTAAATACAACCCTTCTCAAAACTGGTCAGCTGTATCTGACAAGCCAAAGCAAATACATTCATAAATGAGTACAAAATAATTAAGTAAACATTTTGAAAATGCGGAAATAGTTTTTGTAGTGTTTTAAAGTTTAAAAGTATTTTTGGTCACAGACATTTAATAAGTAGTTTGACGCACTGAGCACTGGTATTCCTCTGGCAAACTCAGGATTTTCTTCCATCCAGCGAACAAGTGAACTGTTTAGGAAAACCACACATGTACATACAGATGATAATCGTTTAATAGATTTGCTAAATAAAATAAAAACTTAAAATATGTGTATTTTCTACTTTGGTTTCCCAGTATTTTAACAAATAAATATAAAATTGTTTCTATAAAAACTACCACTCGATAGCAAAATAGCTATTGACTGATTTTGACGTTTGTGTTCACAGTGCTGACGACACGATCGAAATAGAAGAATCGGTTTTTGTATGAAAACGCTTACATCTTTTCGAATTGTAGATCGAGTCGTTGTTCGAATAAAAAAAAATGTCATACAGGAACCCAAAAACAATTTTCTTTAGCTTAGAATGCGAACAATCGCAGGCAGTTAATATACAAAATTGTCTCAGAATTTAGAGAGAAATATGCTGATCGATCGATAACAGTACTGCTGCAATGAATTTTAAGCAATCGATTTTGCGGCCACTACGAAGCTCATCAGCACCCAATTTGCTGGGAATCCAGGCCATGTCTAATTGTTTACTGTTTTTAAGCAGCGGAGCATACTCATCCAACTTCTTGAGCTCTTCATTACTGACTGCTTCCAATTTTTATCACTGTGTTTTTCTGTTGATTGAGGTATGTACATATGTATATATCAAGGCAGCTCCATAACAGGTAGCCTTACATGCCCAGCTGACTACTGCTTTTAGCTTGTAGAACTGTCAAAAAACACAACACAAACACACATACGCCAACAAATGGGTGGCAGTAGTTCAAGATTTCTACCAATAAAATATATGAAGTGTTTGTTGCAGTTATGCGACTACCTGGTATCGAGCTGCCTTGGTATATATTTTAAGTTCCCCCACCCACATCCAATTGGTTCTGAATCGGTTTTTGTGTTTGTTGCTATTGTTTCAGTGATAACAACGTTTTCACTACTTTTCGCCGTGCCCAGCGATTTTTGAGCATTAATTTAATTAATTGCTTCTGTTTAACTCCCCCAAACTCCACCAAAGTTCGGTCAAATTTAATAAAAACATTATTAAACAAAAGCATGGATTGTTTGAAGAAAGTGGTTGTCAAAACTTAAAAAAAAATTTTCCAAAAACAAAATTACTGATGTTCTATGAAATAGTAATCAGAAAACTTAAGATTCTTAAATATGTAGTTTAGTGTATAGCGTTGTTAAGAGGGACATACGAAGATTTAAGCCTATTTTGCCGCAACTCAAAATTATTATTTTTTAAAAGTTCACAGCTTTACTTGAATTTCATCAATTAGATGATGATGGCAAGGCAAAGCATCAAATATGATAAAAAAACCCAAAATCTTTAATAAAAAACAAAAATTAAAAAAAGTTATTATATAGAAGTAAAATAACCCCATGCAACATGTATGTATATATCCACCTCATTTCGTAAAGGAAAATAAGACAACCAACTTTTGTGCACTTATGTAGAAAGTCTAATATATAATTAAATATTTATCACTCATAGTTGGTAGGCAAGTGCAGTTTTGCAAAAATGGGTGGAAGTGTTGAAAAATTAACGGAATTATGGCAGCTTTTGTGGTATAGAAATTGTATAACATTTAATTTTTTACATAAATGGGCGGTAGGTGTGTACGTTGTTTGATTTTAAGAAAAAATTTGCAAAAAAAAACAATTGTGCAGGAAAATCGAAAATTAACTATTGGGCATATATGGGCGCTAGGCGTGATCGTTGTTTAATTTTTACAAAAGCTTGTGAGTTTTAACTCGAATGATATTAATTGGCAATTCCGTTGTCAAGTTTTTACAAAATGTATGTGTTGGATATAAAGCATCCGTGAATTTTTTCTGCTTTGTGTGCTGTTGTACAGAAAATTCGACGCGGTAGGCGCGTCAGTATCTACATTTTTATATGAGAGCATGAGCAATTATATAGAAAAATATCCATTTGAGGATTTCTGGGTACAAAATTTTAAATCACTGCAACAACAACTTCGTTTTCCCCCCCCATCGCTATATGTACTCAAAACATTATGTGTGCCGTAGTGTATCAATTGCTTTGAAGATTCCACATTCTTGTTTGCCATAATTTGTTTGCTGGGGTATGGAACAAGCAAAACAGTTTTTGTTTTTTGCAAAGAAGATTGAATTTCACAAATTATTATTGTCATTGTTATTATTTTGTTTAATGCATTTGCGAGGTTTATTTTTTTTTTTGGGTGTTTTTCCACTGCTATTTCTATTTCACAAACAAAAAAAGAATAGAAACGAAGACAAATTTTTTCGTTTATACAAATTGGAACGAAATATAAGTACGTCAATGGGGAAAAATTGGGGTTGTCATATTTTTGTAAATGTCAAAAAAAGACAAAACCGTTGACAAACTTGTTTTTGTCGAAAGGCTTATTCAATTTCATTTGTTTTCTTTTTCCACAATTTAATAGAAACTAGAGAAAAAATTGTTTGCTTAAATATGCAAAAATAAAATTATGAACAAGTAGTTGCTAAAAAATAGTTTATTTTTAGAGGTTAAGTGAATGAAATTAGCAAATAAAAAGTTCAAAATGCATGTATTATTAAATATTTTGTTGTTTAAATCCTTATAAAATACATACATACATACGATTAACTGTTTATAATGGCCAATAGAAGAATTTTATTTAAGCTTTTCTACTAATATTAGAAATATTTTCAAGCCTGACACTGATGAAACGAAAATGCACCATTGTTTTTCTTTTTCTTAAAACTCAAAATGACTGATCAGTTGCAAAAGTAACACTTGCGATAATTTCTTTATGAAAAAATTATATGTATGTATGAGCAACGTTTAAATAATAATGAATGATATGCTCGCTTTTTAATGCACTTTTCATTTTAGAAAAATAAAAACAACCATCAACTACCAAAACATGATTATTTTAAGTGCTATAAATGGATAAAAACAATAAAAACCTGTAGTTTATAGCAGCAGCAACAAAAACAATGGCAGCAAAATATTAAATGAACAGCAATTGTTGAAATTGCAATTTTAGATTATTTACCATAAGCAAACTGACGAACAATAGATTTAACAGACTTACTTACGTTCTTTAAGTTACGTAACGTTAAAAAGTAGCGGTCAATTAGAAAATAAACACCAAAGCCCCGATAAGTTTTTGCAGTCTCTGCCCACCATATTAAATAAATCATCCTGATAGTTAGTTATTATTATATAAAAGGCTTTTTATATTTAAATTCAGAAAGATGTTGGTAATTGCAAATAGTGCGAAAGGTCTATTAATTGGAGGGGGGAACTTGCTAACTCTTCATATCCACCACAATGCTCGCCAGCATACTAATTGGCTTCGAACTCAGTTTATGGTAAACATGTACTAGAAGGTGGGCCAAAAGAAATCACTGCATTTGAAGTTGCTCTCATTTTTGCAAATGGCGGCCAATATCAAATCTGTTTTTTCATATGTAAACTAGACAGCTGTTGATAGAATACAAGCCATAGAGCGGTACTCAACAAGGACGCGGAATAATAGTGTCTATGGCGAAGTGGCCTTTTTTCGACCAAAATCCTAATGACCTCAGTGAGTACATGAACAAGCAAAACTATCGCTTTTAGGGCACCGAAAACCCAATAGTGATGCACGAGGAGCCATTACAGCCGATCAAAGTAACTGCATGGTGGGTGCGCTGTTCACGCTGGAGGAGTCATCGGGCATTTTTTTTTTTTTTTTGAGGACGCAACTGGTCAAACGATGACGCGCTATAGGACCATGTTAATCGAGAGTTTTCTGCCTCAATTTAACCAGTTAAGTCCAACAGGACGGAGCAATGGCATATACTGCGCAAGCCACAAGCGATATTTTGAAAGCCAAATAATATTAGATGACTTCTCTTGGCCCACCTGTTATTTTACAGCAGCCCTGCCCAGACTGCTCAACCAACTGGATCTTCAATTTACATTCGGTTTTTTTTTTTTTTAGTTTAAACATTAATTTATGCACGGTTGGGAATTGTTTATTACTTAGTTCTGTTTTATTGTCTCAAAATTGGCAAATACTTTCTTGTGGTAAAATTACTAAAGAAGAGCAAGAAATGTAAAATTGTAGACTTCGTATCTTAGAAACATAACAAGGCAGCCGCACGTTCAGCACGACAATGATCAACACCCAAGAGGCTTCGAACCTAGATTATAAGTAATTCTGGCATCAGGGTATAGCCCTTCAGTAATGACTGTCTCTGTTTAACCATTTGATCAACTTTAAATTTTATTACCAGGTGTTTCTACGAGTATTATCCCAATTGATAACTGTGATGAGAACGTTTTTCAAGCCTTGCGATTTTTAAACATGAATATATTAATCCATGCTAATTTTTGGTGCGGTTCCATTTACGATAAAAACCCATTGGATAAAATGTTTCTATATCTCAGAGCAGTTAATTAACTTTACCTAGAAATCAGTTTGTGCTAAGGAATGTTAAAGCCCCAATTTTATTATTCACAACGCAAAGCCAGAATTTATATAAAAAACAATAGCAAAATTCAAAATGTTGTTGTTGATGTGTACACAAATAAGGTACCTTAATACCAGGTAGCCGCATAACTACAACTAACGCAAGACCAACAAACACTTCTTGTGGTAGAAATATTTAAGTTCTGTCATCCACCGCATTTGTGTGTTTGTGTTGTGTATTTTGATAGTTCTTCAAGTCACCTGTGCTCGTAGGGCTACCTGGTATCGAGGTACCTCCTACACATATAAAAAAAATCAAACTTCATGTCTGAACGCATCGAGAATGCAACAGCAATTTTTCAAAAAAAGCTATAATTTGTTATTTTTTTAAACACATACTCTGGCATTGCGTTGTAAATTACAAAATAAAGGCTAAAACTTTCGGTCTAACTTCAAAGAAAAGTTTACGAACTCAGTCCGGAAATTTACACCTCCTCAAAATTAATTTTTACTTAAACCGTTTATACTTGGGTGAAATAAATCGTTAATTTTGCAACACAATTGGAAATCAATAATAACAAAATTAAGGAAAGATCAGAATTGTTTAATTTTGTTTTTATTGGTTTACAATTGTGTAGCAAATTTCACGTAGCCGTTGAATAAGTTCTCGGTGCTCTGGCGTTCGAAATTAATATCCTTGGCAACGCATTTTGCCTGTTGCGCATAAAAGTGTTTTGTTTTTCTTCCTTCTGGTATCAAAATGAACAAAATATTGTGATGGACCACACCCTAATAATCACTTAACAGAGACAAAAACTTAAGGAAAATAATTTACAAAATTGCATTTATATACTAAACAATAGCAAAAATGAACAAAAAAAAAAATATACACATACAGTGGAAACGACAACAATTATTTTGCAGAAAAATTATTAAGACACAGGAGGTTGAAAACTACGCTGCTGCTAATTTATAAAGAAAAACATATAATTATTTTTGCATACGAATTTTGGTTACGAGCGTTTCCCACATTGATGAGTTTTAAAGGATGTGTATTGAAAAAATACTTATATTGCTATATGCATATGAAGAGCCAAATATAAAAATTGTTGACTAGGTCGCGTTAAATAAATTTCAGGTTCTATTATTTTTCCATACAAAGAAATAATTTTTTTTTATACTTCACTAAGGACGAGTTTTTGGGGTAATAATAAAACTTAATTTGAGTATCGATAAGTTAAACTTCTAAACGACCTTTAACCCAATCTTGTTTTTCGGTGGTAGTTGAAGAAATGTCAAACTAGGTGAAATTAAAATGCCCACGATACGCTCAATAAACTAGCCGCTCAGTGCAATTGTGTGCGTATGGTCATGCTTGATCGTCTACACGTACTTGCAATCGGCTCTGTTTAAAGCAAAACCAAAACTTTTTGATATTTTCATAAATATGTAGTAGCAATTTTTTCCTCACGTGTTCACTTTTGCGCGATAGAAAATCTCTCATTTGGTTTGAAATTTTGTGGTAAATATATTAAAAAAAATGTGCCGACGAAAAAACAGATAATAATTCAGTCAACTCTACTACTGGCAATTCCTGAAAATATTATTTACTTTAAAAATTTTAATTGTGGAGTTTTGCTGTATTCATGACAAAAATGCAGATACTTCATTACATTATTAGACAAAAGATGTGACTTCCTGCTGCATTGCCGATGCCTTCTTTCAGTTTACTACAGGGGAACTTAATTTTTAAAAGTGTACATATGCATGGACAAATTAATTCCAGGATACAAAATCAATCGAGAGCGGGGAAGAAATGCTTAGTTTTTTATTTGAAGCCTTAATGACCAAAAAAAAAAAAATGAATGGAAAAGTAAGGGGGAAAAAATATTTTTATTTTATTTATTTGAATTTAATTACATAATACAATTATAGTAACTAAATGAAAAAAAAGAAGGAGTAAGAGCTGCTTGGGCTTTCAACTCCGGATGTAACTTATATTAGATTTTTTAAGTTATTTTCTAACAGGAATTTATATATAATATCAATGTTGATGTTGGATGTATACTTCAATAAATCAGACGGCAAGTTAGATCCAAAGATTTTTTCTCTGGAATGCTTATACTTTGAGCATTCGTTTAATATGTGGCTAATATTAAGTTGTGTGTTACAGTTTGGACATTGCGGGGCAGCTTCATTTTCAAAGAGATGTTGATGTGATAGTCTACTGTGGCCTATTCTGAGTCTTGTCATTACGTTGGTTTTGATTTTTGGGCTGAAAAAATATAATTTTACGGTTTATCTTTGTGCGATACAAAACGGCACAAGGCAAAAATAACTCGTCACATGACAGCATAAAAAAATTATGATGTTCGCCGTCTTTTATTGTACACGCACACAATCAAACTGAGTGGCGAGTTTATTGAGCGTTTGTTTGACTTTACATACTTAATACGAAAAATTGGTATGGCAACATGTACAATATCGAACCAAAACTTGTCATCATTAGAGCACTTTCACAGTTCGGATATTGAAAGGCAGATATTTTTTATGTTCTGTTTTTGCCTTTCGTTTTACACTGGGACCAGTACTCAGAGTATGAACAATATATATGTATGCATTGTATTGTACTGGAACTGGAAAAGTAGGATTGGTGGGGGAAAAACCGAAAATAGGGAATGTTTGTGGACGTTATATTAAGCAAAACAAATTATAACACAAAAAAAACAGAATATTTATTTTTGCAAAGTTGAGTAAATCAGGATTTATTTTTAAAAAAATATATCATGTTTATAGAGATTTCGTTTAGCAAATATCTATAAATAATTTACCAAATAAACGCTTAAGAAACATGAAATAGTTTTTTAAATAAGACCATAAACAAAAGCACGCGTTCACCTGTTACGGCTACACATCACAAAAAAAAAAACGTCCGCTTTGATCAATCAATAGTTCATAAACAACAATTAACAGATTTGACAAAATGCAACAACAAACAAAAATACCCAGAAACTTCATATGCACAGAATCATGTACTACACGAAAAAAACGAAGTTGCGATATCCTTAAAGCTCCTCTGTCTGTATCAAGCTTTAATTAAGACAGCTCTAAATATAATTTAAACGGCCAAGCCACCTTGGATAAACTGAGATAAAACCAAAATAAAATTCTTCCGAATAACAACATTCTAAGCTTAAACTACGTTAAAACTGCAAGCAGAGTTGATCGACATGCGAACAGCTGGCTCGAATTAAATAGTAAAGTTTTGAAAACACAATTTTGAGTTTCAGTTACTTATTATAGCTTTTTATGCATGCGGCACCGAGTTTTGTAAAGCGTATAGCCGAGTGTTTTGTAAACACTCTTTTAGCTTGTAACCAGAGACCACATTAAAATAAATAACGTGAAGGTTAGCAAACGTCCCGCATTTTGTCTTTGAAATATACATATATACATTAGTGCTAAATCCCAAGTTATTTCCAAATTTTTCTCGTTCTCAAATACTACTGTTGAAATTTTCATTCCAAGCCAGTGTCTTTGTGTAACAAGTTTTTTCAATAATAGTATAAAATTTCCTGTTGAGGTGTTTACTTTAAATGAACATATATCCTGTTGATTTGGCGTCATAACTTTTTTGTTTCAGTTTGTGTTTGAGAAACAAAAACAACCAACAACAAGGACAACATTTATCATTCACGTGCAACACCACAGTGAAGGCACTAACAAGCTGC
Source organism: Sturmia bella (assembly GCA_963662145.1). Taxonomy (NCBI): domain Eukaryota; kingdom Metazoa; phylum Arthropoda; class Insecta; order Diptera; family Tachinidae; genus Sturmia; species Sturmia bella. The sequence goes on from OY759168.1 coordinate 71,829,778, forward strand.
AGTTTGTTTTCTCTGCTGGCAAGCTTTTGTTTTTAGTTTTTTAATTTCAATTCTTATAATTAATAAATTTGCTTTAAGAATTAAATTTCAATGCTTTTGAATGCACAAAACTCTTTTAATTGTATGCTGAACACAAATTGCTACTTGAATACTCGTATTAACAGAGTTTCTCGCTTCTTATTTTTTTTGTCATTTAAAATTTGAATATTTTGCGTTTCCATTGTTGCCGGCTCTAAGAAAGCTCTCGCTTGTCTATTATTTTTTTTTTTTTTTTTTAATAAGAATTGTTTTGTTATTTCCTCTCCTCTATGACCGGCAATATTTTTAATTGCAATTTAATCATTTTGTGTATTGTGGCCTGTTATAATTTCTTTCATTGTTTCCTTGTTTGTTTTTTGTGTTACATTAGGTATTTTTTTAATTACTCAAATTGTAGTTCACGAAAATAAATAAAATAAGAAACACGTTGAAAAATATTTGTTATAACTTATGCCTGAATGCTCAGAAAAAAACGTAAAAGCTTTAGTTTAGAAACTAAAGTGACAATGAAAGCACAGATATCAAAGTTAGAGGCATATTAATGACTTGGAATTCAAAGGATTTAAAAGTCTACTTCTGCTGAACAAACTTCTAGTCCGCTCAAGAGTTATTTATATGTGGTTTTGGTGGCAGGCCATAACGTCTATAGACCTCATGTCAATGGAAATTAAGTCATTGCAATATATGGCATAATGTCCATTAGCCAATGGTTGATCGTAAAAACAATTTCGGTGGAAGAATTCTTCCGAAAACTTTGAATATATTTTTTACATGCTTTTCAAGTGCCAATAAAAGCAAGAACCACTCGAAGTGGTGAAAATATTGCCGCCGTTGCAATCTAGTGTTGCTGAAGGCCTCAACAATTGGGACTGTTTCAAACCCCAACTTACCGAATTATTGTCACTCAAGAACTGAAGCCACTGGACTACCGTAACCGTTGTGACTTTGCTGATTTTCCGCTGGAGCAACTTGAAAACAATCGGAGTGGTGGAGTAAACAACCAAAACTGATGGTTCTGGTGTGAAGAAAATCCACAAATTATTCACGAAAACCCATTACAGTTGCCTAAATTGACAGTTTGGTGAAGTTTTTGATCTGGTGGAATCATCGGTCCGTACTTCGTTCGAACTGAAATTAATAACACCGTTGCTGTCAATTGAAAGCGGTATAGATTTATGATAACCAACTTATTATGGCAATCTTGACAACATTTGATTCCAACAGAATGGGGCTACATGCCACACAGCAAATCCAACAATTGAATTATTGCGAGTTATCAAGAAATTGCGATATTGAATGGGCTCCAAGATACTGATACATTCAACTATTTATTTTGAGATTATTTGCAGTTCTTGGCAAACAATGCAATATTGAACGCGACATTAATGATGTGGAAAAAGTGCTCAAAAATTGAGTTCATCAAAGTCGCTCCTGCAGAAGAAGTAGTGGAGGCCATTTGAATGACGTTGTATGTATAACTTAATTGTATCGATTGTACTTGATTCTCGCAAGCAGTTTCAAAACCTTGATGAAAGGTTAAAATATTTGGCATATGGCAAAATATTTTATTTTTGCAAATCAAATAAGAATTCGAAGTCAAGGAACGGACTTAATGAAAGCGTTTATTGATTTCATAAACATTTTTAATAAATCAAATAATATTTTGTAACGAAACTAAAAAAACTAATGAGCAGTTTTTAGTGAACTTATAAATGGATTAATGAAAAAATATTAGTGAAATGAGCAACTAACGAAAGTAAGACATCACACCATCGTCGCAGAATATTGGTTAGCCTAGGGTGTGCCTATTTACAAGCACTTGCTAAGAAGATCGTGCTATGCAACTGTTTTATGTTGCAGAGCCCATCGCTCTTATTCTGGTGCCCTCTATAGATAGAATCAGGCTTTTAACCGATGACTGCTGACAAGTACATTTCATTCCACCACAGACACTGTTGCAGGACAATAGCATCCCCATATGTGTATATCCACAACCACAGCCACTAATGCTCTGTCGAGGAAGGATCGTTAACCTCTGACGTTTTGGTGTATATTATCTCATAACTTGGTCCCACGTGCCAACACTCTCCCAATTTGCTGATGTCATCTATTTCGAAGAAAAAGATTGCTGACTGGGAAGAAAAAACAAAAGCGGAACTCACCCTTTATCGCAAATTACCCCTGCAGACCTTGCAGATATTGCAACCGTAGCATATGTGCCATAGTCTGCAACACTACAAAAACAAAATGTATGAAACCGAGATTTGCATCACTTAAGCAAATATGCATAACTAAAAACCATTGCAGATCCGTATTTGCAAATGTTGCTAAATGCTAAAACGGCTGCTTGTGCTACATTTCAACACGTAAACTCCTGCGCTCAAAAAACTATATGACGGCGAGGCCGCCACAAAACATGCCTGTGCTGAAATTAAATTAATGCTAACGTTGCTCAAAGAAGCATTTACAAAATAGTAAAAAGTGAATATTATACCTATTAATATGCATAATTTGTATTAAATTTTATAAAATAAGCAAAAAATCGGGCGGTTGCTTCACGTGCAAATTTTATCGACGGCGTTGCTTTTCAAATATTGGCTGCGGCTTAGCTTATCTCATGCGGCAAACTCGCTTTATTAAATTTTGCAAACAAATAAATAAAACAGGGAAGAAAATGAATACGGAAGAAAGTAAAAAATGAAATTAAGGCAATTAAACAAAAAGTCATCAATAAAAGACGGCCAACGAAAAGATGAATAATGAAATTTTTGCAATTTGTTTTCTAAACTTCCTTCTCAATTTGCAAAACAAAAATATTTATATTTTCCGTTACTCTAAAATCAGCTGATATAATTATTTTTCTAAACACTTGAAAAAGACACTCACGCTTTGTAGCAAAAAATCATGCTATATCTGCTAAAATTGCAGATGTGCTAAAAATATCAAACGTGGCAGGAGAATTTTGTGACTGTGTTCGCTCAACGAGTAAATACGAATGTTACATCGAACAATATGTTGATCTTGAACAACTTGGCAAAGACAAATAAAAATTTACCCCGAATTTTGTATTTGCTTGTTGAGCAAACATCAACTTAAAGTACTCGTATACTCTGCAATTGGTCGAAGGCAGCATTAGCCGATTAAGAGTGTTCTCAATATTGACATATGTATATAATTAAGTATTTATCCGCTCATATTTTTCTAAGCCTGCAGCCGATCGAAGATACATACATATATTTGAACAAAGTTCAAATGTCTGTATCTATGAACGGCTTCATTGAACATCGTTGTAAAATTGGACAATTCTGCCTCCCAGAGCATTTGCTAAGACGAGTTCTTACCCTGATTTATCATCGAAATGTTGAGAAGTACAGCATGCAATTGGTTTCGGAGCCTCAACAAGTATTAAAAGTTTCATTTTTCATTTGTTATTTTTTTAAGTGTTGAATTGTAGTTAACAGAAAAAAAAAACGTTTAAACAACAATTGCAATACATTTTAACATACATACAATTTATATTTTAAAAGCTTATTCGTTGTTATTAATTATTACATCGTTACTAACTGACGTTGCAAAATACAATTCCAACGGAGCAGAACACTTACAACTGTTAAGATATTTATGAATTAATAGACAAAAAAACACAAGCATATCACTACGTTATATGTTACTAAAATAATTTAAAAAAAACCCTTTAATAGTTCTAATACTTTGCAGTGTTAGTCATAAAATAATTTGCTAGAAAACCTTTTTTAACATTCTAGCTAAAATTCAAATTCTCAAATTATTAGAAACTTATTAAGGTTCAATGTGTCTCAAGTTGCTCGAAAATGTATTTCGCTTGAAAAAGTATCTTACAGAATATTTGGTATTTTCCAGTTAAAAAAAAATTCGAAGAATACTATACTGAAGCACTTTTAATAGTTGTTCAATATTAAGTAATTTTATCAGTTAGATATTGCATATGATCAACTACGAGGGTTGATGGTAAATTTGAAAATAATGAAGTCCACAACGTGATCTGCTTTGAATGTTTTCGAATAATTCACAAATTCCCCCACTTTATTTTCCTTTGCGATCTTAATTAAAAACGTATGCAATGTATATTTAATGTTAGACTTTCAAACTCAACACATTTGTCCATTACATGCAACTCTGTATGGCAAACAGTAGCCAGCCAGTTCCAAAAGCTTTCTCTGCCTGCCCAACTTAGTCATCAACGCAAATTCTTAAAGTATCAATTTCAAAATACGCAAACATATTCCTATTAAGATTAAAATCTTTAAATAAAAAACCAAACTGGTTGATTATGCAGCCGCAAAAATAAGTAATGAATCTATTAAAATGAATCCAGCAACAAGAACATAAACCACAAATTCTTAAAAGAGAAGAAGTATTTCAGAAAAATTACAGAGGAAGAAAAAAAAAAAAGAAATTGGTAGACACAACATGAAAGTGCATTTACGTGGCAATTAAAACAACTAACAATTAAATGGGGAATTAGTGTTAAAGTCTCCGAGAAAAATTATTAGTCAAATTGGCACAGACACACACACAAACACACTAACACACACACATTCACAGCAGCTTATAAAAATACACACAGTCATACATGAAGATACTCCTCTTCTATGAAAGCTACAAAGAATAGAGAAGGAAAACGCATGAAATTAAATAATAAATTTCATTTTATGACATCGAAACTTGTTAGTTGCTATTAAATTAAAATAAACAATTTATGAATTTCATCAGTTTTTTTTTTTTCTTTGCGAAGACACCCAAATGAAAATTGCAGCTGATAGAAAAAACAAGGAGTTTTTTTTCCGAGAATATTTAATACTTAATCAAATCTTTTAACTTTATAATTATAATGTGTTAAAATTAAATAATACATTCCAAATAAATTGTTTTAATGCCTTTTTTAATACATATTAAAAATGTATAATTTCATTAATTGGAAATTAAACGATACGTGTCTGAATTAAGATTTACTTTCTCTAAGAACAGCGTTATGACCAGTCTTATTTCTATAATATAAATGATAATTAATTTAAGGACTCGATTACCGATAGCCATCGCACTTACGTTGAGTTGCCAGCTCTCAAAAAAGTACTACAGATGGCAACTAGTTACGACAGCTGGCAACCCGCATTGCGGTTCTTAAGTAATTTTGGCAGCAGCCATTTTATGGTTGCTGTCTGCAATTTTGAGCAAAATAGACGAAAAAACTGTCGCCATCAATTCGGAGCATTATGGTCATATAACAACCGACTTTTTTTTACCTGCTATTGAAGAATAAGACTCGGAGAATATATGGTTTGAACAAGACGGTGCCACATGCCGCACAACTCGAGCTAATATGGCTTTATTGCAAGAGACATTTCCTGGCCGCGTAATTTCTCGTCACACCATTATGCAGATAAACCTTTAACTCTTCAGCACTTGTTTTTAAGTGCTGAAGAGTTAAAGGTTTAACATTCGTCAAGTTATGGCTGAGATACCGCCCAATATTTGTCAAAAAGTGGTCGAAAATTACCTCAAAAGAATCAATGCTTGCAACACTTTTCGTGGTGGTCATTTAAATGATGTAGTGTTTCACACATAATGTCAACCTTCAAACTTTATAATCAAAAAGAAATGTATTAATTCAGGTTCATAAATGAACCTTTTCAAAAAATGTTTGTTGTATTTCTCAGCTGTCTATATGCCGACGACATTTCGTTGGTGCTAATCAACGCATCAGGAGACTTGAAAAATTCTTAAAAGTTGCAAAGAAAAGTAGAAGTGTTGCAAAACGAAAAAAGAAATGTTTGCTGTGTTAAAGGTTTGTTTGAACATTTCTGATTCTCATTCTGTTCATGGGAATTATGGAATAAGTAGTTAAGTTTCAAACAAGCTTTTAAGCATTTTTCAAGTCTACTGATGAGTTGATTATCACCAACGAAATGTCGTCGGCATATAGACAGCTGAAAGATACAACAAACATTTTTTGAAAAGGTTCATTTTTGGACCTGAATTAATACATTTCAATTGGCTCTTAAAGCAAATAAATAATTAAGTATATATATAAAATATAAAAACAGGGGTCGAAAAAACCAAATAATAAAAAACAATTTGATTTTCATGATTACACGAATACATTTTTATTTGCTCTTTTTGAACAACAATCTGCAAAATGGTTGGGCCCTCCCGATCTCGTTTTTATTAATTTTCTGCACCATGTTTATAAATAAAAAGCTTTATAAAACACCTGTGGAGCTTCTATGATAATGGGCCATTGACCATATAAAGCAAGAAACTTATAAAGGGTGTTTTTTTTTCGATGTATAGAACTTTAAGTTGCAATAAAACAACGATGGATTATTCGATTGACATGAATTTTATTTATCCGAAAGATAATCTTGTGGCATTACATTTTAAATATGATTTCTATCATATGACCGCCATGGCTGGCGCAGATGTAGTCCAATCTAGACGTCCAATTTTCGATGACTTTTTCCAACATTTGTGGCCATATATCGGCAATAACACGGTGAATGTTGACTTCCAAATGGTCAAGCATTTTGTGGCTTATCCGCATAGACCAATGACTTTATATAGCCCCACAGCAAGTAGTCTAGCGGTGTTAAATCACAAGATCTTGGAGGCCAATTCACAGGTCCAAAACGTGAAATTAGGCGGTCACCAAACGTTTCTTTCAACAAATCGATTGTGGCATGAGCTGTGTGACATGTTGCGCCGTCTCGTTGAAATCACATCTCCTGGACATCATGGTTATTCAATTCAGGAATGAAAAAGTTTGTAATCATGGCTCTATACCGATGACCATTGACTGTAACGTTCTGGCCATCATCGTTTTTGAAGAAGTACGGACCAATGATTCCACCAGCTCATAAAGCGCACCAAACAGTCAGTTTTTCTGGATGTAACGGTGTTTCGACATACACCTGAGGATTAATTTCACTCCAAATGCGGCAGTTTTGTTTGTTGACGTAGCCATTCAACCAGAAGTGCGCTTCATCGCTAAACAAAATTCGCTTATGAAAATCGGAAACAACGGCAATAGCGTTTTGGGCCCATTCGACGAATCTACGCCTTACTTGATTATCGTTTGGCTTCAGTTCGTGAATTGCCAAACCAAACTGAGAATAAATCACTTGACAGCTGTTAAATCGGTTGCCATCTTGAACAGTAATACCAACTTAAAGTTCTATACATCGAAAAAAAAACACCCTATATATGTATATATTTAATTTATTAGGATGCGATGACATTGGCAAATATTAGTCTTTATTGCTGGCCTCTGTTTTAACCTAGTACATAGATAAACACAAAATGTTTCGCTTAAATGTATTCGTCAGCAGAAGCAGATGCTGATTGATACTGATTGATTTTTCGCTTAAATGTATTCGTCAGCAGAAGCAGATGCTGATTGATACTTTCTTTTTGGTGACTGGATATGTACTGTCTCAGCTGCGGTTCTATGCAGCATTATGTCTTAATTAGTTTTCTACACTAACTATACCCATTGACTGATTTGGACTCTCACTACCGTTTCGTATATTTATTTACAGGGAATTTTATAAATTTATTTTATGGACGGGTAACTGTTTTTGCTGAAAAATTACTTACATATGTGTATATGTATTATAGATATGCGGCTGTCTTGAAAATGATTCACGCGTGAATCCCCCATGATCATAATTAAGTTTCAGAAAAATCCCGTGTGAGAGCGTGATTTAAAATTTCGTGCATGATTACCATTTTAAGGCAGTCCACGGAATTTCATGAAAAAGTTGAAACAAGAATTTTTTTTGGTTTACAAAACAACTTTCACACGATTTATCAATGCAGCTTATTGAGGAATTAAGCAGCCCATGGACTGGTGTGAATCTTTTAGTGAATGTCAAGCAATTTTCTCAATTTTTGACGCCGATGCGAAGCCATTTTAAAATTGACCATGAATTGTTGAAGAAATTAAAAAACAATTCTTCATATTTTACAACTGTCTACTAGTTATCGGGCCCTAGTTCAGTTGCTCCTTTCTTAAAATAGAGAAATACCACGTTTATTATAAGTTCACCACAACGAAGTTTTCAAGCAACAGAGCTTAACCATTCTACTAACTGATCTCTTCATTTTTGGGTGTCTGTATTTAATATTATGTCATCAACTTTCTGTTTCTTTTGCAATATGTTCTCTGGAGCAACATCCAATTGGTTTACAACAGTGGTGACAACGTTTGCAATCTTTAAGATGATGATGAACTTTTCCCACTTTTTTTAAGCATATACCCGTCTTCTGTCCTTATGTTGGTCAGTTTATGGATATTTTTTTCCAATTGCTTTTATTTCGGCAAAGTTCTATTCTTCTCTATAGGTGCACAAAATGTCGCATACGACGAAATGAAAATGACCATGTTCATTTAGATCGTGAAAAGCGTTTACTAATGAAAAATTAAACACTGTCGAACAGTTCGGTTCATACCACAGGCACACTACATCAGGCAATCTGACAACAGCAAAAAAAAAACAAAAACATAAATTACAACACCAACAACAAAAGCTCAAAATATACTAACAACAATATTGAATAAGAAACCCGTATAATTGCAAATTGCAGCTGAAATTTTCAAGGTTTTCCAGTTAATGGATTTGCGACAAGGCGACGGTCGTCGTTGTTGCTGTTGCTGTCGCTAACGCAAGCGTTGTCGTGTTCATCATCGTTGACGTTTTTGTTGTTTTTCTTATTACGGCCGCTGCTTTTTAAGGCAAAACATTAAACGTACAATCATGGTACGCGTGAGTTGTTGTTTCGTTTTTTTTTTTTTTTTATGTATTAGTGGCAAAAATTTTATTTATTTTTTTTTTTTTTTTTGTTGGCGCTCCCCCTCGTTTTGCTGTTTTTGTGTACATATATTTATTTATAAATAAAATATTTAATTTCTTTCTAAATGTTAATTTATTACTTTTTATATTAAAGAACATTTCGTTTTTTTTTTTTGCAGTTCAAAAAATTTTAATTTATTGTTCTTTTTTATAAACGTTTTTATAAAAAGTGTTGCTCAGCTCTTTGTGTATGAGATAGTTTTATTATTATTTATTTAATGTTTTGTATTTTAATTGCGTCTTGCATTTAATAAATAAGTTTCCCAGGAATTTTTTCTGAGAAAAGTAATTGCTTGGTACAGCTAATCGAAAATTAAACAAAAGAACGGCTAATATTTGATGGCTCTTTTGGGTGGATTCAATTATCGTTTTTGTTACAGAGAAATTCTCTGGATAAAAAATGTTTTTGCTTCATCGCGCAAACGAAGGCACTTATACATATCGCACACTGAATCATAAGCCATTACAACTATTTATATGTAAATGTTTTAAGACCATGTGTTGCTCAATGTTTATGTATAGACCTCAATTTTAATATAAATATCAACCAGTTTTATATCACACCTGAAAGCCTAGTTTCATTATTCTACACAATTGTGAATTCATTCCTCCAAAATCTTATGGAATTTTGTCCTATATTAAAATTTGCTTTGAAATGATGCCATAAGCAACTTTTTAACTTCAACTTTACACAAATAAATCTAACAATACGGGCGGATACGATCCAATATTCGCCCATTTTCTCCCAAAAAATAACGTGACCACTGCTTTCTTGTTGACCATTATCTTAGTACATGCAAACAATCAATAGGCCACAATAAAAAAGAAAAAGCAGAAGAAAAACGTAAAACTGTAAAATTTTATAGGAGACTATTTTAAAAATATGACGTACATATTTTGGAGCAAATTTGTTCTTGCTCTGGAAAGTTTTGTAAGCTGAAAAAACTGTTCGCTGTTGGCTATGGATTTTCTCTTTGAGTCAACGTAACCCTAAAATGTAATGATTCTACGCTCTCTGCCTGTTTTGTGTTTTTGGGGTTTGGTGATGTATTAATATGTATGTATGGGGTTATGTTTTGCTTACATCTAATTACTTGCCTAAAACAAAGGCCAACAAAAAAGAAGTGGTCTCGTGTTTCATAGGGAACTATTTACTAGTGTGAACGCGGCATATGCGCATAGATAAAAAAGGCTTCTTAGAAATGATTCAAATTTGTCAAACATAAACATTTTTATTCAAGCCACACCACCAATTAATAAAATGTCGTAGAAAAATATCAAACATACCACTTTCCTTTAAAAACTGTAATACTTTGTTATGTTAAATGTAAGCAGCATAGAAAAGAGAGAATACTCAGGGCCAGGTTCCCACTATCCTGTGCAATCGTGCGATTTATTATCTTGCCGCTACAGCAACAAATACCAAAAACAACAAATCGAAAACTACTAGGTGTCCCCATACAACGAAAAGTAACAATTAGCTATAACTCTCGAACCGTAAAAGACAGCAATTCGCACAGTGTATGTATTTATAGATGTTCTGCCACAACAAATGCTAAAGACAACAACAAGTCGAAAACTACCAGGTGTCCCCATACAACCAAAAGTAACAATTAGCCGTAGCTGCTAAACTGTAAAAGACAGAGAGCTGAAATTCGCACAATATATGTATTTACATATGCCCTACAACAAGAAATGATAAAAACAACAACATGTCAAAAACTACCAGGTGTCTCTATACAACGTAAGGTAAAAATTAGCCGTAACTCACAAACTCTAAGAGACAGAGAGGTGAAATGTGCACAATATATGTACCTCACATATGGTCTACAAAAACAAATGCTAAAAACAGCAACATGTTGAAAATGACCGGGTGTCCCTATACAACGTAAAGTAAGAACTAGCCGTTACTCTCGAACCGTGAGAGACAGAGGGATGAAATTTGCATAATATATGCATTCACATGTCCTACAGAACAACAACTGCTAAAAACAACTGTAAAACTACCAGGTGTCCCTTTACAACGTAAAGTAACAGCTATAACTCTCGAACCGTAAGAGATAGAGAGCCGAAGTTCGCACAGTGTATGTATTCCCAGATGCCTTACAACAGCAAATGACAACAACAACAAGTCGAATACTACTAGGTGTCTCCATACAACATAAATTAGCAATTAAATGTAACTCTCAAGCTGTAAGAGACAGAGCTATGAAATTTATACATAATATGTATTCACAGATGCCATTCCATACGTAGTACATTACACATACGTACGGAACCCTAAGTGTGCGAGCCAGCCTCGTACTTGACTGAATTAATTTATTAGTTTGTGAAGTTTCACTTCACGTTACAAGATACAATTTATTTTAAAAATGCATATTTTGTCAATATTTCTTTGAAGCACAGATAAACCAGTTACTCCAATTTTTGAAAAATCTGTTCTACTTCATTGGTCTCTTAGTGGTATGTACGGCAACTTGGAAATGCCCATATGTGCGTCGTATTAATAAAACTATGTTTCCAGAAAAGCGTCTGTACTTAATTTGCGCGTAAAATGTTCTAAATAGCAAGCCTCTTAATTCAAGAAGGTTTATCTTATCTGAAGAAAAATTCCAGTTAAGTTAGCTACGTTAACATGTTTTGCAATAACGTACACTGAAACAATTTTAGCAAGCAGATTTTTTCTGAACTACAATTTTTTTTTAATGAAAAAAAGCAATTGAACTTAAATAAAATCGCTCTTAAATGTCAAGTATAGTCACAAATATCGTGAAAAAGTTATCGTGACACAATTCACATTAAATTTAGCTCAAATTTTTATTAGTGTAGTATTAAAAAAAATTTCAACTTGAGAAAAGTACAAATTTAATTTAATAAGAAATGTTGCCTTTGTGTACAGAAATTTAGGACACAAAGCAAAATTTTAAAAATATTCTCAACACGAAAGCAAGTTCGACAGGAAATAAAAAACAGATTTTCGCATCTAAATTGCCTAAAATGACATGCATTGAAACTTTCTATTCAAAACAGATCAACAACTCCAAATCTGATATATTTCATTTTATGTCTCTGTCTATGGCCAATTGTCACGCTTCTGTCTCAAATTTCATTCGAAAGCTTGAAAATGATTTACTTCTTTAAAGCATACATAATTTCTTCAGCCGTGGCTTATTTATAAATATTTAACGAGCAATAAATAGTATAAGTTCTTTTTTAATGTAAAATTTTTATTATGAATTATATTTAACAAACATGTACAACTGAATTTTAATTATCACATAAATAAATAGATATTTCTGCACCAGCCACAGAGTTCAAAAAATTAATTCAGCAAAACTTATGAAGTCAACAGCAGAAGGCAAAAATAAAATTATTTATATTTGAAGGAAAATTTTGCTTTTAATTATGAAATACGAGTACGGTATTTAAACCTTTAAAGTGGATTAGACATATTAAGAGAAAATGTTTAAATTTTTTTTTCTTTTGTCAGCACAACCAAATGGTGTTTCGACATGAACTGCAATGAGAAAAAACATACATTTTATTGCTCAAATTTATTTTACAAAGTTTTACAATATGTTAGATTATTTACAAACAAAAAAAAAAAAATGGTTTGAAAACTTGCTGTTAGACGACCAAATAATAGAGACGATTTCAATGGAAATTTGAGAAAATTGCAAAAGGCCAATTTGAAGCATAAGTATTCGATCTAGTTGCATGTACTGGTACGCTGCACAAAAATGGCTGCCAGAGTAAGTGGTGTAAAAATCGTCCGAATTAGGGAAAAAAATCGTCAAGATTGTTACAAAAACGTAAAAGTGAAAATTGATACTTTTTCCAAAACAAAACATTTTTTGTTGTTCAAAACAAAGTTTTTAAGCCCACATTTCCTATTACTAAAATAAAGTTTCAATACTGAGGAAATTTCTGAGATTATCGACCATGTTCTGCAATACGCATTTCACTTAAAATTTGTGTTTTTGATTTTGAAAATGCCAAATAGGTGTTCTCAAGAACGCTTATCGCTGGACGTTCGTGTTTTCGATTTGAAAACGGCAAACAGGTGTTCTGGGAAACAAAAATGCTAGAAAGCTGGCGTTTTCAAAGCGTTAGTGTATGCTGAAACGATCTGGTCATTTTTATTTAAACTTCGCTCGAAAGAGAAAATAAAATGATGCAAAATTTAAATTTAATGGCCCATAACTATAGACATCGAAAAAGTATGCTTTAAGCAATTTTAAGTCACTGCTAAATAAAAGTAAGCTTTTCGGCTACTATAAACGAGAAAAAGCCGACTTTACGAGCAAAAGTTTACTCTAAACTTAAAACCAGCAGGAGATGTCTTTAACTTATTTAGCAACTGCTTTGCTCCAACAAATGTCAATTTAATATGTTAAAGCTTTTTAATGTAAATTTTTTTAATTAAATTAGAGATTTTTTAATAACTATTATTAATTAGAAATTTCTTTAAAAATTTTATTTTATTTAATTCGCTTTGATGTTTTTTGTTTACTTACTAATACAATCTTTTTTTTTAAGTAGGTATGTGTTCACATGTATACATAATTTTTGAGAGTCATCTTATTAGAGATGGGATTTTACTTAAATTTGTAAGAGCTTGTATGATAAATAACTTGGCATTTTCGATAAATAATGTGGCACCCATTTAAAGCTGATTCAGCTTAAAGTCAACCTTAATTTTGACTACAGTTAGAAAAAAGTTTGCAACACGTTTTAAAATTTAAATTGTTTGTAAAACGAACCGACCTTAGTGTTTGACTATAGTAAAGGCCCAATTCAAATATGAACTTAATTATTTATTTGCTTTAAGAGCCAATTGAAATGTATTAAATCAGGTCCAAATATGAACCTTTTCAAAAAATATTTGCTGTATTTTTCAGCTGTCTACATGCCGACGACATTTCGTTGGTGCTAATCAACTCATCAGTAGACTTGAAAAATTCTTAAAAGTTTCTTTGAAACTTAACTACTTATTCCATAATTCCCATGAACAGAATGAGAATCAGAAATGTTCAAACAAACCCTTAACACAGCAAAAATTTCCTTTTACGTTTTGCAACACTTCTACTTTTCTTTGCAACCTTCATATAGACAGCTGAAAAATACAGCAAATATTTTTTGAAAAGGTTCATTTTTGGACCTGAATTAGTAAAAGCCCAATGTGTTTTGTTTTTATTTGAAGAAAAACTTTTAACATTTTATTACTATTTTAATTAAAAATATGCAATTTAAAATTTTGCTTTGTGTTTGTCAATTGTCGGTATCATTTGTTTACTTTTCAACTGACGATTTATGCAAACAGCTGGTCAAATGGATATTCGAAAAAATTTAGTGCTAGCGGTGTTAACTTTAAAATTACCTAATCGGTTATTTTTTTCAAACTTCTAATAATATTATTTGAAATTTAATAAGTTCCCAAATTTTTATTTTTTAAAAGTAGTAAAGAATCCTTGGTAAAAGTTCAAAAATAATTTAAAACCTGTTGCAGCACAAAAACATAAAAACATTCACGAAAGCTTAAAAAATTATACGAGATCGTATTTGAAACCGGCCACCCGCGATGAAACTTGTTGAATTAATAATTTGATTTGGGGTGGCATGCAAGAATTTTTTATGCGTGCGAAAACTACTAGAAATTACTTTTTAATAAAAAACATTTAAAGAAAGTGCAAAACTAGAAAAGAAAGACGCTATTTTGCCCTCCTTTACTGAGTGATTTACCAAATAATTAGGGGGCTCAATGAAATGGGAAGTCCAGCATCTGTGAATATATTCACAGATAGCCAAATGGCCATCAGGGCGATCTCAGCTGAGCGGATTAAATCACGAACAGTTTGGGATTGCAAAAATGCTATTAACAGTTACTCGTCTTATGGTGAACTGCGCATCATATGGGTGCCAGGGCATGCGGTAATAACTGAATATGAAAGGGCAAACTCACTTGCTTCAAGAGCAAGAGAGTTAAGTAACATAAGCTTGGTATGCGCGAAACCTTTCGATGCAGTTAAATCTGAGCTAAAGAACTGGGCTCATAGGGCTCATTTAACTCTCTGGAATAACGAAACTGTGGGAAGCAATACAAAAATCCTATGGGGGGATCCAGATGAGGAAAAAACGGGGGTATTGCTAAGACTTAGCAGGCCCGAATTAAGTAGATTAATGGGAGTTCTGACAGGCCACTCTCAACTAATTTCACATCTTAGCCGCATAGGAATAGCGGGAGGAGATGAATGTAGAGCTTGTGGAGAGGAAAGCGAAACATTGGAGCACTATTTATGTCAGTACCCCGCTTTCTCACAAATACGATCCCGACATTTTGGGAGAGACACCTTACCAGACATAACCCAATTACGGGGCGTATGCTGGAGGAAACTAAGGAACTTTGTGAATGACACGGAGTTCCTATGGACCTATGAATCAAACTGGTTCACGGTTAAACCCACGGAGCGCACAACAAGCCTATATTGGCTTAGGTGTATGTCGTAAGACATGGGCAGAAGAACCCCTGCATTCAACCTAACCTACCAAATAATTAAATGTATATGTGGGGGAATTTTTTAGAAACTTAAAAACACTTTAGGATTTTTCTCAGGCTTATTTAATATTTCTTTTCGAATCAGTCTCGCAATTCATTTGCTTATGTCAAAAACGATCTGAACTTTATTAGCCGAATTCAATAGCAGTTTTCTACACAATTAAAGGAGAAATGTCTTACGGCCTGCTCATTTAAAGAAAATAATATACAGACAAGTGCATTAATGTATGAACATAGTGCATATATACTCTTCTTTATTGCACTCAAAAAGTGTTAAGTGTAAAATAAATAGTTTGTAAAAAAAAGCAGACGTAATCGTTTGAAGAATGAATTTAAACTAACGATTTAAACAAGACTCAACACCGAGCAAAAAAACAGAAACAGAACCCAACAGCGTGTTATGTTTAAATTTTTCTAATTATTAACAAGCAAATCCAGCATGAAAACAAAAAACGCCTAAACACGATCTTTTCTCCAGCAACAACCAGCACATGTGTTTAAATTATAATTAGTGAGTTTCGAGCTGCAGCAACAACAAAAAATGTACATAAAACAAAAAAACAGCCAAAAAAAAATTGATGCCTACTCGCCACCACAGTCGCAATTTGGCGGTAAGTAGTCATTAAAAATGTTGTTTATGCATTAAAACCAAATTACATATGTATGTATGTTTGTTCCATGGATGTCTATGGCGTTCTATTAGATTGTTTCTTTTTTCTTCCATATTTCAGTCTAATGGCATTTGTGTACATTTGGCTGCTGCTGCTGTTGCAGATGATGATGATGAAATGTTTGGCGAAACAACACGAATTGCAACAGCAGGAGGTTCTTGCAGTGCAATTTACAACGTTGTTTTCTTAAGCAACCACATCATCACCACTTCCAACTTAAATAATGCTCAATTAATTAATCTTTAAAAACGTATTTATGAGCCTGGAACTCAATTCATTCATATTTTGTTTCGTTTCGTTGCCAAGACACAATTAAATTAAATACTTTCCTCACTATTTAGAAGTTTTAGTCATCTCTCATCCAGTTGCAAGTGATGTGTCTTTAGCTGCAGATTGCAACATTGCGTGTGAAAAGTTGATTTCTAATGATTGGAAAATTATTGTATAGATCTATGCATAATCAAAGTGAGGCACTTATTAGTCTTTTTAAAACACTTCCACAAAAAAGTGTTAAAATTATTAGCATAGAAACATTATAGTATTTAAATGATATTATAATATGTATGTATAACCAGATGTCTACCAGAAAGAAATACCTTTGAAAAATGTTGCAATAAAAATGTATTTCGATTTCAGTCTGCGGAAAGTATGATTGTTTTTTATAAATAAAATGGCATAAGAAAACGGACAAACGCCTTTAAACCATAGATGCCCAATGTAGTAGTATTGGTGAGAGTGACAAAATAACACCGGAAGAAAACAATTTGCTATTCATTTTATTTAGTCGTCAACGAGATTGTGACACATGTGTGGCGGGTGTTGTACATATTTTAGTAATACTCTTGGTAGTCTGAAATATTTTGAAATAAAAAGATTCTTCGAAGTGTTTATAAATTTTCCCTCAATTAATCATTGTTGACCCTGCAATTAAAAAGTAATGCAATCTTATATGGATACTCTTATTGCAGTTACGCAATAAAATTATATTTCTCAAACTAGAAGAGTTCAGCTTATTGCGTTTTTTTGAGCAAATATAATTCATATCTGAAAATATTTGTTCGCAAAGATACGTTGAGGGAAATAAGGATAAATAAATTTATCAAAATCCTTGTCGTAAATAACAGAAGTTTTCGGAAAATCCGAAAAGTCTGCAGAATCAATTTGAGCTTTTTTTTAAACATAATCATATACATGTTCATGAATCATAAACATGTTCACTGACAGCAGTCTCGATGACGATTAAAATGTAAAATAACACACAGAAGTTCTTCAAGTGTAGTTTGTCTCTCGCACTCAACACAGTGATTTCCTATTGGTTGATTGACGATCAAACAAAAGAGCGTAGCTATACGTGTGAGTTTAATTTGCTGATATCAGCCACTACTGGGCATCTATGCTTTAAACCTAGTATGGTGTGGGACAATTAAAATTTGTGATTATCACTGGTGTTGAGGTCCGTTAGTGAAACTCATTACACTCATTACACGTAAAAAAAGTATATAAAAGGTATATACTATTTGTTGAAACATATGGCTGTAGACAACCATAATATAGTTGTACATTTTGTGGTTGTGGCTGCAACCACATTATATGGTTGCTTCAGCAATATCAAAGTCATATTATATGATTGCAAACAGACAATATGATTTTCTACAACCATGTGCCGGTTGTCCACAACCATATAGCTCAACAATAGCATGTGTAGAGTAACCATTTCACTATCAACATATTATGGTTGTCTACAACCATGTAATTCAACAATATTGAGTTTAAAGTAACAATTTCACCATCAGCAATATGCAACCCCAGAATTATAAAAAGGATTGTGAGGTCGGATTTGTGGCCACCGTTAGGAACGAAGTTCCTTACGTTTTTTCTTCATCTTCGAATGTAATACACGGTGAAATCTGTATGTTTTATTTTGCGTCGGTTTTGAAAGCAAATAATGTAGAAGATCGAATTGCATCAGAAAAATTCAAATATTTCAGGAGTAATATTTAGTCATATAAAAGAAAATATACATACATAAATATGTGTGTATCTATGTATGTTTCATATTAAAAACAAATATAGTTGTTACGGATTCTAATAACTGGCTACTTTCGAATCCAATGTGTCCATTTCTTGTATCATTTTCTCTTTCATCCAGAATTGTTGTAAGTGTTGAGCATTGCTTTGCCGTTGTTGCGGCAGCAACTCAAATTTCCGGGAAAAATAATAAAACAATTTCAAGTTGAATGTCCGTGGCATGGACAGCTGTTGGCTCGTTTTATTATCTATTTAAATTTTATATAAAATAATAAGTAAAATGAAATATAGAGTAATAATTAATCACAAATAAAAATCTTACTTTATTCCTTTCTCGGTAAATCAAAAAAACGAATGAATATGAACTAACGCTTACTGTAACTAGTGCAGTCAAGCGGTTACCGCGAAGGTATAGCAATTAAATAACCACAGGGTTGATTTAAATTCAAATAACAATACTACCAAATTCAACCCTGTCATATAAAAATTAACGGTCTTCAAAAATAAAAAATACAATAAATTAATTCAAAATTGTTTAATTAACAACAGCCGTATTTTATTTGAGGATGTTAATTTATTCTGCTTGTATGCTAAAAAATTTATTAACAGCATATTAAAAATTTTCTATAGAAATTTCCATACAAAATTTTTAACATGCTGTTGTTAAATTTTTTAGCATACAAGCATTCATTCTTAAATTTTATAGGCTTCTTTAAATTTTTGGAACGTTTTATTTTTTACTTTTGACACATGCAGTATTTTTTTTGTCAATCTGCTACAAAACGAAGAAAAGTAACTGTTGGTCAATTTTTCAATATTGCTGTTTTGTGTGGTGACATACTTTACTTTAGCGACATCTAGCAGCTGATAGTGTCCGTTTTCACAACTAACTGATATTTATTGGTAGGTGTATCCGCTGCTGTCAAATAGTTTTACTACTTACCGCCCATCATACACAATTGTTTGTTGACAAATAAACCAATACATATAAACAGCTCACACATTTTCGTGACGATTTCTACTAACTTGCACTACCAGCAAGCCTCATTAAGGATTTTCGTTCCAAAAACAGCAAATATAAAACATATTTCTACGGCAATGGTAGGAGGAAAGCCTTGATGACTACTAAAGAGCCCTAAAGGGCATGCGGCAGGTGATAAGGGCTAATAGATCCCAGCAGAGCGCAGAATGATCATATTGGGAACTTCGGCAGAAGGGATATTAGACTATATAAAGGGCTAATGACGGGGCACTGTAACCTTTCAATGATAACTGGCTGTACAGAAAATTTATATTTTAGAGAAAACTTAAAATGATTCTTTTTTATACTCTTCACAAAAATGTGTAAGGGTATATATAAGTTTGTGATTCGTTGATGCGTTGAAATAACCATCTAAGATCCCATAAAGTATATATATTCTGGATCAGAATTAATAGAGATTACGATTAAACGATGTCCGTCTGTCTGTCTGTAGTCGTTGAAATACCGTTTCTGAGAAAACGGTTTGAGATAGAAACCTAATTCTTTTACTAAAAAATGTTTAGTCCCGCTAGTGGGTCTGCTATTGAAATTCAGTAAGATCGGTCCACGGAAAGCCGAGATATATAAAAAAATCCGGGTTTTGAGGGGTATTTTTGGCCATTTTTTTGGTCAGATTTAAAAAAAAAATGTTTTCCTAAAAAGTTAGCCATATCATTTTTTATTAAATCCCAAAAATCGAAGAACTTTTGAAATCGGTCCATATATACCCGAGATATAGCGTTTCCCGATCGGCTCTATAACCCAAATAAAACAACATTTGGCACCAAAAATCAATCAGAATGCTACATATAACATTGTGAAGGGTATTTAAGATTCGGCCCAGCCGAATATATCACTCTTACACTTGTTCTTATGATAAAAATGTATGTGCTGATGAGCGTCATGTTGGACGTGAAACAGCCATAGTATGTACTCACTTTGCTTTTCTTATTTTGTTTAAAAATGTGGATCACTACAAAAGTAAAAGCCGAACTCCAAACCGATCAAGTCATTCACAATTGCAAATCATGTATTTCTAGCTAAAAATGAGTTTAAAAAAAATGTTTAAAGTGTTTATGAAAAATATCATACAAAATATATTTAAAAACTGATTATTCTTTTTGTTCACTACATCTCCTATTTCTTTCGTACGTCTTGATATTTTGCTTGCCAGTAATGAGCCTCTGAATTTATTGAAAAACTAAAAAGCTTTTAGGTCTAAACTGCATTAAGGCACATAATATCATTTTTGCAGTCTTTGTTGTTACTTCCGGCAAAAAGACTTAAATGCCAAATGTTTTTTATGTTTGACTAATTAAGAAAGTGTTTGCATAAGTTGTTGCTACTTATTTGCTACACCATAAAAAGTTAATATTGTTAACAATTACGAGTAGTAGTAACTCTTACCTGATGCTGCCGTTCTGATGCACAGTAGGCTCAGAAATTTTGCTTTTATTTTGCCTTTCAGAAATCGTGTATTGGTTGCACTTTTGCCTTTGGAGAGAAAAAAAAAGCAGAAGAAAAATAGGAAAAACAATGTTATTAATTTACATTAAGCAAAGGCTCTTTTTACATAATTATTAAAAAGCAAAAGGAATCAACAATAATGAAAATAAAAAATTTTATATAAAAAAAATTATGTACATGTTCCACAATAAGCAGAGAAGCAATGAAACACACAACACGAGAAATGCAACAAAAGCGGAGTGCAAAATGAGGCAAGTAAGAAAACTAAATAAACAGCAAAAAAAAAAGGTAATGCAAACAACTAATGTACTCGCATGTTTTATGGAAAATAAAACAAAAAATTATAAATAAATTCTAAATATGAAAAAATATGCACAACCAAATGAGTTTGTACTTTTCTAGGCATTTAATTTTGTTAAAAAACGATTGCATTGTTTAAATAGGTAACAGCAACAACAACAACAACAACACAAGCAACATTAAAAAATTATAAAAAGCCAACAACTAGCCCAGAGGCAACGAATACAGCAGAATAACCGTAAAGCAACAAAAACAACAGCGAATAAATATGTATTCGCATACAGCTGTTGCTGTTGGTGTTGCAGGCAGGCAGGCAGCAACATTATAATACGGAAAATATGCAACAATGTAGACAGAGGCAATTAGCTGGCTGCATCGCATTTAATGCAAAGTGCTTAGTTAATTGCCACAACCTATACAAGCACACACGCACACTCAGCCGTGCTCCCATACACCTTCAAGAGAACAAACAAACAAACAAACAAACACCAGCACTAAATAGTTTAAGTTGCATGCATCTCTGTATTTATTTGAATAGAACCTTTTGGTTTCTCATGGGCCAAAAAATTGTTTGTTGCATCTAATTATTTTCCTATGGGTATCAGTCGCAATAGCAGCACGAATAGAAAAAACTATGACAACAACAACAACAACAGCAAATATAATTATATTCTGCTACCCCAATCAGCACTTGCCACTACAGCAAATAAGTGCCATACAAAAAAAATGTCTTGAAAGAGAAAAATATTGGCAAAAATATATATATTTTGTCAAAAATATACTTTCTTAAGCAACTTTTTCAAAAAGTGTTTTCTTTTTAACTTCAGCCAGTAATCGCAGAACGACTCCCACATATGAGTGCATCACTTTGTATCGTAAGCAGGATAACAGGTTGTGGGGAGGCAAAAATGAGGGAGCAACGTTTGTGTGTGTCTGATGAATAGAAGAGAGATAATAATAAACAAACAACAGCAAACGATATTTCATTAATTGTTGCAGCAATATTGCATAAGTCAAAATTTGACTGCTAAGTGTATAGTGTACATACATATAAACTTTCGATCCCCCCACAATATTTCAAAACTCTGTATGTTTATACACAATAACTTTCCCAAGGCACACAAAAGTCCCCATAAGATAATTTGGTTAAAAAGATATCAACATACTTGGATCGCCGACACTCCGACCTTAAGGTAGAGTTGGGGCCAACTGGACTTAATACAAGTTTTTATTGCAAGGCACATACTGACACTGATATATAGCAGTAGTCAATTCCCAACTAAAACAAATAGGGTAGAAAAGCATTTAAATTATAAAAGAGTATAAAAAAGTATAGTAAGAGGATTAATAAAGATATTTTGGTTTAGACACCGAAGACTCGTAAATGTAATATTAAAAGCCTAAGTCCCAAGATTGCGTTTTTGTTAAAAAAAATCATCTTGTGTTTTGTCCTTTTTGGGTACTCAACTTTCAACATATCAAAACTCTATTCTGTATTCATGGGTCTCTAGAGAAATTATAAAAATCTGCCCCCTGGAAGGGGGTTATTGTTATTGATGTGATAACATTAGTATTGATTAAAAAATGAATCTAACGGTATTTCGAGACGATAAAAACTTCTTCTGTATTAAAGGTTTCTTTTGAACGTTTGTTCAAATTCTTTATTATGCATTGTGTTCATAATAAAGAATATGTAGGCAAGTTCTAAAAATTTTTTTAAGTTTTTTCGAGTCTACTGCCGAGTTGAGCAGCATCAGCAAAGTGTAGACGGCTGAAAAAGTCACTAAACAATTAACAAGGTCCATTTTTAGACCTAAATTAATAAATTAGTATTGATTTTATTATATATCGCACTTACTTTGTTCAAAAGTGACTCAATTCGAAATTTTAGTTTTTAGGTTTAAATGGTTTATATAATAAACAGCTATCTACATTTAAAGCAGGATGTGTGTATGTATGCAACGTATGGACTCCAAAACGGCTGGGCCGATTTTGATGGAATTTTCAGAGAATCTTCATAATATTCAGACGGGTGACACTGTGAAGTCTGATTTTTGATTTTCGGTCTGCGGGAGGAGGGGCGTGGCAAAATCCCATTTTGATAGTGCACCACCAGTGAATGTGTGTTTGTTTGATCTGTTGCGGTACTGTTTTTTTATAAACTATATTTTATTATTTTGTCCTGGAGGGTCCCGTAGGAATCGCAGCAGTCTTTTGTGAAAAGAAAGAAAGACGCTTTCAGTTTAATTTAATTTAAAGTATTTTTATTCTGGCTCTTGCTATTGTTAGACTTTTGATTACTGACTCGCCCCTGACTGATTTCTGTCGACCGCTTTTATATGTTTCTGGCCTGGGAATTGCCTTAGTCAGCGATTCCCAGGCGAAGAATTCTTAAACATTTTATTGTAGCAAGTTATTGCTGCCTTAACAATTTTTCGGTTGTTAAACTATTTGCTTGTTGTTGTTGTCACCTGCCGCTGCGCATGGCTTTAATTTCAGTGGCAGTGACGGCACGCACTAGTGCCGTTAATCCGCTGAGGGTGATGTTTTTGCATCATAACAGTTCCCTATAGACAGATAAACGGCTTAACCAGTTTGCTTGAAACTTCTACAGTCTATCTCTGTAAGGAACTGTAGGCTATATGAATTTTAAGAACTCCAATCGCAAAGGGGTAAAAAGAGGATAAAATCGGTAACTCAATACCTCCGGACTTAGCAAAGGTAGCACAAAAATTTAAAAAGGACACTAAAAATAATTGGATAGGCGTCTGGTACTTTTTTGAAGGAGATAAAAGGAGTAAAATTTGTTACTTTTTCCCAATAGCATTTATGTAGAAGAGGAATAGGAACAGCAAAAATATTAAAATTAAATATTAATCCCCATAAAAAATACTTTAATACATTTCGTAATTTTTTTTTTTTAATTAGGATATATAAGGGGTAAAAACGGGTACAATAGATAACTTAATTTCTCCGGACTTAGCAAAGGTAACACAAAGATTTAAAAAATTCACAAAAGTTTACAGTAGATAATTAGATAATTTTTTTTTTAATTTTAAGGGGCAAAACGGGTAAAAGCTGCCTTTTGGTACTTTGTTTCAATTGCATTTCAGCAGCAGAGGAATAAGCATAGGAAAAAAGTAAAAACTAAATATTACTCCCCCAAAAAAATACTAAGAAAAATTGAGCCTTTGTTTTAAATTTAAATACATAAGGTTTAAAAACGGGTAAAAAAAAGGTGTGAAACGGGTGAAAGGTGAATCGGTAACTCAGTTTCTCTGCACTTGGCAGAGGTAAAACAAAATTTTAAAAAAATCCTGAAAGCACACTAAACTTAAGTGGACAGGTGTCTGGTGCTTTTTTGAAGCTTTGAATTTCAAGGGGATAAAACGGGTAAAATCTGCCTTTTTGTACTTTTTTCCAATTGCATTTATGTAGAAGAGGAACGGGAACGGGAAAAAAGTAAAAACTAACTATTATTCCCCTCAAAACATGCTGTAATAATTCAAAAAGAACATGTGCGTCTACTAAAAATAATTGGGCAGGTGTCTGGTACTTTTTTAAAATTTTTAATTTTAGTACATTTTCAATTGCATATGACTAGGATGGGAACAGGAAAAGCATCGTTGACACAAATATATATAGTTTGTTTATAAGAACTAAAAAAAAATAAACTTTTTAGATCATAATCTGTACGGATTTTTTACTAAATGGCCAAATTTTGTTTTAAGCTATTTTTATTCAGGTCAGAAAAAGTTTTATTTTTCTATTTGTTAAGAAATTTTAATTTTGTGTGTTGAATTTTGTTCTTACTTTGATAACAGATAGCTCTTAATTTAGTAATACATGGTATTCTTGTGCTTGATAACATATTAAGCTGGATTTGATACTAAAAGTTAACAAACTATTGTTCACGATTCATGCCCAATTTGATACCAGCCGTTGACAATTTTAGAACGAATTTTTCGCTTTGTGTATTTTACAAACTTTCAAAATATTATAGTTTTGGTTTTTTAGCTTGGTTTGGTAAAATAGGTATAGTCTATTAAATATGGTTTCCTAGTTATAAATTGTATAAGCAGATTCTTGATTCTCTGAATTAGCTTTTTTTTAAATTTTCAGTTATCTTCGGAATGAAATTGGCTTTTTTATCTTCACTATTATCGGTTTTACTTTGAAAGCTTTCGCTGTAGCAGCGATAAGCTCAAAATTCTAAATTTGCAACTCACTTATTATCTCACTTTGTATTTTATTACTTAAACTATTATTTACTTGCGTAAGCTAAATAATACATGGGTTCTAGATGTGTTTTGTTTTTTATTTCTATTTTTGTTTGCTTTTGGCAAATATGAAAAACAAAATATTGTCTGGGTTAGAAAATTAACACCTCAAAACAAATATTGCACTGCTGAATTTAATACGTAGTATATTTAATTAGCAAAAATTTTGCGATAGTAGAGCAGCAACTTCAAACTGAAATATTTTAGAAAACCCTCAAAATTCTCGCAGGTGATAAGTGCTGGAAAAGGTTGAATTTGTTCAATGATGGTGTAACGTTAAGCACTCGCACCAGTTAAATACATTTCAATGGAGGCGGTTTCCTTTAAATTAATTTGGCTGCCAATGAACCAGTTGAACTCCATATCGCAGGTTTCCCTTCATATTAAAAAGCATAAAATTTCCATTTTTTATAGTATTTACAAATAAAAGCTTCTTATCATCTCAAATCAATGTTTAAACATACATATACTGCTGGTTCTAAAACGAATTAATTAAATGTTTTTAGAAGAAGAGTATAAATGAGAGAAATAAAAAATACAAAATTGAATTTTAAACTCATTTATGGCAACTGTTTTAGCTTTTCTAAACTTTCAGTACAAAAATTTTTGAATTTGCAGTTCCATTTACATATGTATGTATGTATGTGCATATGTATGTATGTGTAAGCTACGTGTTTGTTGTTTAAAAAACTTTTTTCGTTCGAACTCAAGGTGAATTCTAATTATGTAGAATATCAAAAAAACAAATTTTCAAAAATTTTCTGTTATTTGTACTTGTTTACAAATATTTTTTGCTGTTATTGCCCTTGTTGTTATTGCTTTTGTTTTAATGGTAGCACAACAACAGTACCAAGGTATACATACATATGTATAGCGTGTCTTTGTTTTTGCAACAAAAACCTTTTACAATTGGTAAATACCGTTTCTCTATATTCGCACTTTGCTCAAATATTATTGGATGTTATTTTTATATCAACAAACTAGACTTTCTTTTTTTTTTTTTCTTTTAATATTGGGGGGCTTTTGCGGATAGTTGAACAAGTGAATATGTGGACATAAGTAAATATTTTTAGAATCTTTTAAACATAACAATTACGAGTATGTGGATTCTAGTATACTAGTCGAAGTGTATATTCACGCTTATTTCTGTTGGGAAAGGAACTAACACAGTTTTTTCTACGCTGAATTCTTGAGCAACACTTCGTTTTGTTGCCTCAAAATTCTAATAAGTATATCTATGCACATATGTATGTAAGCTAGGATTAAGATTAAGGTTAGGGAGATGGGCTGATGGCAAATTAAATACTAGAGATGAGCGCCTAAGTGTTTTTCGGCTCACGTCATGCACGCTCACGATCAGAATAATTTTTCTCACGCACTGTAATGCACGACAATTTTTTAATCACCCAATTTCGAGCACGAAAAACGAAAAGAATTGTCACGACCAATTAGGTGTGCTTTAAAACCGAATATAAGCGTAAAAAAATGTCGGAAGCGATAACACTGTTATGCTAGGACCACAACTGGGACGAACGACGAATTTTTCGCTGCGAATATTCGCCGTCAAAAATAAAACGCATTGGTGTATATGAAAATGCACACAGTCACAGTGTCGGTCGAAATTTGTTGTACGCGGCGAACTTGAAATAGATTTATTTCTATTTCTTACGCCGGCGAACGACGAACAAATCAGTACCATGTGACCATTTTGGTTTTAGTTTTCCAGTGTTTTAGTGAAAACAGTTAATTTTTAATTTAATAGTTTTTATTTTAAGTGCTAAGCTTTGACTTTTTGCATTTAAAATAAAAAGCCAACATATTAGATTATAAAACATGCTTGTAGTCTTCAATTTTTTGTTTTTGGAAATGCCCAATTTTTTTAGCAATCAATTTTTTTAATATATTCGCCCCATCAGCTGTTCAACTGAAATAAGATAAAATTAAAAAACTGAGAAAATGGATACAAGTGAAATTATAATTGAAAATGTTAAGCTTCAAGTCTTTTACCATAATTAACATGATATTCATTATTTTAATTATTTTTAGAAAATTTTAAATTCTTTGATTCATTTAATTTTATTTATCTTTGAACAAACAATAAACAACTTTATCAATTATAACAGATGTTTTTGTTTTTCGTCGTTATTGTGCTTTATACGACGAATTTACAAAGCGAATTTTAACCGGCGTATTCGTCGTGTTGGGCGAAATTCGTCGTTCGTCCCAGTTGTGTTCCTAGAATAAGTCTTAAAACATAGTTTCGAGAATGCCGTGTTTTTAGTGATGAGCAATTTCTTTGAAAATATCACAAAAACAAGTTACAAGAGTTTTCCGATAAATTAATTAAGGATTATAATATTAAGCAATTCATATAAAACGTAATAAAAACATGTCTATTAGAACACTTTGGCTCTTATTGCAAGTTGTATATGACTTTTATTAAATATTATAAATTATATACGGCTTAGACGGTAACATTTTACGTATCTATGACAGGTGAAATTTGTTTGTACCTGAGTGCTAGTGGAATCGCCTAAGTCAGGATGTGATGAAATAGAGCTAAACTGAGAGAAACCGCGGATGAAAATTTGGCATTTGTACAGGCCTTTGATGTTTGAAATTTTTCCCAAAACCAGCACACACCAATACATCAGGGATGCACATTTCATATATTTGTTTTACTTTGTATTTCTCTTTTAGGAATCATGTTACCGCAAAAAAATGTGTTGTAAGACTAGTACTTTCATTTTTAAAAGACGTAGTTAATGTATTGCCATCTAGGAGTTTAATGTACTTTAAAGGCTCAACAATTGAGCATTCTATATAAAAATGAACGAAGCACATTGTTGAGAATTCGTACAAATTTGTTATCGTCTCAGGCGTCAACAAAAAGCGCTTCACGACTTCTATTAATACTTTCATTGAATTTTTTTGTTTTGTTTGGTTCTTGTGTTTTCATTAAATATATAATAATGTCGTGATTTGCTACCTGTGAGTCATGCCTGATGGCAGCTATATTTATATATAACACAAGAAAACAGCCATGGAATTTTGTTGCTGATCTGCACTAATTCGAGGTTGGGGAGTTTGTTTTTCCCATCAGCTATAATTTATGAGATATTGGTTCTTTAAATTCATTTTAGACACAATATATATCTCAATAACTAGATGGGAAAAATGGAGGCCAGATTTGAAATACGTAAACAATGGTAACAAGGTTCCATACGACCACAGCAGGCTTAGAAAAAATACAACTACGAACATTTTACTGTTGTATAGAAAATACGATTTTATTCTATTGAACTCTTTCCCCAAAACTTGAATTAAATCAAAAGTTGTTGCAAAATTCTACTAATTTTATTTTAAAGTTGCTAAACTACTATTAGGTTTAAAAATAGACCTTATTAATGTGTTCTGTCTTTTTCAGCCGTCTATGTGTCGCCGCATTTCGGCTCCAAAAAACGTAAAAGACCTTTTGAAACCTAATTACTCATTCCGTAATTCCTAAAAATACAATGAGATTCAGAAATGTTCAAACAAACTTTTAGTACAGAAAACATTACTTTTCTTGAAAATATCAAAAAGTAAAAGTGTTTTGAATATTCCAAAACTGAATTTAATTATTTATTTGCAGTCTATATGACGCCGACATTTCGTTGATGCTAAGCAACACAAAGAAACTTAAAATTGTCGAGTTTCAAATTTATTTTTTTACCAGATTGTGCGAATCATTTGTAAGCTATAAATATATATTTGATATCGAACATAATGTTATAACTGAAAAATTAGAGCTGATGGGAAAAAATAAATACTATATTTGAAGTCAGCGGTCTCGGGTTGGTGTGAAAAAATCACAAAATTTCATGCAACACAATAAATACTTGATTATTTGATAATAACTTTGAATGATGGGGCTGCCTTCTGTTTGTTATATTATAACTATAGTATACAATATTTGACTTGAACCAGTTATAGGAATGGATTTTAATGTTTATTTTATGTTTCAATTTTCTTTTCAGGTAAGTGTTAAACCAAGTTTCGTTTGTTTATATCCATTCAAAATGTATGTAAGTATATACCATTCAATTTCTTTCAAATTTTCGGAGTACGAAACGGCAGAGAACACTGAAAAAAAATGTAAAAAAAACTATTTTCAGATGCAAAATTTTAAAATATTTTCGTAAAAGCTCAGTGGTATACTTTCAAAATATAATAAATATGATTATTCTTTAATTACATTGTTACATTTCCAAAAGATATTTATGGACTCGTTTAAGGCAACCAACACAAGCTGTTTTCAATTGTTAATAACTTTATCAGGCTTCTGTTCGATCTTACATCCTCAAAATTGAGAAAGATTATATAAAGTTAAAGTCTATAGTTGAAAATCACTGCGCCCAACAAAAAGTGTGAAAACGTTGTTGTCACTAATATAATAGCATCAAAACCTATTGAAAATCAATTTGATGTTGGTGGGAGAATACAAAAAATATATTAAATCAAACGCAGTGATAAAATGGAATGTTGATCAATACTATTAAATATAGAGAGTCAGTAATGAAGGGCTACTACCTGTAGAATGCCTATGAGCTGCTGCTTATGCCATTGGTCACGACCTGGGTTCGAAGCAATGCGGCTACTGATGATCTTCGTGATGGACGTGAAACATCCATAGTAAATCTTTAACTTTATTTTTCTGCTCTTCCTTAAAAATGTTGTTCACTCCAATTTTATCACCAAAAAAAAAATTCTTCTCGATTTTGCGGAAGTAAAATCGAACTGAAGCCAGAAAAACTCATTAAAAATTCTAAATCATAACGATTAATTATAAAGTAAAAATTAATGAAAACTGCTTTCTTTATACGCCGGCTTCATTTTTCGATGTCTGTGTTTACACATCTTTAATTTACACAATTATGCACACAAAAGAATCGTAGCTAAATCAAATCAAATTTTATAGTTCTGAATTGCACCAACCAGTAATGAAACAAATAAATCTAACCAATAAAAATTTGTTAAATAAAATTAGCCCGAAAAAAATATATAGTATATTTTTAATAGTTGTGCTGGATTCGAGCATAGAACCCCATACTTGTTGGCCGAACGCCCAACCACTTTAAAAGATGAAAAGTCACATGCAATTTAGAAACAAGTTTATGCAAATTTTACCATTAAATTGTAAATTATTAACTATCAACTTGTTTCGGTTATATTTTATTTTTATATCATTGCAAAGTTCCAAAAACAATTTAGATTTGTTAGTTACTGCTAAGTTTCACGAATGCAAAAATTGTTATCATCAAAATTTCAACAACAACTCACATTAAATTAAAAGTTGTTTACTTAGTTAGACCAACCTACGATAGTTTTCTGGGTGTAAAGTTGGACAAGTTGAGCTTTCAGAATCTCGAGAGTCCACAAATTTTAAGCTACAACTCCTCTGCCACCCACACTAGACTTTAGACATTATAATTTTTGTCTCAAACCAACTATCGAACCCATGTTATTTAAATGGGTTCAATCTTGGATTCGTGGAAAAAGGAGACCAAATAACGAGTTCGATACAAGTCTAACGCACGCCGTTGTTATAATCATGTGTATCTAGTTCTAGAATCCAGATCAAAAAACCCGCTTGTCACCTTTCGGCATGTTTTCCTTAAGTGAAAGTGTATATACAGTTATTTCCGCTTAATTTACACTTAAACGGGAACTCAATTAAGCAATACTCGGTTAATTGAGTCGCCGACGCAATTAAACGAAAATCGCTTAATTGAGCAATGTGTGCAATAAAGCGAAACACCCATGCGTAGATGGAAAATGAAACTAATTTCTTTACTTATATATTGAGTTGGAAAATTGTTTAGGTTTATTAAAACAAATATGAACTTAATTATTTATTTGTTTTAAGAGCCAATTGAAATGTATTAATTCAGGTCCAAAAATGAACCTTTTCAAAAAATTAAAAATACAACAAACATTTTTTGAAAAGGTTCATTTTCGGACCTGAATTAATTTATTAAAACAAAATAAAAATTAGGTAAGTTCATCGTACAATATTTACAAAGGAACAGAACCATGGCCTTTTTGCCGCAAAGTAATTTTTTTTTACGTTTGTGGAGCAAAAAAAAATTAAGTAGACGGAATCAATTCACAATGCGGTCTCAATTTCCGAAACAAATATGCGGGTGACGCAATTAAACGGAACTCAATTAAACGGGTATTTTAACATACGCAGGTATACTAAATGATTTCGTTACATAATTTGCCGTGCAATAAAGCGGGAAACTCAATTAAGCGGGGCTCAATTAAGCGGAAATAACTGCATATGTAGGCCTATATCATGATGATATAATTTTCATTGGAAGAGATCATTTCCCAATTAAAAACAACACAGTAATAAGAATGGCTACCTCAACAATTTCGTTTTCCTACATAAATTGGTAGAGGGTATATAAGAATCGGCATGGCCGATTGTTACTTGTTTCTACACATAAGTGTAACCAAGACAAGCCGAATAGGGTTTATTGAAGAAAAACATTTCTGCTATGGCTTAATATCAGTACAAAATTATTTAAGTTGTAGTAGTAACCAAGACTTCCCTGAAGGAAATGTCAGTACAAAAACTCTAGCGATTTACTACTGACATGGTCACCAGTACTAGTAGCATATTATACCTCATAAAATGATTTTTTTCCGTTGACATTCAACATGTGCTTGTCATTGCAAATTAACTACTGACGAAGAAACTAGCGACTAGGTCGTTCTAGTGCAACTATATGACGATCATGGTACTAGTGTTTCTCTATAGACATTGTCGGTACCCTAAAAGAAATGTCAGTAGAGAAACTCAATTGAAAAATCAAAAAACAAAATTTGTCTACTCATTAATAATGTGGTCATTTCAATGTTTTCTTTCCAAATAAAAACAATTTCACGATTTTGGTGGGTTTACAAATTTCAACAACCACAACACTGTTCATAAAACGAAAAACTGGAGACACTCTGTTGACAATTGATAAAAAAAAAAGTCAGCAATCTAGGCGAAAGATGTAGCGACTTGGAGCCACTTGACTCTAGGTTTCCTTCAGGGTTGTGTTTGCTTTTATATGTATTTAATTCTTTTATTTGCTGCAATACTTGAATTACAAAAGGACTTGACTGACCGTACTTAGATTCCAGACTCAAATCCAGAAAGAGACAATATAATTTATAAATTATTATTGAGTTGAAGAAGTAGGCCGGATTTTTTCACGTACGGATTTCGAATTACATAGGCCTTAAACACATCAAATCAGTGCACAATCACACTCAAAAGAAATTCAATCTTTCTGTACTAAAGTCAAGCCGTAAAATAAGTACGAATATTCTTAAATCAAGTACAGCGTGTTTGTTTTTAGGTCTGGCTTTTCAGTATTTATCGCCTGAAGCATCTGCACTTAATGTAAACGCAACGTTCTTGATTTGAGCAAATCCATATTTAACGCACTTCTACCCTGCTTGGGATGGATTGAGGTAGGAATGCATTAGACTGGCTACTCAGTGTGCGAAGTAAACAATTCGTTGAATTCCTTTCAAAATAGTGTAACGGCAACCACCACAAAAATCTACAATTTGTCTATTATACGAATAAACGAATTAAAAGAGATAACTATAATTAATCAGCAAAAGCTTCCGCAGACTAGATATTAATAGACTTGTTTAAATTTTATTATCTAACGCAATAAACACACACACACACACATATAAATGCATTCATATCAACTCTTATTAACATCTAATTAATGACACACTTCAACTAGAACCTGCCAATTATTTAAATGAAATTGTTTTCCGATTTCATGTGCTCACTTCCATTTCTTTTATATAAAAAGCTTAATTTTGTATACTTTAATTAATTAATAATTAGAATTTAGAATTAGAATTTCGTATTCAAATTACAACAGCTCTGTGAACAAATATCTAAAGGTCAGTTATAAGGAAGCAAAATAGATTTTTTTCGCTTTCTGCTTGTAGAATTTGAACACGTCTGAATTAAGAAAATTGGCAATAACTTCAGTTGTTATTAATTATAACAACACAAACAATTTGTAAGGCAAAACAAAATAAATAAATAAATAAATGTGCTGTGTGAGAGCCACACCAATTAGTCAAGTTATTATAAGTTGTAAATGACGGAGACTGCATTTTTTTATATTATTCCCATTTTTTTTTTTTTAGTTTTCGTTTTTTGTATTTTGCTTAAAAGTAGCCACAGCAAAAGCTTTTAATAACACTTAATAATTCTATTTAACAAACCTGTTTTAGATTAGAAAATTTCAAATGTAAACGAAAAACAAAGCGAATTAAATTTCTTAAAACGTACAAAAAAAAACAACAAACTGACAATTAAAGCTAATTTAAATAATCTATTTTGTTATTAAGCTTTCGAAATTTGTAAATCGTTTAGGTGATGCAAGTGCAAGGAAATGGAAAGAAAATATCTATATCGTCGCCTTACAGTGGAAGGGCCCAACTATACTATGAACAAACTCACCTTATCTTATGTATGAGTTGAATAAATCGAAACGGAAACTTAGATTATCATAAAGTGCTTAAAAGTGCTGTTGCATATTTAGGTACTACGTATATATTGCAAAAAAAAGTATGAAAGAATTTACATTCTTTGTGCTAGAATGTAAATGCGTGCATTGAAATACGTCAAAGCAGTTGCTAAGATCGCAATCAGCGTCTAGTTCTACAGAGATTTGTTTTAGCGAGAAATCTTTCGAGGAATTAATTTAAAGAAAATCTATCAATGAAAATTGATATTGAATCACACAACAATTATCATACCCCATGATCATCTGCTAGAATACACTTGTGGAACTTAGTGAAAACTTGTTTAAGTGCATTAAACACTTCTGCATATGCTTAATCGCAGATCTGCTTAAGTTGGCTTATAGCCTAGACGGACGGCAGCGTTAATGTGCATTAGTGGCCATACTGCGCATTTACTCGTGCATTATTTACATACGAATGTGAATTTAGCTCTATCATATAATACTTTTATACGTAGCCTATTCACAAATAAAAACTATTCGCAAATAAATAATTCACTGCTTATGCGTCAATGCGAATGCAGAAAATTTGTATTTTTTAGTGAAGCCAGATGGTAGAAATGTAACTAATTGGTAACACTGTTAAGCACAACATATGTTCAGAAAAAGACGTGATTACTAAAATAATAATAATGGAGAAACAACAAATTATGATGTTTCTTACAATTCAATTAATGCAGAAAAGCCACGAAATATTGCAAGAACTGTTCAACAAAAGGCTTGCAACTATTGTAATCGCTAGTGAAAGAAGAAGGCGCAGACTTGCTTGCGTGCTAGTTTTAGTAAATTATTTCCTTTCTCTCATATGATTGCACGTGTGCCACATCGAAGAAAACTTTAAAACCGATAAAAAAAAAAAAGTGGCAACTTTGTGTTTTATTTGCGAATAACTGATTAAAAAATCAGTGCTTGTTTTCGTGACTTGGCTATTTACAAATAAAAATTTTATTTGCTATTTATACGCCAATTTTTTTATATTCACAATAATTGTATTCGCGAATAAGCAGTACGTATATAAACGTAAGCGCAGCTCATTATTTGGTGCAAATGTCTTGCGTCAGTGCGAATGCAAGAAATCGTTGCGCTTTCTTTGCAGCCCAACAACAAAATATACAAGGTTGCACTCGCAATATTTTTGCATTTATGCACCGCTAATAACGTGTTGCTTTTTTCGCATGAGTATTGCGTTTGAAACACTGACACTCGAACAGCTGACATTTTAAAACAAAGCAAACAAAAAATTGTAGAGATGGAGCCAACAGCCATTACCAAAAAATAAAACGTGAAAAATTAAAAATTGTGTAT
The DNA here is from genome assembly GCA_963662145.1 of Sturmia bella. NCBI lineage: Eukaryota > Metazoa > Arthropoda > Insecta > Diptera > Tachinidae > Sturmia > Sturmia bella. The sequence goes on from OY759168.1 coordinate 71,864,930, forward strand.
TAATTTATCAGCTGTTATTTGGAGTGCACTAAAATTTGCAAAGTTGTTAAAAAGGGTGCTCAATATTAGTTGCAATATAATCGCAAATGCAAATAGTCGCAACAAAAAACGCACCAAACGCTGAGTACCGCTGTAGTAATAGATGATCTATTGTGCAACCCTCTGTTAATCACATTTTAATACACAAAGAAACACTATTAGCTATTTCTGTGGAAGCCTTTGCAAGTCCTGTGAACCCAATGTATAGGCCTGCAATAGCCTGTGCCACACATTCGATTATCAAGTGTTCCATTGACTCCTCTTCTTCTCCGCAAAATCTGCAGTTTGCCGTACTGGATAGTCCCATTCTGTATAGGTGCTTCTTGCAGGTATAGTGGCCTGTTAGCGCCCCACACAGTGTCCTTAGGTTATTTCTATTCAGTTTTAGAGCAAGGTCCGCCCTCTTAGCATCAAAGCTAAGAAATTTCTTTGAGTGTTCCAGATCCCTAGTGCCGTTCCACAGTATTTCTGTGATGGATGTTGTCCATTTCCCCATTTCCCCCTTGAGGAGGAGTTTACTAAAGCCAAAGGAGGGAGTGGGTCCAATGAAAGCCCGATTGGCTCCCCTTTTTGCTTAAGTGTCAGCCAACTAGTTACCCTTGTGCCCCTCATGACCTGGTACCCATATCAGAGTGATCTGGTTGTGAGTAGCCAGGTCATTTAGCCTGTTGTGACATTCCAGCATTGTCCTGGATGTGAACGTACAGCTAGCTGCTCAGGACTTTGAGTACCGACTGACTGTCGGAGTGTATCTTGAGCCTGACTCCCCTGTATCCCCTTTCGGATAGGATCCCTACAACTTCCAGTATAGCAGATACCTCCGCCTGAAAAATTGTGGTGCCCTTGCCAAATGTTATTGCCCTGCGTGCCCTAGGCCCCACTATTCTCGCTCCCATTCCCTGGATCGACTTGGATCTATCAGTGTAGACTTCTTGGAATGCACTCAATGTAATAATATCAAACACCAAAAAAAAAAATTAATTTACTTAATACGTCTTTATATTTTAACGATCTTATTTATAAAAGTTCTAATTTGACAAATATGTATGTATGTATATCTATGAAAAATGTGTGAGATAAACGCTTCACAAAAATTAAATAAGGAAATGAAACTAACAGGCGTCCACCTATTACGGCTCCACACCATACAAAAAGGGTAAAGCAAATTTTCGTTAAATAAGTTTAAAGCTCATATTGTATTTTAAATGTTCATTTATTATCTTAATTTTGTTGTTCATAATTATGTCAAGTATGTCGCTCTACTGCTGATATTGCAGCCTTTATACACATTCTTCCTACTTATCGCAGTGTCATCGTGAGGGACACTTGTTATCCATATTGTGTTTGGTTGCCTGAAAACAATAGAATGGATCATGGGTAATCGATACGAAAAATTAAATGGTAGAAAGAAAGAATTTAATACAAACACGATCGATGATTCCGTTTGATCGCATTACGTACTCGTATAATCGAGTTCCCACTTATTATTACGCTTTCTTGTACATAACGGTTTAATATGTTAGCAGTTGGGAGCACCCATTGTTAAGAAAGTTTTGACTTTTCAGTCGTAATTGGAAACTCGTTTTGTGTTGAAAAAAACTACTTTTGCTCTGTAACTGGTTCAAGTAACCTTTCTCTGTTTCAAATTTAAAATATAATATTGAATTTGAAACAAGTTCAATATACAATTTAATGAAACTGACGGCAAACAACTTGCGCTGTGGAAATTAGAAATTACAAAGTATTTCAAAGTCGTTTCTCAGTCCATGTAGTTTTAACAAAAAAAGGGAAATACCTAAACCTTTTAAATAATTAAAATTTTGTTTATTCCTTGTAGCAACATCATCTATCTACCCTCACTGCCTTGGTCCGACTTTTATGTTTTCCAAAAAATGAATAGCTTTATGCTTTATGTAGATATAGATTACGATAGCGCAGGGAGATTTGAAACATTCTTATTTAATATAAAATGAATTTTCAATTGCTGATATTTGATCATTTAATATTTTTCTTTCAGTTTATAGTTCTAATAAGACTTGTTGGATTAACGACAATTCGGTATTATTTACTTATGGTTTTTTTTTTAAATCATTTTGGCGGTCACATAGAAACACGCCAGCCAACCAACCAGCACGCCAGTCATTTCAATACAACTCAGCCTCAGAAACAAACAGTCGATCAACCAACCAATCTTACGTATGCGGAATTGATTTTTAGCAAAAACAAAAAAATTTAATTTAACATTTTAGAAACATTACAAATAATTACAAATCAAGTCTATCTCTTGGCAGCGAGTTGTTGTTGCTGCTGCTGCTGTTAAAATCTAAGTCGAAATATTCATTGCAATCATTTGTTTTCGAAGCGCTAAATGAATGCCATTCTCCATTTATGGTTGTGGTTCAGGCACAACCTGAAAAAAAGGTGCTGCAAGAGGTGGGGTTTAATTTAAAAATTATTTATTTTATACTTGCTGCATTCAGTTCTCCTTTCCCAGAACAAACAAAACAAAATCAATAGCTTTCAATTTCAAGGTCTTTTTGCCCGCTTTCAAATGTTTCAATTCTTTTCTAGTTTCGTCATAGCCGTCAGTCACATTTTTCGGCCATGTATTATTTTACGAATAGTGTGAAAAGAAAGAACACATTGATAAATGAGGGGCTGGGAGCACGCAGGGTTCGAGTGCCATTTTTTGAAAACTTATTACACCCGCCCCATTGTGCTTTGAGTCCCATATAAGGCTGCTATAAAGTTAGAAGAAAAGTTCAAGTCAAGAAATAAGTTGCACTGCTACTTTTCAATGCTCAATGATATTCAATACTTTTTATTTCGATACACAATTTTACTCAACTTACTTTTAATGGCTTTTAGAATATTCAAACATATATGCATATGTATCTAAAATATATACATATGTATATTGTATATACGTATGTATATCAAATATTGGCTTTTATTTTAATAACAGAAAAAACAAATACACGTTATTCTTTTCTTCTATTGGCCTTTAATTTGACAGCTGATGTCTTTTAAACAATGTTGAAACATTGATCAGAGTTAATTTTCAAAAAGTGTTGTGCTTGATTTTTAATTCGCCTTTGAGTTTGGTTAAATGTGCAAATCTGAAAGTATGGAGTAACAACTTTTGACTATTGAGTGTCCAAACAAAAGCTTCAAAAAGACTCACTATTCGGTACCCTAATACTCAATACTTCACTGGCAGGTGAATACACATTCACCTATATGTGCCTATTAATAATTATCATAGGTTACCACTGTGTGAAAGCTAAAACTATAAATTGTTTTGTAAAACATCTGTAAGTCTCAATTTTGACAAGTATGCCTGGTTACAGATGAATCGAAAAGTTGGAGAGGCCGCTGCACAACACATCAAGTCTGAAACAGGCTTGGAATATAACATAAATTTTACAAGTTTGTAATCAGTCATATGCTGAGTGTTACTTTTCTCTCTTACCAACGAATTTAGAAGGGGTCGAACACCTTCGACCTCGAGTCAGTTGGTCGAGCTCTTTCGTCATGTCAACCATAGAAGAATCACCTTATACATATAAAGGATGTTTTTTTTTCGGTGTATAGAACCTTAAGTTGCAATAAAACAACTATGGATTATTCGATTGACATGAATTTTATTTATTCGAAAGATAATCTTGTGGCATTACATTTTAAATATGATTTCTGGCATGTGACCGCCATGGCTGGCGCGGATGTAGTCCAATCTGGACGTCCAATTTTCGATAACTTTTTCGTATATCGACAATAACATGACGAATGTTGTCTTCCAAATGTTCAAGCGTTTGTGGCTTATCCGCATAGACGAATGTTTTTACATAGCCTCATAGATGGTAGTCTAGCGGTGTTAAATCACAAGATCTTGGGCTCCAATTCACAGGTCCAAAACGTAAAATTAGGCGGTCACCCAACGTGTCTTTCAATAAATCGATTGTGGCACGAGTTGTGCGACATGTTGCACCGTCTTCTTGAAACCACATCTCCTGGACATCATGGTTATTCAATTCAGGAATGAAAAAGTTAATAATCATGGCTCTATACCGGCCATCATCGTTTTTGAAGAAGTACGGACCAATAATTCCACCAGCCCATAATGCGCAGTCACTTGTTCTGGATGTAACGGTGTTTCGACATACACTTGAGGATTAGCTTCACTCCAAATGCGGCAGTTTTGTTTGTTGACGTAGCCATTCAACCAGAAGTGCCCTTCATCGCTAAACGAAATTCGCTTATGAAAATCGGAAACAACGGCAATCTCGTTTTGCACTATTTGCAAGCGTTGTTCAGGCGCGAGTCTCTTCATGATGAATTGCCAAACCAACCTAAGAATAAATCACTTGACATCTGTTAAATCGGTCGCCATCTTGAACAGTAATGCCAACTTAAAGTTCTATGCATATAAAAAAACACCCTTTATATATAGCGGGTTAATTTGAAAGGCAAAAAGCGCCTGGTGAGATTTTGTTTAATTTATTTGTGTACTGCAAAGTCTACATCTGGCTGTTGTTAAACCAAGGTTGATTAAACAAGGTGAACTTGATAGTTAAAGTAATTATTTTCTGCTTCTCGCTTATTTCATCTTGTTATATCAAAAATTGTTTGGAAGCCATCTTCTTTGCTGTAAGAGTGAGTGAGCAGAGCTGTGAAGTCGAATTCAGAATTTGACATAACAAGAAGATCTTACACTAACAAAATGTATGAGATTTTCGAGTTTAATTCGCCTTGGTTCAAACCTTAAGCTCACGATTGTTGATCAGCCACCATACTTGCCTAGGCAGATCCATAGAGATGAGGCCTATTTCCGTCTACATTTCTCCACGATTTTATCTTCTGAGTTGTCAAAGCTGATAGCAAATGACAACAAAACTTATGATGTCTCGAGAGAAAATGTTGAAGCGAATTGAATTACGATCACCTCTACTTGATTCGCTTTGATACTTACCCACTTACGCAGCCAACGCCACAATGAGAACGAGTTTAAGTAGAGTGATTTGTTAAAATGTTAATTTTATTTTAATGTTAATTTTGTTATAATATTAATTTAATATAGCTTGTATTTCTACATATAACTTCAAACTCTAGCCCAGCGTTTATTTAGTGTAGTGTAAATAAACTGTTGTCAATAACTCGATATAAATTTTTAATAACTTTCCCCAAGCCAAATCAATTAACTAAAACGTATGTACAGTGGCACAATCGAAAAATGTTCACTCGTAATTCAGGGATTCCCCAAAAAGTTCTTAATCCTTTAATAGTTTAGCTAGAATTCTAAATATTTTCAATCAACGGCTGAAAATTTTCTACCCAAATTGCAATCTGTAATGGCTTTGACTTTGATAATTTTGTTTCGCCGTCTATTTTCCTTGCGACTTTTATATTTTTTATTTAAAATGACAGCTAATTGTTTAAGCTCCTCTACAGTATTTTTTGTGATATTAAAATTTTTTCTTGTGAACATGCACACATAGATACATACATATGTATGTATGTGTGTGCAAGTATGCATATCAAAATTTTCAGCAACGAAAATAAATAACAAACTGCTGCATGAATGTGTTTGTAAAAATGCAATTGATGTTTGCTCGTCGTTGGCGTGTTTGAAGGGGATGTGGTTTTCATGTTTTCGCTTTACATATTTAGAAAATATTTTTTTTTGTTTTTTTTTTTTGCTCAAAATGAATACAAATAATTTTTTTGTCTAACAATTTCTGTGTGTGCTTAGCTGGGTCTTGTTTACTTATACAGAAAATGACAATCCCAAATTAAAATTTGTTTTTTAATAAAGTTTTTTTTAAATGACGCAGTATTGTAATGCATTTATTTTTTCTTTTATTATAAAAAAAAAGAATATTTCGTGACTGGTTGTAAGAAAATAGAAAATTTTTCAAAACAAAATATTAAAAGATAACTTTTGACATAAAAGTTGGTGATTTAAAAAAAAAAAAATTAAATGTCAGTGGGGGTTTGGAAAGTTCACTTAAAAAACTGCACAAAACAAAGATTTAGAAAAATTTTAACAATTAATCAAGTTTATTTAAGAACTTATCCAGTAGATATTAATTGGCTTTGAGCATTCATTCAATGCGGAAAGAAATGGCGGAACTCGTGACACCATTTAAGAGGTTTTAGTTTTACATGTGTAAATATGTGTAGAATAAATTCAGCATCTCTACAAAATATGACATCTACATATGTATATCTAGGTTGGGTTAATTTGATTGGAGCGGTTTGCTTGCCCATGTCTTGCAACATACATCTAAGCTAGTGCAGGCTTGTTGAGCGCTCCGTGGATTTAATAATGAATAGTTTGACTCATAGGTCTATAGAAAACATATGCCCCGTAATTGCGTTATGTCTGGCAAGGTATCTCCCCCAATTTGTGAGAAGTTGGGGATTATATTTGTGAGAAGTTGGGGCACTGGCATAAATAGTGCTCTAGTGTCTCGCTTTCCTCCCCAAATGCTTTATCTCCTCCCGCTATTCTTATGCGCTTAAGATGTGCCAGTAATTGGGAGTGACATGTCATAACTCCCATTAATCTACTTAATTCGGGCTTGCTAAGTCTTAGAACCCCCTCATTTTTTCCTCGTCTGGATCTCCCCATCATCACTTTTGAATTTGGAAGCCTTGCATTGATTCCCACTGGTTCGTTATTCCAAAGAGTTGAATAAAACAAGTATAAAATATTAAATGAAGTTAAGACAAAAATTGCTATCAATATACCTACACACAAATCTATCTACAGATTTTTACAATAGCGGAACTCACCCTTCATTGCAAATTACCCTTGCAGACCTTGCAGATATTGCAACCGTAGCATATGTGCCATAGTCTGCAAAACTACAAAAACAAAATGTATGAAACCGAGATTTGCATCACTTAAGCAAATATGCAAAATTAAAAACCATTGCAGATCCGTATTTGCAAATGTTGCTAAATGCTAAAACAGCTGCTTGTTTTTCTACATTTCAACACGTAAATTCCTGCGCTCAAAAAACTGTACGACGGCAAGGCCGCCACAAAACATGCCTGTACTGGAATTAAATTAATGCTAACGTTGCTCAAAGAAGCATTTACAAAATAGTAAAAAGTGAATATTATACCTATTAATATGCATCATTTTTATTAAATTTTATAAAATAAGCAAAACATCGGGCGGTTGCTTCACGTGCAAATTTTATCGACGGCGTTGCTTTTCAAATATTGGCTGCGGCTTAACTTATCTCATGCGGCAAACTCGCTTTATTAAATTTTGTAAACAAATAAATAAAACAGGGAAGGAAATGAAGAAAGTAAAAATAAAATTAAGGCAATTAAACACAAAGTCAACAATAAAAGACGGCCAACGAAAAGATGAATAATGAAATTTTTGCAATTTGTTTTCTAAACTTCCTTCTCAATTTGCAAAACAAAAATATTTACATTTTCCGTTGCTCTAAAATCAGCTGATATTATTATTTTACTAAACACTTGAAAAAGACACTCACGCTTTGTAGCAAAAAATCATGCTATATCTGCTAAAATTGCAGATGTGCAACCAAGGGTGATTTCCGCTAATGTTTTTAATTTTAGAAGTGCAAGCTCATTATCACTACTGTGAACACGACAGTGGTGGAAAGTGTAACTAGCACAACAGTTCCAATCAGGGTTCAAGTGGGCTGGTCTTGCGATGGCCAAAGACTAATAACATTGTGTGGTGAAGAAGGGCTCCTTACTTGAACCAGTACACAACAACTGACCAAAAATTATTTTTTTTCCATTGCATTGAATATTTGCATAGATGCATATGCTATTATTGCATACCTGTTTATACATACACGTATGTATGTGTGTACAAAAACTTTCAAAACATCACTTTTGAATTTGATAATTTTTGTAAAATTTTTTATTTCTTACGCAAAGTTTACATGTGTTCCTCTAATGCACTATTTCCTCTAAAACAAAAACATATAAAGTTGCCATACTTTTTATAATTTTTTAATGCCAACTAATTGGTAGACGGTGAAATCCAAATCGGTAACTGACTATTAAATAGGGTTTGTTAGCCAAACCAACAGTTAGTTTATACAGTATTTTTCGGTTAATTGACCCTACGGTTAATTGGTTTCCACGCTTAATTGAACCACATGATCGGGCAAAAAAAATATTGCATACGAACACCATGTGAATTTCCTCGGATAATTGAACCCGGCTAATTGATTTTCCCGCTTAATTCGTTCAAAATTCATGTCAACAAAAATAAATTTCCTCTTACTTTTACCCGGTTAATTGCATTGAAAAATAATCTGGCATTTTTGCACATTTGACATCATTTGTGAAAAACACTGGGTGCCATCTCTACTATACACATATATGTACATTTTTTGCTGTTACTTGCATTTTTTTTTTCGTTTAAGGTAAAAATAAATTATTTTGAAAAACTTAAAGTGCACATATGCGATTTCTTTTAATTCATTAGTACATAGTTTCAATTATGCGTGATTTCTGTAATTGAACAAACTGTTCAATTAAATAGGGTTCTTGTAATTGAACGAATGGTTCAATTAAACGGGTATCGGCTAATTGGTTCCCCGGTTAATTGAACAAAAAATTGTGCAAATTTTGATGTGCAATTAACCGAAAAATACTGTACTTTTTTATGAGAACTTAATTTCAGATTGTGAAAAGGGCCTTTAATTAATCCAATACGAACAGAACTGGTGGTGCAGTTTTTTTTTTTATTTCTCATGTGTGAAAATAGGTGATTGCAAAAATTTTTGGTTTTAAACCAGCGTGATGTGAGCCGAAAAAAAGATATTTGGGCGTGAGAATCTTATTCCGATCGTGAGCAGGCGAGCCAAGAGCCAAAAAACAACACTCATGTGCACTTTTCAAGTCGGGAATTTTCAAAAAAAAAATTACTCTGTGTAGCTTTTCATATATTCCATACCGCCTCGTTGAGTGAAGTGGTAGAGCGCCCGACTAAAACACAGCTCCAATCCAATTAAAAACATTTGGATTTTGCAGTTTTCTATTTGGTAAAAAAAAATTCTATTGAAAAATATTTTTACAATGCTAACTGTTAGCCAAGCCAGCAACCGCATTTAATATATAGATAAGTGATTTCTATTATACTTTTGGATGTTAGGAGTTTTTGGTCGTCTTCCGTTTTTCAACAATGTTCCTTATTGCATAAAGTCAAATCATCATAGAAACCCGAACTCGCAGCTGCAGTGCTTTCAAGAAACTTCTTTCTAAAATCATTTTTTGTAAAAGCTTTCGAAGAGCAAATTTAAGATCTTAGACATGGTTGAAAGAATCATGAATCATGTTGCTATATTTTTTTATTTATTTATTTTATATTTATTATAATTAAAATTACAATAAATCTTAAGGCTAAAGCACTAGCAACAGTGGCTATCGGCTTGTGTTGCTATACTTTCAAAAGTGTTACATTTTTATAGAATATCTTAATTTTGTCTAAAATACTTCAATCAACCACAAGTTTGTTTAGCCACAAAAAGTCTTATTCACTTGACTCAATGGCACAGAATGCTTTGTGCATAGAATGCAAACCTGTTAACCATTATTAAAACACTTAAATAATCAAAGGAAATACACACCACAAAAATTACGTGTTCTATGTGCTTGTTTACCACATACAGTGATTCTGGTTTATCTACTTAACAATAACAACAAGACCTGTAGAAAAGCTTGCAAATTAAGTTACTCAAAGTTTTTGGCAAAAATAAATTCGTAGCTCAGGATACGAAATTTACTAACACCTTTAAACAGGCATTTTATTTAAACCCCATGAACATGCATGTGCATGTTCTCATGGATGTGTTCATGACAAAAAAATATGCTACCATTTTTTTTTTAGCTTAACATACAAAACTACCGTATACCTGTATGTACAAACTATGTCTTCTAGATACTTGCTTGAGCACTTGTATGCCATTTTTAGTCTATTGTGTGCAACAAGTGTTTTACTCTCCTACGTGTGTAATCATACCGCATACACACGTGCTTACGTACAAATACTTTAAAGTGGTGTTGCCAAAAATAAAACGAAAACAAATTCACAACTGAAAGAAAAAGTTTCCAAAGTCAAGTGTGGCCCAAAAAAAAAAAGAAAGAAAATGCATGCAAAAAAAAACTACTAGACTGTTAAACAAATTGCACAACAAACGGCCCGAAACCATCAACGTCATCATTACCAACACCAACACCACTACCTCTGCCATCGCCATCATCGTTATCCCTAAAAGCTGCCAGTCTATACCCATGGCAGAGACATACTGAGACTATTCTGTGGGACTTGCATGTGTTGAAACGTACGTGTATGCTACAGTTTTAAAGGCCACTTATCTTTTCAGCATTTTATGGCTGCAATCATGTGCGCCTTTGGTCGTATACATTCCAAATAATGTTACCAAAATTTGAAGTATTAAGGCAATGATAGGATAACAAGCAAATTTTAACTGTACACAGATCAACTTAATTTTTGCTACATACATATTCTTTTTTTTCCAACACTTGTCCTTATGTGTTGCCGAAAAAATGTGCCAGAAGCGCCACATATTTTGCTGCCTAAAAAAGACAGAGCAGTGATAAAAACTGGCGTTAATTCGCTGGTGCATCCCAACACATACGAATTGCAGCAAGAAAAAAAAAGGCAGTATTCAGCAACAAAATGTGAATTGGGCAATCGTCAGGCCATGCATGAGGGTTTTATCTGTCTAACCAGACTGTTGTTGGCTGCGGTTTAAAATTATTTCATAAGTTGCTTTCATTCATATAGAAACAACATGAAAAATTCTAATATGAAATATGAACCACGGTTTGATCTGCGTCCAGCCTCTCTAATATGTTGGGTTGTAACTCAGTGTATATGCTAATGGCAGTAGTTTACACATGTGTAAACTAGCCCCAACATCTGAAAAATATTGTGACATCTTAGCGTTGAATCGTGTTATTGTAGCTCAGATTTGCATTAAAAGCCTCTACTTGCCACACACAAGGCCTTACCATGCCATATTCATATATGGCAAGGACCAGCGGTCCTTGCGCAAGGCCCATTCAGGAGGTGAGTGTTACTCGGCTCATTATACTTATGCACATGTTTTTTTGTTGTTGTTATCTATTTAAAAATCAAAGCACTATTCGCCCATCACTGAAATGTTTTCATATAACTGAGTTCGCCAGTTTTATGGGGGGATCAGTGGATTTTCGTAGGTCTTCCAAGGGTCATTCAAGAACCACATCATCACACCCCATATCGTATGAACTATCAAGTAAAAATATTGTTAAAAAACTATAACAACAAACACACAGCATAAGCCATGGAATTTATTCGATCACGAATGCAATGATTTGGCGCTCAGATTTTCTCGAAGGCTTTCTTACATATTGTTTTAGATCCTGACCTTCTTATGTGTGGTCAAGCCCTTGAAAGCGTGACGAACGTTGATCAGCTTGAGCAGTTTACTACGTTGTAAGAAAATCTTTCAACGAAATGTATGATGTCGCAAAATGATTTGCGGTTGTTTTTCAATAGACAGCAACAATTTTTAATTATTTTTTTATTTCGAATTAACACTCCATTTACAAATGCCATTTTTGTATCAGAACTATAAAAATGTCAACAAAACCTATAGATTTTATAAAGAAAAGAAAATACGGATGTGCTAGTGAAAAAGTGTTAACGCGCGGCAAGTTTCAAGAAATTACTTTCGTTTGTAAAAACTGTGGAAACAATTATTTTTATTTTTTTTTTTTATTTTACATCTAAATAATCCTCGCTAATTATTTTCTGTCTCTTACAGCCGTCTATACCACATTTCGTTAATGCAACTCTGCCCGTCAGTAAACTCAAAAAAAGCTTAATAAATTTTACTTGGCTCTCATAGAAAATAGCTAAATTATTTTTTTTTGTCAATTTCCTTTGAGAGCTTAATCTGAAAGAAACATAAATAAACATTTTTGGTGTGCTACTTTTATGTCATCAAAATGTATTTTACTTTATAGAAGTACAACATATGGCAAATATTTGCATGCAATTGAAATTTCAGTTGTTGTACACCAACTAGAAACTACTTTTTATTCTACCCAAGAAAAGCAGTCAAAAAATTACACATACGTACGTATATGTAAAAAAAAAATTCCCTTTCATACCAAAGTAGAAAAAATTTCACTTACAAACAAATTGCAGGCATGAATGCAATCGAGCCCAAAAAAGATTAAACAAAAATCTTGAAAAAAAAAACGAATTCAGGAATATTGCCTAAAAATCGCAGACAACCAAGCTTACTTGCACTTAACCAAGCAAAAAAATTTTTTGGAGAAAACATATTGTCTGTTTTTAGGCGCTTTACTGGCACTGCACAAAAAATGATTCAAGTGCTGTTGTATTTATGTTGCATTTGATAAGTGTTTATGTGTGTGTGCTTGAGTGTATGCTCACTGCAGCCACCAGAATCATCACGTACAAGCTGTTTGCATATTTATTCATTTATTCATTCCCTTTTTATAGCGCATTTTTTTAAGCATATCCCGGCAAATTTACTGTCTGTCTTCTTTTACTGTCTGCTGATTTTTTAACAAGAATTTTAGTTGAAATTTCGTTTTTTTTTAGCACTGTGATTTTTTATTTGTAGATGCATTTGTTAAGTGCTCTTTTGAAGGTTGTTGTTTGTAGTTTGTTTTCACAGGAGCTTTTGTTTTCGGCAATAAAAGTGCCAAAATATACATTCAGCCTTTTGTTGTGCGAAATATTTACTTTTTTATGCCAACTGCCTCTCGCGTTAAAGCGATTCATTTAATGAATATGAATTGGATTTTCAAATGCTTTACAAATCTGTGTTCGTTCGGATTTCACAATATTTTTAAGCCATCACATGTAATAATATTAAATTGCAATTAAATTAAAGAACTAAAATAAATTTCAATCTTACAAAAATTAAGCCTTTTACGTAAACTATAAAAGTTGTGTCGTGTTCAATACTTGAAATATAAAAATGTTTCCATTGTTTGCTGGCTCAATACAAAAAGCAAGCGGACGTAAAATATCACTATTCTCTTTTTGACACAAAGCACATTTTAAATTGACATAAATTTCGACAAGACACAAAACTAGGAACAAATAAAATAATGAAGTGATGTAGAAAATTCAATTTCCTGTGAAATGTCTAATGTTTCAAAATAAATACAAATAAAACTAGTCTATAAAATATATAAAATGGCAGTAAAAATACAAATAATAATGAACACGTAACAAAAAAGTGGATGGACATTTATTGTCCATCTGGTAACGAAAGGTGCCAGAAAAACCAAAACGCAATTGTAGTAGTAAAGATGTAACTGAAATAACTAAAAAAAATATTCTACATTGCAAGATTTAAATTTATGTAAACAGCACAGTGTACACAAAACATTTCAAATGCAACAGGCTCAAAATCCTAAAACTAAATCTATTTTTCTCGTTGCACAAACACATGAACTAATTTTTCGCACCTGCTGCTCTCTATGGCTGAAGTTGTTGAACTAAAATAAATAAAATTTATTGCAACATCTATGACTTAAACAACAACAACAATAACAAAAAACTATTAAAATCTAATATCAACAACGATTTACAATTCCATTCAGTAGTTTAAAAAACGTTTTTTCATTCATTATTCGTTTATTCATTCATTGAATTCGGAAATTCAATTTAGGTGAAGCAACAGCAGCAGCAACAACTAAAACCGAAATAACGTTAACATCAGCCAGGAGAATGTGTTTTTGTTATTTTAATACCCATCTAAGCATTTAACACTGCACCACACATACACACACACACACACACAAGCACAAGCAATATAAACGACTGGCTCTGTGTTTAGACAGCCTGCTAGACAAACTAGCAGTGAGCCAGCCCAGCCAAGTCTATCTAAACATGTTGCAACATCAGACAAACTGAAAATGGGATGATTACACATACTCTATGATACATTATGCGAGAGAAGACATAAAAATCATTAAAACCTAAAGCAACGTCTAGTTTCTAAAATTTATTGCAACAGAAAAACAAAAACCAAATCGCTCGAAAATAAAACTGTGGATTTTGAAATTCATTGCCGTTTCGGATTACCAGAAAAAACGCAATACAAATTTAACCTGACGAAATGTTAGTTCAACATCGCGTTAAATCGTTTCTTTTCTTCTAATTGTTCAAATTGCTGAGTAGATACGGCTGGCTCACGAGCTTGTGGGTTGAATCCCCCCGAAATCAAACGAAAGTCATGTATTGCAAATAAAAGAAACAGAATTTAAGATGAAATATTAAAAAAAAAAATTATTTAAAATACACAATAAGCAAATAACACAAAAAATTTTATATATCATTTTGATTACCGACTGTATTGCTATTCAATCAATGGGAATCAAAGTTGTTTTAATAGCAAAAATTTTGTATTCCTGTCAATACAAAATCTAGACACATTAAAATGAAAGCTCTGCGAAACAAAATCACCACCGCAAAAATATGAGTGATTTCCACGTTCTTAACTTGATTTTATGTGGCTTTGTGAAAGCCACTAGTCACATCTTGAGTGGTCAACTATTTGATAGTTTGTAGGAGCTCCGGGCTCGAATACTTTACGAACCCGGACTTTTTAAGACCTGGTGGAAATAAACCGGGTTTTCGCATTTTTCCTTATTTTTACTTTAACCAAAAACAGTCTCAAAACTTGCAATCTTAATTGTTTTGACACTGCATTAAGTTAAAAAGAAAAAAAAAATAAGGGGAAAAGAGTCGACTCCAATAAGCCTTGCAAGAAGTAAACCTAAGCACTCGTGTTGTCAAAATCCCCCGAAAAGAAATTTATCTCACTGCCTGTTCCTCGTTGTCGCACGAAAATGTAAGCAATCGAAATGTAGTCGCACGTTTTAGAGTCAATTTGGGTTCCTTTATATCGACAAGTTGCGTTCGCATGGGCTTACGTCATGAAATTTTTGGCATTTACTTCACAGAGATGCCAGATCGTAAATTAAAATGTTAATTGATTTCTTATTGAAGTATTAACGAAAACTACAAGAAATTGTTCTGGTGTAAATGGAACCCTTCATAAAACTGTTATGGTATGTTATGTTATGTTATGTTATGTTACGTTATGTTATGTTATGTTATGTTATGTTATGTTATGTTATGTTATGTTATGTTATGTTATGTTATGTTATGTTATGTTATGTTATGTTATGTTATGTTATGTTATGTTATGTTATGTTATGTTATGTTATGTTATGTTATGTTATGTTATGTTATGTTATGTTATGTTATGTTATGTTATGTTATGTTATGTTATGTTATGTTATGTTATGTTATGTTATGTTATGTTATGTTATGTTATGTTATGTTATGTTATGTTATGTTATGTTATGTTATGTTATGTTATGTTATGTTATGTTATGTTATGTTATGTTATGTTATGTTATGTTATGTTATGTTATGTTATGTTATGTTATGTTATGTTATGTTATGTTATGTTATGTTATGTTATGTTATGTTATGTTATGTTATGTTATGTTATGTTATGTTATGTTATGTTATGTTATGTTATGTTATGTTATGTTATGTTATGTTATGTTATGTTATGTTATGTTATGTTATGTTATGTTATGTTATGTTATGTTATGTTATGTTATGTTATGTTATGTTATGTTATGTTATGTTATGTTATGTTATGTTATGTTATGTTATGTTATGTTATGTTATGTTATGTTATGTTATGTTATGTTATGTTATGTTATGTTATGTTATGTTATGTTATGTTATGTTATGTTATGTTATGTTATGTTATGTTATGTTATGTTATGTTATGTTATGTTATGTTATGTTATGTTATGTTATGTTATGTTATGTTATGTTATGTTATGTTATGTTATGTTATGTTATGTTATGTTATGTTATGTTATGTTATGTTATGTTATGTTATGTTATGTTATGTTATGTTATGTTATGTTATGTTATGTTATGTTATGTTATGTTATGTTATGTTATGTTATGTTATGTTATGTTATGTTATGTTATGTTATGTTATGTTATGTTATGTTATGTTATGTTATGTTATGTTATGTTATGTTATGTTATGTTATGTTATGTTATGTTATGTTATGCGGGCTGCCAGGTCATGATACCGGCTCACTTGGGTCCTAGAAAAGGTCCTGTTGTGATACCCGAATACGCTGTAGAGAGATATCCGTACATACCCCTCGCCGGTTTCGACCTGAACCAGCCCGCTGAACGGATGAGAGAGTCCACCCTACCCAATCCGCATTCCGACACTTCCGGTAATCCATTTAGTGTCGGTCTGCCGAAGTAATTTGCTCTCTTGTCAGAGAGTGTTATGCATGAACAAGTAGCATAACACAGTTCATAATTTTTGTAGCTGTAAAATCAGCAACAGTTAAGTCATATGGACAAAATAAAAACCCTGATTTAAAGTCAAAGTTGATTGATAACACGGCTGAATTTTAGCCTCCGATCAGCCGAGCACTTCAACGGCTGCACGGTACGGTTTGCTTTTCTGCCGCTATATGTATATCTCATCATGTTCCCATTCAACCCCATCTAAAATCTCGCCAAATACAAAAGAAAACTTCAACTGTTTATTGGACTTTAATTGGGTTCAGTTCTTCAAAATAATCATAATCATTTAATGATGCTTCCTCAGCAATGCAGTATTTCCTGACAATATGTGGCTTCAATAGCATACGTGACATAACATACGTAACAAAATTTCCACTAAAATAATTTTTGTTAAATCCAGAACTTTAAACTTCTCTCCCCTAATAAGAAACCTAGACAATACTTGCATTGACTTTCGTAACATGCGGCAAATGTTTATGCAATCAACAATGGGGAAGTGCTTTTATTGTGATTACAACAATAAATTTATTTCTATTTATATGTACATTTTTTTTTTGGGAGTTGCAAACACACTCTATATTCTTTTATTTAGCAATCTAAGCAAAAATATATATGCATATGCATACTTTTTTTTTACTTGCACATGAACATAAGCTTGCTAAAACTAAAACAATTGCCTGTTGCACAAGCTGTTATTGAAAAATTTCATTACTAAATAAAAACACTGATGCATACATACATACTACGTATGTATGTATGTATGTATGTATACTGTGAATTTTCCTATATATTTGAGTACATACATTTGTGCAGTAGATTCAGATGTACGTGTGTATCTGCATCACAATACACATCTAGTGCTGTTTCAAACATATAAAAAAAAACTAAATTCTATTTACTAAAAATAGTATTTGAAAGTTTTAGATACACAAAAATGCTGCACACACACACACACACAATTACACTGCAACGTTCGTTCTTCAACACAGACAAATTCATTCATAAAATTTTTGTTTTGTTGGCTTTTTCATGTTTATTGTTGTTTTTACTGCTGCATGCAACAACAAGCTTTGCCAGCGTAGTAAAGATATTATATGAATTGCTGAAAATAATCGTTTTACATGAATTGTGTGTGCGTGTGTGTGTTTCTGTGCATGAGTGTGTTTCTACAGCATACTTCTTAGCAATTTTCGCCTTCAACAAGTGCCGACAGATAAATATTTGATCATTTGATGCTGCTGCTGTTGGTTGGGAGTAGAAGTTGCTTTAAAAGGCTCTATAAATGATGTTTAGCAAATTAGGGATTAATGAAATAAAAATATGTTAAATAATCGCTTGCTTGCATAAAATCTGGTCTGCATTGGAATAATAAATAAAGGGGGTTTTTTTTTCGATGTATAGAACTTTCAGTTGCAATAAAACAACGATGGATTATTCGATTGACATGAATTTTATTTATCCGAAAGATAATCTTGTGGCATTACATTTTAAATATGATTTCTGGTATATGACCGCCATGGCTGGCGCGGATGTCGTCCAATCTGGATGTCCAACTTTCGATGACCTTTTCCAACATTCGTGGCCGTATATCGGCAACAGCACGGCGTATGTTGTCTTCCAAATGGTCAAGTGTTTGTGGCTTATCCGCATAGACGAATGACTTTATATAGCCCCACAGAAAGTAGTCTAGCGGTGTTAAATCACAAGATCTTGAAGGTCAATTCACAGGTTCAAAACGTGAAATTTAGCTTTCAATAAATCGATTGTGGCAATAGCTGTGTGACATGTTGCGCCGTCTTGTTGAAATAACATCTCCTGGACGTCATGGTTATTCAATTCAGGAATGGAAAAGTTAGTAATCATGGCTCTATACCGATCACCATTGACTGTAACGTTCTGGCCATCATCGTTTTTTGAGAAGTACGGACCAATGATTCCACCAGCCCATAAAGCAGTCAGTTTTCCTGGATGTAACGGTGTTTCGACATACACTTGAGGATTAGCTTCACTCCAAATGCGGCAGTTTGGTTTGTTGACGTAGCCATTTAATCAGAAGTGCGGTCCATCGCTAAACAAAATTCGCTTAAAAAATCGGGAACAACGGCAATCTCGTTTTGCACTAAAATTGCACTATTTGCAAGCGTTGTTCAGGAGCGAAATTGGATTAAAAGTGATTTGCTGCAGCTTACAAAACGATTTAAGAGGGTCATTCTATCGCATGAAAGGACCGCAATGTAAAATTAACATGAAATGAAATTGACTAAAAATCATGTTAAATTTGTACAAAAACAACCAACTATCTAATTTAAAACCAACTCTCTAGCTAAATTTTGTTCTTGTTGTATTCGTCCTAGTTGGTGCGATGGCTGAGTGTGTATGGTAGATGCCCAAGAAACGTGATATTCGAGGTTCGATCGCCTCTGAGGTAAATGAAAAACTTATAAATTTTCAAAGAAAACGGTATAGAGCTACGACTAAATGAAACAAAATAACAAAGAAAAACAACAAAAATATATAAATTTTCATTTTTATTCGAGAATGCCAAATCATAGGCCAAACCGTGGGATTCGATAGCGAATGAACTATCGAGTAAAAATAATTTAAACCAAAAACAAAATAAACAACAAACACACAGCATAAGTGACGGAATTCGTTCGATAGCGAATGCGACGATTTGGCAACAGGTTGAATGAAAATGAAAGCCGTATGAAATAAAAATTTGTTTCTAATAGTCTAATTCATAAAAATTATAACAGGTTCAAAAAGCTCTTATTTGACAGATTTTCCATACAAATGCATATATCAAACAGTCTTATAAGCCTGCTATAATTTTTATGAATTAGGGGGTAAAGGTCATATTCATAAAAGTTATTGTAAGTTTATTAAGCTTTTATTTGAAGTATTTCTACGGAATATTTATCAAATAAACGTGTAATAAACATTCAATAGTTTTTATGAATATGAGTGTATGTCTTTAACGTCTTTTCTATTTTATGTGCTTAGAAATTCGATAACAGCATCACAATCAAACGTTATCGATAAAATATTATTTACAGGAACTAATTATTTAGAGTAACTTCGGCTATTCTGTAACACCTATCTTTGTTTTCATTCAATTCTAGCTAATTAATACTTTATGTACTGAGCGGGCGAATGTTACCGAAGTGATTTGCGTTCATTCCAACTTTTTATTTAGATCATAATTATTTAGTTTGTGATTTAATATCGTATATTACTGGGGATAAGTGGTGACCATTTTCTGCTTCACATACTTGTAGTTTTTTCACAATATTTTCCATAACCGTTCTTAAAACTCCAGGTACATGTCGTACGACATACATAAAAGCCAGCACAGGCTGGTTGTGCGCTCCGAGTGCTTAGCACCAAAAAAAAGTTGATGCATAGGACTGAAGGAAATCGGTGTCATTCACGAAATTCCGCAATTTCCTCCAGAATATACCCCATAATTGAGCTATGCCTAGTAAGTGTCTCTTCCAATATATCGGGACTGTATTTGTAAGAAGCAGCGGCACTGGCAAAAATAAATCTCTAATGTCTCGCTCTCTTCTCCACATCCTCAACATTCATCTGCTCTCGCTAGATATGCCAGTAGTTGAGAGTGACCTGTCATAACTCTTGTTATTTTACTTTATTCGGGCTTGCTGAGTCTTAGCAGGCCCCCCCCATTATTTCCGCGATTTCCCGGTATATTCAATATTTTAACTAATTTCTTAGAAATCGCTAATTACTACAACAAAGATCCTGCATCCAGGCAGCCAAATTTACAAATTTCCTATCTACTCTATTAATAAACTACTCGAAAGCACCCTTAAGGTACGAGATGCTCTCCCAACCAGTAAATTTATGCACATAGCGAAACAAAACATTCCTTAACAATCTCTTAAATGACATAATATTTGTTAAATGAATCATATTTTCTTTACATTTCTCCAACAAGGCATCTAAATAAATTGTCTAAGGAAGTCTTCTAGTTACTTCTGCCGTTTCAGCTGCCACAAGAACAGCATTTAATATGCCAAATAGTTTCTTAATTCAACAACTTGAGTTTTGGTAGTCTGTCGATGCTACATCGTGCACACAAACACACACACAGATACAAGGCACTCGCATTCATGGAAAAATCTTTTGCCATCCTCGCCATCATATTCTTTTGGCAACAACGTTGTTGCTGAAGTTTTATATCTGTACAAAAGAAAAAACCTCAACTGAAATTCTGTTGAAGCAACAAGTGGCAAACAAAACTATTTATTTACTTTTTCTTTATTTCGCACTCTATTGCATCTGCTAACAACAAAAATAACAACAACAACGCCAACAACATAAGGAAAAGTAAAATACCATAAACTGCACTCAAATAGCAGTTAATGCTCAGCTTTATTCAGCATAATGGATGTTGAAACTTGAACGTAAGAGTCAGTTTTGAATTCGAAAACATAAAAAGTAAATTTTTGCCTACAAGTATGTTTTCTGAATGCGATCTGGAAAGAAACTTCGAGACACATTATTTAAGCTGTGTATAGAAACAGCTAATCAGTGATCTTAATATGAAGAAAGTGACGGTAAAAGTGCACATCATAAAAATTATAAACTTGTGTTGACCCGTAAAGCCTTGAAACATCTCGACGCTGTATGCTTGTACGTGAAATTATTTTGCTAAACTCCACAAAGGCAACGGTACCCGAAAGCTGAGATTTGGGATTAAGGCCTCACTGAAACAAAAGCTTGATTTTAGTATTTTTTTTGCAATCTCAAATCGAAATTCAGACTTCACAGTATTACCCGTCAAAATATTCTGAAGACTCCCTGAAAATTTCATCAAATTCAGCCCAGCCGTTTTGGAGTCTATACGTTACATACATACGTACACACAAAGAATTTTATATACATATATAGATTTAAACTAATTAATGAAACTTCCAGTTTTTCCAATCTAGTAATTGCAATTTCTCAATCAATAGTCTTTGTTTGTGTGTTTTTTATTATTTAAGATTTTGTTGGTAAGATAATTCGTGGCCTTGATTAAGTATTTCATTGAATTAACGTACTGTTTTCTTTGGCATCATGAACAATTTCACATATTTAAGAAAATAGTTTCGTATAAATTGTGAATCGTATATCGAAACTCATACATTTAGTTAAACAATTATTAATATGCCAATTTTTTGTACAGGCTTTTAAGTTCATTTTTATAAAATGCTGTTATTTTGGTAGCACGGTGGACATCCAGATGTTTCTGAGCCGCCACGCTCGTCGTCAGCACCCTAATGAACTAATCAAAGTTCACTCAATTTTATTTTTCCCTACTTACTTTATCAACATTAACCAAATGTGAAACGAAATCAATTGGTTGAAAATGAATAATTTCTTCAATAGTCATATACAGACAAGATTCTTTCGTCTGGCTATTTGAAAAACTGTCTTTAACATGTGAGCTGAATTCAAATAAGTTCGTATTGGTTGATCTACAATTACAAAGCCGTGTTATAGAAAGTCTTTATCCAATAGCATATTTGACCGTATCCTTCTTTACACATGCTTTACAACAACAAACACTAAAAGCAACAAAAACCCGACGCTAAAGAAAACACCCTGTACATTGAAAAGTAAAACTTACCTGTAACTTTTGAACAATAAGAGCTACAGAGCTGAAATTTGCACAGGATATGTTTTTACACATGCTCTACAATAACAAATACCTAAAACAACAAACAAAAAATTTAAAATTAAAGAGTGCCCCATACAAAAGCGAAAATCAGCTGTAACTTTTTAACGATATGAGATAGAAAGCTGCAGTTTGAACAGAATATGTGGTTGCCTTACTCTCTACACAACAACAACAAATATGTACCAAAAATCTCAAAACTTTTGTATTAAAGGGTATCCAGTGTATTAGCGCACCCTATAGTCTATCCCCCTAATTCATAAAAATTATTACAGGCTTATAAGACTGCTATTTGACATATTTGTATGGAAAATCCGTCAAATAAGAGCTTTATAAACCTGTTATAATTTTTATGAATTATACGGTATATATATATATAAAATTCTTTGTGTGTATACATATGTATGTATGGCAAAATCCAATTTTCATATTGCACCACCAATGACATATGTACATATGTATGTATACATACATCTTATATATAAAAGTGAATGTGTGTTTGTTTGCTCCTTATAAACAGCTGAACGGCTTAACCAATTTGCTTGAAATTTCTACAGTATATCTCTGCATGTCTGGAAGGAGCTATAGGTTATATGAATTTTAAAAATTCCAATCGCAAAGTGGTAACAAAGGGTAAAATCGGTAGCTCAATACCTCCGGATTTAGCAAAGGTAGCGCAAAAATTTAAAAAAGACACTAAAAATAATTGGATAGGTGTTTGGTACTTTTCTGAAGTTTTGAATTTTAAGCGGATAAAAGGGGTAAAATCTGCATTTCGGTACTTTTTTCCAATTGCATTTATGTAAGGGGTGAAAAGGGTAAAAACGGCAACTCAATTCCTCTGGACTTAGCAAAGGTAGCATAAAAATTTAAAAAAGACCTGAAAGCACGCTAAACATAATTGGATAGGTGTCTGGTACTTTTTTGAAGTTTTGAATTTTTAGGGGATAAATGGGGTAACATCTGCGTTTTTGTACATTTTTCCAATTGTATTCATCCAGAAGAGGAATGAGAACAGGAAAAAAGTAAAAACTAAAAATACTCCTCTGAACACATGCTGTAATAATTTTCATCATTTTTGAAATTTGGACATATAAGGGACAAAAAGGGCAAAATCGGTAATTTTGTATCTCCGGACTAAATACAAGTAGCATAAAAATTCAAAAGTAGCATGTACGTCTACTAAAAATAATTGGATAGGTGGTTGGTGCTTTTTTGACGTATTGAATTTTAAGGGCATATAACTGGTAGAAAGTAGCTACTTTTTGGTACTTTTTCAATTGCATTTATGTATGAGAAGGATGGGAACAGGAAAAAGTAGTTAGTCTAAGCAACTGCATCGTTGATCCACAATTAACGCTGCAAATTGTTATCTGCCGCCGATACTAAAGAATACCGCTGCCTCTATACCGGTATACCGATAAAAAGACACACATATCAATATAAAATTACAAAGTAAAATGAATTACAAAAATGAAATTCAATCATCCATTAAAACAAACTAACCCATCTAGCTAATATTATATAAATATATACATATGAGTTTATATAATTGAATAGAAAATTGATTGCAAATCTATTTTGTTGTTATGAGAAAAGACATCCTTTTTGGCACAAAAAATACAAATACATATGTATATGTGACAAAATAAAAAAAAAAAACAGAAAGTAGTAAATTAATGTTACGACGAAAACGGCGGCTAATGAGAAGCGTAGCGACTTTGAAATAGATAGTTGTTTTCCATGTAAAGCTATAATTTAACTCTTTACTTTATTTTTTTATTATTCCCTGTTCGATATTAGAATATTGTACTAATAAGCGAGTTGGTCGTATAAGGTTGCTGTCACGGATAACTTCGTTTACTGTTTTTACTTTTAGATCTTGATGTGTGTCCTTACCATTCACCATCGACAATATTCTCAATATTTTGCATAAGTTTTTTGTTCGTGGTATTTAAGAGTCATCCCTACACTATTGTATAAGGTTAAGTAGATTGGAGAAATGTGTTTGCCCATGTGGTGCGACACACATTTAAGCCAGTCAAGGCTTGTTGAGCGCTCCGAGTATATGTGTATATATTTTTTTACAAGAGCTAAATTATTCGTTGCTAAGTGTACTTTCAAATAGTAAAAAAAATGATAGTAAAAAAAATTATAGTAGAAAAAAGGAAAAGTTGTATTTTGTATTTATATATAGTGAGCAAAAAGTAAATAAAGTTTTAATTGGAGCAGTTAAAACCTTATTTATTATGATAACAATTAATTTTTTAATCGAATCAATGAAAAATTCAGCTAAAAATTTAATTGGTATGCTTAAATATTTTAATTAAATATTTACTTAAAATTTAATTAAAATTTTAATAAAAATAATAAAATTTTTAATTATACACTGAATATAGAGATGAACACAGTTTTTAGGAATAGAAATAAAAATTTAATCAAATCCAGAAACTAAAAACGATTAAAAATTTTTACTAATATTATTAAACTTTTAATTAAAAAAAAAAATATCAAATTGCTATTGAAATTTAATCAGGAAAGCAAATTTCTTTATTGGTCAAAAACTAAGCAATTTTTTAATTGGCGACCACAAAAATAAGCCTGAAAGAGTAATTTAATACAAATGTTTTAATTGAAATAAATTTTTATTTTTTTCTGTGTATCACATACAAAGTCAAAGATGTTTCCCAAAAATATCAGACTTGAGCACTTTTTCCTCATTGCTGCAGATATAGAAGCAGTGGAAGAGCTCTGTATTTTAACAAGATTTGAATGAAACAAAACACCTAATTTTTCAGGACTTGCCAAATGGTGACAAATGGTTTCAGTCGCTTCTCTACAGATAAAATGTAGATTCAACGATAGGAAACCTTTCCTTAGGCAAAGTGTTTTCCAAAGGAGAGTGTACAGTGTTTAGTTTATTCATCTACAGCATTTTTATGAGTAACTACAATTTATCAGCTTAATTATAATATTTAAATAGCAATTTGAACATACTACTGTTATCATTACTTGCATAGTTCGTTCTGAAACGAGACTATTCGAACTGACACGATTGATTCCCAAGTTCCAAGAAGGGCTGTAGAAAGTAAAATAATTTTTTTTTTTTTTTTTTTTTTTTTTAGTTAAAAGTGTACAAGTCCTGCATTAAAATGTTTATTTTTCAATGTTGTATTTTTTAATGCTTTATTTAATTTCTGCTGCCATAAAAAGTCGACGAAACGTCGGGTACAACAGTAATTAAAACTTTGTTTTAATTATGAAAGATATTATAGGCCTTATAAGCTAAACCAGAAATGGAACAAAACACGTAAAATGATTTTTGTTATTTCCAGACAATCAATAGTGTCAAGTAACACATTATAGACAAGCAACAGCGAGGAATAAAATCTGCAGTGCTCTAAGAACTGCATGCCTAGAAATTTTCGTCTAACTTCATATGAAGGTACGTCATAAGGCCAAATTAACTTTAAAGCACTATTAGTAAATATTTTTTGAGTCCCTTTAATACGACCAGCTGAATCCAAATGACTCGGATTGCAAGCAACAGAACAATATTCCAAACTGTTTCGAATGATTTAAAAAAAGGGTCTTTAGAATTTCTGCTAATAAAACCAAGCATACAATAAGCTTTAACAACAACAAAGTCTCTTTGCCTTGAAAATCTTAATTTTGAATCGAAAACTACACCAAAATCCTTGCTGTCAGCTTAAGCAGGATGCCACTAATAGAATAATTAAATTTAATTGAGTTCCTAATATGACCATACGATATTATAGAACATTTAGAAATATTTCAATTTACATATATCAATTTTCGAGCACCAGCCTGACGGCTTCTTCAGATCTGTTTGTTGCTTTTCACATGCATCACATTTTAGATATACTAGAGTACAATTTTAGATCACTGGCGAAAATTTAAAAGCTAATGGTAAATCTTTCTTGAATATTATAAAAAATAATGGGCCAATTTGAGTTCCTTGAGGAATACCAGAATAGACATCGATTGAAAATGAATAGGAAGTATTTCTATTTCGAAAAATCATGAAATTTAAAAAGACTTTTTTACCAAGTGTAACCAGTAAAATATAACGGTGTGTCACTTTTAAGGTGGTCATAAACTTTGTTTTTCAAAATGATGTCAAAAATATTTGCCAATGGGCTTTGAGTAACAATGGGCCTCTTGGTCACTAGGACCAGGCTGTGATACCCAGATTTGAAAATTGGAACGATACAGCAGAGCTTCCAACAACTTAAAAATTTACCATGCTTAAGACACGAGTTAAATAGCATTCTTTTGTGTGGTATGTGTTGTCTAATAAAAATTAATAGGGGTTTTCATACTTCATATTATATTTAAAATACTTTTAAATATAATACTATTTTAAACTTCTAAGTGGGAGAGACTTTTTGTTTTGAATTGTAACAAGCTGATTTTTGTTTAGATATTTTACCGCCAAAAGTCTTTTCCATTGCCAACTTAAGAAATATTTGCAATTCACTTTATTATATGTAAGCAAAAAACAAAGTGGCGCCTAATCTGTCAGCTGTTTGATACTAGTAAATAAATCCACTTACTACATTTAGTAAATATACTACTGTTTTTGGCATTGCAGAGATTTTAATTTAGTAAATCAAAAATTTATAAGATTTGTTGTTGCCGAGTTTTAAATTTATCGAGATTTGTTAAATTTAAAATATTTCCAAGATCAGCAATAGTACTTTAATACGAAGCGTGAAAACCACAAATGTTTTGTCGTCTTACAGACCAACCAAAATAAGAGATTGGTTTAGACAGCAGCAACAAAAAAAAAACACTTGATGTGGAAGTTTAGGTAAATGAAAAACCTATTTTGTCTTGTTGCGCTGCGGATTAAGACTACTGTTAAAAAAAGTATATAGGCTCGCGTTAATAATATCGTTTACGATTTTGAGTTCGGCAACTCTCACACAATTTGTTTTTTTCCAAGAGAGTTCCATAGAAAAAAACTTTAGATTTAAATGGTGTAATTGAATTTCTAAATACAACAAAACAATCTCCCTCCCTAAATCAATTATCAAAAAAGTTTGTTCGCTTTCACATTGAGTTACAATCAAGCTTTTTACATCTCTAGTTGTATGTTTCTCAGATTTTCATTTTAAGCGTGTTATATATTTCTCGCTTCTATTGTAAACTGTGAAATTAAATCTATTAATAAAAATAAACCTTTGCTAATTTGTTTCTAGAAAAAAAAAGTTCCCCCATTTTGTGTTAAAGTTGGCGGTGATAGTTTAATAGCTTCCCGAAATGAGGCTTTTGATACAAGCGCACTTAATTCTTTTACGCGATTTATTTGGTTGCTGATTTCCCTTCTTTTGTTTTAATTATGAATTTCGTTTAAGCATTAATTTCACCTCATTAAGCATCATAAGTTGCTTCAGAAAACAAACTCTACAAATTCGTTTCCACCAATTTTCTAACAATAAAACTTTTTAAACGATTGTTTAAGCAAAAGAACAAACGAACCAACACCAAAAACACAATCCTTTCAACAATCAAAATATAAAACAAAACACATAAATGAATTGCAACTACTAACAACAAAAAGGCAATAAGTTAAAATATAGTTGCATTTATATAAGTTTTTGGCCAATCATAAAGCTCGAAAATAAGCCTAAAATATTAAGGAAAGAGATAGCATGCAATGATAGTTCTTGTTGTTGTTGATGGTTTATTTTGTGTATTTGTTTTGTGTGCAGTGTGCGGGTGTGTGTATGTGTGTGCTTGCATTTCGTTTTTGAGAGAGAGTGTGTGTGTGTGTGTGTATATGTGGCGAAGTGGCTCTAATGAAAACCAACAATAATGCACATTTTGCAGAAGAAACAAAAACAAAACTTACCCCCACCAAAAAATAAAGAAAAACCCACAATTTTAGAAACACACCCACACTTATGTACATATATTATAAGCATGCATGCGTATTTGTGCACGTGCACGTGCACATGTGTGTTTTGCGTATGCATGATGGTGCAAGGATTTTAAATGAAATTTAAAAAAAAAATTAAACAAACAACAAATAAAATTTAACAAACTTTATTTGTTTACTTTGTTGTATGTATTTTAAAATAGAAAAAATCAAAATATTGTTAAGTAAAAATTTATACTCGCAGGCATATTTTCTTCGTCTGAATGCCCGCTTAAACGTTTAACGTGTAAACCACTTAAACTGCGGCGACTTAAAAGAATAAATTCTTTGGTTATACTTAAGGTTGTAATGAAAATGGAAAGTTTTTTATATTTATTTGAAAAGAACCAGCGGATTTTTGGCCGAATTCAGTATTATCTAGTGTTGTTGTTTTTACAATTTCGATTTTACACACCAGGGCTTTAGGGACAGAAACGTTTTAACTATATTTTCACTGAATGTAAAGTTTTAAGCTTAGCTGAAATTTTAATTTTAGTTCAACAACTTTATTTAAAAAAAATTGAATTGATGGAAAATCAAAAAAGAATAGATTAAATTGCCTAGCAGCATCTGAGTCGATCTTAAGGGGATGTGTCACTGTACTGCACCAACTTTTCTTCGAACATAACAATGCTTGTTTCTTTACCTAAGCGCCATATATCAACCATAGTTTTCTCATCATGCATCCTGCCCAACAAATTTTACTGCTTACCAGCAAGCTTTATTTTATAAATGAGGCTCCAATAGGAAGCGCCTTCACTTGAACTTTGATAAAGCAGGTTTTTGATTGAAATGAGCAATTTAGAAGCTAAAGAATCTGACGTTTTTTCTTCTTAAGTAGCTGAGAGATGTGAGAGGATAAGCACTAACTTTAGTTCCTCTGAATTTTTCTATACTTTGCTCGATATCCCAGTCCAAACCTTTTTTCTTAAGGGCTGCTCCTTTACAAATATTTTCTTAATTTTTTTTTTAATTTTTCATTTTCGCACTCCTAGTTTTGATGTTTTTTTGCCAGGAACTCAGCCCAAATATTCCCTTTTTCAAACTCTTAATTTACAAACTTATTTTAATATTCCTCCTATCGCTCTCGTTGATCTCTGCGTCTCTATATAGAAACTCTATAAAATCCACCAAATCGCAGCAATTTTTTTTTCTAATATATCTTCCGATATTTGTTCCGTAAAAAATGCTCATATATTTTTTCCCAACGTTGCATTCTGTCTCACAGAGAGAACTGTACCTAATATATATCTAATAAATCACGATAAAGATGATATCTCGATGGTCTTTTTTGAAGATTTCCTTTTATCAAAATAGTAAGAAAATATTAGTGTTTTAATAACGAACTCCTAATCGGCAAAATCAAGTAAAAAACGTATAACTGTTATAATACACTTTAATTTCTTTGTTCAGAAAAGCTTTTCCTAACTGAATTCGAACCCACAACATTATGGTTGGCACTCGGCCACTCAACCAACTTAGCCATCGGAGCAGGCGAAGCATTTGAAGAAAATACAGCATATGAATCACTCATAATCATTAGAAACTACACGAAATCAACAAGGAATCCTTATTGTATACAATTTACATAAACATCTACATATTAGAATCAATAAATCTTTCTTTATAATATTTTCGGTATCAACAATAATGGAAACTGAGTTAAAAACTGTAAATAACAAGTTTTCTCCTTGATTGTCCCTGTTTTCGTTATTATAAAACTTAATAAGTTCTGCCACATAAAAATAATGAAGAGTCGCTATAGAAAAACCTGTGCTAGTTTCGGCTGGGAAAACTCTCAGCCTAAAAACATTTCATAGCGAAAATCTTATTGATTCTATTAGGCGGTTTGGCTTTGTGGAGGGAGAGTGCCTCTTTTCTTGTCCGATATTTTTGCCGTTCTTGCTTATTCTAACAAGAAGGCTGTAAGAGGAGATATTGAAGATAGTGCTGCTGAACAAAAGAAACTCGTATCTGTTTTATTAATTTAATTTCAATTAAGATCCTGAAGCCTATTGGAAAATTTTAAGAAATAAAACATAAACATATGTATCTCCTATTGCCAATATTCCCTCATAAGTTCACATACTTTAATTTATCTGGCTCCGCACATTCTCACACACACTCACACACACACGTATTTATTGAAAACGAAGAAGTTTAGAAAATATACAATGTCATGTAATGAGTATCTGTACATACAAACATATGATTGCTTTGTACAAACACAAACCAGTAAGTGCTCGTATGAAAGGTAAAGTTTTTCCTTGTTGTTATTTGAAATGACTTTACAACGGTACCCAATTTAAATGTGCTATTAATACACGTAAAAACAAACACTAATTCACTCACTGGCACTTTAAGACAAGTACGTTCGTGTGTATCTCTCTAAATGCAGGTGCTCGGTAAGGAAATATTTCTTTACATTAGCGTTTCTAAGAGTGCATGTGTGTGTGTGTGTGTGAAATTTAGACTTAACGCACTTTTTTGTGTGTATAAAAAGGATTTAATATATACAAGCATACATTTATATATTTTCCCGTCCAAACATGTTTGTTTATTTATCCGTTTATATAAAAGCTCAAATAGAAACGTTAGCACAACCATGTGTTTAAAAACTTTAATTACTATATACACATTTATTTACACAAGACGGTGTTTTCAGTTTTTTTTTTTTTTTTTTACTAGATATGTGTTTGATTTAAATAAAGGTCTTGCAGTATGTAAGTGCCTGTGCTTATAAGTTTCAAAGAATTTAGATTCACATTTTCACTACTATCTTGTAGTGAAAAACATTTGATTTGCCTGTTTTTTTTTTGTTTTAATTTTTTGTAACATATAAAAATCGTAAAAAGAAATTGATTGTAATTTAAAGAATATTCAAAAGTACATCGTCCAAAAGAGACAGTTAAAACACACCTTTAGCTCGAAATAGAATAATATTGAAAAAGTTAAAACCAGATCAAATAAACAAAATATGTAATTAACTCAGTATTTCCCATCACCATCGCCGCTTGGATATGAAAAGTAAGCTGGGAGTGATCTTTCAATAAATATATTT
Organism: Sturmia bella; assembly: GCA_963662145.1. NCBI lineage: Eukaryota > Metazoa > Arthropoda > Insecta > Diptera > Tachinidae > Sturmia > Sturmia bella. Next base: position 71,896,074 of record OY759168.1, read on the forward strand.
CAATGTCATACTTAATATACCACTCGGCAAAAAAGAAGCTCTCAAAGTATTTCAAAGTACAGTCAAAGCCCGGTATAGCGAATATTCAGTTTAATGAATATCCGATATAACGAATGGCGAAATTTGTACATTATATAGCGAATGGCAAAAAAAAAAAGAAAAGAAACTCGATTTAACGAATGACAAAGCAAAATATGTACATTAAAAAATCGTTACAAAACCGTTAGATTGTGGGTGTTTTTGGCTTCTTTGCTTTGTATTGAAAGAACGCGTGTGATGCGTTGCTTTTTTCCTTAAAATTTCAGTAGTTTTGTTTGGTTCATTGTGAAAACGAGATGTCGATTTCTTAAGAAATTAATAATATGAATGAAATGTACTAATAATAAACCTACACATGTTAATAGCGTACAAATATGAGTAAATATGTAAATGCGTCTATGTACATTTATGATTTTTAATGAATTTCCATATTAGAAATAATAAAAACAATTCTTGAATAAACGTTAAAATATCAATTAAAGTTTTATTTCTACACTAAGTTATCAATACAATTAAATTTTGATGTTTTTAAAACTGTGGATCACCGTCTTTTATAAAATTTTAAGATAAAAAATTACTGTTCGATATAACGAATATCTCGGTTCAACGAAAGGTCTGAACATTATATCATTCGTTAAACCGGGCTTTGACTGTATATCAAACCTGTGTCGGACTCTATTGCCAGGACATGCCACGGTATTTGAAAGAAAATTATGGTAATTTAAACGCATACTTGATACCTTCATGTTAACGGTACATCACTCATACGCTTTGGGCAAATGCCTGTTTAAGATTTGTTTAAGGGAAATAATTGCATAGCATTAATAATTCAAGTTTGTGAACTTATGTGGGAATATTTAAAATAGAAAATTCATATGTGCGTGAGCTACGCCGAATCTGGAATACCCTTCACAATGATATATGTACCATTCTGATTGATTTTTGGCACCAAAAGTTGTTTTATTTGGCTTATAGAGCCGATTTCTTGCAAAATCGGGAAACGCTCTATCTCAGGTATATATGAACCGATTTCAAAACATTTCTAATTTTACCTTTAAACATCCTATATGTACCATTCTGATCGATTTTTGGTACCAAAGGTTGTTTTATTTGGCTTTTAATGCCGACTTCTTGAGAAATCGGGAGGAGCGTTATCTTGGTTGTATATTTCAAGAATTCTTCGATTTTTGGGATCTAATGGGCATTAAAAATGATATGGTTAACTTTTTAGGCAAAAAAAAAATTTTCAAAAATCTGACCAAAAAAATGGCCAAAACTACCCCTCAAAACCCGTTTTTTTTTTTTTGATATATCTCAGCTATCCGTGGACCTACATTACTGAATTTGAATTGCAGAAACACTATTGGGACTTAACACATTTAAGCGTAAGAATGAGGTTTCTGTCTCAAACCGTTTTCTCAGAAACAGTATTTCAACGACTACAGACGGACAGACGGACATCGTGTAATCGCAATCTCTATTGATTCTCATCCAGAATATACATATATACTTTATGGGGTCTTACATGGTTATTTCAATGCGTTACGCACGGAATCACAAATTTATATATAATACCCTTACACATTTTTGTGAAGGGTATAAAAATCAACTATAACTTTAATTTGCCGATCTGGTATGTAAAGTAAATGCAAAAATTTCATAACGTAAGCCCGTGCGAACGCAAACTGTCGGAATATAGGAATAATAGTTGATTCGAAATCGGGCAACTACATTTCGATCGCGTATATTGTCTTGCGACATTGAGGAATAGGCAGTAAACTTCCCCGGACGCAGCGTAAAGTTTAACTGATACAACAACAAGAAACTCAAAAACCAATTGCAAATAAATTAAATGTTGCTGAGAGAGTATAAAATACATTTCAATCAACAGCAAAAAAGCAGAGATAAAATTTAAAGTTTATCTCTAAAATTAATCAGTAATGAAGAGCTACTAAGAGGTAGTAAGACAGATGTGCGCTGCTGCTTAATGACAATCAGTGATGATCTGGGCTTGAAGCAATTTGAATGCTGGTAAGCGTAGTGGCGGATGGGTATGTACCCCAGCCAATAAGTATTCAACTTTACTGCTCTTGTCTTCTCTAAAAACATTGATCACTATAATCAATCGATACTTGACTGTATGTAATAAGTACTAAAGTAATTGTGTGTGTGTTAGTTTATCATTTAACTGAACATTAATGCTTACACGCAAAGAAAAAAGATGGTTGATACAATTACAATCACAAATTATCATTAATATTTGCCGTATACTGATCAGACATAATGTTTATATCTTATTATTATTTTCCCAAACATGTTTCTATATTTCCCAGCTCCTTGCAAAATATCTATTTCAATACCTTTTAGTTTCACAAATTTATTTTTATTAAATATACTTGCATACCTATTCTTTGAATATTCACAAACTTTTATAATTTTTTTTAAGCACAAGCCAAGGCAAAAAAAAAATCGGCACAGGCCATGACACAAAATAAACAAAGATGCCCGAAACACATACGGCTTATACATACATATATAATTTTTCTTGAATATATTTTTGTTGTTCAGGAGCGGCAGCGATAATATTGTGGTTTTTTGGCTACAAGAAAAGCAGTTACGTAATTATTTCTTCATATGATGGTATGTTTCAACAAACGTGCTACAATTTATTTCGTTAATATTTTGAGTTAGCGAGACCTTTTTCTTCCCGAACAACGTTTGAATAATTTTACACTAATTAATATGACAAACGCATGCCCACTGTTTGTTTTGAAACTAAATATTTACTCATTAACTCTTTAGAGCAAACAAAAACTATGCTAAGAAACATTTTTTTTTTTTTTTTTTGTGTAACTGTTTATTTTATAAAAGGTGCAAATATCACATAATCTGATATGTTCAGCTGGATTAGAGTAAGTTTTTAATAGAAAAAAAAACCATATAATGTTGTAATAGTAAACTTAAAATGTGAAAGACAAAAACTATGGCGGTTTTCAGGCTTCGTATTAAAGTACTATTGTAGATCTTGGAAATATTTTAAATTTAATAAATCTTGATAAATTGAAAAGTCGGCAACAACAAATCTCATAAATTTTTAATTTACTAAATTAAAACCTCTGCAATGCCAAAAACAGTAGTAGTATATTTACTAAATGTAGTAAGTGGATTTATTTACTAGTATGAAACAGCTGACAGATTACAGGCTTTTTACACTTACTCACATCTTACATCTTTCATCATTTTGGCAAGATGTTAACATCTTCCTGTACAAATTCTATATGAAAAAAACTCAACATCTCTCAACATCTTTACAAGATGTTCATTTCTCATTTCGCCGTATTCAACATCTTTCGATTATTTCAATGTCATCACTAAAAGGAAGTTAAAAAAATGATAAAAATTCATATCATCACTAGCAAATATACAAGTGTCAAAAATTTTTACAATGAGCGTGAACAAACAATGTAATAAAATTTTAATTAAATTAAACATAATACAACATTAGTAATGCAATACTTTTATTTTTAGTAAAAAAGACTAAAATAATGTTTTTTAGTTTGTGTGTATAATGTTTTTTAGTTTGCTCAAACACGTGAAATAATATTTGACAGATGAAAGATGTTGAAAATGTAATGTAAACAGCTTTTTTCAATTTTCAACATCTTCAGCACACATCTCAAAGATGTGAGTAAATGTAAATCCGCTATTAGGCGCCACATTGTTTTTTTCTTGCATGTGGGTGTTTCCATGGTTACGCACGTGACATTTGTACACGTTTAATTGTTTTGAATATTATAAAAATATAAATGGGTTGGAATTTTTGAATGGAATTTTGCCATTGTTACATTTAATGTGATGAGTTCCTTCCAAAAAGTATATACATATATTGGAAAATTGAGCACTGGGTACCCAAGTTCCATGCGATCAAAGTTGACGTGACAAAAAACGTAAGTGCCTTTTAAAGCAGCATGAAATATTGCAAAAGCAGGCGAATTATAGAAGATTTTCATTTCGGAAAAAATGTTTTTATAAAGGTTATTAATGGACCTTTATAATCATGGTTTGTTCAAAAACAAGTGTGCATGGGTTGGCTAAGAAAAAAAAATTTTTGATTACACACGTTACATTAGGCACGTGACACTTTTTACCTTCATACATATTTTTGTAATTTAACATATATTTTCAGAAGTTTTTACCATCATTTAAAATTATTATAAGTTAAAATTTTGTTTACATAATAAAATGTCAATAGTTTTTTTTTTCAATTTTCTGTGCTTAAAAAAATTGTGCGAGCGTTTTGATTTTTTAACTAACGGTGGACCATTTCATGGAAATACCCATATAATAAAGTGAATTGTAAAAACATTTCTTAAATTTGCAATGGAAAAGATAAAAAAAAGTAGAAAATATTAATAAAATTCGATAACCTCGTCCAAGATATGCTCAACAATATCGTTCCTATAACTATCTACTTTTTGTTAATAAATAAATATATTTATGTACCTTTGCACTTCATCATTTCAATAACTTCGATTTGATCAATGGCATTTTGAACCAAATAGTTATTAATTTTTTCTTTCACGCATTCCTTAGTCATTTTTTTATATTTTATATCTTTTAATATTTTACGAAACACCAATTGAAAAATTCTTTTGTGTACTTTTGGCCTCAGACATAGTCCTCTGTGATTTTGGCGGTAAAATATCTAAACAAAAGTCAGCTGTTTCAACTTTTTTACAATACCAAACAAAAAGTCGCTCACATTTAGAAGTTTAAAATACTATTATATTGTTACGTTTTAACCTTTTCAAAACGTTTTCCGTAGATTCTTTAATTGTAATGAAGTTACAACACTCAAGTCTTCAATTTACAATAATCAATTGTTCAACACTTTATTTATTTGAACACACTATACTTGTAAACACTTTACTAAGAACACTTTACTAAAAGAACAACACTTTCACTTAATCACTTTTTATTACTTAAGACACTTTACACGTTAGCGCAGCTAAGAATCGACTGACTCTTCAGCGTTGAGCTTCGCTGCTTTTATACCTCCAATGATCATTACTAGAACATTCTAGACGTTTACAGAAGCTAATCACGCCACATCTATAGTGCGATGACTCATCATGAACAAAAGATATACACACACACCGACATACATGCGATGTGTGATGACTCATCATGAACAAAAGATATACACACACACCGACATACATACACGCGGCAGTAAAACTCAAGCATCTGAGTCGCGCACATACATGCACACACGAATATTGTATCGTGCGGTGGTGGTTTCTTTTATTTCGCTGTTGTGCTTATTTATCCACACATGTGTGTCAGTATGTGCACACTCGCTGTGCTGCCGTTTTGTTTATCAACAAGCTTCTATGTATGCATGTGTGTATATACCTCCTGTGTTCATTTACAAATAATAACAAGACAATATACGCACATATAAAATAACGATGATTTAGTACGTTCTAGAACAATCACAATCGGTCCGTTCACGACCAAATTTGTAACAATATTTAAAAGTATTTTAAATATAATACGAAGTGCGAAAACCGCTTATATGATCACTTTACATTTTAGTCGTACGCATAGTAGATAAATATGCACAAAAATGATTGTTGAGACCACTCATAAATCATGTTTTTTCTCTGCGTGTACTACTGTGCACTGCTGTTGCTATTATCGTTCCCCGTGTTCGTTTGTTTCTTAAAGCGAAATTAAAAGATTCCTAAAGTTGTATCATTTAGGGATTTGAGACCCTGACATTAGGTTTAACAGACAAACTTTCTAGTTTTTAGACTTGGACAAATACCCTCATTATGTACGGCGCAAAGAGCGCGAATTTATTTCATTTGTTTCTTACAAATGTAGTCTCTTGCAATGGCACTAAGGTCGAAATCACTACAAATAATGATTAGACTATAACAAAATCACAATATGCTTAAAAATTTTGTGTTATTTTTTAATTTTTTTCGTTTGTTTTCCAAATGCTAACAAAAACGCGCTAAGAAATTGTTTATATTAAGCTTAACTAGAATAACGTTTTTTTTAATTGAGCTTCCTAAATGTTGGCCAGCTAGTTAAATATTGCCCAGCTACTGTGCTGCGAAATTTATTCTCTTTTTTTCTGTTACGATTTATCAACATTAACAATTAATATGTTTTCATATTTTTAATATTAAAGCCATGAGAGTGAATAACGAAGTCCTTTTGTTTAAACATCGACCAGCTGACATGACATTTTTCTCTACAATGAAATTTTTATTTCATCGTTGCAACACGCAACAAAACAGAAATTAGCTCACCAATTTAAAAATAATCAAAAAAATTCAAAATACCGTTCTTTTATGTACAACAAAGTCACACACAAACACATACATGTGTTTCAATATCCATAATTTACACATATCTGTTCGTGCTATATATATGTATATATGTGTTTGAACTTGCATATGTGCCACATCCATATTAACAAATATGTATACACATGTTTAAATTTAAATTGAAATTAAAATTGCAGCGTTTAAGCAAACAATGTTTATTGTGGCCTTTTTTTTTTTTTTTTTTTTGTTGAAATTAAGTAGTATATAATATAATGTGTATATAAATACGATTTTTCTGTATGTATATAAAAAGTATATAATAAAAATTTCTCCCTTGCCCCGCACGTTTAAAGTTAGTGGCAAAAAATTGGAGAAACAAAATATGCGAAACATTTTTTCCGCAACATGAAAAATACACCCATTCAAACACACTAAAAGGCGAATATATTTGTAGGCCTTTTATTTGTGCATGCAAATATTGCATGGGTTGTAATGGGTGTTTGGTCATCAAACGCATTTTTCCATATACTTGTGATGGCTTCGATACACTCAAAGCCAGGTACAGTACCTTTCAGTTGGTTATATTTCTTTTTTCGTTTTTTTGCCCACAATTTTCGTTAATTCTCAAACTCTTGAAAATTTTCTGACAGTCATGTTAATAAAAAAAAAAAACAGCTGTGCAAATTTAAGCCCAGCAAAATATTTTCTGAAATTCAGAAAACGGAAAACAGAAACATTGAAACGGTCAACCAGTTATAGCTGTGAGCCAACGGTAGCCCAATTTGCATGAAAGCTGTTGAAGAGATTCCGAAAAATGTTATAGTTTTTCTGGCACGAAACAGTTTGGTCCATATTCATGTTTCTTAAAACACAATTTTTACTTTAATAGATAACGGTTTCATTTCACAAATGCCGGAATTCCAGACGAAAATTCTTGCAATTATGCCGGGCCAGCCATCCCCAATGCATTGCAACATTGCAGTTACCACATTTCTTAAAGCCTTTTTGTTGCTGCATCGCTATAAATGTGTTTTTTTCCAAATAATTTTTTTTTTTTATTTGTTGGCTATTAAAAGTTTTTGCAGTTTATGTTTCTTTTGGAGAAATTGGTGAAAAATTGGCTGCTGGGCAAAACCCAGCACGTACAAAAAAAACACAAATGTTCTAAAAAAAATTATATATTTTTAATGCATTTTTTTATTTACATAATTGTGTTTGCTGGTTGCATTTATTTATTTTTATTTTTCGACCATTTTGTCAAACTGCACCTACAAACCAAAACACGCACACACACGCACACACACATGCATGTAATATTATTTGCACACATTTTTGTATGCAACTTAACTGTTGTTGTGCTGCTTTCGAAAGCATTTCCACTTAAAATTCGTGCTCGTAACGTTTTTCAAGTCGTGAAAAAAACTGTCAACGAATATTTTCGTATGCGTTAACGAGTATTGGCAGCAACCGAAATTCACGTTTAAGCATGTTCCCAAGTGTGTGTGTGTGTGTGTGTGTGTGTGTTTATTTTAAACTGTCAAGAGACTCGCTGAAAGCTTTTGTATTAGAAAGAATTTTTGAGTTTTTGGTACCCAAAATAAAGAAAACGAAGAAAATACTCCAAGCAAATATTTTGCTAAATATTTGTAAGTAAATTTAACAAAAATTGTGTACGTGTAGCAAACAAATATAAGCAACGTTTAACGTTTAGTACGTGCATGCTTTTATTTGTAGATGTGGTGGTGAGCGTGTGTTTTTCCCACTTGTTTTCTAATGTCATTAATCTATTTTAGTATTTTGAATAAGAATATGTATTTGCATGAAATGAACAATTTTCAAAATGCATTATTTATTAAGTGCAAACAAATATTTTTGCCACATTTTTATACATGCTATTGGATAAATGGAGCTGCCAAAAAAATTCATAAAAATTGAGCTCAGTTTTTTCCATAATTTTAGTGATATTTTGATACGTTTTAATCCCGTTCTTTGTGGCCAAACTGCTTTCCTTCTATTGGCCAAAACTGAAAGTAAGTTTTCATTTTGAATTTAACTTTTGGCTCCATTGAGTGTCTGTGGATGTCAATCAAGATAGTCAATATAGTTTTCCTTCACTTCATCCAAGCTCCAAACTTTATTTAAGTGCAAGATCAAGCCCTACAACACCCCAAAGTTCTACGAGAGAATACAAAACTTAGAGCGAATTTGTATTTGCCCTGGCAAACCTTTTGCAAGAGCAAATAACACTGTGCTTGAATTTGAAACTTTTTTTCCCGACAGACGGGGCACCCAGTGACCAAACCTAATTTGGGTGTGCTGAGGTCAGTGGGGCCAATCGTTTTTTAGGTTAGCTCTTGTTTTTTAGATATACCGTTATCTTAAAAATGGAAGAGGTAGAACAACAAATATTCCCTTAACTCAAAACGGTTTTAAATATTGATAAACCGAAATTTGGCAATAAAATTATCTTTCAGTAGCTGTAAAAATCTTTTTAATCAATGTAGTAATTTAGAAACTAAAAATTTTTTTCGATGAAAAATTTTAAATTTTTCAAAAGTTCGAAATTTTTTCTTCTTTAAAACAGCATAAAAAATTCAAAAATAAAGTTATGCTAATAATTTTTCACACATTCATAACAAATAAAGTGTTAAATAAGAAAAGTTATAAATAACTAAAATCGGTGTACAACTTTCGAAGTTATTTACAAAAAATCAAAAATAGCAGTTTCAAACGGTCACCAGACGAAGCCTTAAAAATGAAAAAAAAAATTTTATGAAATGAAAGTAGTATTGAAGAAATATTTTGTTTGCTTACCAAAATAAATCAATTTTAACTGACGAAAGTAAAAAACAACTCACATATCGATACCGAAAGGCAGGACTGGTGATCAGTGCTGCTCCAACCGATACGCGTGATGTCAATTGTAAATGAAACAAAAAATTAGCAAAGAACTATATTTATATTTAAAATAAAATTTCCTTCAATTGGTCGTGATGTTGTTATTGGACATCACAATCTGTCTATGTGATGGTCCATATTTGCATTGACTCTGGGATATAATTGAGGTTAAAGATCGTTAACGTGCCGAATTGTGTTATCCTTTAACTCTTGAATTGCTCTCGGTTTACTAAAGTATAACTTTTATTTTAAATATCTCGAAAAAAAAAGACTAACGATGTCAAAATACAATTAAAATTGCCACAAAATGAGATAATACGGTCATTGAAAAAGCCATTGTTTCGTTGCATATGTCCCCAGTAGCACATTCCTGTTATAGCAACAGAACTTCCAAGTCTATATTCTCCATTTCTGGCGATAGTGAACACCGTTCAGGGTAAACGATTGGCCGACCTCATTTTTAAACAAATACGGCCTGATGGCGCTGCTAGCTCATAAGCCTCACCAGGCAGCAATTCCACCTTTTAATGAATTGTGTGTCTATTTTTTTGTGCAACGACTTGTCTGTCATGTTGGCGCAGCGCGAATTCCATCGCCGATTCCCCGACAGACCGGCAGCGACTGCATAAACACTGCTCAGCTTAACCCTTAATCTTGAAGAGTATGGGAGCACACGAGACGCTGCCAACAGTGTCCAGCCTCCGAGCTCCCGTTCTGCCTAAGATATCGAGCTGTCGCCAGAAACATCGATCAGACGCCATGCCTTGCAATTAGCCATCAGCTGGTTGTCCCAAAGGACGGTCAAAGACCTGTGCATGTTCCCGCACAAAATCCAGTCCGGACATCAGCTGTTGTATATCGAGCGTCAAACGCGTGTAATCTATGCCCAACCCATCCTCAATCCCAAGGACGAAGTGGACGATTTTTCAAGCAAAATCATTAGGAACGGTGACGCTCATTTCCACTTCAGCGGGTACGTGAACAAGCAAAACTTTAGCTTCTGGGGTATCGAAAATCCACGAACGGTGCACGAGGAGCCATTACATTCTCTCAAAGTGACTGCACGGTGCGCTGTCCAACGTGCTATGGGACCATGTTAACCGAGTGCTTTCTGTCGCAATTGAATGAATTAGATCTAGCGGATATGTGGTTCTAACAGAACGGAGCAATGACACACACTGCGTGGGCCACAACCGATATTCTAAGAGTCAAACAACATCGGATTGACCTCTTTTGAACGTGACATTTGTGTGGAGTATTTAAGATTCGGTTCTGCTAAATATATTAATTTAATTTATTTTTTATATTCTTTCAAATGCAGATTTTTTGAAGACACCAAACATATCGCTTCTCTCCATTTCTGCTACATAACTGGTTATTCAACCTAGTACTAGATTTTCCCTTTTTAAAATTAGCTTATACTATCAAACTTGAGTTAATAGTTCATACAAGATTAATAAGCGCGATAGTTTTTAAATAAAATATTTCGATCTTATTTATGCCACATATTTCATGTTTAATACGTGTTCATTTGGCAAATATCTATACAATATTTCTCAAATAATCATTCAATAAACATGAATTATTTCTTGTAAACAAGCTAGTCTACACTTAAAATCAAATAAACATGTATTAAATATATATTATTTTATACTTGTTGCAAATACTACTGCCAATATACATTGAATACCATATACAAAATTGTTAAAGAAAATCGCGTGGCAAACTGTAAACTCATTTCAAATCATTGAAGAACGAAACACACACACACACTCACACTCTTGCATGTAAAAAAATGTGACAAAACTTGGCAAGTGGGACAGTAAAGATACATACACAAAGCAGACGCATATTCCTGCACACACAATTGCTCCTAGAGGTAGGCTACAAAAAAAAATACATGAAAGACACTAACACAAATAAACGCAGACATAAAACTCTTACAGTTAACCTCTAGCTAAAAAACGTATTATTTTTTTTTCGTATTCAAGAAGAAACGACAACATCAACGAAATAAAAAGAATTTCTATTTAAATTTTCATACGCTGACTTCTCTCTCACCATCTTTGTGGCTCTTCTTCTTCTTAATTTTTTTCCAAGGAATCCCCTCAAATCTAATGTTAAAAACTGCAGGAAGTGTACGTGTACATGTGCACAAACTGTGCACATGTATTCTAGAGCTGGGGATCAGGCAACAAACATGAAAATCATAAATTTTAATGGACTTAGTGAGAGGTGGCAATGAAGTCTCTATGTATGTCTATGTCTGTATTATGTTTATGGTTAAATGCAAATTTAGGTTCAACTGCATGTTGCTGTGGCTGTGCTTGTTTGCACATGCATATGTAGGTACGCGAATGTGTGTACATTTAGTAGACAAGCTTTTGATTTAAACTTCTTTTTGCTGTTTTTTATATGTATTTTTTCAAATTATTTTCTTTTTCGTTTCATTTTTATATTCTTTTGTTTCATCATACGCAATTTTACGCTGCAATTGCATGCGTTTACTTTTCAATGGAGGGCAGAATGAAGAGAACTTTTACAAATTTATTAATTAAGGTGCAAAAATGAAGCTTTTTAAAAAATATTTGCTGTCTTTTTCAGCCGTCTATATGCCGACGACATTTCGTTGGTGCTAATCAACTCATCAGTAGACTTGAAATGTCGTCGGCATATAGACAGCTGAAAAACACAGCAAATATTTTTTTAAAAAAGGTTCATTCTGGGACCTAAATTAATACATTTCAATTGGCTCTTAAAGCAAATAAATAATTAAGTTCATACTTTTACAAATTTGTAATATTTAAATTAAAAAAATCAAAAAAAAAAAACAAAGAGTGCCATGTAATCGAACATAACGGAATCCAACACGCAATAGAATAACACCGGTATTCATAAAAAATAAAATGTTACTCAAATACATTTTAGAACAAATTTGATATGAAAAATTTGTTCTAAAATGTATTTCATCAATGTTTTATTTTTTATGAATACCGGTGTAAGAGTATTCTCCGATACGAGCATAAAACCAAGTCAAGCATAGCTGCTATTTTGATCCCGTTCTACAGCCCAGGCGCCGGGCTCATTGTGTCCGGATAATAGAAGCCGCAGCTTATTATTACTTCTTTTGCTATACCAGCTTTTGCTAAAGCGTTTTGAAAAGTATGATGTAACCATATACATACATACATATGCATGCAATCGAACCTTTTTGCCCGCCACTTCATATTACTTACTTTTTTTTCATGTACAGTATAAATTATTGTTAATTAGTTCTATGGGGCTTCAGTTCGATTTTACTTTCTCAGAATTGAAGAAGATTTTTTTTTTTTGATAAAAATGTAGTGATCAACATTTTTAAAGCGGTACATATCATGGCTGTTTCACGTCCACCACGACACTCATCAACACCCAAATCGCACCGAACCCAGGTCATAACTAATTGCATACTGCTTTTAAGCAGTAGCACTTATCCATTCTACTACCTGGGCTCTTCATTGCTGACTGGCTATATTTATTCCTATTGATTGCTGGCTTCATTTAGCTATCGATTTTTTTCCCACCGTGGCCACACTGACTGCCTGTCAGGCCACCCTACCAATTCAGCTATCGCAGCGACTAAGCAAACCCCCAAGAACGTAATACTCATTTTAGGCCATAACAGCACTAATCGTCCTTAATAATCCCGATTGGGTTGTCTTTGGGTACTCTTGTGTGTTATCCATATTTAAGTTTTTAAATATGCTTCATACAGAAAACAAATGAAACCCCCTAAATCTAGTACAAGTTTGTCTTAATGTGTAGAAAAAAGTTCAGTAAATAACAAGTTCATAGTGGAATGTACTAATATGTTATTTTGTATTAAATTCTGACTCCCACAGCAAGACTTCTGTGCTATCGTGCAAGTGGCTTAAACGATTTTACTTCGCAGACGTAGGGAGCCCATTATATGGGGCACCCTTTAGATTTGAGCTTTTTGTTGTTCTAATATTTAGTATTGTAGCGGCCAGGCCACTATACATCGACCAAAAGCTTCAAGTCACCGGTTCAAAAGTTACAGCTAATTTTCAAACTAAAGCGTTCCCTCTTGCACAGCAATAAAAAGCTCGTTCTATATTTAAGTTTGCTCTACTTGCTTTTAGTGCTAAGCGTACTTGTAAATTTAAGTACGCTTAACACACTACTGAATAGGTATTATCAGAGAGAAACAATCCTATTATGGCTTAAAATGAGTAGACATTTAGCAGGGTGGACCACTAGTTGTTTCGAAGTTGTCGCTTTAGAAACATGAGCCCCTGAGTTCAAAGACGGGTGCTGACGAGAAAGTGTGGCGTCTTCGAAACAACTAGTTGTCCACCCTGCTAAATGTCTTTGATGTTTTCTTTGTCTAATTTTATTAATATCAATCACAAAGATAATATAGAAAAAACTTGAGCTTGATAAACTTAATACAGAAATAACTCTTGTTTTTATTTGATTGGTTGGGCTGATGGCCTTTGCAGCTAATGCCCCCCCTTTTATGTACATTTAGTCTAGAAATTAATTTCTTGGCTAAATTGAATAATAATAATAATAATATTTGATTGGGTCTTGTCAATAGATGCAATCATATTGATTTGTTTTTCTTCCATCTCATAAGCACGCAGTTTTATTTACAACTGGTTGTCTATTTAATTATGTAAACTCATATGTATGTATGAATAATTACAAAGTTTTAACATTACGTCCTGGCCAGCGATTACTCTCGGTAGTGGAACAGTTTTTGCTACTGTTTGAATATAAAAACTTTATGCTTTTTATGTGAAATGAAATTCAGAAAAATTTTGAATAAAAGGGAAAAAAAAAAGCCCACTGCTGTTTTTCAAAAATTTAAGACGCAGATTCTCTATTTTGGTGCATTTTGAATTTTCCAAGTTGGGAACAACACATTTTGTGCGAAAATAAATTCTGGTTCTAAAATAAAGTAAATCAGGATTGAGGATATTCTTATTAAAAATATAATATATATTGATCAGTTTGGATGCAAAAATACCTCTTTGATTGCTCTCTGTTGTTTTTTTTTATAATGTTATTAATGCCAGTCAACTTGCCAATGCACTAGAAAAACCTTAAAGAAAGGCTTTACTACTTATTTTGTTACTTTTAGGAAAATAATGAGAATCAAGAAATAAACAAACTTTCAATACAAAAAAAAATCAGTCAAGTTCAGTCTGTGGAATGGCATATTGTATAAGTTTCATCTCTCTGTCTCTTACAGCTTGAGAGTTATGTTTAATTGTTACCTTACGTTGTACGGGGACACCTAGTAGTTTTCGACTTGTTGCTGTTATTTTTGTCATTTGTTGTTGTAAGGCATCTCGAAATATATACACTATGTGAATTTCGGCTCTCTATCTCTTGCGGCTTGAGAGGCATAGCTAATTGTTACATTACATTGTAGGGGGACACCTCGTAGTTTTTGACTTTTTGATGTTTTTAGTATTTGTTGTTGTAGCGGCAAGGTACAACAACATCCTGTGAAAATCTCAGCTCTCTAGCTCTTACCGCTTCTGTAAGAGTGGACACTGTGACGGACGGACGGACGCATGGACGTAAAAGTCTCGGTAATAGGGTTCCGTTTCACACTGATGTGTGATGTGTGTTGGCTCTTATAACAAACATTTAATTCATATATGGATCTTTTATTAATACCATGTGAAAATTCCTTAAACTGACATGAGAGCCACAAATTCTCGAGATTTCCAAATATGGGAAAACTTGGCTCGAAGGTCTTTTTCAAACTCTTCTCGCAATAACAAAAGTTTTTGCTCAAAACATGAAATGGGCGAAAGAAGGACTGCAACAGTGTCTGAAGGGATTGAGAAGGATGTTGAAAGTTTTGGTTGGAGTGACGATGGATGTCAGGCCAGAGATGGGAAGTTGAAAAAGTGCATGTGCAGTAGATAGTTGCGACAAAAAAAATGCACATAAATTTTTGTATCAACGATAAACTAAAGAACGAACCAACACCGAAAAAAATTATTTTTTAACAACAGCAACAACAAAACAAAACAAACTTTGATGTGCGTGCACATGTACACACGCAGTAGATACATACATACATCCATACATATATAGTTGCATAAATGCATATAAATTGTGTAGATATGGCAGTAAAACACAATGTGTGTTAAATGTCAAAACATATGTATGTATGTATGTGTGTAAGCCTGTGCAGGTTTGTTGGTTTGCAAGTGTCAATATGTTACATGCGTGTGAGTTTGTATGTTTATGTGTCAGAGTTTTGGATTATTGTGTGCAAGTGTGTTAGTCTGCTGCACAAAATGTTGTCGTTTCAACCCTATTTTTTATATTAATCCAACAAACATAAAATGCGTTTTCATTTTATGCGTTCGAAAAGTACAAACAAAAAATGTTTGCATTTTTAAACAAAAAAATTCTGGAAAATGAACAAACCAACAAACAGCCAGAATATAAAAGTTTGAGTTTACAAGTCTTTAGAGGACATTAACCTTTTTAATGGTGCATCGCATACAAACGTGGGCCATAACAAAATTTTCGCTCACGCTCACGCTTACACTTGCACGCACACACACACACACAGACACACTCGTTTCGTTTTCAAATAAAGTAGTTTAGTAAGTTACAAACATAAACAGCAAGTTTTTGTTGCGTTTGAAACAAAAGCTGTTTGAATTTTTGTGACTTTAAGTAGCAGACGTTTTCGTTCTGGATGGAACTCACACCAATTTTGCTTGGCACATTTTTAGGAGCTTAGCTGTGCTATTGTTTTTAGCTTGAGGCAAAATTTTTGCGTTCATTTTGCACTGAACTCTACTTTTTCGCGCAAAATTTGATTTGAAAACACAGTGTTTTGCTTGACACCAGACCCTCTAAATGGCTTTGTTTTTAGTGAAGAAAATACCACTCAATTGCTGTGCAGTACGCATGTGAGCTTTTGCTTTCACCTAAGTTTTTTTTATTGAATTTAGTTGTGTCTTTTTATACCCTGAAATCATTTTCTACCATCTGATGCAAATAACACGAAGAACATTTCATAAACTCCACTCGCACTGGGGCAAATTTTCCTTAGCAAAGACAAACAGCCATGGTCTATTGAACACAAGCTTTGTGTAGCATAGAAATAGATTCCGGGTGCTTATTCAAAGGACTCTCGGCTTACTTAGTTACTTAATTTAAGTAATGTTAAAAGAAGTTCCAGAGCTATATCGGTCTAGAACTGTTATACTTAAAACTGTGTTGCTGAACTTTGTTTTGCGTCCTTAGCAATATTAAATAGTATTTTTAAAAAGTTTATATTAATATTGAGCACATACCAACAAGTTTACACTTCATTTACAGAATTTTTTAATTACTCTGCCAAGATTCAAATTTTAGAGCCTCACATTTCTTAGGTCAACCAATATCTAGCAATCTAGCGTACAAAAATCATTTTCTTTATGGATACCGGTTTTAAAGACGTCTCAATAAATAATTATTTGAAAGTGAATACCAGGGAATCTCAGAAACCAAAAAAAATAAATCAACATGCACATGAACAAAATGAGAATCAGAAATGTTCAAACAAAAGGTAGCAAAGGAAAGTAAAAGAAATCTTTGCTGTGTTAAAGGTTTGTTTGATTTTTTCTGATTCTCATTTTGTTCATGGGAATTATGGAATAAGTAGTTAAGTTTCAAACAAACTTTTAAGAATTTTTCAAGTCTACTGATGAGTTGATTACCACCAACGAAATGTAGGCAGCTGAAAAAGACAGCAAATATTTTTAAAAAGGTTCATTTTTGGACCTAAATTAATACTAAAGCAAAATGTTAGTTCGGCTAGAAATTGCTAATATTTGCGCCATAAAACAGCCAATCTCAAATTTAACATCTAAATATTTATTTAAGATTCATATATCGCAAAATTTGCCACATATAAATGTTCATATTATAAACGTAAACAAGGAGCACATAAGAATGAAAAGGAAATTCAAATAAAGAGGTTCGTTCCAAGAATGATTTTTCTCATTGCACAAACGAAACTGCTCCTTCGTATAGTGAAGAACATTTAATAGAGTCCTTTCATTATATGCTTTTCTCTTAGTGTATGTATATTGAACGAAACTAAGATTACAATTAAATCAAAGGAGTCACCTTATGATAATTTCACGAAAATGTGGTGACTCAGGTATAATAAAATATAGCTTCTTTGACTACCAGCATAATTTTCATACCTCCTTTTCGTCTGGTTTTTTAGGCTTCTAGTGTGTGCGTCTAAGTGCGTCATTGCCAGTTTCACCACTTTTACGAACATACCCAGTAAAAACAGTACCGGTCAAATAACGCGTTAAATAACAAGTACTCATAACCAAAGTATAGGTAAGAAATTCTAAAACTTTCAGTTATTTTGTACAGGCCTTTGGGAAAAAACTAACGTATTCTCTTCTGGACGTGTGAACTGATATCTCTTTCTTTTACATTAGTGTGTAGAACAGAGAACATTATAGTGCTCTCGCTCGCACACGTCAGTACTAACGTGTATATAACCGGTTAGTTAACGGTAGCGATAACCGGTAGTATTATGCTATAAATAACTTGTTAGTTAACCATTACTAATATTGGTTAGTGCTACTGAATACTACCAGTTATTGTATTCCTAAAAAATTGGATATTGCTACTGTATTAAGAAAAGCTCGTTTTTATTATGTTTCTAATTCATTTTATTTTAGGAAAAAAAACAATATCTAAAAAAAATACATACTTATGTATATTAAATATAATAAAAGCCATTAATTCAAACTATTGAAAATCTAATAAAACTAAAAAAAGCGGACGGACAACTCTCCACACTTTCCGCTCTATCAATAATTGCAAATTTATTTATATTTTTGTATAGTTCCACTTTTCTTTTAAATTCTTTTTTTTCACGAGCGTCTTCAATTTTTTTTTTATGACAGTTGTTTGCCGTTCACATTCATTAGTGCTGCCATCTCAAATGATGAAAAGAGTAAGGTATAGCACTATTCTTTAATCAAAAAAGCTGTTTCTTTCCAACTTAAGGTGCTTATGGAATATAAGTGTGCGTATGTATATGTTGAAATTTTAAAATCTTTCAATGTATTGGTATATCGGTTAGGCAGGTTTTACTGGGTACTCAGGCTGTTTTGTCAATAGTGTCCACCTGATTTTACAACAAAATCTTTCGAGTGATAAGGCTCTCATAATGAGAATAAAAACTAATTATAACAATTTTTTTAATCACAATCACACACTTTTTTACACATTACTAAAGGATATAAAAGATTCGGCGTGGCCAGATTTCTTATGATACAGTTTTTATGACGAGGTTTTTAAAAGTTTTCCCTGTGGAAATGGTTTTTGAAAGTACATTTTTCAAACTTATTTTGTTTCAATTACACCATTTTTTGAAGACTGGATGTTTACAAATATTTTCAGATAACACAACCCTGTTTTACACGCGAAATACATTTACATACATGTACATATGTATGTATGTATATATATGCAGCATATGTACATAGTAGGCTGTGCAAGCAAGAAACTGGCGCCTCATTTTCTTACCCTTGTTTGTGTGTTTGCAAACATTTCTATTTTGCCAACATTTTCAAAACAATTGCTATAAAAAAAAATAGTTTATTTCATTATTTTCTAAATGTTGAATGACTTTTTACTTTGCTACATTTAGTTGGCCAAACCTGTACGCACATACGCATGCAACGACGACATGTAGAGGAAACGAAGGAAAATTTAGAAAACAAAGTCAAAAACAAAAACGAAATACACGTTGTTGTGTCACGTAAGTTTAAACGTCATATCGACAGCTTAACGTCCTAAATAATAAGCACACACGTACACAACTGGTGTTCACACACATGAGCATGTTTATGCATGTTTAGTTGTGCAAATGTGTGCTCGTGCAAGTCTTAGCACATGTGTTTAGTTTGCTTCCAAATAAAAGGGAAGTACATTTGTTTCTAAAAAGTTGAGGCAACAACAAAAAACTGAAATAGTATTGAAAAAAGGGAACAAAAACCTTGGTATTTCGCAGCGGTTTCTGTGCCCTGCTCTTCAGTTGTTGTTTTTCGTTTATTTAGGTGGCCGTCAGGCTGCAGGTGTGTTGGCAACCTGATTTAAACATGCACTTCTATTATTTACAAGTACTGGTGCCTATTTAAAGTATACTGTACAGTAAAACTCGCATATTGGCTGATAGCAGACAATTATACAAATAGTTTTACTCACAGTTTTTCTTATGCACATGCCTATGACGTTAAGAGCAACTATTCCTCCAAATAGCATGAGAAATTATTCCAACAGGACAAGAAATTATAGAGGCCCCCATAGTCAATTGGATTATAGAAACAAAAAATTAATTTTTTATAGGAATAACCCATCGGAGAGAACTAAGTTTTAGTTTTTATTTTAACGTTTTGTAAATGCTCTCTTTTAGAGATACATTTTCCATTTGGGGCCGTTTTCCCGACTTGCAGATAAATTTGTCTCTAATGAAAGCTATTTTAGCAGAGCTGATGCTTTTGAAAGGTTTATGAATTTTTTTCAAATAAACTTATTCAATCTTTGAACGCTTTCAATTTGATATAGCA
Source organism: Sturmia bella (assembly GCA_963662145.1). Lineage (NCBI taxonomy): Eukaryota > Metazoa > Arthropoda > Insecta > Diptera > Tachinidae > Sturmia > Sturmia bella. The sequence goes on from OY759168.1 coordinate 71,915,977, forward strand.
AAGAGATAACGTTACGTAACGAAACTCTGAGAATGTGTTCAAGAAAATCAGCATGAGAGTTGATGTGCAAAAATACTGTTACGTTTTAATTTTAAAAACTCAGCAAAGCGAGCTCCTTTCTCAGTTTGGTGATAGAAATCCAAGTTTTAAATCCAGTCTCAGACAGCTCATAAAGGGTGTTTTTTTTTTCAATGTATAGAACTTTCAGTTGCAATAAAACAACGCTGGATTATTCGATTGACACGAATTTTATTTATCCGAAAAATAATCTTGTGGCATTACATTTTAAATATGATTTCTGGCATATAACCGCCATGGCTGGCGCGTCTGCAGTCCAATCTGGACGTCCACTTTTCGATGACTTTTTCCAACATTTGTGGCCATATATCGGCAATAACACGGCGAATGTTGACCAAATGGTCAATGGACCAATGACTTAACATAGCTCCACAGAAAGTTGGCTAGCGGTGTTAAATCACAAGATCTTGGAGGCCAATTCACAGGTTCAAAACGTGAAATTAGGCGGTCACCAAACGTGTCTTTCAATAAATCGATTGTGGCATGAACTGTGTGACATGTTGCGTCGTCTTGTTGAAACCATATCTCCTGGACATCATGGTTATTCAATTCAGCAATGAAAAAGTTAGTAATAATGGCTCTATACCGTTCACCATTGACTGTAACGTTTTGGCCATCATCGTTTTTGAAGAAATACGGACCAGTGATTCCACCACCCCATAAAGCGCACCAAATAGTCAGTTTTTCTGGATGTAACAGTGTTTCGACATACACTTGAGGATTAGCTCCAAACTCGAAATGCGGCACTTTTGTTTGTTGACGCAGCCATTCAACCAGAAGTGCGCTCCATCGCTAAACAAAATTCGCTTATGAAAATCGGAAATCTCGTTTTGCACTAAAATTGCACTATTTGCAAGCGTTGTTCAGGCGTCAGTCTATTCATGATGAATTGCCAAACCAAACTAAGAATAAATCACTTGACAGCTGTTAAATCGGTCGCCATCTGGAACAGTAATGCCAACTTAAAGTTTTATACATCGAATAAAAACACCCTTTATATGTACACACACACACACACACACACACGCGCACGCACTAATGCCAGCAAACCCAACTAAAGCGGGTCAAACTGAAAGGAAGCAGAGGTGAAAACGCACTAAAGTTTTGAAATCGTTTGAAATGCGTGCCTGTCAAAGTGCGTGTATTTTCTTTTGTCCTTAGAGCTGAGTACGTGTATGTGACGATGATGATCCTAAGAACACACATACACAAACATAAGCGCCTAGGAATTTTTTTGGTGCGTAAAATTATATTTCTTTTTTTTTTCTTTGTTGCAATTGCATAAGAATTTATTCTTTGAAAAGGAATGAAAATTAATTTCAGTTTTATGTTTAATTTCATGTTATTTCAAGTTTTGTGTGTTTAAAGTTTCAGTTGTTAATTTTAGAAGTGGAATGCAATCAAATAGCACAATTTGCATATTTATTGCTGATTGGGGTTTGTAGAATAGCTTTGCCGTCTACTAAGTAATATTGGCATTTCTGTTTTTTTTTTTTTTTTTTAATTTAAATTGCAGGAAATATTAAAATTTTTTTAAAAAATCCATTCTGTTCACGTACCAGGACAATTAGGGCATGAAAAATTTGTATTAAGTATTGCAACCAAGGTTGATAAAATAGGTAAATTAAGAAGTTTGGCACTACATATTTCCCATTGATTGATATATTTTTTGGGCACGCGTTGATGTCCTTTTTGTGCGAAGCTGTGAAAAATAAGAGACAACTAAAATCAAATGAAATGAAAGACGTTTTTATTTGAAGTTTCAGTTTTTCATTTTAATGAAAATTAATTAAATTTTTTTTAGATCACTGCTAAATGAAAGTAAGCTTCAGACTACTATAGACAAGAAAAGGTCGCCTTTACGAACAAAACCACCTGGAGTTGTTTTTAACCTATTTAGCAACAGCTTTGATCACACAAATATCACTTAATTTTAGATTTTACCCAATAGTAAAAGTATTTTAATGTAATTTTTTTGTTTTTTTATTAATAACTATTATTAATCAGAATTTTCTTTAAAATTTAGCTTTTATAGCGTTCGCTCTTTTATTTACTTATTAATACAATCTTACATTAATACATATGTATATGTGAGTGTTTACATGTAAACACACCCTTTGAGAGTCATCTCATTAGAGATGTGGGATTTCATTATATCAGGACGAAAAATAGGCCTTACAAATGTTGTTTCTGTCCTTTTCAGACGTCCATGTACCGCTGACATTTTGTTGATGCTAATCAACTCATCAGTAGGCTCGAAAAATTCTTAAAAGAATTTTTGAAACTTGACTACTTATTCTATAACTCTCATGAACAAAATGAGAACATACTGTGATATTAAGATTAAGTTTGACCATCGATTTATTGTTGTGTTTGTTCCAATCTTAATTATTTATTTATTTTTAAAAATTTTGTGTCGTGATGTCCAGTTTTTTGGAATAAGATAAATAATATGAGAAAAACATATAATCATTAAAATAAACATACTCCTGAAGATGTTCGAAAAAAGCGAACGAAACGTCGAGTAAAAATTATGAAATTTGTTTTTATTTTATTATAAATTGAAACAAAGGTTTGACCATTACCAGCCAGTAGGAAACCCCTATTGAAAGAAATATTTTTTTCGTTTTGCAACTCTTTTAGTATTTTTTTCATATTTGAATATTCCAAAAAAAATTTTTATTTTTTGACACTTTCAAAAATTCAAATCGTATTAACCGATGATAACTTATTGTATAGAAGGTTGCAAAGAAAAGTAAACGAGTTGCAAAATAAAAAAAAAATTTTAAACAAATTTCAAAATATATTCTTCTTTTTTTAAAAGGTGGTAATTTAATTCAACGCTGCTGCTTTTTAAGCCATGTTGCTATTTTGTCAATTTTCAAATAGGGTTGTATTTTATTTAGACAGTTCTGTTAAATTTAGTTACCGAAGCTCGTGGTTCGTTTCCTGGCTAAGACTAGTAGCAAACACACTGCATGAAATAGTTTCAAAACTAAACTTGTAGTTCATATATGTACATGACAATTTAAAGTTATTTTTCTGTAGTATTCTGTACTTAAAAGCAAATTTTGCTTAATTATTTCCAGGCTTAGAACGGGTCGCTGAGGAACTAATGGGGCGCAGGAAATGGAAGCAATATCAAGAAACATTAATGCGAACCCACTTAAATTCCGACCAATTTGTTGCATCAATCGAAGACAACAATATCGAACTGAAGAAAGAGCTGGATAAATTTGAAAGCGGTGAATTAATAGAGATCAGTAAAACTAGAAATCACGCAGAGAGCCACCAGAAAGACATAGAGAAACATAAGACAACACAACAGCAAGAAGAGCAAGATCATAAGAAACAAATACAAGCTGATAATCAATATATTTTACAAGAAGGCGACAGCAAAGAGAAGAAAGAAAACAACAACAACACAGGTAATAATAATTTTTATTTTAAGCATTTCAACAGAAAGCATAAAATTATTGAACATTAAATAATTTCCTTAAAATAACCAAATTTAGCATCACAAAACGCAAGTCAAGAAGTTATCAACAGTAACAATAATAATATAAATAAATTGTTATTTGTAAACGTTCATAAATATAATTCAACAGACAACAACATCACAGTTAAAAAATCAACAACATCATCACTAAAAAGCCCATCGGAATCACCATCACCACCACCGGATCCCATCGACTGGAAACCGAATGATAAGTGTAATTTTTGTGTTAACGGTAAATTACTCACAGTGAACGCTAAGGGAGAATTAGTGGCCGAATCTGGCCCAACTGGGTCTGAAGCGGACCACATACCTAGAGTGAGTATAAAAAAAACTTTGTTTTCAAATTTCAGACCACCCTGCACGTCAAAAAAAAAATCAAAAATTGCCCTCTGTAGTCTTTAAATGCTCTTCAGCAGATTAGAAAATTTAAAAAGACAAAATTTGCCACAAAACTTTAGACTCCGTATTTCTAAGAATTCTTAAATTGATTGTGTCGCCGATGGTTTTGTCTGACTTAGGATTTTGTTTGTCCCCTTTTGCCAAAAAAACGGGACCACAACTTTCTTGCTTACCGTTATTATCGTTATATAGGCAACTGAGAATGCACATACCTACGAATACATCAACATAAGCCAACAAAAAGAAATAAAATATTGAAACCATGCAACTTCTCGATAAAGGGTAACCCTGGTCTACGCTTTAGTTTTTCAACTTTTTATTATTTTTAATAGGTGTTGTTGTAGAGGCCAGACAACTACATGCATCGTGTATATTTAAAGCGTCTATCTCATACGCTTTCAACTTTATAGCCAGTTTTCAAAATAAAGGGTGTCCCCGTGTATGAACGCCAATTAAATTTAACTGTCTTCAACTTTTGGTATTTGTTGTTCTAGAGGCCTGCGAACTACACACACTGTAAAAATTTTAACTATCTATCTCTTACATTTCAAAAACGAAAGTTAATTTTCAAATTAAAGGGTGCCCTTGTACAAAGAGCGACATTTAAATGTCCACGTTATGCCATATTTGGGAGTTGCTCCTGCTAACTGCATAGACTGTGCAATTTTCAAGTCTCTATCACTATTCACTGCTCAAAAGTTACAGCTAATTTCAGCTTCATGTATGGGAGCACCCTTTAGTTCTAAATTTTTCTGTTGTTTTTGGTATTTGTTGCTGTAGACTCTATGCAACCACATATCAGATGCAAATTTCAAGTCTCTATCTTTCACGATTCAAAAGTTACAGCTATATTTGCTAATTTTCACAGTTTCTTGTATGGGGACCCCCTTTAGCTCTTAACTTTTTGTTTTTTATTTTTTATTGCTTATTAATTTAGAAGCCGCGTGACCCTGTGAAAATTTCAATTCTTTAGCTTTTACCGTTTGGGAGCTTGAGGACTGTGCCGGATGGACGGATCAACAGTGATGTCTCACGAAAGGGTTCCACTTTCATTCTCTGGGTGCAGAACCCTGTCAGCACAGGTCGCAGTTTGTATGGGGACCTCCTTACGTTTTTAGCTTTTTGTTGTCTTTAGTATTTGTTATTGGAGAGGCCTGCCAACTACATACATATGTATACTGTGTAAATTCCAAGTCTCTATCTTTTACGGCTTCAAAGCTATAGCTAATTTTCCAATTAACGGGTGTACCCATGTATAGCGCAACATTTACATTTTCACGTTTTGATATTTTTGTGTAGGCCTGGTAGCTGCACATACACTGCAAATTTTAAGTCTCTATCTCTTACGGTTCAAAAGTTACAGCTAATTTCAGTTTCTTGTATGGGAGCACCCCTTGGTTCCTAACTTTTTGATATTTTTGCTATTTGCTGCTATAGAACCTATGCAACCATATATCTCATGAAAATATCAGCTCTCTAGCTCTAAAAGTTACAGCTAATTCAGCTAATTTTTACAATTTCTTGTGTGGGAGCACCCTTTAGTTTCTAACTTTTTGTTGTTTTTAGTATTTGTTGCACATCTACTGTAAAAATTTTAGCCCTATAAACAGGGTAAACAAGAGCAGCTTTTCGTCTGCTAAGTGAAATGGGTTAAGTATATTGTATAGTAGTATGGAGCTCTTGCTATGCAAATCAGTTCCATACTTTGTTGAAGTTGTTTATGCACACTTCTATATAATTTTAATTTGTTTTAAAAACTTGCCCAACTAAACTAGCATACAATAAAATAGTGGTCACGTTTTTTGCGACAAACATAATGCATAATTTCGCGCCTGAAAAATTGACGAAAAATAAAGAAACAACTCGCATTTACATTTACAATGTTAGTAAGAATTTCTTTCCTCCAAACTTATAAATTTTTTAATTTTTTTTTTTTTCTTTATCAGTTGGATTGCGAAAGTGATTCAAACGAGTCTGCATCCATTGCTGCTGCCGCCAGTACGAATGGTAATTTACCATTAATGACTGGCGCCGGGCCATTAACGGACAACAATCGAGTAACGCTGAACAAGTTACTAACGCAAAAAATGGCTTCTATGGATTCAGTGGCAGCACAATTTGCCGCCATACAATCTATACTACCAAGTGAGTGGAAAAAGCAGCACCATTCGAAAAATAAGTGAATTAATCTACATACATATGTATATGTTTTTTTTAATGTTGCAGATTTCAATTGGATGAATCAGCAACAGCAGCAATCTCAACCAGATTCGGTTACACCAACTACCTCAGATACATCAGCCGCCGCAATAAGTCCCTCTCTAAAGGATTCACCAAGTCCCAGTGATGCTACCGGTGAACAGCCTTTAGATTTAAGTTCCAAGCCGTCTCCTAATTCATCCATTAGCGGTGATTTGAAGAGCGTAAGGTAAGCCAGCGTTTTTTTGTCTCAAATATAATAAATGGTTTTTCTAGCAAAGACTACGTTCTTTTTTAAAGCTTCCAAAGCTTTCAGAATCTGCTTATGTGCTTCCAACATTAAATGATATTGAAAGAATTCCCCTTTATCAAAAGAGAAAAAAAAAGAACTCGATTGCAAGTAATTTCTTTCAAATTCGTCTGTACACACCACCACTAACAACAACAACATGTAACATTAACACAGCAATTAAAAGTTACGAAAATAATGCAACAACATGTCGCGACAACATTGAAATTTTTCATATAAATTTTTAAGCAAAAAATAACGTATTTTTGTTTTCCTTTTTGTTGCAAGGTATATTTTCAGACTTTTGGGAAATGCAATAACAGCAACGACAACAATTAAGTAAAAGATGCACTCTCTTGTGTCGTTGGGTTATTATTTTCGTGGTGGCGTGAGTTGGGTGGCCGGTCACATTGAAAAAGTGTTGCAAGCATAACACAAGTACTTAGATACAAAAAAAAAACACACAAAAAACAACAAAAATAAAGCAGACGAAGGTGTTATTAAAAAATATACATTAAACATGACAAAAATAAACAATTTTTGCGAAATACGAAACGAAAAAATATAAAATGTATAAAAAATGCCTTCCCAAATAAAAAAAAAAAAAAAAAAAAAAAAAACAAATAAGGGAGAACTGTAGAAAGAGCTGCAGTTGGAGGGGGAGTTCAAAAGCAATTTATAATAGACTAGACTTGAACATGAATAGGTGCTTAAAAACAACAGCAACAAGAATAACAACATGCATCATCAACTGCACTGCACTGCAGCAGTGCTAAACAATTGAAATGTTGTTGTTTTTTAGAACGTACACAAATTTCAAAAATACATGTATGTATGTATATGGAGGGCCCAAAACACAAAGAAAAAAACAAAAACACATGAAATTTAGGACCTAAAATGTTAAAAGCTTTTTTAACACATCCAACAACAAAGGCAACTACTCATGTGCATGTGCAGATAAATGTGCATTTGAAAAATTCATGCTCTATCATTGCTTGCACTCACACCCAAATTATCACTAAAGTATGTATGTATGTACACGATGGGGCTGTTTAAAGCAAATGCAAAAAAAAAAAAGTAATTATAAATGAAAAATTAAAAAAAAATCAAATCGTGACATTAAATTAAAATATGTTGCAATAAATTAGCAATATAAACAAGTCTTTTATTGTATACAATATGCATACATATGTAAGTGTATATGTAGTTTGGAAATTCTGAGTCCATCCACTCACACATGTACATATGTACAGTATAATGCATTGAAAAGTCGCTTTCCTCTCGTTTTCTTCTTTTTCTAAGCAGCTATTTTGGACTCAACCTAACTTTTTTTAAAGAATGCAAATGTACATATGTATGTATAATTGTACATGTTGTGCTTAAAAAGACAAATTTTTTTTCATTATAATTCATTCTGTACAAATTCGTTCGATTTCTTTAATAAGAAATCGAAGCAAATGAAAATTAAAGCAAAATGGTGGAAGATCACCGATTTGCTAGAGCCTAATAATGAAATGAATTATAGGGCTGGGATTTGCCAAGTGTTATAACAAACTTACGTGTGGGAAGAATGTTCTAAATGATTAAAACGCTGAGTTGGTTTTCTTGCTGAGATTAACTTACATGAATGTTTATTGGGGAAATCAAATGGGGTTGACTGAAGCTCTTGGTGTTGATTCGTCCTTCTGGAGGTTTCGTACGCTAATGCCAATTATAAATTCAAAAAGGAGCAATCAAACCAACAAATTCGTTCAATTTGGCTAATCGCCATAAAACAATTCACAATATGTGTGGACATTTGCAGAGTCGGAACTACTTCACTATTACTACCGCTCATTGCTAATTTATATATGTAATATAATATTCAATATATTTATAATTTCAATATACATACATACATATTTATAATTTCAAAAATAAAAGTTAAGTTAAAAGGGATTTCAAGGGAATTCAATGTTTCACAATTGTTCAAAAATGTTCCTTTCGATAATGTTCACGTTTAAACACTTCTTTATGGTTGTGAAATTTACGCTAATTGTGATAGTGAAGATCAACGGAAATTATAGATATCATATATGTATATAATAGCACGTTATGTCTTTCTAAAAGAGCGTAATAATCATATTTCGTACCTTTCTTACCAGATATTTCAAATTGAATTTGCAAATCTATTGAAAGTTAAGTGTTTATTGATTTTACATAACATTATCACGTCTGATCAGCCAAATTCCTTGTATGCCAGTATTCTGGACGTGGAAGGAAGATTATTCAACTTAGATATAAAACTCTTTTGTCACATAGACAATTTTTTGTCTGCAACATAATGCTAGGAACGAACGACAAATCTCGCTCAACACGACGAATACGCCGGTTAAAATTCGCTGTGTAAATTCGTCGTATGAAGTACAATAACGACGAAAAACAACAACATCTGGGGCCAAATTCTGGCACTCGTGATTGAAAGATTTCGTTATAGAATGCTGTGTGTTTGTTGCTCATCTTGTTTTTGCTCTACATTGTTTTTATTATCCAGTATATTCGATCACGAATGCTAGAATCCGGCCCCTGTTATAATTGATAATGTTGTTTATTGTTGGTTTAAATATAAAAAAAAATAAATGAATGAATGAATTTCAAATTTTGTAAAAATAATTAAAATAATGTACACCATGTTAATTATGGTAAAAGCCTTGAAGTTTAACATTTTCAATTATAATTTCACTTGTATCCATTTTCTCAGTTTTTTTACTTTATCTTATTATAGTTGAACAGCTGATGGGGTGACCATATTAAAAAAAATTGGTTGCTAAAAAATTTAGCATTACCAAAAACAAAAAATTAAACACTACAAACCTGTTTTTAACTGTTTTTGCTAAAACACTTGAAAACTAAAACCAAAATGGCCACATGGTACTGAAGTGGCCGTCATTCACCGGCGTAAGAAATAGAAATAAATCTATGTATTTCAAGTGCGCCGCTTACAACGAATTACGACCGACGCAGTGACTGTGTGCATTTTCATATACAACAATGTGTTTTATTTTTGACGGCGAATATTTGCGCGCAAAAAATTCGTCCCAGTTGTGTTCCTAGCATAGATCTCTGGAATTTGTTACTGCACAATAATATTCAGACCGTCGACAATGTAAACACGTTAAAAAAAAGAGTTATACAAATTGTTTTCATGTTTGTAGATTAGTTCATGAATTATTATCAAGTTCAAATTTAATATTTTCTTTCTTTTTATGTTGTCATATATTGATCTATAAAACGTTTCATTATTTTCTAATTTAAAATCGTGCGCTTAAAGCTAGGTATAAACGATTGTAAGATCTTACAATATTGTCAGAAAATGTATAGAATATGTTTAACCAATCGTGAGAACTTACCATTTCTTCCTGACAATATTGTAAGCAAAAGCATTGACAGGCCACCATCCTAACAATTAATTGTCAGTTATCTGGCAATCGTCTGAACACTTTGGCATCATCATTGCTAGTACATTGTCAGAGTAATGACAAAAAATATTAAAGAAAAATGTGTGTGTACGAAATGGAGAGAATAAACAAGAGAATAGTAAAAATGTGAGTACGAGAGGTAAAATGTTGCAGAAAAGAGAATAAAAAAATTAAAAACATGGTTATTAAGCGAGAAAAATAAAGAATGAATAATGGCATGTGTGTGTGTGTGTGTGTGTGTGTGTGATAATGACAATTGGCTGACAGTTTTTGATACGTAGAAGATCTTACATGCGTGTAAGCTGACAATTTTCTTTGGTAGCTAAATTTATTGTCAGACAATTGTCTGGCAATGAAATTGTAAGATTTTCTTGCAATTGTCTGAACTGAGAATTTTCTTAAAGCTGACAATTTTGTATTTCGAGTAGATTGTCAGTACGTTGTTAGGTCCTACAATATTGTAAGATACGAAGCTTAACTTTAAGCAATTAATTAATTAATTCAATTGCTTTATTTCTCTCTTTTGTATTTCATTCTGTTTATGTTTCTGATTTATTAACCAACACTCTCATTTCTAAGATAGTTATCAAAACTAAATAAACTAATCCTAAGAATAATGTTTCATGAAAAGCAGACTATACTACAAAACCTTTTTAAAAACACTTTTTAGCAGCTACTTTATTCAAAAGTACAAGATTCTTTTTAAAAAATTTTGATAAGAAGAAGAACTCTTTAAAGGGTACAAAAGGTGGAATAATTATTTTTTTTAATATTATTAAAAAAAATTTATGAGATGAAAGGAATTTAAAATAAATTTTTTTAAAAGTATTTTTTTAATAAGTATTTATTTGGAAAAAAAAATTTTAGGAGAGACTTTTTGAAGAAGTACCTTTTAGAAAGTTCTTATACAAAAAGTACTTCTTTGAAAAATATTTGCTGTCTTTTTCAGCTGTCTATATGTCAACGACATTTCGTTGGTGCTAATCAACTCATCAGTAGACTTAAAAATTCCACCGAAATATCGTCGGCATAGACAGATGAAAAAGACGCAAATATTTTTTGAAAAGGTTACTTTTTGGACCTAAATTAATGCATTTCATTGGCTCTTAAAGCAAATAAATAATTAAGTTCATTTCAAAAAGTACTTCTTTAAAACGTAGTTTCTTAAAATGTACTTTTTAAAAGAGTATAATTTTTTAAAATAGCTATTTCTAAAAGATTTTTTAAAACAAAAACTTTGCTCAATTTTTTGTCTTCTTTCAAAGACTCGCCTTTTTTCCAGAAAAATTTGTATAAGATAACTTATTAATAGGTTCACACTGTTTGCAGAGGTACTTTTTATGCACTTTTCCAAAAAGGTACTGTTTTCAAAAAGTTCTCTTTTTAAAAGTTATTTATTTAAATAAGTTAGTTTCTATAAAGCGTATTTATTTATGTATGTACATTGTCACAAGCACTTTCGTTTTTCAAGTTACTTGCTGAAGAAATACTTTTTAAAAGGTACTTTTTAGCAAGTACTGTTTTGTAGGGTGCCTTATGTTAGAGTTACTTTTATTTAGAATTAGCTGTTTTAATAAAAAAAAAACCTCTTTAAAAATGCTGTTAAACCTGTTAAAGTACTTTTCTCAATACACAATTACTTTTTTCCAGAACGGCGCTTTTCCCACAATTACACGTAAAGAAAAAATAAATTTGAGGTAACCATATTCGAAAAGAAACATGCTCTTGTTGAAATATATAGTTACAAACTTACAATATTAACTGTTAAATAAAACATACACATTGTTCCACTTTCAGTGATTACGTCGGACAATAACATAACATTGTCAGTTTCAACAATTCTTTTGTCCTATCCAAAAATATTATTGTCAATTCTAGCACAATATTTTTGTGATTTTCAGACATTGTCAAATCCAATAGTTTTGTTTTCATATTGCAGGTTGCACAAGAAAATATTAGTTGAATTTAACAAAATATGCCTGCTTGCGATAATATTACGATTGCATTTTACAGCAATATGTTTATCCTGAAATTTTTTTTAATAATATGGTTGGAAATACTGTTGTTGCAATCATATTGCGTGTACATTTTGAAGTTCCTTTTCATAAAAGCTTTCTCTATTAGAATGTACTCCTTCTAAAAAGTCCAGTTTTGAAATCCAACTTTCTAGTAGGTAATTCTTGAGAGATACATACTTAATTAAAACAAAACATCTTCAGAAATACCTGTTTTCAAATGTAATTGTTTTAAAAAGCATTTAAAGACACGTTTTCTTAAAGGTACTTATTTTAAAAGTATGTTCTGCAAAAGATATTGTCCCTTTTCAAACGGTTTTTTGGCTAAAAGTACTTTCATCTATAACGGTATATTATAACAAAGCTTAAAATAGAAGGCTAGTTCAGAGGCCAAAAAGTACTTCTTTAAAACGTAACTCAAAACTCTTTAGAAATACATTTCCATATGCTGAATTTTTACAAAATTTCTTGAATTTTTATTGCTTTTATCTTTATGCTTCTTTTATACCCACTTATTATACAAAGTCCCCGCTATTTACAGTTGCTGTTGTTGTATCTCTCAATGTTGTTGTAATTATATGTATTTTTTTTATATTTTTTGCTGCTGCTTGTTTCTCTGTCATTTAAGGGACAGTGTCAGTTGCACTTTTATTATTGTCATTATAAATATTCTTGTTGTTGTTATTGCTGTTTTTCTGGCGCTGTTGTAATCACAGCTTTTGTGGTCGTTGTAATTGTTGTTGTTGTTGTTGGAGAAATTGCCACCCACAGTTGGATGTTTACAAAAATTAACTTTAGCTTGATTTTTAAAATGTTTTGGGCCACCTTACCATCATTTTTTCTTCCTTCTTTTTTTTTGTAAATTTATGTATCTACATATGTTTGGTTGTATGCATTTATATATTTCCTTTCTACATAAAAAAATTTTAACGATTATTTTCCCCACTTTTTTGGTAATTTTTTTTTTTACTTTTTTTGCATTTGCGCAATTAGTATTTTCAGTTTTTATGCATTTTTTTTTTTTTTCTTTTTGTTCGATGTGTTTTATGTGAATTAACATTTTGTAAAATCCCCATTTTCTCTTTCTCCAACAACAAAAAAATTTATTTATTTTTTTTGACATCAACTTTAGTTTACCTCAACTCATTTAAATTTTTAATTTATTTTAGGGCGAAAACGAAAGATTTGCTTAAACAGGCATACGTATGCAAAGTTTTTAAGCGAATAGCTTTGGGAAATTTGGTTTAACTTTTGAATTTGAAAATGTTGTTTATTGAATCTTAATTTTTCTTAAAATTCTAGATCTAAAATTGTTTCTCTTGGTTATAGGAAAAAATTTCATTGAAATGTCTCAGAATATTGCAAAACACTTTATGAGCCAATGGGTTTGATAAATATTGCACTAAATCTCTACTAACGTTTTGTTGTGCAACAACGGAGACTATTTTCAATTATTTATCTCTTTTAATTAAATTGCTTTCCTTTGGAAAATATTCTTAAGCAACATTCACATTAAACATAAATATATCGGAAAAAGCGTGACCACTACCTTCTTGTTTCCTCTTAGTTTGAGCAAACAAACATATTGTTGTAGCGTGATGTATGGCTTAGAATTCCGTATTAAAAAATGAACGACTTGTATTTTTATAAAAAGTATATTTTTTAACTACATTACAAATTGAAAAATTAAAAATTAGTATATTAATATTCTGGCGTACAGTCGAGCAGTATCGATAGAGGAACATTAATGCTGCCGGTGTGAAGTATAACACCTGTGCACATAGAATCTTATAGTACATTTACACTAGTAATTCTTAAACTAGCTTACGATCATAAGCTAGTTTCATAATCTATATCATTTACACTAGCATTTTAGACAGTTTCCTTGATTTTGTTTGACAATTCACAATAAATTCAGTATCAAAAATAAAATAAAAATATTGCGGCTTTTGTAGAAAAAAAAATTGTGGACACACTCAATAAGCTCGTCACTCAGTTTGATTGTGTGAGTGCGGTCGTACTTGTTCGGCTACACGTACATACATGCGATCAGCTCTATTTGAAGCAAAATCAAAAGTTTTTGATATTTTTATTATTGAAGCAATGTTTTCCTCACGTGTCCACTCTGGCGGGACAGCAAAACCCTCATTTGGTTTGAACTTAAGTGGTGGATAGATACATAAATGTGAGGATAAAAACACAGGAGCAAAATGCGTAAATGTGTTTACGCATGAGCGAACGCAAAACAAAAATAATTTAGTGAAAACTATTATTAAATGTTCTACACAAGCTAAAAACAACTCAAGACCCGACGAACGCAAAATTATGATGTTTGACGTTTTTTATCTAATGTCTGCAGCAAGTTATTAATATAAACGACATGCACACAATCAAACGTGAGTGACGAGCTTATTAGGCATGTCCCAGGTACTTAACAGTGGAAAATATGTACATTTTGGGAGGGATTCCATTGTATCAAGGCCGTTAGTAGTAATAATATTTAGATGCACTAAAGTTACTAACTTAATGAGGTTTGAAAATAAAGTTAACTATCCAGAAGAATTGGTGATCTGAAATCAGTAATAAAGGCTTAAAACTTCCCCTAAAGTTTCACAACTGCCCCCCACCATATTTTCCCAACTATAATGACTCCTTATCTCTCCTCCTGCTTAAGCGGCCTTCAACACAAAATTAATGCTTTGTTTTTGCATTTGATTTCTTGACATAGATTCTGAATTTATTTTAGGGCTTTTCTCATGTGCAAAAGAGTGTTTATAATGTTGATAAAAAGGTTCGACAAGATAAATTGTAATTAAGCTACATTGTAATTTTATTAAGATGTTTCTTCGTTTCTTAGAAGGTTTAAAAAATTTAAGATTTTAAATGCCCATTTTTTCAATTTCAAGAGCAGTTTATTCACCAAAAAATAGATAAAAGTAAGCTTTTACTTGGTTCTTAAAATGCAAATTTTGGATTATATTATTTTAAAAACGCCTTGAACTGACTCATTTAGTACTGATTCACAGAAATTTTCAAACCCTCAATTTTTTCTTATCGCAACTATAAGTTGTTCTGAATTTAAACAGTTTCAAAAGTGAATCATGACCAGCGGCACTTACATGTGCACTAAAGTAGCAAAACGATACAACAACGAAAATATTTAAACAGTTGAATAATAAACCTAAACAAAGAGTGCATTTATTAATTTTCTTAAAAAAATTAAAAACTTCAAAATATTTAGTTTTTTTGCAGTTTTTTATGCGGTATGTTTTGAACAACATTGAACTAAAATCAATAAACACTAGTTTTCTATTAACACTTGTTTATTAAATAGCAAAGCAGCACACACACGCACACACGTACACACACACACACACACACCAAGTTTTAAAACTAGAAAATAAAATGGGAACACTTGTCTACACATGAACACTGTATGAGCACATACACACTTTACTACTTACATTTCTACATACTACATACATACATGTGTGCGAATGTGTAGATGGAAGAGTGAACATGTGTATGTGTGTATGCATTTCAGTGCACAAAACTTTAAGAAAAATTATTGAAATAAAGTACCGGGCAAATTACTTCAAAGACACGTTTTTTTTTCATAATCAAAGAAACACACCACATGTTCACAAATATGAGCACAAGAAAATTATAATGAAGAGAAAAAATGATTTCAAACTCTCTAAATTAGAGTCAGTGTATACATCAGACAGAGTTTGCCAGGAAGGATTTCATCAATTGGCATTAACATACGTAATGCGGAGTTAAAATTTTCTAAACTATAACTAAAGACATTAGTGATAAGCAGGCTTCGTTGTTTTACGGAGTTACAAATTGATGTTACACACAAAGAAAAATCATTTTACAATATGGCTGCAACAACAATATTATGTTGGCTATAACGATGCGCAAGGTTGTGGCAAACGAGACACTTTTATTTGAATGAATATTGATGTTGTGCACTGACAACAAGTTATTTCATTCAAATAACGAAGGGACTTCTTTAAAAATTATACACTGTACGAATGAATAATTTCGTTTCTACACTGAAAAAAATCATTTCTGCAACGAACTGCTTCATATCAGTTTTTTCTATAAAAATCTTAAATTGATATTAAATCCTATTATGTATATAAGAATTGATTATTTAGGTTAGGTTAGGTTGATTGGAGGGGTTTGCTTGCCCATGCAAATAATGCTGTAGACACATCAGGCTACCGACTACAAATTGTCAAAATCAGAATACACATTTGATATTTATATGTGTATTCTAAGAGGGAATCTTAAATACATGAGTGCTCAAAAATCTGCAATTATGTGCAACACGACTCAAAAAGAAGAATATGTGACAACTGAAAAAGAAATAATTACAATTGCACAAGCTGGCGCCAACGTGCAGAAAAGGTGAAAAATTTGTAAAGTGCAAGCATGGTCTTTAAAAATATAAAACACTTGGGAATAGCACGACCGGCTACAAAAATGAAATAATTTGTAAAAAAAAAAAAAATTTGCATATTGCAAAAACAAGCTTAATATATTTGGGGAAAAGATTAAATCGCCGCAAAAGCTCCTAGAGCGTAAACATGTCCAATGTCCAGCACGAGGCTGGCTCGCACACTTAGGGTTCCGTACGTATGTGTAATGTACGTATGGAATGGCATCTGTGAATACATATATTGTAAAAATTTCATCTCTCTGTTTTTACAGCTACTTTATGTTGTATGGGGACACCTAGTAATTTTCGACTTGTTGTCGTCATTTGCTGTTTTAAGGCATCTGCTAATGCAGACACTGTGCGAATTTCAGCGATCTATCTCTTACGGTTCGAGATTTATATCTGTTACTCTACGTTGTACAGGGACACCTGGTAGTATTACAGTTGTTGTTGTGGAGCATATGTGAATACATATATTATGCGAATTTCATCCCTCTGTCTCTCACGGTTCGAGAGTAACGGCTAATTGTTACTTTATGTTGTATATTGACACCTGGTAGTTTTCGATTTGTTTTTTTTTTTTTTTTGAATTTGTTATTATAGGCCATATGTAGGTACATATATTGTGCATATTTCATCTCGCTGTCTCTTACAGTTTGGGAGTTACGGCTAATTTTTAATTTACGTTGCATAGGGACACCTGGTAGTTTTCGACATGTTGTTGTTTTTAGCATATGTTGTTGTGGGGCATATGCAAATACATATATTGTGCGAATTTCAGCTCTCTGTCTTTTACAGTTTAGCAGCTACGGCTAATTGTTACTTTAGGTTGTATAGGGACACCTGGTAGTTTTCGCTTTGTTGTTACTTTTAGTATTTGTTGTTGTAGCGGCAAGGTACAACAACATCCTGTGAAAAGTTCAGCTCTTTAACACTTACCGTTTCGGAGAATGGACGCTGCGACGGACGGACGGACGCAGTAGTCCCGTACTCATCAGATTGAAACGGAACCCTAAAAAATTTGCATATTGGAAAAATTAGCTTTTAATAGTTTTATTTAAAAATAAAGGAGCCAGAGACTAAAGCCCTAAGAATTCACAGAAATCAAATAATTTGCAAATTTCAGAAAATTGTATTGAAATGGTATTTTTATCGTATTAAACCGTTCCGGAGAGCATAAGTGGATGCAAGAAATTTGCAAATTGCAAAAATTAACTTTCAACTGTTTTTTCGAAAACATGCAATACTTTTAAAAGTTTATGTTACCGAAAAAGTGCAAAAGTTTGCAGTTAAATTGTAACTGTTTGCAATTTGAAATTCGGCATTTGTTTTTGCGACTATTTAAATTTTTCAGAAATAATTTTAAGCTCTTTATTGCAAATTAAAATTTATTGCAAAGGTGTAACGTTTGCATATATTTTATTTTCTAAATGCCTATTTGATGTGAATGTCTGCATTTTGGAATTGTTTACAAATTTTTACCTGTTCGCATCCGTTGCATATTGTGCCGTTGTGCAACTATTTTAAGTGTTTTTTTGTTTACAGTGATGATTTTTGCAAGTTCTTACACTTTTGCAATGGTACCATTTTTTCCGAGTATTTTGCTTTCTCAAAACTGTTTTAATTTAAATTTTGCTATTTGAAAATTTGTCGCTAATTTTGCAATTTGCAAATTTTCAGTCATTTCCAGCAGTAATTTTTTGCAACTGACCCAACTTGATTTCTTCAAACCAAAAAAAAACCAATATAAAAATATTTTAATTCAGGTCCAAAAATTAACCTTTTCGAAATGTTTTCTGTCTTTTTCAGCTGTCTTTTTGTATATTTTTAACAAGCTTTGAAGACTTCACATAACTATGAATTTCTGTTAGTAGAATGTTATAGCATATACAAACCGATTTTGCTGTAAGTCCAGTCATGTAAGCACAAACATATCGTGCCGAACTATTTCCTTTTGCAATGTAATATATCAAGTATACTTGATCATGCAGAACTGAAGGGTAACACCAAGAAATCTCCTTTCATATACATCATATACACATGTCATAGTTTGCTCTTCTAACATTTCACTTACTCTTTGCAATCCATGCTTTTTGACCTTGACGTCGTGAACTTTATACTTTCAGGGTGCTTATTTTTATTCATAATTCGTAGATATAGCCAATGGGCTATACAAATTGGGCCAGGTGAACGTACATTAGTAAACATTTAGCTAAATTAAATTGCATTGCAAAAAAAATTAAAGGACACATTTTTCCTTTTTGAAAACCAAAAAAAGTTAGTGTATTAACTTTTTAGTGAACTGCCTTAAAATTATCGCGCACGAAACGCACATCTCTATTGTCAACCATATGTTTCAGCCCAGAAGGGCTCCTAAACCTTTCATTATGCAAAGCAATCCCAGGAGTCACCCACAGACTACTGATCGCTAGAGTGTTGATAAATCTTAGGTAGAGGATATACATAAATCAACAGATATTTTGAGCCGTGGAGCCACATGATGTTGGTGACGAAGATGACCGAGTGCTTTCGTGCAGCTTTTTACCTGCGGCTGCAGAACAATATCATGCCACCACCCACGGGAGAACCCGAAACAGTTGAACTGCCATCAAAAAACTGAACTTCCAGGCCACCAAGTCTCTCCACATCGCTCCCTCCCTTTGCTATGTGCAAAACTCAAGACTTTGTTGTTCTTTTCCGTGTGGTTGTGTAAGCGAACAATGTCGATTGACATCGCGGGCATGGCACTAACAGTGCATCTAAAATAGTTTATAGTTTATTTGCGTTATTCACACTGTGACGGATTTATGGAAGACGTTTTCGTTCCTATTGTTAGATATTTATAGACAAAATTATAAATAAATATTTGAATTGTATTGGCAATTTTTCGTTTTGAAGATTTTATTTTCAGTCACCATTTCTCGCTTCAGCAACCTTTTTCAAACCCATTTCTGTATGCAAAATCGAATACTATATACAATTATTACTGCCCAATTCTGATCCTATTACAGGGTTGCATTCATAACCCTCTATTAAAATGACTATTGAGCATGCAGCATTTTTTGTAATTTTTTTGAGGAACATGTTTGGTAGAAACACATGGCCCGTGTAGAATAACAGCTGTTAAAAATCAAAAGGCCCTAATGAATATAAAACCCCTACATAGACCACAAAAATTGTTAAATTTATTTAGAATTTTAGAGCTCTGTCTTGCAAAAGAGAAAAATTCACAACAAACGCTTAAACAGCTTGTAACTAGACAAATAAAATATGTCTTAGCATCTTGCAGTGAGTGTCGATGTGTGTTTCTACATTGGGGATGGATGTATGAGTATGTGGAATTTTTATGAAAAATGATTCATCATACCACCCTCTTGACACACACACACACACACAAAATTTTCAATACAGAACAAAATTAAGACGTTTTCTGTTAAATGTGAAAAAAAAGTGTCTGAGTGTGTTTACAATGTTGTGTGCCTGTTTTACACACACGAGGGCAACACAATTAAGAACCACTTCACAAAAATATCTGACGCTGCAAAAATTTGTGATTTTTTGAACGTGTATTATGATTTTTTATTATTACTCTGTGTATTAATACAACAAATATTTCTTTCTACATTCTTTCATTTTTTGTTATGGAGAGTTCTTTTCTCTTCTCTCCTCTCGCATGTCTAGGGCACCTATAAGCCTCTCATATTGATATATCTGCTTCCATGGCTACTCTCATGATAGTCCTCCTCTGTGTGGCAGGCAGGCAGCAATAGCAGCTTTTTGAGCTGACATCAATTTCGTTACGCCAGTACCAACGTTGCTTCCGTCGACAACATCATCATCATCATCATCTGGTGTCAGTTTAAGTCGAATTTTTATTTTATAGCTCTGAATGTTTTTCGTGTCTAAATAACTTAGTATGAATGTGTGTGTCTGTGTTTCTGGGTGTATGTGCGTTCGAATCCCTACTGTAAGAAATGAAAACATTGGATGCCATGCACTTCATACTGCGCACCAGACAGAAATGAGTGCATCATATCGATCGCTTATGATTTTTTGTTTTTTTTTTTTTTACTTTTGTGTGTTATTTTTTCGTGTTATTTTTCTACTCATAATTCGTAAGCAGTTTTTGTTTTGTTTTTGGATTTTGGTATTTTCTTTTTATCTGTTTTCAAACCACAACTTTTTTTTCGTTTTCTTATAATAGCTTCTGTTAGGGGTTTTTTATGCATACAAACAAAACACGACTGGAAAAAAAATACTTAAAAAGAAGTAAAATGAAATGTGCAAAAATTCGTTTTTCTATAAGTATGATTTGTCTATGTCACTGTCTGTCTATGCACTTGCTTATTTTTTTTTTTTTTTGCTTTTCTACTGCTAATGTCATTGAATGTTCCAAAGTCCACCGACCCAAATGTCAAACGGACCAACATTAAAATATATTTAAGACATTTCGGAGCACACATAAACACGAATGTCCTCTCTGGCAAAAACACATATACAAACACGCACTCTTACAGTTGCGCTTTATTAAGTGCACACAGTATTTATTGTTATTACAGAAGATTTATGAAAAAAGTGATTTTTAAAAAGATTATTTTTAGTTATATGTGTTGAATAGCTCTGTGCTCAAAAGCAGCAACCGCATAATTCGATTAAGGGCCTCATTTACAGTTATTAGTGAGCTATATAACAAACTGTTGCCAATAGAGTTCGATTCACAGCTTCTTGTTTACCATTAGCTAAACCGTCAACTAAAATTTTTTAGCAAACTTTTGATAACAGCTGATTTGTCGAAAACAAATGTTGATTATATTCCGAATTACCCTAGACTGGGCTGCAATTCAATACCTTCCTCGACAATAGCGGTACTCAGCGTTTGGTGCGTTTTTGGTTGCGACTATTTGCGTTTGCGATTATACTGCAACTCATATTGAGCACCCTTTTTGACAACTTTGCAAATTTATTGCACTCCAAATAACAGCTGATAAATTAATACACAATTTTTAATTTTTCACGTTTTATTTTTTTGGTAATTGCTGTTGGCTCCATCTCTACAATTTTTTGTTTGCTTTGTTTTAAAATGTCAGCTGTTCGAGTGTTAGTGTTGCAAACGCAATACTCATGCGAAAAAAGCAACACGTAATTAGCGGTGCGTAAATGCAAAAATATTGCGAGTGCAACCTTGTATATTTTGTTGTTGGGTTGCAAAGAAAAAGCAACGATTTCTTGCATTCGCACTTACGCAAGACATTTGCACCAAATAATGAACTGCACTATTATAAAAATCGGTGTAATAATTTTACTACAGGAAGAAAAATCTAGATAGGCAACATCGTAATTTCCAAAGACTTTTGTGAAATGAATCTAAACCCTTGGAATTATCCGATACACTCATTCAGCTAAGGCAACTTTTGAATTTTCACAAAACTATAAGCAAAAGATCTGCTGATATTAGCATTCTATTCAACATGATGTCATTTAGCGATTAATTAACAAATCTGGTCCTAATAGAATAAACTTTGATATTCTAATTTAAAAAAATAAATATGTACGTAATGAACACAGTTCCTGTAGTCAGTGCAGTCATTTTTAAATGGAAAAAAGGTTAAAAATGAATGAAATTTTGGCTTTAACTGATTTTTACAGTTGCTTAAAAAACTAACTACAGATAAATACGAATTTAGGCTTACAGTTAATACTATATAATTATAATTATACGGCCTTGCCTTCCTTTCGCTATCCGCCCTGATACCTTCACTAGTTACAGTGCTACAGAACCTGTTAAAGTGCTTACGCATTTCAAAATGTGACAGCTGGCACTAATTTTTGATTTTATGTATGAAGCAATTTAATTTCAATACGACTGTTTTCGAAATATTCTCTTTTAAAATGTAATACTTATCCAAAAAATCATTCAACGTTTGCTCATGAAGAACTGTAGAGTTACAGCAAGAAATCTCCTCATATGCATCATATACTCGTATACATATCAAGGTTTGAACTTCTACCAATTCGGTTACAATTTGCAATCCATGTTTTTTGATTTTAATGTCATGAAATTTATGCTTTCAGGGTGTTCATTTTTATTGGTAAACAAGAAGTTGCTGAGGTTTTGAAAACACAAATTCATAGTTATAACTAATGAGTTAAGTTTTAGTTTTGCACTACATGCATCTTATTGGGTTAAAATTGCTCAAGGAACTATTTCCCGCAACGATTTGTCACAGTTCCATAAAATTCGATGTAAATGTAAATGATGTAAATTTACATTACATGTAGTAGAAATTGAGGTAAAGTAAAATACATTTGAAAATAATTCAAGGAAAAATGTGTGAAAGTTGTTTTGTGAACCAAAAAATCATAATAATGTGAATCACGCGTGACACGAAATTTTTACGACAACCGCACATCTCTAGTACGAAATATGTCATGTAGAAAGGAGCAACTGGATAATGAATGTGTGCCAGCATTATTTCTAGTACTTTGATAAATTCATATACTATGGAAAAAGGTCTCATTTGCTCGTTCTATGCATTCTTCGTTTGTTAAAAAAAACCAACACATGAAACATACTCCCACTTCCACACTTACATAATTAAGTTTTCTTTTTATTATTTGTCGAGAAACAAATAGTTTGCCAAAGTTTGTGATACTACAACTATTTAAGCATAAGAAAACAAATACGATTCTTATTTGTAAAAGTAAAGTGTGTATGAAAAGGCAAACAAATACATATTCGTTAGCACTCCTTCGCTCTTTCATACGGTTTCACACCTCCAGCAAGAGTTGTTTGCCAAAAAGTCGTGTGATCTCATTTACAAACAAGCCTGAGAGGCACTCTGATGCACAAGGCTAAAACATGTAATATGCAGTTTCCACGATACGCGCTTCGCTCTCTATTCATGCTTAACACCCAAATCGGGAGCGAAGCAACGTGCTTCGCCATACAAAATTTTGAGAGGGAATGAAGTAGCTTCATATTGAAGCTACATACAAAGCACAAAAAATTCCTGTCTTCTCTAATTTATATCGCAAGTTTATCTGCACTATCTGCCAGAATCATATATTGTAAAAAAAGAAAACATAATAATACATAAAAATAAAAGTTAATTTTAGAAATCAATAAAACAATAAAACATTAAAAACAATGGAGAAAAAATTTGTGAAAAAGTTTATTATGGCATAAAGAATATATTCTAAATTAAAATTTATGGAATGTTCAAATGCATGCTTCAACTTGCGGATGGAATGAAACAAGAAGCATTCCCAGTTTTTGGAGCAGCTGCATCTGATTTATTGAAAGATGTATGTTTGCTTATTGAAAACAAAATTCAAATCGAAGCACATAGACGAGTCGTGTAAACGGTATGATTCATAAGTACAATAGAGAGAGCGAAGCGGGTGATTCAACTCGTAATGGAAACATGCTATAAGCGAAATAGGTATAAAGTATTAAAAAAAATTAAGAAAAAAATCGGCTAATGGTCTGTCATACATTAATTTGCTTCAGCGTTGCCTTAGGGCTAAATGGGATGGTGGGGGCACTTTATAAAAAGATATTGGTATGAGATCGCCTCTAAATAAGCGAGATATATATTGGTGTCGTAGTTTGTGAAATGAAAAGAAAAATTAAAAGGTGTCTGTCTTATTTGTCACTCCAGAAGTGCCCTGAAGTCAATTAGGACGATGGGCGTGGTGTCCAAGAAAAGTACTAATAAAAAAAAGTTGATGATGGCTGCTTTTACATGCTATCTTTCTGGCAGCGTTTATGCTGCTGCTTTATTCCCTGATGACGTTTTCTTTTGGATAGCAAAAGGCAACTTTTTCAAGTGTCTTTTTATTTTGCCACAAAGTTATTACAACATTTTCCTTTCATTTTAATCTCACTAAAATATTAAAAAGCGCAAACCAAATACATACATGCGTTTGTCTTAAATACGAGAACGGCTTCAAAGCTGGGCTATTTCGGCCACCACACACGCTCCAACTCCATTTGACACATGCATTTTTTCTCCAGCCTTACACCTGCTTTTCATACTATATCCGTTTCGTGCGCCCTGGTCCAAGTAATTACTCTCAGACGTAGTAACTTTAAGACTGTCGATAACTTACGATCGAAATTAATTTATACGCCTCACCTGATAATACTTAATACAACTTTTGATTTTATATCAATAATTCTTAAAATAAAAATATATTTAATACTAAATAAATATTAAAAATATTTTTAAGTTGCCGTTGCATCACACCTTTACGGTACAAAATTGTTCAACAACATGCAATAAATTAACGAAAATAAAACTGCACTCATTGTTGTTCATACCAGCAAATTGCAATCTTCACATAAGTACATACATATGTATGTATACATATATACACACATTACTAAGTGTGGGATGTAACAAAAAATGCATTCGCACATACGCCAAAAAATGAAAAGTAAAACGAAAAAATCAACCCTTTTTTACCACAAATTGCAACGAAATTTGCAAAAAAAAAATTATATTTTTTAACCAGGCAAACGAATTGTATTAAATGCAAAAGCAAATGCACCAAAAAAAATTTGAAACACGCACACAAATAAACTAAAAACAAAACCCCCAAAAAGTAGAAACAAAAAAGAGAAGAGAAAAAACTCACACACAAGAGCAAATGAGTACGGGAGTGTGAGTTGCTGTGCATATACCTACGTACGTATGTGTGTATGTATATGGCTGTGCATACAATTCTATTACATGCGTGTGCCTTTATTATGAAATGAAAATAAAAACAGCAACAACAACAACGACAACAATTTAACAAAAGCAGTTACAACTGCAATCGCAATTGCAACTGCAACAGAACACACACAATTTTTACGAACCAATATGAACCCAAATAATACAAAAAATTAAAAATATAACTGCAGCAATTGCAGTTTAAAAGTGTGTCTGTGCCCTGAGTATGATGACGCTGCTGTTGATGATGATGACGATGATGATGAAAAGGTAGACGACACACGCAAACGACACTGAATATTTCTGTTTTTTTTTTTCCTAGAACAGTTCTTTTTTTAGTTCTCGTTTTTATTATTTCTCTGTAAATTGCAACCTTTTTTTCATTATTGCTGTTGCAATTTTTAAGCAGACACGCAAGAGAGGGGATCCTTTGTGACAAGAGCATGGTGAGCAGTAGGTAGCAACAACAACAGCGACATCGTTATTACACAAAAAGAATATAAAAAAACGTCACCAAATTACAACCAAAAAAAAAAAAAAGGAAATGCAACGAAAATAATAAATTAAAAAACGAATTTAATGACAAAAATCCAAATGATTTTTTATGCCTTCAATATACCCAAACCTCCAGCCATAAGTATGATGTTTAATTTTTTTCCTTTGCTGTATAATTGTTTGTTCGAAAAAAAAAATATTGAATGCAATGAATGCATTTTAATTCAACTTGTTTTGGAGCAGATTAACAACACAGAGACCGGCAAACTTTTTTTTTCACTATTCAAAAGTAGTTATTTCGCCTGTGTCCTCATAATGCAAATATACTTGTCACGTGACCGATAAATACCATTGATCTGGGATGGGAGTTTCAGGCAAAAAAGAAATGTTTTAAATAAGCACAAAACATATAAATGCTTTAAATAAGCACAAAACATACTAAATAAGCATAAATCAATGAAGGGAACAGCAAGCTGACACTGATTTAAGTGCAGGGTGGCGGACATGGGCCCTCATACGCAAACTTAAAAAAGCACCAAAAATAAAATATGTAATAATATTGTTACGTTTTACGCTCTAATAAAAACAGTTTGTATATTCTTTAATTGAAAATGGTAATACAACACACTCAGTTCTGTTACTTACAACGCTTAACAGTCCAAAGCGTTATTAGCTATTCAACTCTGTTAAATCCACTCTACTTGAACACTTTTAAGACTGTTTAATACCACCGCTGTAAAAACCAGACTGACTTGATACTCAAATTTACGGCCAGTAGAGAAACTAATATAGAAAGCTCTACGTCTAGAACCTTCATTATTTCTGTAGTGCGTGATTTGTCTTAAAGCTTGAGACAAGACGAGACATTTCGAGGTCAATCGATAGGAAACTTGGCAGCACTTATTGTTTACATTAAATGCCCAAGAAACGCTCCATAAACTCGTCACTCACGTTTAACTGTGTACGTATCGTTTATTTTAATAATTTGCTGCAGATATACAATAAAAGACAGCAAAAATTCTGTGTCTATTATGCCGTCGAATGGTGAGTTAGTTCTGCCTGGTGCTGTCTTGCCCCCTACAAAAATAGTTTTCAATAAATCGCACAAAGATATATTTTTTCAACCGCGCACTTTTCCATCGCTTCGACAATTACTTAACATTTTCTTTCCACTTCTCGGTGGATTTCGTATCCTGGAATGCATTTTTCCATGTTTATGTAAACTTTTAAAAATTAAATTACCCTGCAGTAAACTGATGAACGGCCTCTACAATGCAGCAGGAAGTCACCTCTTTTGTCGAATAGTTTGTAGTAAAGTGTCCATGAAACATGGATAGTCGATATTAAGCATTTGAAATTTTTCTATTCATAATGTAATATAATATTCAATATAATATTCAATATTTTCAGGAATTGTCAGTAGTACAACTTCCTCAATCATAAATCACTGCAGTTACGTTTCTTGCATGATATAAACAAACTTCATATGCTTGCATAAAGAAACAAAAAGAAGCAAAACTTAAGCATTTGGCCTCTGTTTTTTTCATCCAAACATTTATGTATCTATCTGCCACGAAATTTCAAACCAAATGAGGTTTTCACTGTCGCGCCATTTTGGACACATGAGGAAAAAAATTGCTTCAATAAAAATATCAAAAACTTTTGATTTTGCTTCAAACACAGCTGATCGCATGTACGTGTAGCCGATCAAGCACCACCGCACGCGCACAATCAAACGAGTGGTTGCAAAATTAAAAACATTAGCGGTACTCAGCGTGTGGTGCGTTTTTGGTTGCGACTATTTGCGTTTGCGATTATATTGCAACTGATATTGAGCACCCTTTTTAACAACTTTGCAAATTTTATTGCGCGGAAACTTTAGAATACGGAGCCAGGCTTTGAAAGGAATGATTTTTATAGGTTTGTAGAGGGGGTCGTGGACCTACCAAAGTCAAAGTCTGCCGCCGGCTTTTAGTTTATTAATAATTCGATGTTGAAGTTGCAGAATTTACTAAGAAAAGTACGAAAATGTTGGTAAAAGCAGTGCTGCCAGAGGAAAGTGTTTGCGCAGAACATAAAATTGCGAATTAGTAAACGGCTTCAAGTATCCGAAATCGTATTTTTTAACATTAAAAAAAAAAAATTGTTCATAGGTATGAAAATTTTTTTCTTGACAACCGGCCGGGCTAAGGGGTTTTCTCCTCCATGGTATAACCAACACTGGCTTCGCGTTCAAAATCTGTAAGCATCTGGCAGCACACTTTTTTATTTTAGGGCAATTGGTACCATTATACTAAAGCCGACCCTTTATTGCACTCCAAATAACAGCTGATAAATTAATACATAATTTTTAATTTTTCACGTTTTATTTTTTTGGTAATTGCTGCTGGCTTCATCTCTACTATTTTTTGTTTGCTTTGTTTTAAAATGTCAGCTGTTCGAGTGTCAGTGTTGCAAACGCAATACTCATGCGAAAAAAGCAACACGTAATTAGCGGTGCGTAAATGCAAAAATATTGCGAGTGTAACCTTGTATATTTTGTTGTTGGGTTGCAAAGAAAAAGCAACGATTTCTTGCATTCGCACTTACGCAAGACATTTGCACCAAATAATGAACTGCGCTATTAGTTGGTTTTCGAAAGCATACACGGGGAGAAAATAGATCAACGAATTTTTAATATCAATCGAAAATGTTGTTGTATTAATTGAAAAAAAAAAATTTTTTTTTTTTTTTTGAATTTGCATCGATAAACCTTTCTAATTAATTTTTTTGGGGTAAGGCTTGTGGTTGCAATAATTAATCTGTAATTCAATCCATTAAAAAGTTTAATTGGAGAATCAGCACTTTTCTATAAAACTATTTAAATATTTTTCGGCTTTTCTCGCGTTATCAATTGTTCGAGGCTAAAGTTCTTTAGGAATCCCTGCATTTGCAATTTGCATGAGTATGCAGCAGTACACAGTACTTACATAATACAAAACATTTAATACATGCACAATTATGTGTCTGTGGCAAGATGTTAAGGACTTGCAAATTCGTTATACTTTAAACAGCAGCTTCCTCACCTGTCTGGAACTGCTCACAGGACTGCGTATAATTTGCAACATCAGCGGTATGGTAAATCTTTCTTTATGCATGCAACCAAACATTAATTCAACTTTCGTGTTTCCTTAACTCCCCTGCCAATACACAAGTAAACAAGTACATGCAACAAAAGTCTGTCTGTGCGAGGAAAAACTCTTTCAAAATTTCATTTTTGTTCTGCTTCTTTTGTTTTCATCTTCAACATCTTTTGTGTAACCTTCATTTTCTTTCACAATTTGGTCTTTTTTATTTTTGGCAGACTTTTTTCCATATAAAGTTACGAATTTCGTCAAACGTGCTGCTAACAAAACTTTTTGAAAGGGAAACAGAAAAACATAACACACATTCATACAGAAACGTAGTCACTTTCCGGTTTACTGCTGCATAAAGATGTTGAGTTTCCGTGGCGTTTTGTTTGCTTGTTACTTTTACCTCTCTTTTTTACTTTTAAATATTCACATCCTCATTTAAAGGCACAAAAGACGTACTTTTCGTAGCAAACAGGCCTGCATGCTTACATATGCATTGATGTAATATATGAATTTGTTGTGATTTTTGTTTTTTTTTTTTTTTTGCTGTTATGGCCCCTAAATTTTTTTATTGTAACGTTTTTCACCACATGCAGTTGATTTAGATTTTTCCGAGTCTCTTTTCAACTTTCAAGTACAAATGAAAAGCTGTATGCAAAATAACTACACAAAATAAAAAGACATCCAATGAAAGTAAAAAAAAAAAAAAATTAGATGCCTTCTATATGTGAAAACAACACTTGTCATCTTTATGTCTCTGTGACCCATCATCATTATAATCATGCTCATAATGAACATTGTCGGCATCATTATTATTATTATTGTCGTTTGCTTGCCTCAACTCCTCCACAAATGCTAAAATGAAAAAACTCCTCATTCATTCACTAAAGGAAGATTTCATGTTTGTAACCTGGCCCGACCAAGAACTCCAGCGGCAAAAAAAAAACTTGTATTATTTGGATTTGACTAAGACTCTGTTCTGTGTCTCTTTCCCAAAATCATTAAGGATATTTAACCATTTCAAATTTTCCAAAAAGACAAAAATATGAAATAAAATTTTTTGAACAAAGTCAAAAGTTTTTTGTCTGTTCACAAAGAAGTCACTTCAAATCATTTTCATTTTATGTTCGAGTTTTGTTGTGTGCAACATTTAGAAAGGGACTTGAAACGGTAATCAAGAAAATAACTGTCAAAAACAATCTTCTGGAAGAGGAACAACAAATAATTGTATGTTTGTAAATTTTTTCTGCACATTTAAATGGGAAAATGAAGTTCAGAAACAGTATCCAAAGTATGCGCATTTGTCAGCTGAATTTGTAAAAAGAAAAAGTAATGAGAGCAGGCCAATTTGTTTGCAAAGAGAATAAAATATAAATAACACTGCATTTAGACGGGAAAGTACTTTTATTAAATTTTTGTATACATATGTACGTATTATGAATAAAAATTTCAATGAAATGTGTCACTTTCATGAAAATTGCTTGGTCAATTTCAAAGGCACGTGAAAATTCATGTCGTCAAAGCGAAGTGTTGCGCAGCCATCGAATTTTCTTTTGCACTATTTCTGGCTTCATATCCATCTCCTTTGCATCCTCTTGATATGCCTTTTTTGTTTGAAATCGTTCCGCCTATATCATTTATGATTCATATCCCACAAAATTTGGGCATGAACGATATAAATTAACACATTTTAATGTGTTTTGGTGATTTAATTTTGCCTCCATTGCTATTAGTTTTATTTATTACTGAAATAGAGTTGCCAAGACTACTACAAATATAAATTTCTAGGGCAACATTCGAATGCCAAACTTTTATTAATTAGCTTAATAATCACCACTTCATTTGTGTTCTTGATTCATATTTGCTGTTAAAACTTTCTAAATATTTTCTAATGTACAAAATAATTTAAAATTCACAATTCCTGAAAATTTTTATGTACCGTGGAGTAGGCAACCGTGTTTACTATCTTGTCACTTTACTTGCAGTAAATGTCAAACAATTACTTTTAGGAAAATTTTGCTAAAAGCTGAGTTTGAAAATTGTGAGTGTGTTGGTAAAAAAGTGTGAGTGTATTGCAACTTTCAGCCATTTACTTTCCCGTCTAAATGCTAAGTAAATAAGAAGAAATAGAAACCGAAATTTAGTATCAGGCTCACGATATCACTCGGCATCGTTCGCTTGCACAAAAACGCTGAAAACAATAACAACGATTTTAAAATTTGTTATTGTTTTGCATATCTATATTTAAACGAGCGTGTGATACTGAGTGACATCGTGTGGCTGGCGGTTAATTTCAACAAAGAATAAAGTCTTATGCAAAAACAAATTTACCAACTTACAAATTAATTAAAATTTTCGTTACAAAATTTATTCAATACGCCCTTCAACCACATAATAAGTAATTTTTTAGCAACTTTCTTTTTGGTAGCACTGGTTTTCGCAGCCGAACTGCCTTTGACGGCGAATATTCGAGAATCAGAAATTCTCAAACAAACTTTTGATACAGAAAGCATTTTATGTCTTGCAACACCTATACTTTTCTTAGCACGTCCTTACAACGGGTGACCCTTGGCTACCAACGACTTGTATTCTTGAAAGTATCAAAAAGTAAAAGTTTTTGAATATTCAAAAATGAACTTAATTATTTATTCGCTGAGTTGTTTAGCAGCAACGAAATGTCGGCGGCATATAGACAGCTGAAAAAACACAGAAAGCATTAAGGTCTATTTTTTAGACCTAATACCATGTTCATACATGCGCCTTTATTGAGATAATCGCAATAAAGTCCATTATTGAGCTCAATATCCCATACAAAAAGTCAATAAAGTTATTGCTTAATAAACTCAAAATTGCTTTGAATATTGAGAAAAATATGAAACACAACACTGTAAAAGATGTGTTTAATAAGTAAAAGTATACAATGCGAGATGAATGACGAGATAAATGTCAACAAAAGCAAACAAAACAAAATAATAAAAAATAAAAATAAAAAAATAAAAACATAAAAATTTTTAAACATTGCAGCATTTCCAAATTTTTATTTCCCTTTCTTTTTATTATTGCCGCTTTGGAGTCATAACATGAACGCACTACTTGTACAAGTTCCATATTTTTATTGTACAACACTAAAATCCTTTTAATAAAAGGCAGTTTTTCTTCCATTTTTCTTATTTGAAAATATTTTTCACTTTTTCTTTCTCACTACGAAAACAAAAACAACAACTTTTTTCCAGCTGTCAAATACTAATTGAGTTAGCGCAATATTAGTATGTATGAACGCAAAAAATATTATATCAATAAACTGAATATTACCTCAATTAGAAATGCATGTATGAACAAGGTATAACGTTATAAATTGCTGACTACTGTTATATTTTTCACATAATTTTCACTAAGACCTCTATCATAATAAAAAATATTCGGAGTAGACTTTGAAAACTGTTTGTTTTGTTTACAATTAAAATCGTGCGTTTTGGCGTTCTTGTTGGAACTGAAATTTTTGCAATATAGTCGAGACGTGCAAACACTCCATGCAACAAGAATGCAAATCACACGCTAGTGTTATTACAAAAATATTTCAAACCACTTTTCCTTTGCCTCTATAAAACAAACAATTATATTATCGAAACCCTAAAATGCATGACACAAAATACAATTTAAACACATCAGTTAAATTTCGTCGAATATGACGATAACAAAGAGCAACAATTAAATTGATTTTGTTTATGTAGTATGTATGAATGTAGCTTTCAATTTCATTTATCAGTTCATATTTCGTCAATCAATGCAATCAAATTTTACAGACAACACAACTGCCTTGTGAAGAACCAAATTGCAAGCGAAATGGAGCAACAACTAAATGTTGCTCAACACAAGACAACAAAAACAAAAAACCTTATTGTTCATAATTAAGAAAATATAACTGAGACATTGCGGCATATTGTAAGAACTTGACATTTGTACAAAGAAAAGAAATACACTGTAATAATTTCACTGACGGCGCACATGAATGCGTATTAAATTTCTTCACATCTACATACATACATACATACATATGTATGTGTTTAATCTGATAAGGCATTCAATGGGGTTTTCAAGCATTTAAAATTATTTGCACAAAAAACGAACAGTACTTTTGAGGAAGCCCAATTTTACGTTTTAAAATAAAATTTAAATTTGTATCAAAAACAGTTTAGAAGCTTTCAAATAAACCAAAATTTCCCGTGTTGCATTTTCAGAATAAAATCATCACGCGCTACACCTGTTCCTTCGACACGACGCACTTACAGTGAAGAAGATTTGAATAACGCTCTGCAAGAAATCCTGTCGGGCAGACTTGGGACCCGCAAAGCGGCCGTACAATTCAATGTACCGCGTTCAACGCTGCGCAACAAAATCTACAAATTAACGACAGAGGCGAAACGTAATAACGAATTGGCTCCACCCGAACTATTACAGCTGCAGCAAGAACTAGAAAAAGATATGTCTGGTGACGAAGAAGCAGAGTTGGAGAGCAATGCCTCCACACCCCAACCAGATGATGGGGCCATAGCACGCATTTCAACACCTAATTTGCTGAAGAAACTAAGCATAAATAATGGTGAGGGAATGGAGCCTGGTGATCAGGTCTCACTGTTGCATGCCTCTCCCAAACCAGCGCATTCAGAATCGTCAAAACCTCAAACTATAGAGGGGCTACCTGAAACCAGCACACCAGCCCAAATAACAGCTTTAGATGCCGCTCTACCGCTGCTTCTGCAAACACTTTTGCTGTCCGATAAAAACCTAAGAGATGTTTTTAGCGCTTTGCTACTGAATTCCACGAATAATTTAAAGGACATTTTATTGGGAGCCACAGCAGCTGCTAATAACGCTGCGGCCAGCGGCAGTGATAACAACAGTCTCAATAATGGCAACCAACAGCAGGACTACCGTCCACTTTTGCAGCTGCTATTGCAGCAGCAGCAGCAACAACAACAACATCAGCAGCAGCCCACATCATTTGCCAGCGTTCGTCGCTTACCAAAGTCTGATACTCCTGAAACGAACTCTTCACTGGACCCAAATGATGCCTGCGATGATCCTTCGGCGATTTTAAAAATTCCGTCCTATACCCCAGTGGCAGGGCCTTCAAACACAATGGGTGCCAACAGCACACGCGGCTCTCCCTCACTAATGTGTCACAACAGCAACAGTAATTCGAATCGTAACGGCGATAGTCCCGGTCCATTGCTGCTAGCGGCTGCTGTAAGCGCAGCCCAAAAGCAGTTGAGCAGTCAAAATCTTTCAGTCACACCTCCTTTACTGCACGCAGGAGTCGACAACCAGCCACCACAGTCCTTGAGAATGAGTGATGTCATAGCCAACAGCATTCATCGCACCATGAACGAACAGGCGAATAAGGACGCCCTGCTTAGCTATGCCGCCAACTCAGAGCGCAATAATTTAACGGCGATGTCGGCATCTGCAGATTACAAGAAACCCACCATATCTGTGGTGAAAAATATTGGTGGTACAGATACTTCCCGCTTTGGTGCCGCTCCAAATCTGCTAGCTGCAGACTTGGTACAACATCACCACCACTCTGCCCACTTACAACATGCCCACCATCATTTGAGTCGCCAAGAAGCAGCTGCCTTAGCTGCTGGCAAAGGCACACGACCTAAACGCGGCAAATACCGCAACTATGATCGCGACAGCCTGGTGGAAGCTGTCAAGGCAGTGCAACGCG
Organism: Sturmia bella; assembly: GCA_963662145.1. Lineage (NCBI taxonomy): Eukaryota > Metazoa > Arthropoda > Insecta > Diptera > Tachinidae > Sturmia > Sturmia bella. Next base: position 71,950,420 of record OY759168.1, read on the forward strand.
GTGAAATGTCAGTGCACAGGGCCGGTAGTTATTATGGAGTTCCACATTCAACTTTAGAGTACAAGGTTAAAGAGCGCCATTTGATGAGACCGCGCAAACGAGAACCCAAACCCCAGCCGGGTCTGGACGGTAGCAGCAATAGTTCAAAAACAAACGCCAACATTCCTGGAAGCCTTTCGGGCCTTGATAAACTTAAGGGTGGCAGTAGCGGTGCCAATGCCAGTATGAAACTGGGCTCGGCAGGCATAAAAAACAATGGAGGTACTGGTGCCACTGCTTTCCCCGGTAATGCCGCAAATGGCATGAAACTGCCAATATTCGATCCTGCCTTAGCACACTTGCCCTACGCGTCACCACTTTTTTGGCAACACAATCAAGCGGCCGCCTTCGGCCAGCTACAAAGAGATTTCAGTCGCAATACCACAGCACCATCAGCCTCCTCACCGAACGATGCCAGCAGTGACATACTAAAGAGCCACATGCAGCGATATCAGGAAATGGCGGGAGGTGGTAGCGGTGGTGGCACCAGCAGTGTGGGTGGAAACACCACCACAAATTCCTCCAATGGTCCGAGTCCAATATCAAGTCCTATACTGTCAGGTCAGGATATAAATAGAGCGCGAGAGCTGTACGAAAGTAATGCTGCTAACGGGGCCTCCTTCCTCGACGGCATCATACGTAAAACGCTCGATCGTAAAAGTAATGAAGTAAGCGCCGCCAGTAGTAGTACTTCTGGCGGTGTGCTGCTGGATCAACTACTGATGAAGAAAACCCCATTACCATTTACCAATAATCGCAGCAATGAGTACAACGCATTGTCTCCCTCACATATAGGAGCGCTCAAACGTTCGGGCAGTCCTCTTTCTCTTAGTGGCACTTCCATCAAGCGAGAACGAAATTCACCACACAGTGGTGGCGACAGTGATGATGACGATGAGGAAACCTCCCAAAGCGGCATAGATGAAAGCTACGAAAATAATAACAACAGCAAAAGTGGCAACGGTGGTCTCAAGCCATCTTTGAGGCAACGCAGTCGTTTGGACTCTCGTGACTCGAACTCCGAAACAGATAACAGCAGTTTGAAAAGTGAATTACAAATCAGCAGTCAGCTTCATCATCATCAGCAACAGCAACAGCAGCAGCAGCAGCAACAGGCACAAGCCAACAATGGCAATAATGCCTTGGACATGTTGGATATAAATGGTGGTAGTGGTATTGGTAGCAGTAGCGTTAACATAAAATCCGAAATTCCTAACCTTGAAACGGGCACTTCTATACTACAAGAAAAACTATCACAAATTAAGGCCGAACAGCAGGAGAATGAGGAAAATTTATAGAAGCAAATGCCATATGGTTTATCAGGTATAGCAGGATGTGGAACAGGTTTAGAGGAAGTCGGTCTTATGCCAACCCAACACCATTTTGCAGGTCAACACTTTCGCCAGCCCCACCATCAACATCGACATCAACATCACCAACATCATCATCATCGTCATCATCATCACAACCACATTCATACTCAACACCAGCTCTCTTGGTATGAACCTCAGCTAAACCAACAACATCCCAGCCATACCTGGTATGCTGGCGTGGGCGGTGACCTGGCCCCCGGCCAAAGTGGTAATGAAACATTAGCTAATAACTATTACAGTTACTGAATTTGCAAAAATATTTTTCAACCAAATGCGTAGAAAATATTTTAGACAAGAAATTACATACATACATTTTAGTAAAATTAAGTTTAACAAATCAAAGTGAAGAGCGAACTTATTAAAAATTTCTTAAGATAACAACAGCAACAGATTGTTACAAGGAATTAGTCAAAATTGTTTATGTTTATTTTTTGTTTTTTTTTTTTTTTGTTTTGAATAGCAACAAAAAGAAAAACAAAATACCAATATTAAGAAGAAAAAAAACCCCACAAAAATTTATATACATACATAGTTATAAAGAAGAAAAATTAACTTGAAAAATAATACAAACATACACATACATACATATGTACATACATACCGACGAAAAAGTTTAAATGAAGAAAAAAGAAAGCAAGAGGGTCTTAAGTAAACAAACACTAACACGCAACTTTGTACAGAGTAATAAAACAAAAAACAATAGTGGACAAGTGTTTACTAAGCCTGAAATAAATACATACATACATACATAATTATCCAAATACAGCACGCGTCAAAGTGATACGGTCATTTGAGATGATATCTATTATCGAAGGCAAAAACCGAGTGCGAGTTCGCTGAGTTTTTATTTTCGCAAATAGTATCTAGATTTCAAGGGAATGAGGTATTTGTGGCTTAAATACGGTTTCTATATTTAACAAGATTTTAGCAGCCATTTAATGTAGAGTTGTAGAAGGTGGCGAGTTGCCGACCACTCGACACTAATCGATAGTTTTTCAATTTTCAATATCAATGCTCAAAAAATTATTGCTAGCTCATCTTCGAGTTTAATTTAATCGACGCTTAAAATGGTGTATCATTAAAGCAGCCACATTTAAACGAAGAAATTTTAGCGTTTAAACTTCACTCATCAAACAGAGCAAAACATTAGCTGAGTCCCATTTTGTGCAACGTTGCCAAATTTCTATTTCTAAAAACAATTAATAATAACTGGTCCGGTCCATTGAATCAGGTCAAAATGCAGTTAAATTACAGAAAAAAATTTTTTTAACTAGAGTTTTAACTCTAACTGGTATTTTGAGCATCAATAGAGTGTCCTTAAGTTTTTAATAGAACGAAAATGTTATGAAGTCCAAAAACGGTGTATACTTATTTTGAAATATCTCTTTAACAGAATGTTTTTTTATATTTTATATATTTATTTTCTTGATCAAATAGTTTTTATTAAAATATTTGATTATATTTGTCGATATTTCGCTCCCCCTCGGATAGCTTCTTCAGGATAATAATAATGAAAAAACCAATCAAAACTTTTTTCATTATTATTGTCCTGAACAAACTATCCGAAGGAGAGCGAAATATCGACAAATATAATCAAGTATTTTAATACAAAAATAGCTTTAGCTCAAGAAAATAAATAAATATAAATATATAATATATAATACCTCCGAAGTACTTTTAGGAAATTTTTATATCAAATACATACAAATGCCGGAAAGATTATTTTGAACTTTTGCAAAAAATTTAATTTTTTTCACCGAAAAAAAATTGTATTTTCTGAACTACTAAACTCATTAAAAATATTTCTAAAGGTGTTGAAAGATAATTTTATTGCCAAATTTTGGTTTTTGTGTTTCTCCGAAGATTTTAAATTGTTTTTGAGTTAAAGGAATATATGTATGTTGTCCTACCTCCTCCATTTTTAAAATAACGGTATATCTCAAAAACAAAAGCTAACCTAAAAAAACGGTTATCACTACCGAATTTAGGGCACCCGAATAGGTTTAGTCACTGGTTGCCCCTTCTGTCGGTTTTTTTCAGCTAGCACAGTGTTATTGTGAGTGCTACAAAGAATATGGGATATTGAGTACTTTAAAGTTTTATAACCTTAGTTTGTCGTTCTGCAAAAATTGTATCGGTTATGCAGCCGTTTATGAGCTCATCAAAAGTGCTGCGGCAGTGTATATTCAGTTTGCAATAGTTCTTTTAAAACTTAGCTTCATAGAGTGCTGCCACAGATAAAGTAGTGTCTTTAGCAGTATGCGAAAAGTGAAATGTTAGCGATGGAAAGATCTTTGTCTAAAATTCTTTTAAATCAAAAGAAAAAAGCGAAACATTTATAATAAAATGTGAATGTCACCAAAAATGTTTTATAACAGAGCTAAAAAATTATAACGTAAACGCTACCACACATACATATGTATGTATATTCCCCCGCATTCCAGCTGTCATCATTGTTGTCACACAAGGTCAACATGACAAATTTGGTACTTATGTATTTTCCAGCTGTCAACAACAATTTCGGGTGACTAATGATATTTATCTAGCCCCTAGGTTGAGATTATCTAAAAATAATCACAGAACTGTTGTGCAAGAGGAACGGGAGTTTTACGATGCTGATGTTGACTCGATACCGAAAAGCATCATGTTATTTTCTTAGTTTTGTTCGATGTATCACGTAGCAATCACAAAACGCAAGATATCGAATCTTGTTAATATGATACAGCCTCTATGCTGTACAGTAAACAGGACGGACTTCAAAGATCATAGAAAAGCGAACCGGAATGTCAGCCTGCCTTTATAGGAGAAATATATTTTGTTACTTGAAAGCCCAACCAAAACTTTCGATAGGAAATAAATAACAAAAAGTGCCTGCAACAAGGAAAGGTGGCTTAATCCCCTTGGCTCAGCCCTACTTTCCCGATTTAAAACCATTTAAGGAAATACCTTAAATTTGAGTACCCGAATTCTACAGCTACAACTAATTTGGAAATAAATCATTCTGCACAAACTCTAGTTCTCTTCACGAAAACTCCTAAGTGATCTTATCAGTTTGACGCGTATCTGGGATAATGGAAATATGAAAAAAACCACAACAACAAAGACCTACTTAATTTAATAGTAATTTACACTAAAGTAAAAAAATTATCTTAATATACAACTAAAAAAGAAATTTTGCTATGTATATATTTATATATACATATATACACAAATATTTGTTTTCTTAGTACATACATACTTACATACAAACAAACAAACAAACAAGCATCTTTATATCAAATGTATAATGCTGCTATTTGTTTTTATTCGTGTATGTTAACAACTTTCTTTTGTATTTATTGAACTTTCTTTTCGATTTTCTATTATGCCCTCTTTTGTTTTTTTGACAATCGACAAACAAAACAATTACATAAATTTATCAAATCAATTAAAATATTAATGAAAAACATCAACAACAAATAATAGGCACTTGGACAATTTTTTAAAACTCAAAAATCAAAACTTAAAAACCAACAGCAAGCCGCAAATTGTCTTAATTTAAATAAATATATTGAAATCTACATGAAAAACTATATACGTTATTAATAAAACAAAAGCAACAACAACAAATTGAAATAAAACAGAACAATAATAACATACATACATACATATAATCATTAATTGGTTTAGTAGAATTTCTATTAAAAAAGAAAAACAAAACATTTTACAAATTTCGTTTTCTAAATAAAAGAATTACACTTCATATTAATTTTTTTATTTGTATTACAATGCAACAAGATGAGAAAATAATTGATGTAACTGAGAACAAAAACATAATCCAAATAAATAGCAAAAGCCAAGACAAGAACCAGTTAAATATCAAACAACAATAGAGCTTGAAACAACAATTCTCAAACAGATACAAAATATGCAAACCTACTACTTATTACTACATATAATTACAACAACAAAAATAGAAACTAAAAAAAACTCTAAAACAACAACAACAACAACAGCAATAATACAGGTATAACAGCTTTGAAATTGTGATAACACCGCTATTCATAAAAAATAAAACATTGTTGAAACACATTTTATGACAAATTTTTCATATAAAATTTTTTCTAAAATGTATTTGTGCAACGTTTTATTTTTTATGAATACCGGTGTAAATATTTAGAATTGTTTAATAAAACTAATTTCAAAAAAAAAAAACCAAATGTTTGCTGGGAAATGCAGTTGAAAGAAAGTGCAATTTTGAAGTGAAGGAAATCATTAACTATTCAAGACGTTTGTGCCCATGTGAAGAAAACAGAAATAACTAACTAATTTCGAAACAAGCGCAGTAATTTCTAAAAGAAAATATTGCCATCGTATTTGGAAATGAAAGCAAAGAACTTACGACAGCGGTTTTCCCTTTGCATGCTAACGAACCCAAATCAAAACTAAGTAAAAATTGCAATTCTGAGCCGAATCACATAGAATCCGCCAGCTGGTCTAAAATACATGCGCTCTGTTCTCCCAATCAGTACGTCTCCTTGAACGCAAAGTACCAAAATTGGGAAACAGACAGATTTTTTGCTTTGCTCTGTTGCAGTAAAAATTACAATCCTGATCTAAGGGCCGAGTCACATAGAGTCTGTTCGTTTACTTCAGTTGAAAAAGACGATGGACAACGAATGACAGATTCTATGTGACTCGACTCTAAAGCTGAAGTTACACAGTACGCTTTCTACGCGTCGACGCTTTTCACGCGGTTGTCAAAAAAGTAGGATTAGTACATTTGTATGTGACAAGTTACAGAGCTCAAAGCATAGAACGCGAAGACGCGTAGAACGCATAAAGTAGACCTACTTTCTACTTTTGTATGCATCACATGCGTCATGAGAAAATGTCAGCTGGTTTTATTAACCAATGATGTGCCTACTCTCAACGTTATCGATAAATACCTTTTATATCGTAAATTAATGTATGAAATCTTTTGCAAAAAAAAAACGTTTTTAATAAAAAATAAAAGTTTTGTTGCAAATTTTATAAACATTATCACGAGTTAGACAAATTGTAATTGTTTTTTTTCAACACTTTTTTCATTAACAAAATTTTGATTCGATTTATCGATTGCGTTTGCGTACTGAGTATCATCACTGTTATGTTTACAAATATTTTCAATATATTCAAACAAGCGATATGGAAGAGAAGCTAATAAATGCAACTAAAAACCACGAGCTTTTATATAATAAAACCTTGCTGCTCTATCGGAACAAAAATAAAAGAGCAGCTGCATGAGCAGTTCCATTTTGTTAAAAATATTTGCACAACAGCTGATCAAAACAAAGAAATATGACGCATACGAAGCGTTGTATGTAACTTGTAGTATGAAACGCATAGAACGCATAAAACGTATAAAAAGCATGAAAAGCGTGGACGCGTCTAAAGCGGGCCATGTAACTTCACCTTAATGGGTTGTGATGGCTTTTCAATAGTTTTAACAACAACAACAACACCAACGAAAGTCGCATGACTGCCAAATTGACATTAGTATTTTCGCTCAAGTTACCTTCGTTTTAGTACTAAAAAAACATGAGCGTTTTTAATATTTTTTATTGTTTATTACTGAACAAATTCGTTTACGTTTTTTCTATTATTCTAAAAAATATAAAGCATTTGGACTAGGCAAAACATTTACATATTATGTTCATGTAATATATAAGCGTGTGCTTATACCCTGCAGATAAAATGAGTAGCATTTCTGTTCAGAAGTCGCTTACTTTTACGAGAATGATTCTGAAGATTCGAGTGATAATATTAAAAATATTACAAAATACTGCCTGGCTCACGGTTTCGTTCCATTAACGTTCGCCAACCTATTGAATGCCAAACCATATCCAAGATCGTCTACCGCTCATGCTAATAAATTCCATCATATCATGATTAGATCATTTTCTTTGCCCTCAATCAATTTTTTGCGGCTCAAAATGTTTTGCGGACGTCAATGAAGCGACACAGTGAGCCAGACAGATATTTTGTATGTATAAGACCCACAACTAATTATGCTAAGTTTAACATTAACTTAAATAGTTGCTGCCAGCATATGATACTAGAAACATGACCTAAACTTATGATTTTCAGTACATGCAATAGATATGATGTTGATTAATAGACCTTCTTTGCAAAAACTAAAAATAATTTGAAAACTTTGTTGAAGAATTTCCCAGATACTCCTCTATCTGTAATTTTATAAATATTCAAAAATAGTTTGTAACAGAGGAATTCATAAGAATTAAAATGATGTTTAGAATAAATTTCATAGGAAAATTTTGCCCTAAAACTTATTCTGACATTTTATCTATTTTTTTTTTTTTTTTTTGAATACGGGTGCTTAAAGAGTTATCACAATTCTTTTAATTTCAAAAGCTGATAGCATCTGCAGGTACAAATGTCTATATATATATATACATATGCATTTGTCACAAAAATACACTAACACCGGTATTCAGAAGGAATAAAATGCTGTTCTAAAATACATTTTAGAACGAAATTTTATTTGAAAATACACTTTAGCGCCACTAAAGCGTATGTCAATATTTCATTTTTTACGAAAACCATTGTAAGTCTATTAAGTTTTGAAATATTTCAAAATTTTCCTCGACATCCCAGCAAACATTAAGCACACAATTTTGCAGAAAAAAAAACCCCTCTTCGTAAAATGCTCTAAAACAATTTCATTTAGCTGTTATATTACTTACAATAGTTACATAATAATAACCAGCAACTTCAACAACAATATCCGATCAAATTTATATATTAAACAAGAAATATATAAATAATACAACAACCAACAACAGCAATAAAATATAATAAACAGAATAACCAAATCCCCTCAAAAGCAAGAAGAAATAAAAATCAACTCAAAATTTAAAACTCAAAATTCAATGCAGATACCAAAATTAATTTTTCGAATTAATACAATTTATTACAATTTAATTTTGTGTTAAAAAGAAAATTATGATTTTTAGACAATGAAAAATTTCTATAATTTTTTTCTTCTTTTTAACAAGAAAACGGAAACGGAAATCAATAAACAAAGCTGCCTTCAAATTTTACAAAAAAAAAAAAAGTAATAAAATATTAAACAAAAAAGAAATACAAAAAATAAAACTGTTCAGAAACAAAAATATTAGAAAAAAAAGCACACAAAATATCAACAGAGTCAAAATATTTAATTTTTCTATATACCGGTAACAAAAACTGTTTTGTTTCTTTCTTTTTTTTTTATATATATACAACATATATATTTAAGACAATTTTTTAAATACCTATCTATTTCTTTTGATAAAAAGCACTTTTTCGGCATCAAAAACAAACCAAAAATATTTAAGAAAACAAAATTAATGTTTGGCTTGAATATCATTTACTTGACTAAAATAAATGTTGGCATAAATTAATGCAGAAGCAAAAAATTAAAACACATGAATACAATATTTAGATTTAAACTAACAAAAATACATAAAAATTATAAATATATGTGTGTGTCTTTATTATCGCGTATACCTCAAAAAATATTAAAATTATAAAAAAAAAAGAAAACCAACAACATGTTTATTTCTCTAAAGACCAGCAAAAAACAAACAAACAAAAACTCAAACCTTTAAACCTCTCTTTCTGCTCCCACTTTTTAGACAGACCAGTTACAACTATCCAGATTTGTATCTTTTGTAAATTGTTAGGAAAAAAAAACAAACCTCTGAAAAAATTAAATTTCAAAAAAAAATTTCAAATTAAATGTACCTTAAAAAATATTTTGTGTGCTAGTTTAGTAAGTGTCAAAAGAATAAGGAAAGTAAAAACTAAATCAAATATTATTAACAAAATTATATACTTACATAATTAAACAACATAAAAATCAATGTAAAAGCGTTTAATCTAAATTTGAAAAAAAAAAAATCAAAAAGTATTATTCAACAAAATACTATCCAACTTAACATGTGCCATACGATAAAGAAACTACCAAGAGCTTAGTTATGGATAGCAACTGCTTTTCAGATGGCCATAAAAGCGATAGAAATTCGTTGGTGTAAACATGTTGGTGGCAGTGTTATCGTTTCAAGCGACTGCATTATCATGTTTCATGTATGGCAACTACACACACACACACATAAAGGCAATTGTCATTCATAGCCAAACCGTACGAACTTAGTTACAAGCAGTTGTAATAAGCAAATAAGCGTTAGAAAATCTGAGTACTTTTTCTCTAAAAAAAAAAGACTCAAAACGTTTAGTTAAACGTATGGAAAACTGACCAAATGTTTGCATTTTGAGGTTATGTCATTAACTACTAAATTATAGCCAAAGCTGCAAGTACATAAAAGCAAACTAATTTTCAATTCGCTCAAATAAAACAATTTTCAGCTTTTAATAAAACGCTTCTCTCTCGCAAGTAGAAACAAAGTAACATAATTTTATAATTTTGATGAAGCGGTACACCGTATTCAACCAGAAAAACGCTTTGTGATGACAAGATAAGAGTTTTTATAGTAGAATATTTTAGGTGCAGCTATTCCATATGGCAATGCCATCTTTCTCTGTAGTTTACGTTTTTCTTCATTTTAAGTTAAAGCTAAGTAATATGTTCTGTGAAATTCTTTCAAAAGTATTTATAAAAAGCCTTTCGAAATAATCACGTCTGTCACACAAACCATTCGGAATGGTTTGAACAATAAATTTTTAATTCGTTCAATTCGGTTTTATCTTCTTTAGCTTTTGATCGATTTTCTTCTTTCCGACATATTTTCACTTTGTTAAATGTGCTGTGGTGTTGTGCAAATTAATATGCAAACATATTGTTATTAGCAAAAAGACTAAAGCAATAAAAACGTTTTAAATGTGTTTTTATATCACTACAAACAGAACCAGCACAATCCAGTATACAAAAACGATTTTAGTTTTCGAAATTGAAATAATTTCCGATTGAAGAAGACTTTAATTTACATCTAAACTAGTGACTCATTAAAGCCATGAATAGTTAAGCCGCATTTAAACAAAGAAATTTTAGCGTTTAAACTTCAGTCAGCAAACAGAAGAAAACATCAGCTGTTTGACCATTTTCACAACGTTGCCAAATTTCTATTTTTAAAAACAATCTGCACAAACAAACTGCAATTCAATTACAGAAAAGTTTTGTTAAACTCTAACTGATTTTTTGGGCACAATTGAAAGAAAATTTGTTTGAAAAAAATTATTTAATATGAAACAAACACCGCATAAAATCAAAATAGTCAATTGAATAGCGATGAAATATCTGACGTAGTGTTATGTTTTATTTTGAAATCTACACGAAATAGAAATCAAATTTCTATCATTTTATTTGAATTTCCGCTTCTGGGCTTTATAGAGAAAGTCAAGAGTTGATGAGTTCATTCAATCGAAATGGTTTTCTTTCACTCATCCGAAATCCGTTTGAAAGAAACAGATATTTCTTGCAATTTTTCATTTTCTTTTGACGAAGATCGTTTGTAATATAAAATAAACTTTGAAATATTTTTTTTATTTTTACCAATAAAATCGTTTCTATAAACTGTCCTTTATCTTGGTGTGAACTTGTAACAACAGCTGATTAGGGTTGCTTAATTGAAGACATAACAGATATCCCAGAAGTGACTTTTGTGTGGAGCAGCTATTAATAAAGGGCGGTTCAGACTACTATACAAGTATTAATACTTTCATTGCACTTTACGCGACAAAAGTCTAAATACATCTCTTGCGAGTGTCAAAGAATCTAACGTAAATTACATTTTGTATTTACACTCAAATCACACTTCAAATAAAATGAAAAATAGTACAGGCCATGGTATAATCTTCATGGTATTTCCTTTGAAATACATACCTTTAAATCACGTAAAATTAAAGCCTTCAAAAATCCAAACTCAAATACTTTGTGTGGCAAATACCACAAACATTTTTGTTTAATGATGTTTCCGATCATTTGGTTTTTATTTTCTGAGTCTACGGACTTAGCAACTCTCAGTTGCGTGCTTAGTTACGTCACGTAACAGTCAAAATTTCACTTATTTGATTTCTTAATAAAACTCTGAGAAAACTTCGTGCCACATGTTAAATAATATTTTTTGTAAATTATTCATGACAACAAATGTTGCTTTAAATATGAAAGTTGTTTCTGTTTGACATAGCTGGAGGGAAGAGAGTTTTTAAAAAGCCTTAAAAAATCCGCTTAGGTCCGACTCTTCTTCTTCTTTTCAAAATGTTTGAATTTCTCAAAAATTTGTTCACATTTTGTCAGTTTTCATTAGTTTTAATTGAACCTGCATCCGTTTAAAAAACACCTTATCCCGCCCAAAGTTGGATAGTCAGAATCGCAAAATCTTAAAGCAAAAATTGTTTGGCATACAAATTTATCAAGAAAATTAAAAAATAGAAAGTCTCTAAGCAAATTTAGGTCTTAAAATTAATTTATCAAAAAAAAAAAAAAAATATGTAAAAATATCAAAAATTCCCCATCCAAAAATAAAAGCAAAATTATAAATGTCGTGGTCATATTTAACAAGAAATATTTGGTAGAATTATGAATAAAATTTAAACAATTTATTATAATTATAAAAACATGAAACAAACAAAAATCATATTTATTATTGCTAATTTAATGGTATTTTGGCAAATAAAAAAACATTAAACAAACAACAAAAAATATTTATTATATACACATTAGACACTATCTGTGATTTTTAATCCAAAATTTTTTGATGAAAATTTTCTAAATAAAATATATTAAAATAATAATATATTAAAAAAATTACAAAAAAAAAATATATATTGAAAGTAATGCAAGGAAGCTGATTACACAAAAGGAATAATTTAGGAATAAAAAGAATAAAAGAAACAAGTTAATAATTTATATTAATTATTAATAAATATTTATAATACACAACCATTAATAAGGGAAACTAATAATATAAAATTAATGATCGGATTACATAAAAAATACATGCAACAACAACAACAACAAGTAAATTATGTATACTAGAAAAAAAGAACAACAGAGCAATCTGCTTTCAACAACACAACAAAAAAAGCAAACAGTTTTTTTTTAGAAAATTTCGTTTAAAATATCTTGACTGTAAGAAATAATTATACACTGATTTAACTAACAATACAAAAAGAAAGAATTACACTTGTGAACATGCTTAGCAACATGTATCTCAACATGTTTCAGGGCGTACTCAATGCGTTACAAACATGCTGTATTTTGTAGCAACATGCTTAATAGTTTGGCAAAAAAAAAATGTTTAGAGAGTTATTTCACAAAGAATAATTTCTTTAGCTTTTGAGTTATATGCATATTTTATGTTTATTAAGTTCTTGTTTAACTAATTGCAATGCAATATTTTATGAAAACCGTACAACATTTTAATACAAAACAATGCTGTAAATGGTTAATTATATATTGATTGGAATGCAGTGTTTGCACTTCGATCATCCTTATGTAAAAGTATTCACTGCACAAACTGTTGCATTAACCACAAGTGCAGTTATTACCGCAACAGTTGGTTAGGAAAGCGTTCCTACTTGCACTCACACACATGTGCATGTATGTAGTTCTCATGTGAACAGAGCTTATTGTAAATATAACAAATTTTAGCAGCACCTTTCAGCAAGAAAAACCCATTACCCATCATGCAGCAGATAAGCTTTTATGCATGTTACTAAGGCAGTTTTTAAAAATGTTCCCCTAATTTGAAGTATAATCGTGATGTTCTGATGATATATTTAGCGAAAAGTTCTCGTAGTGAAACAAATTAGTCCACCGTTGCTCGAAAAGTAAGGAAAAAGTGTGTCTGTAACTTACATACATATGTACATATGTCGAAAATGATTACATTGAAAATATCAGAAAACATGCATAACTCGATGTACTAGAAGAGAATACGTAATCCACAAATTCAACGACAGTTGTCCACACTTAAGCCCGTATGACACTACATTTTTCTTGCATTGTTCAAATTTTGGAGAACAGTGCAAATATAATGTAATAGTAGAATTTAGTATGTGCAACGCGTTCAGCTATATTAAGATAAATGCAAAACTGTCAACATTTTTGTTGAAGTTATCGATAAAAAATGAGATTATGTCAAAAAAAATGTAAAATTTTTCAACTTAAAATTGACATTTCAAACTTGAATGTTGCTGTGTCAGCGGTTTATGGACAATTTTTGCGATTTAACGCTTCTTTTTGGAAAATTTTTATTTCCTAGCGCTTTCTTGAAATAAAAAGAATACAACACTTACAAAAAAGATGAAAGTTTTGTTTACGATTTGTATATTTGGTTCTTTCTAGCAATTGCTGTTTCTTTCTATCAATTCTATACCGATTAATGCAAGAAAAATGAAGTGTCATACGGGCTTTACAAAATGTTTAATATTTTCAAAGACAGCTTTAAATATCAAATTGGTCGGTTAAGCTAACTTAATCTAACTTGATTGGAGGGGTTTATACGACCATGCTGCTGCTGCTGCTGTACCGTAACGCAATGTATTGTAAGCACGTTAGAGTAGTTCTAGAAGACTTAAAAACGTAACATGCGCTTTGACGCATGGTGGCATTTAAATAATTTTTTTCGTGTATATTGTACTTTATTTGTTTATGATTTTATTGCACATTTATTGAATTTTCACTAAAACTTGTGCCTCATTTTATATATGTACTTAATCAGCTATTGGCAAACAGTGATGATATGAAAAGGCGAATTTTTCTAAGGCGATGCAGAATCCCAAGTCAAAATAGTACCATAATGATAAAAGTGGTTTTACATTAGCGGAAATCACCCCTGGTTGCACATCTGCAATTTTAGCACATATGTTGTGATTCTTTGCCACAAAGCGTGAGTGTCTTTTTCAAGTGTTTAGCAAAATAATTATAGCAGCTGATTTTAGAGTAACGGAAAATAGAAATATTTTTGTTTTGTAAATTGAGTAGGAATCTTAGAAAACAAATTGCAAAAATTTCGTAATTCATCTTTTCATTGTCCATCTTTTATTGTTGACTTTTTGTTTATTCACCATAAATCATTTTCTTGCGTGTTCATTTTCTTGCCTGTTTACAAAATTTAATAAAGTGAGTTTGCCGCATGAAATAAGCGAAGCCGCAGCAAATATTTGAAAAGCAACGCCGTCGATAAATTTTGCACGTGAAGCAACCGCTTCACTTATTTTATAAAATTTAATAAAAGTATAATATTCACTTTTTACTATTTTGCAAATACTTCTTTGAGCAACGTAAGCATTAATTTAAGCACAGGCATGTTTTGTGGCGGCCTTGCCGTCGTATAGTTTTTTGAGCGTAGGAGTTTACATGTCGGATTGTAAAAAATAAACAGCTGTCTTAGCATTTAGCAACATTTGCAAGTACGGATCTGCAATGACGTGACGTACGCTGTAGCGTAAAGCAAATTTTGAAATTGCAGCTTTAAATAAAATTATATACGTTTACATGCATGTCCATCTCAAATAGTTTAAGATTTATTAACTTTTATTGCCAATTTTTCGGCAAGTTGCTTTAGAAAGAAACATTTTGCTGGCAAGTCTGCAAGTTAATTCAAGTGTGGCGAAATCAGAGTTACCGCAAAAGTATGATTTAATTAAACACATACTTTTATTGAACTTTGACGCCTTTCTGCTTTATTCTGGAATTATTTATCATACTTATACATACATACATTAATTCAAACGAAAAACAATCAAAAGCATATTAATCTGATGATTTATAAAAACAAATGCCAGGTTTAAAGAAACTTGGCCCTGTCGTTAAACTTAAATAAACAACAATTAAAGTTTCTTTGGACAATTCGGGAACAGCCAGAAAATCATGAAACGGCATGTTCTACAACATTTAGTTTAAATACTTTAATAACAAATAAATAAATAGAAAAACAACAATATTAAAAGTGCAATTATGTGGAATATTTTTTAAAATATGAAAATATGAAAATATAAAATAAATAATAAAGAACTTATTTGAAAAAATAATTAAATAAATTGGTGAAACTATGTAAAAAAAAATGAATTGTTTATGGTAAAAGTTGAAAGATATATTTAAACAAAAAAGAAAAGTGAAACAATCGTTAATTAAAGAAGACAAAAAATTAGTTAAAATATAATAAAAATTAAAAATGAATTGAGTGTTTGCATTCATTTAAAGTTAATAACTATTTTGAATAATACAAACTGCAAAAGTTGTCATAAAGAGTTTTTTTTCTTTCGTCTTAAATTTTAACTAATAATTTTGCTGACCTAAAACTTAATTATTTGTATTGATTATATTTTTAAAATTTATTTATTTCAAATTTGATAAAGAAAAAATTCGGCCATAAAAATTATAAATTAGTTTTAGAAGTAGTAATTTTTTTTTAATTCAATTTAAGTGCAAATATTTATTGGCATTGAGAAGAAGATCTGCTCTACTGAAGAGATGACGAAATTCCTTCCCACAAAAAAATCGAAAACGGCAAAGTTGTGTGGAGAAAAAAATTTAAGTGAACCCAATAACTTATGAAAAAATTAAATTTATATTTGAAGAACGTCCCATTTTTGGACTTTTTACTAATTGAATAGTTCATAAAAAATTAAATGGTACTGAAATACATTTTAGCACAAATCTTTCGTATAAAAATTGCTCCAAAATGCATTTCAATATTTTGTATTTTATGAATACCAGTGAAAATATTTTAATTAGTTGACATTTCGTTAGAGTGCTTTGAAAAGAAGTTTTGAAAACAATATCGGATACTGGTTTGAAGAAAATTTGCAAGCTCTAAAAAAATTGCTTTGGAAAAATTAACATTTAAAAAAATCGTCTTAAGAAGTTTCTTTTGTAAAAAGTCTTTTTGTGAAATAGGTATTTTCGGGAAATGGCACCTTTTGAAAAAAGTATCTTATGACAAAAGCACATTTGGAAAAGTCCATATTTTGTAGAAAGTATATTTTGAAAAAAAAAATCAAAAAGAGTTTTCGCAAAGTTTGAAACACCCCGCCTATTGCAAGAAGAGCCTTTTAAAAAAGCAGGTGCTGAAAATAATTCTATTCGAATACATGTGAGAAAGTTGTTTCTGAAATAAATAACTTTCGAAATAAGTGGCTTGTTAAGGAAGTACCTTCTTATAGAAGTAGTCTTTGAAAAAAGTGCTAGTTGGAAAAATTAACATTAAAAATGTACATTTTTAAAATAAGTACTTCTTGAAGAACAAACACGTTTTCAAAAGAACCACTTCACTACCTTTCGAAAAAAATTTTTTTTTGCAAAACGCTTCTTTTAAAAAGACTAGCCTTTGAAGAGAAAATTTTCGGAGCAAAAGTACGTTTTTTTTTCAAATATATTTTAAAATAAGTACTTTTTAGAAAAATATTTCTTGTCAAATATATTATTTCTTTTGAAAAAATACTTTTCCACAAAAGTACCTAGAAATGAGTAACTTTTTTGAAAAGAGCAGTCTTTGCGAAAAGATATTATAAAAGAGAGCAATTCTTTGGAGAAAACTACTATCAAAAAGTAATTATCTCAAAGGTGTTTGCTGCAAAACACAATGCGAGCTTTAAAGCAATAGTTTAGACTTTTAAAAGTTTTTCATTTGGAAAGGAATGTTTAGAAAAAGATTCTTCTAGACTTTTAAAAGTGGGCATTGTTTACAAGACGTGCCATCAGAAGAAGCAGCATTTGATTAAATTATCTTTCGCAAAAAGTTCCATTCCACTAAACACTATTGCAATGAAAGACACTTTTTGACAAGGTTGCTTTCAAGAATATACCACTTAAAAAACTAATTTGCCTACTTTCAATGTAAAGCAGTGCATTGTAGAATGTTTCAACTACAAAGAAAATTATAATTCGAGGAGGTTTTCATACAAAAAGTGTTCTTCTCGCAGACCTTCCTCCGATCTATTAAAATCTTCTAATGCCAATAAAAAGTTACCAAAAATGCAAGAAACAAAAACAATTAATAGGAGGGACAATTAATGCAACAAAGTATGATTTACTTTAATATTAAGCCATTAGGAAAGGAAAGAAATAAATCGTTTGTAAAGACTTACGTAATGGTTTATTTAGGGAACGGCAAAACATTGAAATTGCAGCGAAATGGGGAATTTGAAAACGTTTAAAAGAAAACTTGGAGCGACATTTAAAGCATGACTTTATCTACATATGTATGTCACCAAGTGACCAGCAAAAATCCCTCAGGTATGTGTTCTATTAGCAAGGGAGAGAAAAAGATTGATTACTCATATACAATGAAAAAAATATATATATTTTTAAATTTAATTTTAAATTTTTTCTTCAGAAACACAAAATTATTTCTTGTGTATGATTGTGTTGTTTTAAGTGAAAGATTATTATTTTATTGCCTAGTGATTAAGGCCTTAGGCTTTAATTTATCATTATATTTTTTTATAATTTTGTTAATTTGTAAATATAGTTGAAAATTAAAACAAAAGAAATAAACGAAATAAAAGAAATAAAGAATGAATGATGACACAAGAGAAACTGATAAAATAATATTGAATTTATAGTGCAATTGTTTAATGGTTTATATTTAATATTTAAAATCAAATAAAAAACAGAATGGAATACAATCTTATTTTTTTCTAACTTAAACAAATAAAAAATATGTAATATTTTTTTTTTTTTTATCATTTATCAAAAACATAAGCTCCAAAGTAAAAAAATCAAAACTCTACATTTACAATTACATATGTATATTAAAAGCCCTTTTATTTTAATAAAGAAAATCTAAATATATTTTTACTTAATAATTTTTAGAAGCGAAAACATTTTTAAGTTGCAATGACCTCTCACAACCAAATGTATTAACAAAAAACTCTAACAACATTTTTGGTCAATATGTATACTTTTTAATCTAAAAGATTCTTTAAATGAAAAGGCTACTCGCAAATTTGTGAATGGCCTTGATGTAAGAAGAATATTATTAAAATATTTATAAAACAAATTCAACAAAAACGAGAAACATAACATATTATTTTGTTTTGAAAAGACAGCAAATTTATTTATTTCTGAAATTATTTCTTTAAATTTGTTTTTTATATAGCAATGCAAACATAATTTTTGGCGAAGGCGTTTTGAATAAAAAGTAAAAAAAAGTTTTCCATGAAACTCGCAAAATTTTAAATGAATTGAAAGAAATATACCGAGAATAATGAATAAATTTATTGCAAAACATACTGAAACAACAATAATAGTTTTAAAATTTAAGGTGAAATAGAAATTTTTGGTAAATTACTGAAATTAAACTGTCATAAAAAGCCCGAAAGAACTCCCTCACATAATTCATATTTATCGATAGTAAAAATGTCTAAAACAACAGAAGTCTACAGTTGTAATTCAACTTTACATTAGTGGCATTCACGGTTTGGTATTGTACACTTTATACAACACAACAGCAATCACATACAAGCATAAAACAGGTGGTAAATTCGGCCAAACATTTTTGTTGCCATTAATAAAGTAAAACATAGTTTTAAAATTACTTAAAAGAAATAGGAAATTGTGAAATAAGTAAGAAATTTTAAAAAAAAGCTATAAGAATAAATCGAGCCGAAAGTTATAAATAAAAGATGGCTTCATGAAAAATTGCAGTAAAATTTTGCGTAACATCTGTACTAAGAACAGGATTTTTAAATAAATATGCAATAGCACTCAAATATGAACTTAATAAAGCCAATTGAAAAAGTTTACTGTCTTTTTGAAAAGGTTCATTTTTGGACCTGAATTAATATAATATCAATAGTACTTTAAAAGTTTCACTAAATCCTTTTTAATATTCAAGAACTAATTTATAATGAAGAATTAGTTCTTTCTATAATAATAATATGTTACAACAACGAAATGATAACGATTGCGCCAAAAATGTAAAAATTCTACTGTTTCAACTTCATTACAACATAAACTTGGCAGCACAAATGATAGTATTTTGTTTTGTCATTGTTTTTGCTTTTTTTTCTTTGTTTACAAAAACAAATATTTTTGCTTGAATAATATGAGATTGTGAAAGAAATCTTTTTTAATGATTTGCAATTAAAGTGATTTTTATATATTCTATATTTTGAAAAAAATATGTTTTATTAAAGATGTTTTTACTGAAATAAAATCAACTGCATGAGGAAAAGCGCTTCACGCAAAAAATAACATGTTTTCTCTTGGCCAGGCAAACAGCCTCAGATTTTGACAGCCAACAGTGCTTTTACACTAATAAAGTGTAAGTGTCAGGTTGCCATGAATGCCACTAGGCGCTCAAGCCGAATTTATTGCCAGCTGGGTGCACCAGAATTCGCAGCACAGCATTCAAGCCAACACATGCATTTTGTTAGTGTAAAGGGATTTCAGTTGTCAAAGTCTGGTTTCGCCTTGGGCTGTTCAGCTGCTAAAAAAAACGCATTTTATAATATTTACTTCTCTATTTTGATTTAATAAAAACAGTTCTAATATTTGCTAAGCTCTTTGAAAGTCAGAAATGTGCTTTAAACACTTGAAAACAAGAAATTTTTCTGCCACCAAAAATCTTTACAATAAAATGCCGCCAATTTGTTTGTAAACAAAAAGAAAGCCAAATTCAAAAAGCAAAGAGAAAGCAAGAAATAATCACCTGTGCTACCAAGTTCACCTTGTATGAAACACTGACTTCGTCATACGGAAAACTTTACGTATAGTCAATGTTCTCTAACGCGCATATTTACATTATTTCCCGACTTTTTGTATTAAAAGTATACTACTTCAACTGTTGCTGAAAGCTGCCCATGGAACAAATGGCACTTCATTTAGTTTGTTT
This sequence comes from Sturmia bella, assembly GCA_963662145.1. Lineage (NCBI taxonomy): Eukaryota > Metazoa > Arthropoda > Insecta > Diptera > Tachinidae > Sturmia > Sturmia bella. The sequence goes on from OY759168.1 coordinate 71,970,656, forward strand.
ATTTTTCTGAAAGCAGTCCAATATTTTTTTTTCAACATGCAGCGAGTACTACTTCAACAACATTTTATCGCGATTATTTCATGTGAAATTGTAAATGTAATTTGATCATACAAATTCCAGGAGAGGCCTGATACTTTCTACTGCACACATATAAAAGCATCTTAACTATACTACTAAGGCCTACAAAAGATAAAGCTTAGGAGTTTTTAAAATCATACTTTTCTATCGCAATTGCTCTAAAAAACTTTTTCGTAAAAGTAACTATCATTATTTTATCTGTTACTCATTCACAATAGCTTTGTACTATGAGCTGCCAGTTTTGTTAGAAAACTGTTTCCGATTTGTGAAATGAGAATGATTTTCAGGAAATGCTTTATTCTATTGCGGTGAGATTCTAAGCCAACGGAAAAAACTTCAATTTTTCAGTAATATTGCTTACGAATGAGATCATAAGAACTAAATCTGTAAGGAAACACAATAAGTTTTCTTAAAATTCAAAAGTAAACTCTCTCAACATCACAAAAAGATCGCCTAAGTTGTCCTCCTAAAAAGTTAGCTTTGGTAAATTCTATCTGAACTTTCCCAAAATGTGCCGAAATACAGCCGGTAGAGATATTGAGCAGTAAAAGTGATCTGAAACAACACTCAACTCATAAAAATAAAATGGCAATTTTGCCAATATTGTACTCTTTACGTCTAAATTGCACCCACAAAAGTGTAACTTTATAAACGCTGTGTACTACTGACCGAAAATTCCGCTAAAATAAAAATAAGTTAAAGTTTAGAGCTAAACAATTCTAAAACGGATGAATTTATTAATTTTTTATGGCAGTTTTTAGATCTGGTCGAAGAACTCCAGAGTTTCTATGACAATATTTAATACAACTTTGAAAGCTTTTTATTTCAATTGAACTCCTTAATTTAAAAAGTAAATTTTTCATTAAATTTTACCAAATTTTCTATCAAACTTTGATAAACAACAAGAACAGCAATAGAACCATACGATTCACCACAACAATTATTTAACAAACATAACAACAACAAAAATAGTACCAAAAATTATCCAATCCACACTAAAAGTATCCGTAAACGAAATGTTGTACACAAATACACTGTCAGATTTTCCATAACGAATATATTGGAGAAAATCGAGAGTCCATTTGTGCTGCACACTCCATGTACGGCCACTTTAAAGAACAGCAACAACAACAACAATAGCCCAATGCACTTTAAAATAAAATAGCAACAAGAAATCATGCAAACTCTGGGAGTTGAACTGCATTCAAAAGCAGTTGTACGAATAAATGTTAACACCTAGGACATGTCGCGACATGCTATAAATACATAAATACTATACATACACATGTATCACATTAGCCCCGCCCCAGCTGTTTGTAATGATTACTGAACTGACATTTTTCACAATTTCCACCAATAGATCCAACAAGCTGACCGAAAAAAACAATAGAAAAAAGTTTAGCAATTAAAAAGGTTGTCGAAAAACAGTCCTTCTTTTGTAAATATAACAGTTAGAAAATTGTTATAAAAATAGTAAAGCCTAAAAGTTGAGAATAAAAAAACCTACAAAAAGTCGATTGTTGATTTTTTGTTGAAAAAAAAATAATTTAAAATTCTTATTACAAAACAATCTTCCGTTTTTAAACAATATTAATTTGAATGTAATAAATCCAATTTTTTTTTTGGTTTTTGTTAAATACCATAAGAAAAGAAAACAACCAATTAGATTAAACAATAAACTCAAACACATATTAAATTTGTATTAAATTTAAATCAAAGAAATAAACCAGAATAAACCTACAATAGTACTAAATCTCTACAACTAACCAAATACATAACAATAGATCTTTAATTGAGAAGACCCAGCCCTTCAATAACTCCCCCTCTGCGCCCTTGCCAACCAACCCATAACCACTATTCTAGCAGCATAGTTAAATAAATCCAACCGCTACCACAACAACAATAGTTACATACATACAAATATCCAACAACAATAGTTATATCCAGCAAGATTCAATTTAACACTTACAGTTTAATCGTAGTTTTTATCTTAAAAATTAAATCTAAAACAATTCCTTAATAATTGAAAACAACAACAATAGCCAGTAAAACAACAATATGTAAAACAAACAATTATAGTAATTTTTTTCTATTTTTAAAATTTTTTTTTCCTTTTAAAATTCGTTCTAACACCGATTCGCCGCTCTAACAAACATTTTTGACTGTTATACAAATTACATAAACTGTTATACAACCAACAGTGAATAATTTTATTCATATTTCGAGGAAATATTTTTTTATTTACCAAAAAAAAAATGCTCATACATACTCATTAAAAATAAAACCAGGTTTTCCAACATGGCGTCATGGCCTCGAGGAGTAAGTTTTCTGTGGTAAATTTTATTTTTGTCTATAAGAAGTAGATTCCATTTCTAAGTTTATCGTTTTGTGAGCACTTTGTAGAACAAGAGCTCAAGGAGATGGCCCAAAAGCATGTTAGTCCAAACTAAAATATAGAAAGTTCATAGATTTTATACCAATTAACAAAGTGGCAAATATGCTTTAAGTATATTTAAAAAAAAAAAAGTGTTTTAAATAATTAACAATTATATTTTATTCCCTAATCGATCAATCCACATTTCAATTTCAGTTAAACAGCTATTCATGTTTACGTGTGCGTTTTGACAGATATGGTCTATCTATCTATTCTAATTCTATCTATCTCACATTTAAATATAGTATATAAAATTGTTTCCTCGAACCACACGGAGTTTTTCGAGCTGAAAAATTTATTTAGATCGGTCTCTATGCCAAGAAAATCTATCTCTTCCCGGCTTTAGTGGGTAATCCACACAGTTTCTGGCAAATGTATTCCAGCATTTTTTGAGAAGGAAAAATTTATGTAGCATGGTCTCGAGCCCGAACAAAGCTTAATACATCAGACGCTCTAAAATCTTAAATTGCCGTAATCGGCGGCTTAAACTTTCAACTTTTCAATAACTAAGATTATTGTACAGCTGTTGTGTAATGATTATTAATCATAGTCATTACTGATTGGATGCTTTTTATTTTAAAGGCAAAGTAATTGATTGCAACATGATTACTTTAAATTTCTAAACTAAGTAATTTGCTACAATTACAAACAATTTAGTAATTGTCGGGATTACTTATTTGTTATCTACAGAACATGTAGATGCATGTATGTCAAAGAACTGTAAAGAATCGAATGTAATCCTTAAAAGTAATTCCACTATTTTTTGATTACTTTTAATTATTTTCGACTTCTTTTCAATTATCAAAAGTAGTCTATATTTAGATTCTTTATACAGGTAACCAATTAATCAGCAGAAAATCGAAATCAAAACTTAACAGCTATGGATTATTCCATCCCAAAAGTAAATTCAAAACTTAAACTTAACTAAGTTCCGATCCCGAAAATGTGACCAAAGGATTAATCAAACATCTTTCTGACAATTGAAATACTTCTTCGCTTAATTCAATGACGAACTTAATCAATTATCCACTTAATCAAACTGATCGATTATGTGATTGATTGAGTAATAGGATTCTAGATTTGCTGATAGATTGATTGATTGATTGATTGATTGATTGATTGATTGATTGATTGATTGATTGATTGATTGATTGATTCATTGATTGATTGATTGATTGATTGATTGATTGATTGATTGATTGATTGATTGATTGATTGATTGATTGATTGATTGATTGATTGATTGATTGATTGATTGATTGATTGATTGATTGATTGATTGATTGATTGATTGATTGATTGATTGATTGATTGATTGTTTGATTGATTGATTGTTTGATTGATTGATTGATTGATTGATTGATTGATTGATTGATTGATTGATTGATTGATTGATTGATTGATTGATTGATTGATTGATTGATTGATTGATTGATTGATTGATTGATTGTTTGATTGATTGATTGTTTGATTGATTGATTGATTGATTGATTGATTGATTGATTGTAAAAAACCACAACAAGATTTTCATCTGTATGTAACTTGCAGTAGATAAATGGTCATGAGCCTGGTTTTAGTTATTCAAACATTTTGTAATTAGTTTAACACACGTTTAACACGTCTTTGAACTCAAAAATGTTCCGTTTACGTTTTAATTCTAAAACATAAATTAAAAACAATAGTTAAGCAAACAATAGCATAAAAACATTTTAGCATTATTATTAAATCAATAAACAATAGTAATTATTTTTCTTATTGATTTGCGAAATACAACTTTACAATAGAACAGAATATTTAAAACAAGAAAAACTTCAGAAAGCCCATTAAACCCAATAGTAATTAAGTTTCAACTAAGCCGAAAACATAATTAAGAAACAATAGATTTTAACTTAAATATTACAGAAATATTAAAATAACAAAAACTACAATAGCAACACAAACACAAACACAGCAACAGCAACAAACACTTTAAACTTAACAAAATTATTTTATAAATAATAACAAAGCAAATGTTTCTCGTTTTTAAAATAAAACAAAAATTAAATATATTTTAGAAAATTTATGATTTCAAATTAACTAAAATATAAATAAAATAAAAAAATATTAAGAAAAAACTGAAAGAAGTACAACATTTAGACTTTCTTTTTTAAAATTTTTTATTTGGGAAAACAAACTTAGCGAAAGCAAAAAAAAAGCAAGCAGAAAAACTAAAAACAAACATTATTTATGTTTCACTTTTACCATATAATAAATAAAGAAAAACAAACGTAAATAAAAATTAAGTTCTAAGAACACAAAAAAAAATCCACAATTTTTCAAGAATTCAAACTAGTTTCAATACTTTCAAATTTTATTTAATTTTATTGAGCCCAAAGCAATTTCTAAACAACTATTACTTGCATGGAAAATGGAAGAGTTTCAAAGTTTGTAATATGTTGAAAAAAAAATCAAATTTATAAACTGTGTTAATTTTTATTATACTATTATTTAAAAAACAAAAATTCTTTAAGTTTTCTATTGAACACATTTTTTTCAGTTTTGTTAATGTTTTCACCCAAGTTTAATTTTTTTATCTCTTAGTTTTTTTCTATCCTTACTCTGTTAATTTTTACTTTTATTTTTATAATACATATGTACATGTAATATATTATGCTATAAAATTATGATTATTTAATTTTTAAAACAAAATAGTTGAAAAGTAAACAATACTAGAGTTTTAATTGTTTAAGTTTATATTTAAAGTAAAAAAGCAAAAAAAAACTATTATTATACAAGATTTTTTATTAAGATTTGTAATTTTACTTTTAAAATTATTGTAATTAATTATGGTAAACAAAACAAAACAAAAACACAACAAAAAATTTAAAAAAATATATACATACATACATATATATTAATAAGTTGTCAACAACAAAAATTTTTGAATGGAAAAACTGGATGTTTGTTTTATTATTTTATACATAAATACGTATTATGACATAAAATTATTTTTATTAATTTTTAATCTTTTTCGTTAATTTTTATTATTTTTTACAATGTAATTCTTAACATTTACAAAAATATATTTGCATAATTTTTTATTAATAAATAAATTAGTTAAAAAAAAAAATCCAAAAACATACTTTCATTTTATGTTCTTTTATTTCATTTAAAATTTTAGATTAAATTGAAGTGAACAAAAATCGCATAAAACAAATTTAATCCCACTTTGTATTAACCAACAACAAAAACACTTAACAATTGATGCTCTCTACTCAGAAACATCCACACACACACACACACACACGTTCTCCCAACAAACCATTTGATTTCTTCACATTGATGCGCCATATTGATGGAATGAATGGGCATATTGTTTTTTCCCTTTTCTTTTTTCTTTTTTGAAGCCATATCAATAGCAATATCACTACAACAACAATACAGTATAACAGAAAGATAAAACAAAAAGAAATTTAAATTAACAAAAAATATATATGAATTAAATATTTAACGAAAATAATCACAAATATATATACTATTCAAACTAAATAAACAATAGACCAAAGTAAATATTGGCGGTGTTGCTGTCGCGCTTAACGTTTCACAGTACCCCTGGTGACTGAGCATATGAATGCATACAAAATGAGCGTCCATAGAGAGCGATGTTGTGTCCACTCAATATTTCTCATATGGTATAAATAAGTTTTAGTGATTTAAATATTTCGAATATGTTTGTTGAAGAATTTTATGCTACATATTTTTCGAAATACGCTAAAGCGTTCTGAATAGGGCAACCTCATCATATAGAAAAGCAAATAGAAAGCGAGGTGAAAATACAGAAAGCAAGAATCTATCTCAGAGCTTTCTAATAATTTTTGCATCAATTTGTTAGTGCAAATTCTGCTTCACTCAAAGAAAGAAAACAAGGTATGAATTAATGAAATATGTAGCTAATAAATGCAATGTATTATTTTCGAAAGAGGGAATGCCTGTTCACCAGAATCGAGAAGATAACTTCGTCTGACACAGTTTGTATTGATTACCACGTATATTCCAGAGTAAGCCGAAAAAGGAAAGTGCATATAACTGAAAAATTGAAAACCATGCATTTAGTTTGTACAAAAATATTGCGCTAATCCAAAGCTAATTCTCCTTTTATGGACCCACTCCATCCTTTGGCTTTAGTAAACTCCTCCTCAAGGGGGAAATGGGGAAATGGACAGCATCCATCACAGACACTAGTGGTCTGGAACACTCAAAGAAATTTCTTAGCTTTGATGCTAAGAGGACGGACCTTGCTCTAAAACTGAATAGAAAGAACCTAAGGACACTGTGTGGGGCGCTAACCGACCACTATATCTGCAAGAAGCACCTATACAGAATCGGCCTCTCCAATACGGCAATCTGCAGATTTTGCGGAGAAGAAGAGGAGTCAATGGAACACTTAATTATCGAATGTGTGGCACTAGGCCGCAGAAGACACAGGCTGTTGCAGGCCTATACATTGTATTCACAGGACTTGCAAAGGCTTCCACATAAATAGCTAATAGTGTTTCATGATGTATTAAACTCGTGAGGGACAAAAGGTTGCACAATAGATCATCTATGGTCGCAGTGCAAAGGGCCATCTTGGACCAATCTAGTGACAAAACAATACAATTCTCCTTTTATATTGCTTGTTTTTATTAGTGCAGCCATTTGTTGGTTTAAGAAAATTCGTTACCCAAACTTTTGACATTGCTGGGGATCGATTTAAGTACGGAATGATTGAATTTGTCTTGAGTTTGTCTTGATTAGATTATGCACTTGATTCGAGGTTTCTAAAATCTATTTAATCCCAAACTCGTACATGAAACTATCCACTCTACTTCCTTCATTTAATAACAATTTATAAATCTATCCTTGCTGATTTTAAACGGTACTCGAACTACTGCCAGCCCAGCCACTCTATCAATTCAGTCATCGCAGCAATTAAATAATGAAACAAAATTTAATACTAATATGTACCAGCACAAACAAGTCCTGGTTACAAATAGACCCAAAAATTTTGTACTCATTTTAAATCTTAACAGGATTGGTTCTCTTTACTAATCCCTATTCGGCTTGTTTTAAGTTCACTTGTGCGTTATAAGTACGCTTCGCAGTAAATTCAAGTAGAAAAAAATTAAATTTAGAACGAACTCTTCGTTTTGGTGTAGGAAACTGAAGTTCCTTCTTCACAAAAATCTTTGGCGAATATCCCCTAGCGTGAAACAGGTTTCAAGAAGGTATAACGCAGTCTCCTCCTCGTCCTCGCCCCCGTCTTGACAACTCAAATTTCTGCAAAGGTAAACCCAATCGTCTAACGAGGTTTCCAAAGAGACAAACCAAGGGTTGAACTTGAGCCTGAAAAAGTAATTTAATATAAAAGTTATTTTTTTGTTTTCCAGTGCAAATGAGCAGCAGGTAGTGTAAGAACCATTAAGTTCATTGTACGGTTTAATTAAAAACATAAAATGAGTTGATCCGTAAATGGACGCTTAAAATTGCATTCAATATGATCGGTCTTGTTTTGAACATACAAAAGAAAAAACGTTAAAATGAATTTCGAAAACATTGTAAAATATGAAACTCAGGTTAACACCGACATTATTTGCTCCATATTCACATAAAAATAATTGGCTTTTAAGCAATAAAACTGCAACAACAACAACAACAACAACATCAATAAGTAAAAGATAAGAGTAACAACAAATACATACAATAGACAAAGCATTGAAATTGAAATTGAAAGAATTCTTGAAATCACAAATTACAAACTAAATTTGGTAAACTACATACATATATAAGTATTATTTAATTTTATTTACTGCTTTTCTTATGTTTAATTCCTTTTCTATCACATTCATACCTAAGTTTTTGGTAAGAAACAACATATTTTTTGATAACAATTTTATTAACAACTATTTTTACAAACAGCTCTTTTGATAAAAGAAACCAACAATAACCCACTTAATGCTTCTGATAGATTTTAATTTAAGCAACAACAACAACAACTAATACAAAAAATTACAATACATACATATATACGAAGAGAATCCACAAGTTTAATTGGAAGCTTATCAAAATGCTTGACATCAAGTCAAATCAAAACTTGATTTTTTTGCTTTTAATTTTGCATCAAACATTGTCTGTGTTACACATACAAACATACTTTTACTAATACCGTCACAATGATTGATGCATAATTTTGACCATGTAATGCTCATTGGTGTCCATTTCAACAATTAATTGCTTGTAAGTTCCACACGTTGTTATTTTACGCACCCTGAATTGTTCGTTCATTAGACTGCAAAATGTGCACAACACACAGCGAATTTACATATAAATACTTTTTCAAATACAGTGGGTACAATCAAGTTCGTTCATTAAGCTCTAAACACATAGACGACAGCAGACAGCAAGCAGCAATATGTCAAAAATAAAATGCATGTGTTTAAATGAAAACGATTATTTTGACGGCAGCAGGGCAGCACGACTGCACAACAGCATTTGCTGCTGCTGCCAACTTAGGCTATTTTCTATTTTGACGGGCAGCAAATAAGCAAATATAGTGTTGCCATTATATATATAAACTGGACAAATTAGAACAAAAACTTTTTTTTGATATTAAACACAAAAGAACATTGCAAAAATACAATAAATAAATAAATGTATGTGTTTTTATAGTTTTTTCGTGATATTATTACATTTTTCATCAATATTTTCAATTTTATTTATTATGAAATAAGAAATACGGCATCCCTGAAATTAGCAGCTAAAATACACAGCTGTTCATTTTCAATATCAAAACAATTTTTTTTCGTTTGAGCTAATATTTTGTGATATTTTATTTAATTTTCATCCTGGTTGCTTTGAAAAAGTGTTCTTCATCTTTTTCCTTGAGCTGTTGTACACATGTTTTGTAAATGCCCTTCTTCTCATCACGGGTTATATTTACTGGGCGAACCCACCATCTTCGGTTTGTTGTACTATTCGTCTTATGGGCTTTATACACTTCAGCTGTAGTCTGAGCTATTTTAACAATTGTTGTGATAAGATTCGCTAAATTTTCTTCGCTCATTTTTTATATTTTTCAACTTTGAATTTGTAATATTTATAAAAATTCGAAATTGATTTACACACCAGCTGATTATTATGTTGTTGCTGTCTTCAAAATAATTATGAAGCCGACTTCAGAGCAGCATTTGAAGTTGGCTGCACTTGGAGTTGGCAGCATTTGCAGTCTGCTGTCGTCTATGTGTTTAGAGCTTTAGACTGCAAAATGCCCACAACACACAGCGGATTTATAAATACTTTTTCAAATACAATGGGTACAATAAAGGCAGCTCCATACCAGGGGCCGGATTCTGGCATTCGTGATCGAATATACTCGATAATAAAAACAATGTAGAGCAAAAACAAAATGAGCAACAAACACACAGCATTCTATAACGAAATCGTTCAATCACGAGTGCCAGAATATGGCCCCAGGTAGTCGCATAACTACAGAAAAACACAACACCAACAACCACTTCATGTATTTTGTTGGTAGAAATCTTCAACTACTGTCACCCATTTGTTTGCGTATGTGTGTTTGTGTTGTTTATTTGACCAGTTCTTCAAGCTAAAAGCAGTAGTCAGCTGGTCTTGTAAGGCTCTCTCCCAGCAAGAACAGTGTCGGTCATTTGTATTGAAATGAGTTTATTGAACAGACTAAATTGAAAGTTTTAGTTTTTCTCTACAGTATAAATTTACACTACTATTCATGTATATAAAATATACATTTACACTAAGTACAAAGTGCATGAGTAAAAAGGATATTCCCATTCTCTTCTCAACACTCTCCCTGAATGGTGAAATTGTCGTATAACTTTCAAATTTTTCTCTTGCACTTTTTACATGAAATTAACAGGAAAAAATTATACATTCCATTAATTTTTAAAACATTAAAATATTATCAATAACAATATTATATAAGCCCAAATTTATTTGTTAAATATTCCAACTTTTGAGTTGTAACAGCTTTTGTAAAGATATCTGCGACCATCTCATTTGTAGGAATGTACTTCAGACCGATACTCTTGTCATCTATTTTTTGACGAATGAATTTACTTTTAATGTCCACATGTTTCGTTCGAGGAGAATAATTATGATTTTGTGCGACTTGAATTGCACCTTTATTATCACAAAATAAAGTAACTCCAATTTGAGGAATTTTGCTTAGGGTTACCACTTTCATCGCACTTTGTTTTAAACACCCATTTTGGTTTCTGTCCTGATGGTAAATTAGTTAGCACCCAAGTCTTATTTTCAGTCATAGAATGTATTTCTTCTTTCATAGCATTTTTCCATTTATCAGCATTTTCTGATGCCATTGCCTCTTCCACGGTTAAGGGATCATTTGACACATAGCTCATGGCACAAAAAGTATGACTTTGCTGATTTCTATTAGCTAATCTTTCCGACCTTCGAATATTACTGGTTGATGGCAAATTATCGTTTCCGTATGGTATCCACTCTTCGTCACCATCTTCAACGTGTTCTGGTGAAGGCCATTGCATTGAATCACTATAAATGCTAGCATCCGAGTCATATTGTTGATCTTGATTTACTGGTGATATCGATTCATTGCTGTCTTCCAAAGAAAAAATTACAGCTTCAGAATCTTCCGATGTTAATTCAAACTGGTTACTACTCTCCCCTGAACTAACATTTTCGTCTTGCAATATGTTAGGATAATACAAATGTCCAAAATGGTTTATTTTCTTTAAATGAGGCTTGCTTTGTTCCAAAAATATAACATCACGGCTAATTATAATTCGGTTATTTGCTGGATTGAAGAGTCTATAAGCTTTGCTTCCTGTGCTGTAACCCACCATAATACATTCAATTGATTTTGGATCCAATTTTGTGCGCCTTTCTTTCGGTATATGTATGTGTATGAGCAGGACAACCAAAAACACGTAAAAACTTTAAACTCTTTCGACGACCAGACCACAATTCTTCGGGACTTCGGTTCTCATTTCGACACGGAACTTTATTTATTAAAAAACTGGATGTTTTTGCTGCTTCTGCCCAGAAGCGATAATCCAAACCACTGTCAATCAGCATGCAACGTACTCTTTCGATAATTGTACGGTTCAGTCTTTCTGCCACACCATTCTGTTCGGGAGCATAAGGACAAGTCGTTTGATGCACAATGCCATTTTCTTTTAAAAATGAAGAAAATTTTTTGTTTATATACTCGCCACCATTATCAGTACGAATCGTTTTGATTTTTTTAGAGCATTGATTTTCTACCATACTTTTGAATTCAACAAAAGTTTTAAAAACGTCTGATTTATTCTTCAACGGGTAGGCAAAAACTTTTCTTGAGAAATCATCTACGAAAGTTACAAGAAATCTGGATCCAGAAAAAGAACTTGTATTAAATGGTCCAATAACGTCGGAATGCACCAACTCCAGTAACGCAGTTGCTCTAGTACCATTATCTTTATTTGGCCTTCGAGTTTGCTTCCCTTTCACACAGACAATACACGGTTGATTTGATTCTGCGTCGAATCCCACACCATGATTTGCTAATTTTACTTTTCGCATTTTTTCGTTGCATATGTGCCCCATTCTCCTATGCCACAAATCAAAACTTGAACTTTTAGATAGAAAAGAAGTTTCTTTTTTCATTTTTACATCGGTTTCAATTTGATAAAGATCATTAACTATTTTAGCAATTTTAACTCTATTGCCATTCTCATCAACAATTTTACAAGAATTTCTTTCAAAAATAACTTTTTTACCATTCTTCGTTATTTGTTTAACTGATAACAAATTTGTACATAGACCAGGAACATATTCAACATCTTTAACAGTAAGATTTATATTTCCATTTTCGTTAATAATTGCGATATCTACATCACCAACGTATTCAACTTTCAACTCGGTACTATTTGCAATGGTCACTTTTTTATTGTCAATTTTTCTTTTATTATAGAGATAATTTATTTCATTGACCATGTGATTACTTGCACCACTGTCAATTATCCAATTCACGTAACAGTTTTCTTTGCAATTAATCGGAGCTTTATTTTCATATATATTTGTACTATTACTTGTGAATGCCACTAACGTTGATGAAAAATTATTCCTGTTTTTGTTGAAATTCTTGTTATTTTCCCAATTTCTGTTTTTAAATTTTCTTTGGCAGTTTCTTGAAATACATATGTCCAAATTCTTTGCAGTTGTAACATTGTAGTTCCTTTTTCTTCGGTTTTGATTTTGAATATAAAACGGCTTCCGTATCTGTTTTTTCATCAAACTTAGCATCTTGCAATAACAGATTTTTTACCATATCCACAGTTAACTTCTCCTTAGAGTTCTCAACAGCCATTACCAAAGCTTTGTATTCATCTGGCAATCCAGCCAACATCAACGAGGCAGTCAGTTCATCATCTACGTTTAGTCCAGCATTTCTCACTTTTATTGCTATTAATACCAATTCATTCACATATTCTTGAATTGAATTGTAATTTTTCATCTTGATGTTTACTAAACGTTTCAGCAGTTCGATCTTCCGAGTTAAGCCTGTGTCCTCGTATGCCTTCATCAGGGAATCCCAGGCTTGTTTTGCTGTTACCGCGTTAGCAATGTGCCCATAATTGCTTGAATGAATCATTAAAGTAATCTCAGCTAACGCTCGTTCATTCAAAGCGGAATCAGCATCCCCAACTATACCGTTTTGCACAACATTCCAGCAACCTTTAATGACCAAACACGATCTTGCTTGTCTCTTCCAGACATCAAAGTTCTCCCTTCCTCGCAATCTATCAATTCCAAAAGCTCCTGGGAGGTTCGTCATTATATCTGCTTCTTTTCAAATTTCTTTTTTTTTTCAAAAAAATTTTTTTTTAATTTTTTTTTCAAAACGTGACGTAAGGCCCATAACCTATTGAAATGAGTTTATTGAACAGACTAAATTGAAAGTCTTAGTTTTTCTCTACAGTATAAATTTAGACTACTATTCATGTATATAAAATATACATTTACACTAAGTACAAAGTGCATGAGTAAAAAGGATATTCCCATTCTCTTCTCAACAATTTGTTGCATCATATGACCGACACTACTGATGGGTTTATACATCAGGGTTTCTATCATTTTCTTAAGGGCAAAATGAAAAAAATTCTTTATTATTAAATAAAAAAGAATTTTTCGAAAATTTTCAAAAAAAAAAAACAATTCAAAGAGAATATAATAAACTATATTTAGAGCAAAAATGGACAGATGAACCTATAAAAACATTAATGCATAAACGTAGTTTCAAATGAAATTGCCAAATTAATACGGGAAAATCAAAATACTAAAACAATCATTGCAATGGAACAAGTGATCATTCGAAATCTGTTCTTCAAAATGCCCACAAAATTACATGCAATGCTCTTAATTTCTTTATTATTATTGAATAAAAATAAGAGTCTTTCCAAAGATTTCAAAAAACAATTCGAAGAGAATAGAATAAAATTTTTTAGGGATGCATTTAGTTAAAATTAAAAGAAAAAAAAAATTTTTAGCAATAGAAAATTAAATCATATGTAAAAAACTTCCGTAGCACCAGTTTTTTGTTCAAAGAAAAGAGGGCAAATAAATCTATAAAAACTAATGCATAAACGTAGCTCCAAATGAAATGACCAAACTTATACGGGAAAATCAAAATATTGAAGAAATCATTGTAATGGCAACGCTGAAAGCTATAAAATGGCTTTGCATGTGTTAGTAATTAATCCTGCAAGAAATAGCTATTTCTAATTCTATTTCTAATAGCTATTTCTAAATGTTCAAACAAACCTTTAACACAGCAAATATTTCTTTTCGTTTTTGCAACTCTTACTTTCCTTTGCAACCAAGGCAGATTAAACAGGTAAAATCACTGAACCAGCTGCTCGTTGTTTATTAACTGCTCACTGTCAAAAGTTTGTTTACAAGCCGTTTAACGTGCTCTGATTTCTAAGAAATGTGCAAGTGATTTTGTAGCTACTATTGAAGAAAAAGTAAAATAAGCCAGTGATTTGGCTTCTTTTATTCCATAAAAAAGTAAAGTAATAATTTTTAAGTGGTTTAAATAAATTTATTTTATGAAATTTGTGTAATTTCGTTTTTTGTACACACTCACAAACCAGTTTAACAAAACAAATGAGAGAAGAATTTGACAGTATGCAGTTATTTTTCTACCAACAACTCTCGTGTATTTTTTTTTTTTTTTGGTCTGCTAGTGCTTGTACCTAGTAAATCTGCCTTGGTTACTACGATTTGTATTTTTGAAAGTATTAAAAAGTAAAAAAAAAGAAGAGTTGCAAAAACGAAAAGATGTGTTTGCTGTGTTAAAGGTTTGTTTGAACATTTCTGATTCTCATTTTGTTCATGGGAATTATGGAATAAGTAGTTAAGTTGCAAACAAACTTTCAAGAATTTTTCAAGTCTACTGATGAGTTGATTACCACCAACGAAATGTCGTCGGCACATAGACAGCTGAATAAGACAGCAAATATGTTTTAAAAAGGTTTATTTTTGGACCTACATAAATTAATACTTGATGCTAAACCCTAATGCTTACATGTTATGATATTTGCTTTATTTACTACCCGATGTACTCAAATTTGATATAACTTATTTGCAAAGAATATATGTACCATTGATTGAGAATTATTCTCATATAACAGAAGCAAATATTGTATTTGTTAAGAGAAGCTGGAGCAAAGCAAATTAACGGAAAAAAAGAGAGTGTATTTCACCATTTGTTATTTCTACTTTTGTTAAAGCCTATTCGAAAATAATATTGGGTAGAAAAAATTATTGGAGGTTGGTCATGCATTTGACTGCTCTACGGCATAGATGCCCTTGGTAGTAGTATTGGTGAGAGTGACGAAATAACACTGGAAGAAAACAATTTGCTATTCATTTTATTCATGTCTTTGTGAACATCTTAAAAATGTTTTTTTTTAACTATATTTCTTAGTTTTTTTAAATGTCTTATGAAAAATACGACATTGCATGTCATCAAAAGTATTTTGTAACAAAAAATACTTTTCGGCTGACATCGTTAATATATCGCAATAATAAGACACAGAATTTCTGCAAGTGTAGTTTGTCTCTCCCACTCAACATGGTGATTTCCTATTGGTTGATTGACGATCAAACAAAAGAGCGTAATAATACGTGTGAGTTTAATTTGCTGATATCAGCCACTACTGGGCATCTATGCTCTACGGCCACCTTGGGGCAAGCTAGTGTGTTTGGGGGAAATATTTAATGTTCAATGCACCCAAATACGGGCCCCTTGGAGTGTTGCTAGAGGAGTCATATGTATGACCAACTCCCAACAATTTTGTATTTTCAAGCACACCTACCGCGTACTGCTCCTCCTTAAGGAGGACTCTCAATGCATGCATATACATTGCTATGCTGTTGCTTTCTAATTTCTAAAAAAAAATTACAGTCTTCCGTCGCTTGTGTGCCTGCAGCGCTAGCTGAATGATGAATAAATATATTTATAAAAGAGAATAACAATTATGTGTAACTTATTTTGCGCAATTGTGCTATGAAGTAAATATTAAGGCCGTAAGTTGAAGTTCACTTGTTCATTCATAAACAAACTTTCTGGTTTCACTATCCGATTTATAGATTCTCTTCGTACATACTCTTTTAATCATCTTAACTAAAAATGACTGTAAAATTTTGAACAATAACATATAGTTTAACAAACAAACAAAAATGTAAGATTTATTTTTGACAAAAAAAACAAATAAAAAATAATAAAAAAAAACTTATTATTCAGGGACCAAAGTAAGAAATATTAAGAAACAAAAAAACACATTTTTGAAACAGCATGATTAAAGAAAACTTTTAACAAACAACCATAAATCACGGCAACCAGGATTTAAATGTTACAAAAATAAAGTGCTGAAACTAAATTGCATTCATATCTTTGAAATCACAAAAATTTACAAACATAATTAAAAAACTATCAAGGCCTAGAGAGAAAAAATGAAATCATTTGACAAAAAAAAAACATTAGAACACTTTTGTAAATAAATAATTTTTTTTTGGAAAAAAATTAACCATTTTTCGGAAATTTCTTATATACATACATACTTACATGCATATAAAAATTTTGGATAAACTGAAAAGAAATTTATTATAAATTAAAAATTAAAAAAATAAATGTTGTAAATTATGTAAAAATAAATAACTTTCAGGCGTATACGAGTAAAACTTAAGAAATTGTAGGCAAATTTAATAAAATTTCGAATACAAAATTATAAAATTTGGTTTGTGTGCTTTGAGGAGCAAAATTATTATACAACACTTAAAACACTTTACAACAAACATCATTGCATTTTAAGTGGGTTTCCAAAAATCAACTTCAAAATTATACAAATTAAAAAATCAACAAAATTTTAAATCAAAACAAATTTTATTAACTAATAAAATACATTTAACTCGAAAGGATATAATTTATGTAATACACAAATGACTTATGTAGTATGAAAATTATTGTAATCTTGCAACAGAAACAAATTATTAGCAAAATTTTTTGAAATATCTATTAAGATACATAATAATAATTTTGAAATTAGTTAAGTTTCGCCTGATGCCAGCAAATTGGGTATAACTTTTAACAAAATTCGCGTATCATTATTATTGTGTATTATGTGTGCTATTTATAAACTATATATTTATTGTATTTGTATTTATTTTATTTTATATTAAAAATTTAATATAAAAAAATTTATAAGAAAAAGCTTATTTGAAAAATGTATTCATTTTGTGTTTCATGATGTAAAAATTATTAAAGAAATTTAACTAAACGGAGAAATCTTTTGCTTAAAATTAACAATCAAAATCCAACAAAACAGTTAAACTAAAAGTGTGTATAGAAACAAAATTATTAACAAACAAAACTCTCCCCACAATAATAAGATCGACAACAACAAGATATGAGCAACACTGTAAAATAATTGAAATTATCTGAAATTAGCAAAGAGAAAAAACCAACAAATGAAACAAACAAAAATGTACTTTACCTATTGTATAAAAGAATAATAATTTAAAAATAATAATAAACTGATAAATAAACAAGATGTGAACATGGAGCATAAACTCTTTCAGTATTTTTTATGAATACTGCTATTATATGAAAAATAAAAATTAAAAAAAAATAAACTCAAATGTGATTTTGATTTTAGCAAATGTCGCAATTTCTCGAAATGAAGGGTAGCTTTTCTTGACCAACATTTCCACTGATGCTTTCCATGTTTAGGGGCGCTTCTGTACACAAGTGCAATATTTAAAAAAAAAAAAATTTCCTCCATCGTCCTCCTCAGCATGTGTTCGGAGCATACGAACAGAAAAAATACAAGCTAATAACGTGGATTGATTTAGTATTCTTCGATGTGATTTTGCTTCATACACTCAGAATATTTTTGCAGTAATTGGCAGTAGTTTATTCGGTGCAGTTATTTTTAAATGACAAAACGTTTAAAAAAGAATGAAATTTTAATTTTAACTGATTTGTACACCTGCTTAAAAAACTAACTACAGATAAATACGGATTTTCGCTGACAGTTAATAATGACAGTAGTAACTTATGTTACACATATGTACATGAAGGATCCAAGCTGTTATTAATACGTATATACATACATATTTATAATTTGGTTTCTACATACATTGTGTATATGTAGCATTCATACTCTTTACTTAAATTTATTGTTCTTGAATTGTAGGACGGGTTTTAAATGAAGTTTCAGTTATTTTAAAGAGTGTATTCAGTTAATTTTACTGACAAAGTTTTCTTATCCCCGATTTTTGACTTGGGATTTAAATACAAAATTAGTAAATTTTCCTTAAAATTTAAAATTATTTTTTGTAATTAATTGTAATAAAAGTACGGCAGCACAATGAAAGTTTTAAAAAATTATCGATAACTCAATAAAAAAACAGCTGTTTAAACAAATTTGGAAGCAAGTGAAATTGTAAATAGTTTAGAAAATAATAAATTGTTTTGTAAAAATTATTAAAATGAGTAGCAAAAGTGATAAAAGGACTCCCAATTTCACTGCCACAGATTGATTGCCTTTTGGAAACAATAAAAAATCAAATTATGAAACAAACAAAAAACATGTGCAATTTTCTTAATTTGCAGAACAAAACCAAACTGTCAAAATCATATGGCAGTACGAAAAACTTAAATCGATTTTAAATGGGCACGGCAGGTCGTTTAAGTTTGATTTAAATAGTAACTGTTTGACTCAATTTTGTATTTAAATCAAATTTAAATTGAAATGGCATTTAAAATCCAAGTCAAAAATTGGGGGTTAGTGTAGGAATCTCATTTGAAAACTTCTATAGGGTGTTTTTTTTTCGATGTATAGAACTTTAAATTGCAATAAAACAACGATGGATTATTCGATTGACATGAATTTTAATTATCCGAAAGATAATCTTGTGGCATTACATTTTAAATATGATTTCTGGCGCAGATGCAGTCCAATCTGGACATGCAATTTTCGATGACTTTTTCCAACATTTGTGGGATTGTGCGAATGTTGTCTTTCAAATGGTCAAGCGATTGTGGATTATCCGCATAGACCAATGACTTTACATAGCCCCACAGAAAGTAGTCTAGCGGTGTTAAATCACAAAATCTTGGAGGCCAATTCACAGATCCAAAACGTGAAATTAGGCGGTCACCAAACGTGTCTTTCAATAAATCGATTGTGGCACGAGCTGTGTGACATGTTGCGCCGTCTTGTTGAAACCACATCTCCTGGACATCGTGGTTATTCAATTCAGGAATGAAAAAGTTAGTAATCACCATTGACTGTAATGTTCTGGCCACATCGTTTTTTGAAGAAGTGCGGACCAATGATTCCACCAGCCAAATAAAGTGCACCAAACAGTCAGTTTTTCTGGATGTAACGGTGTTTCGACATACACTTGAGGATTAGCTTCACTCCAAATGCGACAGTTTTGTTTGTTGACGTAGCCATTCAACCAGAAGTGCGCTTCATCGCTAAACAAAATTCGCTTATGAAAATTGGGAACAACGGCACTCAAATTGCACTATTTGCAAGCGTTGTTCAGGCGTGAGTCTATTCATGATGAATTGCCAAACCAAGCTGAGAATAAATCACTTGACAGCTGTTAAGTCGGTCGCCATCTTGAACAGTTGA
Source organism: Sturmia bella (assembly GCA_963662145.1). NCBI lineage: Eukaryota > Metazoa > Arthropoda > Insecta > Diptera > Tachinidae > Sturmia > Sturmia bella. The sequence continues at coordinate 71,990,393 of OY759168.1, forward strand.
ATGCCAACTTAAAGTTCTATACATCGAAAAAAACACTCTTTATTTGTCGTTTTTTTTTTTGTGTTTCATTCTTATTTTATTGTATTTCTATATCATCTCCTTTTTATCGGACCTCTTCTGAAAATCACGTGAATTCAGATCACAAGTGCTTTTAAAAACACATTTTTAAATTTATGCTGTTCTGCTAATAACACCCTTTTTGTGCTTCTTGGAGTAACTTTCAGCTGCCGAAAACACAAGCGAAAACCTGTTTTCTTTAGATTGATTTTTTTGCCAAACCACAAAAGCAAATAACAATTCTGGATATTAATATTGGGTAGTATTATTGATTCCCCACGGAACGACAAATTGAACGGAAAGAAATATCAATCGATATGAAAATTTCAATTATTTATTCGTACGGTATATGCTTTCGGCGAATTAAATTTAACGTCTCTGTTTTAATAATTTTAAGGTTAGTTTCGCAAAAGTTGGTAGAAAAATATACATTTCAAGAAGGAATTATGTGTGTAATTTTAGACTTGGATATTAATTCATTTATTATCAGCGAAACACGATTGCTTTTTTTTAGGATATTTGTGAAAGTGATTTCTTAGACAGCCTGTTAGAAAGGAGAGTTTTGCGCTATATGTAGATCTGAAGAGGTATTACAAATGAACGATAGAGAGCAAGTTGAAATAAAGATATATATACATATGTAGGTCTCCTGGCAAATAAAATTTATGCATATTCTTGCAGCTTCTAAATAAATATTCGTTTAAAACATCTTTTATACGCCTCTCTTACTTATAATCTGGCCACACCTGCTGCAATGCAACTGCAAGATACCCCCCATTTACACACGCAAGTGCAAGTGTAAGTAGGTCAATACATTGATATTTTTTTACTAATACAATCATACTTCTGCAAGTTGCGAGCTCACTTGCAAGATATTTTGATTGCCAGTAATTTTCTTTACTTGCATGTCGGTAAAATGACAAAAAGCAAAAACAGTGTTACCGTATAAAGATTATACTTTAATTTTAACATTACTTTTTGATCTTACATACCGAAAAATAAAATAAAATAATATATAAAAAAAATTAATTAAAATGTGGCCTTTATCGATTTGTAATATAAATTTACTATTTATATTATTAAAAAGCTATTCGAATAATTTGCTTCCACATAGTAGATCATCATTTCACAATACTTTGGCAACCCAGACATTTAAAGGTCATGGAGACGGACAGAAAAAGAACAAACAATACACAAAAAAGCAAAAATAGTGATTTTTAAATATAAAAAATGGAACAGTGATTTTGTGGTTTCTTTCAATATAATTAATTATTTTATTACTATTGTTCTCATTTAATTCTTGTATTTGGTAAAGTAAAGCAGTTTTCTTTGAGACCATTTTCTTTGACGACATTTTAAAAATGAGCTTGCACTTGCCTGTGTAAACAATCAAGCAAGTAGCAACAGCTTTTATTGTCTCTGTCAGTGTATTGGTAGTTAATATGTACACACAACTTGCAACAAGTTACTGGCATGTGTAAATGGTTAATGGGGTTAAGCCCCAATAAAGAATATTTAAGAAACCACTGGCATTTTTTATTGGTGTTCCGGAACCATTTAATGTCAGCGCCAAGTCTTCCCAAAAATTTGTTTATACCTGCTGGATGGTGCTAGTTAAAACCACAGGAATTTTTTTAAATCCACCATTGCTCCGATTTGCAATTTGTTTGACTATTTTTAGTTTTTTATTCTTATAAAAATAGTTGTCAAAACGAAAATAAAATAAACTAAAACAACTTTTGTAAAAAAAATTCTACATTTTGGTCGTTCCGTTAGCTTTTTATTATAAAATTGGAGCGTAAGCAAAATTGGGAAAAATATCTACATTGCGGAATCAATAGTACGGCAATGCCGCGACTGTAGAGATGATACCGTAGCAACGGAATGATATAAATAATTGTAAATTATGTTTTTTGGAAATGCTTTCCGCAGTAGCGGAACGGCATCAATAATCGGATCCATTAATTACAGTTGCTTGAGCTTGTTTTCCTGACGAAGTTACACAAAAGGGTACCGAAATATTGAAAGCAGCGCCAAAAATAAAAATTATAAAAGTGGCCTGAATCTCAACCAAAAATTATTAATATTAATATAAATAAAAGGTCGAAGATTTCAAATAGAAAGCAATTGAATTCGTGATATTTCAATTATGTCAAAGTTTCATATCATAAAAATCATTAAAAAAAATATTCACTTATTACTCTAGGTCTTAACAGACCTGATTAATTATTTTCTGTCTTTCTCAGTCGCCTACATATCGCCGACAACTCGTTGATGCCGCTCAGATCGGCAGCAGAGTTAGCATTAACCAACTAAAGTCGTATTCTGCCCCTTTTTCGACTACCTCGCCAGTTTCTCTACCCCTTTCGTTTTAAGTCCCCTTTGGTACCAGTTCCTCACTGGCCCACGCTTTGTCCGTACTCAAACGTAAAATTGCCTTGTGCTTGAATTTGAAATTTTTTTCCGACAGGCAGGACACCCAATAGTTAAACCTGATTCGGGTGCGCTGAATTCAGTGGTGCCAACCGTTTTTTTAAGTTAGCTCTTGTTTCTGAGATATACCGTTATTTTAAAAATGGAGAAGGTGGGACAACATATACTCCCTTAACTCAAAAACGGTTAGAAAACCGAAATTTGGCAACAAAATTAACTTTCAATACCAGCAAAAATCTTTTTAATCGGCTCAGTAGTTTAGAAAATACAAAAATAATTTTTTAGCAAAAGTTCGAAATTTTTTGTTCCTTAAAACATCATAAAAATCTAAAAATAAAGTTATGTATGCTGATGAATTTTCATACAGTCATAACAAATAAAATTTCGAACAAAAAAAGTCATAAATGACAACTTTGGAAGTTATTCATAACAAATCAAAAATTGCAGTTTCAAACGGTCAGCAGACGAAGCCTCAAAAATTAAAAAAAAAAAAATTTTATTAAATGAAAGTAGTATCAAAGAAACATTTTGTTTACTTATCAAAATAAAACAATTTCAATTGACGTAACTAAAAAACAACTTACATATCGATACCCAAAAAGCAAAATTCCGAAATCCAATAGAGCATTTATGGGACCATTTGGATTGGTGGGTTCGGGAGCATCACGTAACCTCCAAAAATATGCTTAAGCAAACACTGCTAGAGGAACAGCAGAAAATAAGCCCAGGTACTATGAAAAAATTGGTTTATTCGATGCAGAAACGTTTGCCAGCTGTCATCCAAAATAATGGCAGACACACCTTAGATTGGTGAAGTGTGTATATATGTACTTTATTAAATGACGGTGACTTATGTCCAACCAATATGCACACAGCATCCATTATATCTAATTTTTTTATAAATAACGCTTAAATTAGCTATATAGTTAAACTGAAATAAAATTTAAATAAATCTTCATTTTTGTTAAATACACTACCGTTATTTTCTGGGCATAGTTGTTACAATTTTCTAGATACCAGAAGACGGTGACTTTTGTCCATCTGTGTATATGTTTTGGCTTGTCAGTTTTAAGAATTGTTGTATTTACACAAGAACAATTTAGTCGTTTTTTCAATACTACCATAAAAAATTAACCAAAACTATAATTTACCGATCTGGCATCGCTATGAAGAAAATGCCAAAAAATTTATAATGTAAGCCCATGCGAACGCAAGCTGTCGACATAGAGGAATTCAAATTGATTCGAAATCAAGCGGCTACATTTCAATCGCATACATTTTCTTGCGACATCGAGTAACAGGCAGTTAAATTGGTACAAACAATAAGTTTGGTGATTTACAAAAAATGTGATACTTCAAAATCTATTAGAAGAATGCCGTTAAATTCAACTGTGGTTGGCGTCAAAAATGCAACAGCATTATTTCAAATTCGACAAAAACGACTGCTGTACTTTCTAAACTACGCCAATTAATTTATCATTCTAGATACTCGTTCTTCGACCTTTTTTATTTAACTTTATTTGGTTTAATAAATGAGCTCAAGGTCACTTTATTCTCAATAAATATCGAATAATTTATCAATAAATAGAACAACAATTTTATAGATGAACTTTTTAAATTAGAGGTTATAACATCTTTAGAAAGGAATAGAATGAAGACGAATGTGTCTGTAGCCCCAAAATTATATGGACTACCTAAAATTCATAAAGACCAATTTGTTCATCGATTAATTCTCCATCGTATGATCTTTGTAAATATATATCTAATATACTTAAGAAAATTACAAATAATTCTAAATATAATGTAAGGAACTCAGTGCATTTTAAAGAGAAAATAAAGAATTTAACAATACAGGAGAATGACAGATTAGTTTCACTTGATGTGGTTTCTTTGTTTCCAAGTGTTCCTGTTGATTTAGCAATTGAAATTATAGAGGATAGTTGGTTGGGAGAGAATTTCGACATTAACGAATATTAATAGGAATTTATTTATGCGCATTATTAAATTTTGCATTGTTGACAATAGGTATTTTCAGTATGATAATAGGATATTTTTACAACGAAAAGGACTTCCTATGGGATCTCCAGCATCTCCTATTGTGGCGGATATTGTCATGGAGAAATTATTAGACACATGCTTAGGAAAAATGGTTGTCAAACCAAAGTTTATCACAAAATATGTTGATGATTTGTTTTGTATAGTGGATGAGAATGGAATAAATGTATTGTTATCAACGTTTAATTCTTTTAATCAGAATATTAAATTCACAATTGAGAAAGAATCAGATTTTTCAATTTCATATTTGGACACGATAGTCAGGAGAAGGAATAATAGGTTGGTGGTAGATTGGTACCAAAAACCAACTTCTTCAGGTAGAATTTTAAATTATTTTTCTAAACATCCAAAAAGGATGATTATTAATACGGCAAGAAATTTGATACGGCAAGAAATTTTAAGCATAAGTGATTATCAGTTTCATAGAAAGAATAAAAATATAATTAGAGGTATATTAAAGGATAATAGTTTTCCTAATGAACTCATTTGTAAATTAATAAGACAACATAATATAAGAAGATCAAACAACGACAATAGTATCTATGAAGCAGTAAAGTATAAATCACTAACTTATATACCTAGGATGTCAGAAAGATTAGAGGGCTCAAGTATATATGACAGTACTAAGTATAAGATAGCACATAGGGTACATAATACGGTAGGCAAACTCTTTAGTAGGACTAAGGACGTATTGAATAAGTTGGAAAAGTCCAATTTAGTTTATAGTATTCCGTGCAGTGGTAATGCTGATGAACAGTGTAATAAGGTTTATATAGGGACTACAGGCAACAAGCTTAAGACCAGGTTAGCAGGACACAAATCTGACCAAAAATATAGGAACTATAATTCTTCGCAAAAGACAGCATTATCCACACATTGTCGTGATCTTAATCATTATCCAGATTTCGAAAACACTTTAGTTTTGAGCACAGAGAATAATTACAAACGTAGATACATGTACAAAGTTCCATTAGAAAACAGGATAAATTTTAAGAAGGATACAGATGGACTAGCTAGAAATTATAGACATCTAATTACAAAAACCAGAACAGGACTCAGAACATAATATCTTATTTTTTTACATTAATGATTTTTCATTCTTTTTTATAAAAAACTAAAAAAACCAAAAAAATGTTATGTTAAAAACGTTATTATGTATAAAATAATTATTAACATTAGTATAGATATATATAATTGTATAGATAATAAGTATGTAGGTATGTAAAGCCTATTTATGAATGTAAAACCCTTTTTATTTTTCATTTAGTTTGTCATTAAGATTTGTTTTGAAATTTGAAAATTTATAAAATAATAGAAAACACATTTTCCTGAAGAAGATACACAAAGGCGTATCGAAATATCGAAAAAACTTATCAATAAATAGAAAATATATTTATTGAGAATTGAGTGACCTTAAGCTCATTTATAATATCTAACAAAGTTAAATAAAAAGGTCGAAGAACGAGTATCCAGAACATTTACAGTTTTACATTTTTGATGAATTTCCAGAAAATTTCCTTTATTGTAAACAATTAAATAAAATACTCTTGCATGTAAAAATGTTTCACTCAATTTTATACTCTCTCTCTCTCTCTCTCTCTCTCTCTCTTATTGCTACCTCGTTGATAAGTTTTTTGGATTAATAGTGAACACTTTTTAATAACGAATTCGTAGCAATTTTTGTTAATGAACCGACCTATTCTGAATAGAAGAAACTCTAGTGATTTGAAACAAAAATTAATGGCAAACTTTAATTTATTACGAAATAAAAACTCTTCCAAATTGCAACAGTAAACAACAGTAAAGAGATCAAAATCTATATTTTCTTAGGTTGAGCCAGTTTTATAGTGCGAGGTTTGGCTTTGGCGTTAAGGGCTGCCTGTGAGATGGCATAAGGATCTTCGCGTATATGATTATTTTCATATTCTCTTGGCTCGGCCAATTCTGTCGTTCTCTTGGAGGCTTTAGTTTTAAGAGCGTTAGCTGACACAGCAAAGGGATTTTCTTTCAAGTCAGATGGTCCCGATTGAGCCTTGCTCTCATGCGGTTTTGCTAATGCCACAATTCGTTCGGAGGCTAAAAAAAGGAGAAAACAATTTTTTTTTTAGTTTAACACAGCTAATCGGGCGGTAAACCTTTATATTTGAGTACACCCAGTGGAATTTCTATAGGCAATTCTTGATGTAGCATAGAAGTATCACGCATTACCGGTTTGGCCAGAATTTTAAGCCTTTCCGAAATTTCGTGCTTGCGCATGGCTGGTGTTAAAGTCCAATCGGGCTTTTCTGATAGATGGGACTTCTTTGGTTTGGCTAATTTTTTATAACGCTTCATTTCACTCAAAGCCATTTTTTTCGAAGGCTAAAAATAAAATTCGCAAAGAATTCTTGGGTTCAATTTAGTAGAACACATTTTTCAAACTGACCCGTTTTGGTGGTTTTTTTACTTTCTTTGGCTTGGCTAATTTTTTCAAAATTCTAGTGTGCTTCTGCCACTCCTCTTTGTTCCATTTGACCTTGGGCTTTCTAAAAAATCATTACTAATCTCATAAACATTCTAAATTTTTATTTGTATCTTACATTTCCATGGGCGGCTGCACGTTACCCAGACGGCTGTATAGCGAGAGTAGACTTTTGCGTATTAAACGGTTTAAATTTAAAATGCGCTCGGGGGGAAACATTTTGCGAATTTGTTGCTTAAATTCTAGCAAGTGCCTGAAGTAAAAGGAAAATTATGAGCACATATATTCTGAGAAAATGCTTGAAGGAGTGAGTTTCAGTTTCAAATGTTACCTTGCCCTGGGGTAAGCCAGTTGCTCTGTTCTAGTATTTGCTATCTGGTCCAAACGAATAATTTCGATATTTTTCTTAAAAAAACAAGGACACTGATTCAAAAAGCGGTGTGTGCGAGCCACTGGCTTTGCTTCAGCCAATTCCATGATTCGTTTATTTTTTACAAACGCCCAACTGTGCCGGCGAAATAAACGGGCCAATTCGTGGTATAAATCTGGACCCAAGCACTCAACATCTAATGGTAATGGCTCGTTGTCAATGCAGCAGTCAGGTTTAGTTTCTTTAGGCCACATCTTTTTTTTTTTTTTTTGTTTTTTTACAAACAATTTTTAATTAATTTTTTTTTCCGTTGCGCAGGAAAATTTTTCAAGGAAACTAAAAAATGGTTTTTAAAAACTGTTGACATTATTAGTTTTTAGAGACAGTGATGAGAAATTATTAAATAACTTACTTAGTTACTGGCAGCAAGTCTTATTAAATTCTTGCTTTCATATTCGCACAGAGCAGGTTTTCTTGAGCAGATTTCAGAGCCAATTAAAGTAAATGTAGCGAAGTTTATCTGCACTATATGCAAAATCATATACAGTAAACTCGCGAAAACGTGAACTAATTTTTACCGAGGGTGTTCACGTTTTTGATTTTGTTCCCAATTTAGATTGAATTTTTTTACATGAAAATACGTTGAAAGTCAGTATGCCGAACCGTTTAATAGGCTTAATCATATATAACAAATTTTATTTAATAAATTTACTGCAATACTTCATTTCATACCTTATGCAAAAAGGTTTCATAACACTTTTTTAACACATCTTAATGTTAGATAATTACAAAAAACTTTTTATATGAACATTCAGAAATGTACTTTAATTAACAAGAAAAATTTTTTTTTCAATTTTTGAGGCTTCGTCTGGTAACAGGTTGAAACTACAATTTTTCATCTTTTGTGAATAAAGTTGCCCACAGATTTTGGTCATTTAAAGCTCGTTTTATTTCAAACATATTTTTTTATATACACGGGAAAATTTGTTGGCATAGCTTAATTTTTCAATTTTTTATGCAGTTTTAAAGATCACAAAATTTCAAGAATTTGCAAAAAAAAAAATTTTTTTTTCAAAAAAAAAATTTTTTTTTTCTAAAAAATGAAATTTTTTTTTTAATGAATTATATATCAGATTAAATGTTATTTTATTGCGGAATTTCGGTTTTTTACTAAAGTTCAAAAAGCGAAAAATTTTTTTAGTTAGTTCAATACATGTAGTGCAACCTCCTCCATTTTTAAAATAACGGTAAATCTCGAAAACGCGAGCTAACCTAGAAAAACGGATAGCACCACTGAATTCAGCGTACCCGAATTAGGTTTAGTCACAGGGTGCCCCGTTTGTCGGCAAAAAAAAGTTTCAAATTCAAGCACAGTGTTATTATGAATATGGCCTGTGAAGTCTACACATACCCTCCATTTCATTTTGGGCAACAAATTTGGTATTTTGTTTCTCGTGTGGGCTTAACTAATGATTTAATTTTTGTTTTTGCACTACATATAGCTTATTGGGTTAAAACTATTCATGAAACTGTTTCCCTCAACGAATTTTTTACGATATTTTTCCATCCATACCAATCGATCGCGGCTAATGTAATTACATAATTACATGTGTAGTAGAAACAAACTGCATTGAAAATCAACTCAAGGGAAAATGTGTGAGTTTTCTTGCAAGCCAAAAAAAAATTAGTCGGGGGTGTCATAGAATCCGATCTTATCGGAATTGGATTTGTAATCCACAAAAAAATTACTTTGGTGCTATGAAAACCAATGGCATCGGTTTCTTTTACGAACTAAAATTGGTGTATGTTTCGAATAAAAACCCGACAGCATTATACTTCATGGCACCAAGGTAAATTTTTAAACGGTTTCCAATCCAATTCCGACAAGGTCGCATTCTATGACAACTTCACTTTTTTTGACGTCTTCACTTTTTCGCGAAACTTTGTGAACTGCCTTAAAATGGTATTCGCGAACTATCATGCACGAAATTTTAATTTTAAATCACGCTCACGCACTCATGCGTGATTTTTCTTAAATTTAATCACGTGACATGACATTTTCACCACAGCGAACATCTCTACCCTGCAAGAAATAGCTGATAGAAACTAACACATTAACAACTTATTTACTAACCCATGAAAAGTAATTTTATAGCTTTCAGCGTTGCCATTACATTGAATTTTTTAATGTTTTGATTTTCCCGTAATAATTTGGTAATTTCATGTGGAACTACATTTATGCCTTAATATTTTTATAGGTTCATTTGTCCTTTTTTCTTTGAAAAAAAAAATGTTTTTTTACCTTATGATTCATTTTTCTATTGTTAAAACTGCTATTGACTGCTGTTTTTCGTTTAATTTTATCTAAATGTATCTCTAAAATAGTTTATTCTATTATGTTTGAATTGTTTTTCTTTTTTTTTAATTTTTTTGTAGACCTCTTTTTTAGGGTTCCATACTCATCAGAGTGAAACGGAACCCTATTACCGAGACAAGTACGTTCGTCCGTCCGTCCGTCACAGCGTCCATTCTCCGAAACGGTAAGAGCTAGAGAGCTGAAATTTTCACAGGATGTTGTTGTAGCGGCAAGGTACAACAACTACAAATACTAAAAATAACAACAAGTCGACAACTACCAGGTGTCCCCATACAACGAAAAGTTGCAATTAGCTATAACTCTCGAACCGTAAAAGATAGAAAGCTGAAATTTGCACATTGTATGTATTTATAGATGCTTTACAACAACAAATGCTAAAGACAACAACAAGTTTAAAACTACCAGGTGTCCCCATACAACCTAAAGTAACAATTAGCCGTAGCTGCTAAACTGTAAAATACAGAGAGCTGAAATTTGCACAATATATGTATTTACATATGCGCTACAACAACAAATGCTAAAAACAACAACATGTCGAAAACTACCAGGTGTCCCTATACAACGTAAAAAAACATTAGCCATAACTTTCAAACTGTAGGAGCCAAAGAGATGAAATGTGCACAATATATTTACTCGCATATGGCCTACAATAACAAATGCTAAAAACAACAACAAGTCGAAAACTACCAGGTGTCCCTATACAACGTAAAGTAACAACTAGCCGTTACTCTCGAACCGTGAGAGACAGAGGGATGAAATTTGCACAATATGTGTATTCACATATGCTCCACAACAGCACTTGCTAAAAACAACAACAACTATAAAACTACCAGGTGTCCCTTTACAACGTAGAGTAATAGCTATAACTCTCGAACCGTAAGAGATAGAGAGCCGAAATTCGCACAGTGTATGTATTCCCAGATGCCTTACAAAAGCAAATTACAACAACAACAACAAGTCGAAAATTAGGACACCTACTAATTTTCGACTTGTTGTTGTATACAACATAAAGTTGCTGTAAAAAAAGAGAGATGAAATTTATAAAATATACATATGTATTCACATACGCCATACCATACATACATTACACATACATACGGAACCCTAAGTGTGCGAGCCAGCCTCGTACTTGACTTAATTTATTTATTTAATAATAAAGAATTTAATAGCATTATATGTTATTTTTTGGGCATTTTGAAAAAAAAGATTTCGGATGATCACTTTACTGAGGTGGTAACGCTGGTTTAAAAAAGAAATCACACGTACACGAATGTTTACATCAGTTTTTTCATTTTGCCCTTAAGAAAATGATAGAAACCCTGATGTATGAACCCATCAGCAGTGTCGGTTATATGATGATCAAATGACCGACACTGTTCTTGCTGGGTAAAAAGAACACTTGAGCCTTAAGCTCGGGACAGCTATAGGTATCAGTAAATTGGCGCTTATAAAGAATAGACATTTTTACTTTCATCAATTACTTTATGTATTTTATTAAGAATATTTTTTATTTTTTTATTTTGTGGTTGCAACTTCTTGTCATTACACTCGCTACAGAAGGTTGGTTGCAAACAATTTGAGACAATTATTTGTATATTTTTGTAACTTAAGCACATTAATTATAAAAACTTTAATATTGAATTAACGCACTTTTGAATTTTATATTTTTTACAAACAAATTGAAACGCACAAACAGCAGGAGGCAAGGTATGTGGGAAGGAATTAAAGAAATATTGCAAGAAATAAATAATACATTTTGAGTAATAAACTGAACGGAGGGCATAAGGAATACAAATTATTGAAAATAAATTAAGAAATTATTGTTTTGAATAAAATATTCGCCAAATCAATTAATACTCAAGCATTTTTAATTAATTACATACATTAAAAATCTGATTTCTTTTTGGTTTGTTTGTAAAAACTTTTCAAGTTTTTCTTATCAAAAGCCATTTGTCATACAGATGTTCTAGCTTTGTTTTGGTGTGGTCTTAAGGAAAGAAAGAAAACCAAAGCAATATAAAAAGCTTTATTGTCCGCTTTTAAAGGAACGAAGTTTAATGAATGTTGGCAATTACGGCACGAGTAAAATCTTGAGTTGTAGATTGACCACCCAAATCCTTGGTTTTAATTTTGCCATCTTTTAAAACACGGTGAAGCGAATTTTGAATCAATTCACTGTAGGAAGGCAAGTTAATGTGACGCAACATTTTTGTTCCGCACAAAAACATGGCGGTGGGATTGGCAATATTTTTGCCAACGGCTTCGGCAAAAGTGTGACGTGCACCCTTTTCAAAAGAAATTCATATAAATGTTTAGCAAAATGCAATAATCAACTTAACTTACTGGTTCAAAGACTACAGTCTCCGCAGAATATGACGCACCGGCTACAACACCAGCACCACCCACCAAGCCAGTAGCCAAATTGTCAACAATGTTGCCATAAAGATTAGGAGTAACCATTACATCGAACTATTGTAATATCCAGATTTAAATATTGCTTAAAAATTAAAGAGAATCCAACTTACCTGGTGAGGATGGGAGACCATTTGCATTGTTGTATTATCAACAATCATTTTCTCAAATTGTATACGAGGATACAGTTTTGCCATCTCTTCGCATGATCTTAAGAACAAACCATCACCCAATTTCATAATGTTGGCTTTGTGCACAGCTGTAACCTTCTTGCGGTTATTCTTGGTAGCATAATCAAATGCGAACTTGGCAATACGTTTAGATTTTTGGGCAGTGATAATCTTGAGGCACTCGACAATGCCGGGCACTGACTCATGTTCCAAGGCAGAATATTCACCTTCTGTTTGTTCACGGATAATAGTGATGTCGATGTCCTTATGGCGTGTCTTAACGCCAGGCAAACTACGTACGTGTACGACGTTGGCGTATAAATCTAATTCGTTACGAAGTTTCATATTGAGGGTTTGCAATTCACCAGCCACGCTGTAATCGGGAGTGGCTAAAATGCCCTGTAAAAAGGGTAACATTAAAGTTATCAAAATGAAAACATACACAAGTGTATTTTAAAATAACTTCAACTAGATACATTTTAGTAAAAGAGATTTAAATTTTATGTTTCTTAATAAGGTAAGTTTAAGCCAAAAATAATAATATTAATATTTTCATGACATTTTTAACTTTTTACGATCAAACCGCAAATGTATTTCCAGGCCAAAATAATTATGTTACATTTTAAAAGGTAAAACATTGATATGCTTACATATTTATTATTTTCTTTTTTTTTATTACCTTAATGCAAACTTTGTTCTTTTGGATAGAAGCAACGACATCTTCTAACTTGGCACTCAAAACCGGATTAACTTCAGAAAGGAAATAAGATTCGAAATCGACGGGAACATCAGCACCCTTTAAAAGTAGAAAATAATAGTTTTATATGATTAGCATTATTTATAAGAATCGACATATGTATATACATAGATACATACAGTGGTGGCCACAAAATTAAAACAATCGGGGGTAATTAACACTAAACATCAAAATTAAAATAGCTATATCTTTTGATCGAAATAGAGTCTTGCCAAAAACTAAATAGCGTTTTGCAGGTAATTTGCCAGCCTTTTATTTTGATCCAACTAGTACATTGTTATGTAAGTAACAAAGGAGTTACAGGGTAGAGCTTAAAAGTCATATTATTTTAATACATTTTTTACATATTGGCTTATAAATATTTATATCTCGATTTTTATCGAGCTCCTAGTTTTGTGTTTTTAGTATTCATATAAGTTATCACTTTCAGCTGTAGCATAATTTTTTTTTAATGACGAACAAAAAAGTTACAGCGCAGCATTATGTTGCTAGATAACCCCGATTTTCAGGTTCTTTGATTATGGATCTTCAACAATTTTCTCAACAAATAAAATATTTCATTTCCCATTTTTTTTTTTTTTTTTTTTTTTGTTAATGCATGCAAATATATAATAAAATAATACACAATAAAATATTTCTGCTAAACAAAAAATTTTACGGACAAAAATTAAAAGGTCTTATAAAGAGGGTTGTTCTAGCAACAAAATTCTGCTCTGTAACTTTTTTGTTCGTCAGCACAAAAATTATTTTATGACTAAATGTAATGTCCGAGATTAATGCGAAAAATACAAAATTAAGAGCTCGATAAAAATCGAGATATAAATATTGATGAGCCACTATATAAAAAATGTATTAAAATGATAAGATTTTCTAGCTCTACCCTCGTAACTGATTTATTATTTGCATAACCTGGTCTTGGTTGGAGGAGAATAAGAGATATGTATATAAATTATCAGCAAACCACTTGTTAGCTTTTGGCAAGATTCTATTTCGATCAAAAGATATGGCTATTTTAATTTTGATGTTTAGTGTTAATTACCTCCGATTGCTTTAATTTTGTGGCCACCACTGTATATCTATTTCAAAACAACATAAGTATAAGTATTCACTTCATATTTTTTCCTCGTTGGAAGCGCGTTGTTTTTGACAACAAACATAAAAAAAAAGTTTTAACGTATAGTTTATTTGATCTTTTCTTTTATTTTGATAATAAATTAAATTTTTAAGGCTTAAGATCTTTTTTATAAAAATGTTTGTAACAAAAAACAAATATATTTATTTATTTCGATATTTCGCCCGCAATTTGTTGGCTTCTTCAGGAATATTTTTTTAGTAAAAAAATATTCCTGAAGAAGCCAATATTTTTTTAGTAAAAAAATATTCCTGAAGAAGCCAACAAATTGCGGGCGAAATATCGAAATAAATAAATATATTTGTTTTTTGTTACAAACATTTTTATAAAAAAGATCTTAAGCCTTAAAAATTTAATTTATTATAAAAAAAAAAAAAAAAAAAAAGTTTTACTGAAATTTTAATTTTATTGAACTATGATAATTTTACATACATTTATATTAAATTACCTTTTCAGGCTCTAGTTCAACCCTTGGTTTGTCACTTTTAAATCAATATTAATTAAGTAAAGAAAAGTAAAATGTTATAACTAGGTGGACAACCGGCTGTTTCTGGGTAGCAAACACCCTTCATCAGCACCCTATGAACTTTGGACGTGTCAAATTTCACAATTTTAACACAGCCGCTTTAACCACTCGGCACCCAAAGCTCAAAAAAATCATCCATAACAGACTACAAAAAAAGATCATTGCTTTGGTTAATGTTAGTTAAGTATATAAACAGAAAGTAAAATTGTTGTCAACAAAAAGTGTTCCTCTTTTCCTCATTTCCTCATTTCCTACAAGGCAAAAAGTTTAAATGAATACTTTTGTTGTTTTACATGCATACAAATAGCTTATTTGCTACAGCATGACCAAGATGTTGCGATGCACAATATTTCTTTTACTTTCATTCGCTTTGTTTGCAAAAGTTACTAAATTAACGTTTACATTTTGAAAACAAGGCCTTAAAGGTTTCCCTTTCGAAGAAGTAGAATAAACAGCAAAACTACACTTTTCCCCAAACTAGACCTGTTTTTCTCCTGTATGAGTTTAATAGCTGGTTGCACATATGCGTAAGAGTTGATATAAGAAACGGTAAAATAATCTTTATAAGTTTTATAGACAATACATAGAATACAATAAATACTATAAATATTAATTCAGGTCCAAAAATGAACCTTTTCAAAATATTTACTGTATTTTTCAAAAAAAAAAGGATCATTTTTGGACCTGAATTAATACATTTCATTGGCTCTTAAAGCAAATGAATAATTAAATATTTGAATACTTTAAATATTTAAGACACTGAGGGAATTTTTGTTTGCTTTGTTGTTTTTGTTTATACGTGTCGGAGCAAATACAAATGCTCTAGACATATAAAGATATTTGCTTGTATGCTAAAAAATTTAATAACAGCATATTAAAAATTTTGTATGGAAATTTCCATACAAAATTTTTAATATGCTGTTATTAATTTTTTTAACATACAAGCAATTTTCTTTGAATTTGCTTTTTTTGTTCGTCATTTTCATTCAAACTTAAACAAAACTAACCTAAGCTAAACTAAGTATTTTTTAAAAAAGCAAATGTGTTTAAATTTAAATACACTTGATGTTAACCCCTAGTATGTATGTAAGTGTATTTTAAAAAGGATAGAGTATTGGCATAAGCAGAAATGAAATGCTGGTCCCAGACAGACCTACATACGCGCATATCCAAATTATTTATAAGCTGTTTTTCCTGGGGAGCAGGTTAAATTTTGTGGTTGCAATAACTTGAGATAAAGTGCCAAGGAAAGTAAAAACATATTAAAGCATACGTATACAAAATATAATTCCCCAGTTAACACTCTTAATATATTCATCATACGTATCCAACTTACAGGTGCCTATTTATCTACATAACTAATTTGACCTTCGACGCTAACCTTACGAGAAAACCAATTGTTTTACGTTCAAACAAACGGCTTGCTTGCACAAGCACGACCAATACATTGTGATAAAGGTTTCCTTTCTAAGAAGTAGAAAGCAACACCAAACTATAGTTTTCCCAAACAAGAATACCGCAAATGAGCGATGCGTCTACGTGTTGTGATACAAAATAGTTTAAAATTTTTAATTTTTCATTCCTATGCGACACATCGCAATCAGCAACAAAATTAATTTGTTTTGATGATAAATACTAAAGTAAATAAGAATATTCTTAATAATTTTAACACACCTTGAACACTTCTTGCAGGGCATAAACCAATTCAGGTCCAACGCCATCACCGGGAATTAAAGTGCATGTAGTGCGATTACCACCATGTACGCCAGGATCCTAGAATATCAAATTGAAAACAAATTAAGACATTTGATAAAAAGTATTCTTTTAGTTTTGGTACTCACACTATTGACAGCAGCTGTTGTATGAATTGAACGACCAGCAGAGGTTTGTAGACCCTGAAAATATGAAACAGGTTCTTTATTTGTTTGATTAGCTTAAGTTAACTTGTTTCTGCCGAAGGACTATAACCTCAAAGAATTGCTCTTATTTACACACTTCTTTCGACGAGATGAAAATGTTTATGTAAGCAGTTGGTTTAACAGCACACGATTATTTTGTAAAAAATCACTTACTTGCAACAATGTTCGTCCAAATGTTCTAACTAATAAAGCCATAATTTTGTTCTTTGTCAATAATGCCCTAAGTTACTGCAAACGATATTAATTAATATTATAGATTTTAATTTTTCAAATTCTGGAAGAAAATTGCAAAATTAATTCACTTACCTTCCCTTCTTCAAGCAGCTGTGAAGTGTCAATTTATATCAGAGTTGTGAATAATCGTACATACAAAAGTGCACTGCATTATCGACTGCAAAAATTTACTTACACTGCAGTTACACGATCAAGTTTTGCTATCAAGTTTTTTTCACATACTGCTTGTCAAAATTCAATAAAATTGATAGCTGTGACGTAGGCTGCACGCAATTTCAAAGCAATTCGTTTTCAAGATGCCGTCAAGAAGAAAATTAAAATTAGCTGCTTCATTAAAAGTACTATCAGAAATAAAGAAAATAAAAGAAGAAAAAAACCAGAGGGCAGAAAGGAAATACTGGGTGAAGCCGTTATTAGTAAGGAGGTTGGTAAATATTTAAAAATTATAGTGAATGTAGATATGTATGTATGTCTGTATTTACTTTAGAGTGGAGCATGATTTGGAGGCGCATTTGCTCAGAGATATGGTTTGGGAAGATGATGATGGCGATTTCAGGAACTTTGTTCGAATAAATATTACCAAATTTGAAGAGCTTCTAAAAATGGTAAATATTTACCTGAACCGTAATACAATCCTGTGTATATTTATATGAATGTTTTCTTTCAACTAGGTGCACCACCAAATCATTTAAGTCATTTCGTCGATATGATGCTACATTCATATTCCACAGAACTTCGTGGCTTCTGTACAGCTCTATAAACCGCAGCACATCATTATATTTGTTGGTTTTGCACGTAAACATTTTTATTTCTATTTTTAAGCTCGAATTTGTTTAATTTTTATCACTTTTAATTGCAACTTTCAAACAAAACAAAAAAATATTTGCAGACAGAACGAAAAAAAATTGTTGTCAGCTGTTTTCTTGATTGTAAATTGATGCTCTCTATGGAAAGCAAGAATTGCCATCAAGTTTGCATCAATTTTCAAAATTGTGAGTGTATTAGTAAAAAAGTGTGAATGTATTAAAACTTGAAAGGCAAAACTTGATCGTGTAACCCCCAAGTTAATCCTAGATAACAAGAGGCAATTTAAATTGCGCAATTTTTTTAACTTTTAAAGCATGCGGAGAAGGGATTAAAAAAGGAAAAATAACTGCCCGCAGTTTAAATTTTTTTCGTTGGCTAATATTCGGCTTTTCTTTTTATTTGGTTACGCTCTAGGTGCACACACAGCAGTAGTACAAGAGTTGGCTATCGTGTATAGGCCTTTTAGTTTGAAGTCACTTTTTTATGAATAGCAGATTTATAAGTTTATTTTTTCATTTTTGGCAAGGCAATTTTCTCACAATAAATTAAAAATTATTAGTCCTTTTTTGTTTATTAAGTATTGGCTTATTAAAGAAACGTAATTGCAAAACGCCGTTTGCAAATAAATACATACATAATAGCAAATGGCATTTATAGCGTTGGGGATACAAATTATTCATAAACTAAAGCCGATCAGATACGCGAGTGTTGGTTACGTTAGGGTACGATCTTATCATAGAACTTGGTAAGCGATATGTAATATAAAATAAATGAATTTTTTATAATTGCTGAATCTATTTTATATAGCCCAAAAATGCGTTTTGTGCAATTTTTACGCAAAAACGATGGACGTACACGTTTGGGTGTTGTATCTGAGGATGGCACTAAAATTGTTGAACTATCGGGTGGATCATGTGTTGCTAATGACATGAGAGGCTTCATTTCGCAAAATTACTCATTGTCCGAACTGCAACAGAAATTGGAAAGTGCTAAAACAGAAGAGATGAATGACAATTTTACTTTATTGCCCCCTATAACGAATCCCGATAAGATAATTTGCATTGGTTTGAACTATAAAGATCATTGTGAAGAACAAAATAAGAAACCCCCTACCGAACCCATGTTTTTTAGCAAATTCAACAATACATTGACGGGACCCTTAGGCAATGTAATTGCCAATAAATTAACAAATGTGAGTAAGGCATGAAACAATGTCAAAACCGATATGGACCTTCATATGTATGTATGTCGTTGCAATAACGCTGAGTCAATAGCTTTGAAAATATCGAGAACGTAATAAAAAAATTGTTATTAGAAAGTTCGAAAACACAAATTGTGACCTAAAAGGTTCTATCTTTAATCTATTATGTATCAAATTTAACTATTGCTTTCAACTCCAATTGCAAAGAAACAGAAATGAGAGTGATCTATTTATTTGTTCTGTTTGTAATGCAGCCTTTGGGAACTATCTTTGAAATCTAGAGCTAAAAGTAAATACGTTAATGAAAAACAATGCAAATGGAAGGACGTCCCCCAAATTAAAACCTTTTTTTAGCGTTTACTAGATATAAAATAGAGGCTAGCTGAATTCACCATTTGTTTCGGACAAACATTATTTTTATTTAGCGGGGACGAATCGTAACTATCTTCCATGGCAGTCATTCTCATGCATGTTGTCTGGACAACTAATTGTGCCATTGATAGTGCGCCATCGATAGTTTGTTTCAAAAAAAAAAAATCATTAGCGACATCATTAGCATTTTCATTTTAAAAAATCATTACGTCATATAGTAAATCTATTTTCGAGACGTCCGATTATAAATTTGTGTAGAAAAGAGAGGGATGTGAAACCTGGACTTTACCGAATGCAAATATTGTTTTAAATTTAAAAAAAAAAATACAATTATCCCATTACTGCATTTTCCTCTTCTTTTTTTAGAAACTAGACTGGGAAGTGGAAATGGCTATTATTATTGGTAAAAAATGTAAAAATGTCGAGTTGGATAAAGCAATGGATTTTGTATTTGGTTATAGTGTTGCTCAAGATATATCGGCAAGAGATTGGCAAAAAGAGCGTAATGGCGGTCAATTTCTAATTGGTAAATCTATGGATACTTTTTTGCCACTGGGTCCATCAATTGTACATAAAAGTATTATCAAGGATCCTTACGATTTACAAATGACTTGCAAAATTAATGGCGTCGAGAAGCAAAATGGCGTAACAGGGAATATGATTTTTAAAATTGATGACATTATTAGTCGCTTGTCACAGTAAGTTATACATGTACATTAGAATGGGTCGAGTGATCAATCGCTGTTGTGCCATCGATTTTTCAATAGCTTTTGGAATGAGAAAAAATAGTTCCACTACGACATATCAGAAAAACCATTTTGAAGTCTCCGGTTTTTAATGTGCCCTTACTAAGGCGTGGTACGGGGTTAGTGTGTTCTAAAAGATTATTACGCAGACAAAATTATTGGGGGCCGGTCATATATTTGACTCGTCTAGGGGCACACAGGGGCAAGGAGACAAATGTGTGACCAATCCCAATAATTTATTCTCCCTAATACTTATTTCGAACGCATTTCGTTAGGTACTCCCATACAAAAAAAAAAAACGACATTAAATTCGGAGGTAGCGATCAAGACTTATTTGATCAATATTCGTAGAGGAAATTATTTTTTTTGTACGTCATAATCTATAAAAATCGTCCTGTTCTAATGTACATACACAAATATTAATACATATTTATTATAAATAAAATATTTTTATTTTCAGGAGTATAACCTTGCTGCCAGGTGATCTAATTTTAACTGGAACTCCCAAAGGTGTTGGAATGCATCGTAATCCTCCAGAGTACTTAAATCCCGGGGATGTCATAGAAAGCGAGATTCAATGTTTGGGAAAAATTGTTAATAAAGTAGTTGCCCCTTGAGTTTTAATTATTTCAAATTTTTGTTTTCTTTTGCTATTTTGTAAAAAAGTGATTATAATATGCATTTAAAATAATGTTTAAATAAATGTGTACGCTTATATGTAACTAGCAGCTAAAAAACTGGGTTCTCATTTAAAAATTTTGGATTGTAATTTGAATAAAAATAAATTTATGAACGAAATTTTCATTTAAAAATTTAAAAAAGAATTGTAAACTGAATAAAAAAACAAATTTATGAATGAAATTTTCATTTAGAAATTTAAAAATGAACTGTTACACATTTGTCAGGTGTGGGGTTCGAACCCACGCTCCCTCTCGGGAACCAGAGCTTAAATCTGGCGCCTTAGACCGCTCGGCCAACCTGACTTGTATCGTATAGATGTCATAAGTTGATTTAGGATTTTCTAATTTCAATACTACCAATTATACATTAGAGCATTAGTGTATTTTTAGGTACATACTTGGTATCATGCTATCGGGCACGACTTTGAAACTTGGTAGCACTGTTCTTTAACGAATATAAATTTAATAATACTCAAGCTCAACAATAATAAAGCAACTCTTAGAAGCTTCCTGAGTAAAGAAGTTTTGAATACTTGTCGTTTAAAATTAGTCCAACAACTAAAACTTATGTTTGAAATAAAGCAACTTCATTCATTCAATCCGTCGCATGTTTCATGAAAAATGCAAAAAAATGAGTTTATGTTCAATTGTCCGATGTGTGAAAGTAAAACAGGCAGAGATTGCATTAGAGTTACACAGTATGTGATAGTAATTTACAAGTCTTCTCTGGACCTGGAAGGCATGCCTTTTGGTCAATTAATAGTAATATAATTATTATTCACTATCACATTTTCTTTCCTTTTCATTCGTAAAAAATAAAGCACTAGATTGACGAACTTTATATGAAAAAATTGTTCTAAAATGTATTTCTAAATGTTTTTTTATGAATACCAGTATTAATATTAAAAAATTAATTTAATAAACAGACAAGTAAAATTTATTATTTTAGCTCTAAATAGCACTTTATGCTTTCTGTTCGTTTGGTTAAATTTTGTTTTTTTTTTTAAACTTCTATTTTTATTTAGAGTTTACTAAATTTAAAACTAAAATTTTTCATTTCACTATATGAATATATTTCAAAAACTATTCTCAGTCTGTCTAATTAACAGCATACCTATTACCTTAAGATATTTCACTTTGCTTGGGCTTAGGAATGTTTGAATATTCAGAAATTTATACGTATGTATTAAAAAAAAACTCATGTAATTGAAACAAATAACCTATTCAACTTTATTCAATCAATTATAAATTACACCTTGAATGTTTTACTTTTAGTAGCGAAGAACTCATCACGTTTGTTATATGGTTCATATGGATCATCAATCCAGTTCTTAGGACGACGCCAAAAACTTCCAACCATTTTATCCAAGAGCCAACTTTGTGTTGAATTAGTGAACACATGCTGGCGTAAGCGACGTTTGTGAGCAGCAGACTTTTTGAAAAGCTTCTTTTGACGACCGCAATGAGTGCGAATCCAGCAACCCCAATCAAGACGTCTGAAGCGCTGGATAACTGCTTTTACTGACTTGCGTTTACCTTTATTCAATGAAAATTTTGTTACGTCTCGAGTTGTTTGCAATAACAATCTTTGCATAGTACAAGACGTTTGCAAAAGATTACTTGAAGCAATTGGTGTGTGCAATCTAACTGTTGAAGTTTTGTAGCTTGATTGTAAGGAGGAATAAAAATATTTTTGTAAAGGCTTAACAAGTGTGATAGCCCCTTGGTTTGCCGATAAATTAGGAACATATGAGGATGCTCTCCAAGCTGAAATTAAAACAAAGAGAACCCTGCTTAGCTGGTTCCTTAATTTATTTCTTAATACGTACCATTCCCAATTAAAGAACGTAACATTTTTCAGGATCTCAAATAATTTATGTATAATTAGTAACTCCTGAATCTTATTATGCCATAACCACAAAAGTAAGTAAAACGAAATGTCAAAACCAAATGTTACTTAAACTGCACTACCTCACAACATTCGTGCTGTTAGTTCAGAATACATTCATATTCGAAAAAGAAGAAAGTGTAAATAAATAATAATAAAATTATACATTTTAAGCTTATAATAAACACTGTTTGTTGTACATAACCAGTAACAATTGATATGGTGTTTTTTATAGTTCTATTATAGTCAGGTACCTTGATTATAGTGTAAACGTTTTTGCTAGTGTAAGCTTATTATTATCCGTGAGCAAGTTCTCGTGCAAACTTAGTTATCGACTTTTTCATATATTGCCTTTTGACAGCTGTCAAATTTTTGTAGTTATTCTGCTGCTGTCGTAGGAAAATTGGTTTCGGAAGAGAATTTTTCTTCGGTCCGCGATTGAAAAACACCTTTAAAGCCGGTCCAAACGCTTTGGATAAACGTGTTATAAAATTTTTAAAATATCTGCTTCAAAATAAACATGTATCGTTTGGCCTTGAGGGAGCCTTGTAAATGTGCTCTGCAGGTGAGACTTCTAATTCATTGTGAGCCAATGTGTCTGAATGTCATAGTTAAGTTTTATACGTTCCCTCACTTGTCTCGCCAATAAAAGCTGTGTACTAATGGCACGCACAATAGCGAAAATTTGCTTGGTTGTTATGTCACCAAATAAATCATATTTCCAAAATCATAATTGGAAGTTTCATACTGAGAAAAATATGTATATTTTAAAGATGGTGCAGTAATAATTCTTGTACAGCACGAGTGCTTGGAACTAGATGAAATTCGAGAGATTTTAGGTTTATTCTTCTACAGTTTTTTTTTTCAAGTTAATTAGTGTACACCAGCCAGCTGATGTCGTGACGTTTGGGGTAGTATTTTATTGACTAAATGGAAAATTTGATAAACACATATTTTTATTTTGAATTTATGCCTAAATGTAAATACATGTTAGCTTCTATGTGAACGTTCAGATTGTTGTTAAAATTTAACGATTTTATTTTATGCAAATTTTAGAGATCTTTGCAACAACAAACGCGCAGAAAATATAGCAACAGTAATGGCTTACCACCCAATGTTAGAGAGGCTGGTTTTGGCAAGGTTATTGTATTCCTTACACCATTTGCAGCAGTTGGTGGCGCAATAACATATTCGAAGTATTGTAAAGAAATTAAGTGTGTTTTTTAGTGCTATTAAAAATGTATTTAACAGATACGATAAAGATTTTCGAAAAAAACTGGAACAAAATGTGCCTGGTGCCGAATACCTCATAAAAGTAGCTTTACAGGAAGAAAAACCTTTTGAAGGCGTAAGTCAACAAATCGATAGTGTTAAGAAACAATTCGATAGTGTTTCCAAAACAATTGGTGGTGCTGCAGCTACAGTAACTGGCTTATTTGGTAGTTCCGACAAAGATGAAGGCAAAAGTAAGTCTTAAGCGAATAAAATATAACTAAAATCTATAAAATTTTTTCCTAATTATTGTAGAAACAGAAGAGGTCAAAACGAAGGCTCCTGTACAAAAAAGTGTATGTTTTAATAATATTTTTGTATTTAGCATATAGAAATGTTTTATTCATAAATTTTAGGTTCCCATTGCCTCGTCTAAACCTGCTGAAGCCAAACCTGCTGGCAGTGCCGAAGCTCCCAAGTCTAAGGTCAAACCAATTGAACCTTTACCTTCAAACGTTGTTGAATTAGAACATGCAGTAGAACACGCCGCAGCTTCGGCTGTTAAAGAATACAATAAAGCCATCGAAATTCTTAAAAAGTATTGAGTATTTTTACAAAAAGGTTTTTTTTTTTGAAAATCTTTTTCTTTTCTCTAGCTTTAATAATGACGTGCGACGCATTGTTGATGTGGCCATAGAAAATGTCGACACCTCTTTGTGGACAACATTAAGAAATAAAACTAACGCTCGCGACAGTTCTGTGGCAACTGCTGAACAGTTAGCTCGTGAAGCTATGGACAAAATTGGTAAGAATTTCAAGGCACTTCGATATTTTTGTAATTATTTAAATTTTGTTGTAGAAAAATGTGAAGTTGCTTTGGCAAATGCCGCGAAACCTGACAATCATGATCAAATCATCGCTGTCCGTAATAAAATTAAGAAATTAGTGGATCACATTAATAATGTCAAGGATGAGCTTTACAAAAACAAAGACATTGCCATTATATCAGAAAAATACTGGAGAAATGTAAGTTATATAATTTGTTTTGAAGTATAAGTTCAAAGACGTATCATATGCTTGTCGTAGAGACGTACTCGCTCAATTAAATACGTCAAACATCATTTATATTTTGAATTTGTAGCTTTCTTCTTAAAGTATGTTATCGGACTACGATATTCAAGCTTGATATCATTTTGTATGCTGTTTTTTTTTACAAAAGCGGACTCGAGCTTGAAGATATGAAACTGAAAACAGGGTAAAAATATAAATTTTTGTTACTTATTTATCTGGCTATAGTTCGATTTTACTTCCTAAGAATAACGATTTTTTTATTGAAATTCTAGTGCTCAGTATTTTTGAAAGAGACAAGAAAAGTTGATTGTTATGCAAATTTCATCCCTCTGTCTCTCACGGTTCGAGAGTAACGGCAAGTTTTTACTTTACGTTGCATAGGGACACCTGGTAGTTTTCGACTTGCTGTTGTTTTTATCATTTGTTATTGTAGGCCATATGCGAGTAAATATATTGTGCACATTTCATCTCTTTGTCTCTTACAGTTTGAGAGTTATGCCTAATTTTTACTTTACGTTCTATAGGGACACCTGGTAGTTTTCGACTTGTTGTTGTTTTTAGCATTTGTCGTTGTAGCACATACATATGTAAATACATATATTGTGCGAATTTCAGCTCTCTGTATTTTACAGTTTAGCAGCTACGGCTAATTAATACTTTAGGTTGTATGGGGACACCTGGTATTTTTCAACTGGTTGTTGTCTTTAGCATTTGTTGTTGTAAAGCATCTATAAATACATACACTATGCAAATTTAAGCTTTCTATCTTTTACGGTTCGAGAGTTATAGCTAATTGAAACATTTCGTTGTATGGGGACACCTGGTAGTTTTCGACTTGTTGTTGTTTTTAGTATTTGTTGTTGTAGCGGCAAGGTACAACAACATCGTGTGAAAATTTCAGCTCTCTAGCTCTTACCGTTTCGGAGAATGGACGCTGTGACGGACGGACGGACGGACGTACTTGTCTCCGTAATAGGGTTCCGTTCCACTCTGATGAGTACGGAACCCTAATTATGAATAGTTTGGACACTGTACATGTGTTGTCCATGTACAAAAACATGAGCGAATTAATACCGTTGCTCTGCCGGCGTCATGTTCATGTCATGCTCAAGTTGATGGCTGGTGAAGACGCCGAGTAAGTTTTGTATGGATGGCAAATTACATATGTCCAAAATACGTCTAAAAATTCAATTAAGTGCACAACTTATGCTAGTTTTTGTTCTGAATATGGCTGGACACTTTTTCTTTTAATTTTAATTAACTTTTTTTTTTAACTTTGATCTCATTCAGGTTGAAAAGGCACGCAACTATTTTGTCGATGAAATCGAATCAATTTTCCCTGGCCTAAATTTGGCTGAACAAAAACTTAAACTCTCCCAGGAGGATTTGGATCTTTTCATAACACATGCCTACTCACACGTTTTGGCTTTG
Source organism: Sturmia bella (assembly GCA_963662145.1). Lineage (NCBI taxonomy): Eukaryota > Metazoa > Arthropoda > Insecta > Diptera > Tachinidae > Sturmia > Sturmia bella. The sequence continues at coordinate 72,016,704 of OY759168.1, forward strand.
CAAAAGGAACTGGAACGATTGCAGACCGATGGCGAATTACGTTTAAAACGTGCCATTGATGGTTTGCGTGGTGACAGCGATTCAGATGCGGTTAAAGCTCAATTGGAGTATCGCCTGGAGGCAGAAAAACGTAAATTGGCTATTGAAAATCAAAAGAAAATATTCCAAATTCGTGCTGATGCCGAAAAACAATTGCGCCAACAATTAAAACAGCAAGCTGAGGCGCACGTTGATCATATAAAAGATGCGGTTACATCAAAAGAGAATGAAATGAAGCGCAGCTTTTCTAAGGAACTAGAAGATAAGTTAGCCTCCGAAAAGGCTAACTATAAATTGCAATTAGCTGCTATGCTGGGTAAAATGCGTGGTATGGATGCTGCTTTGCAAGGTAAGTTATTCGACAATGAATTGTGAAAGTGTTCAACCGATTTGTTGATAATTCTTTTTAATTGCTGCTTAAAGAAATTGATGAGGAATTAAAAGGTACATAATACGCAGGGGATTAGTGCATGTTTTCCATAAAAGATAATTAATAAATTTAGTATTAGGTTCTTTTGCTTTAAAATCTTGTACAATTTTGCTTTATTTGAAGAGGTGCGAGACAAGATCTTGGCACTGAGTAGTGGGTGTTTGAAAATAATTGAAAGAAAACTTTGATAAACAACTTACAAAGTGAAAATAATGAAATTAACATCTTGTCAATCGTAGCACGCGCTGAATCGGAGCGTTCAGCTCACCAGGCGCAATCTTTATGGGCTGCTTGTCAGGCTTTATGGGCTACTGTTAGAACTGGTGAACCTGGAGAACATTGGAAAACAAAATTGCGTCCATTAAAAAACGAAATAAAAGCAATAGCCAAAGTTGCTGGTAAATTTGTATATTGAATGCTAATTATTTTTTTTATTTATTTCTAAAAATATAATTTTTCAGAGGGCGATGAATTAGTGGCTGTGGTAATCCAAAATTTACCACGTGAAGCCGAAGAACGTGGTGTGTTTCCTGAAGATGCGTTGCGCGAACGTTTCTTAAATGTAGAACGTGTTGCGCGTAAATTGGCTCTGGTACCCGAAGAAGGAGCCAGTCTACCCAAATATTTCCTGTCGTATTTGCAATCCTTGCTTATTCTTACGCCAAACGAACCCATTTCACAGGACGAGCTACAAAACAAAAAGTTCGACTACAGCAAATTGGATACATATGACATTTTAAATAGAGCTCGGTAATATAATCGGTAATTTGTAATGGATTGAACGAAATAAAAAATCGTTGCTTTTTTTTAACTTTTAGATACTTTGTTGATCGTGGTGATTTAATGATGGCCTTGAGATACATGAATCTTTTGCAAGGTGCCCCCCGTAAAATAGCTTCCGACTGGTTGAAAGAAACCCGTTTACTATTGGAAACTCAACAGGCTGCCAACACGTTAATGGCTCATGCTGCCGCTAGTGGTTTACTGTATTTGTAATTACTATTTGTGTTGACTAACTTAATTTAGATTTGAATCAAATTAGCAATTATTATTTAAATGTTACTTAACAACTGTCAAAATTTAAAGCAATAGTTACAATTTTCAGTAAGAGAGACAAACTCAAATACGCAGATAAAACAAACTCAAAGTTATAAAATTTATTTATTTATACAAAAAGTTTCCTTTTTTATTACATATTGGCAAAAAAATAAAAAGTGAATACATCAATCATCATGGCATTCAAAATACAAAAATTAAAATTTCTTTATTATACCGAATTCATCTAAATTGTTTTATTTGTTAAGTTTGGCAAATGCTGTTGCTTCTCTTAAGTTTTGGCATAGAATTGAAAAAATAAACGATTTTCCAAAGCCTCAGTAAATGATGAAAAATTGTTGAGCTTTTTTAAGCTTTCGGAGGGCTGATCAATTAGAAATATGTATATATTTGTTCTCACATTGGCCAATAGCAAAGCACTCAACTCCTCAGTAGACTCAATAACGACTTGTGCTATTATTTCTATAAAAGTAATGAGAATTATTTTAAATTTTCCAACAAACCTTCAATATACGAAATAATTCAATCTTTTCGCAACACTTTTGAATTTTCTTAGAAAGAAACTTTCATACAATAGCAACCGTCCACTACTACGATCTGTATTTTTAAAATAATGAAACAAGTAGTAAATCTTAAACAGTCTTTCAAATTTTCCGATTATACTGACGATTTGAGTAGCACCAACGAAATGTAGGCGGTTTACAGACTTAAAATAATAAATTTCAACTGGTCGTTAAGCAAATATTAAATTAGTTTTTTAAAGTTTCTATTCTTCCAGAGTTACTAGTCAAAAAAAAAAAAAAATTATATTTGAGATATCAGTCCAATTACATTTATTTATAGAAGAGAAATAATACGTACGAATTATTTAATGAAAGTTTTGTAGGCGAACTAAAACAATTTTTTGTAGCAACCAAGGTACCTGGATACCAGGTAGTCGCATAACTACAACAAATACAACACCAACAAACATTTCATGTATTTTGTTGGTAGAAATCTTTAATATCTGTCACCCATTTATTTGTTTGTGTATTTTGATACTTTGTCAAGCTAAAACCAACAGTCAGCTGGGCTTGTGAGGCTACCTGGTATCGAGCTACCTTGGATCAGTCCATGACACAACTAATAAGGTAACATTTTCCCTACAATAAGAACAACTTCAATAAACAAGTAAGAGTGCTATATTCGGCTGGGCCGAATCTTAAATACCCTTCACAATGGTACATACATTCTGATTGATTTTTGGTGCGAAAAGTTGTTTTATTTGGCTTTTAAAGCCGATTTCTTGAAATATCGGGAGACGCTATATCTGGGGTATATATGGGCCGATTTTTTCTGAATTTCAATATCAGATCCACTACCGGGATTTAACACAGTCTGCAAAACTTTTATTTAAATAATTCCTAATATGCTCAAGTTCAACCACTGGGTGACACCAATTCTTTTTAATATCAATGAAATAAAGAAAAGCAAAATGTATTTCTTAATTATTTATCAGTTAACTTTATAGTAAAATTTATTTAACAAAAAATTGCATATAATTGCATTATTTTTGAATTATAATGCTAAACATTGCCATTAAGTGTGATTTTCTTTTCAATTTACTTACGTATGTGGGTACATGCATACGTATGTATGTATGTATGTATCTATAATAGAAAACTCTAAAATAAATTCTTTATTATTGAATATTTTCAGTGTGTTCCATAAAACAATGATTATATACATACATATATACATACATACATATTTACATTGCTTGCTTTTACAAAATTATTTTTTTCTTGTGCACGTTGTTGATGATCTATTGCGTATCATCATACACATGTGTGTGTATGTACATATGTAAGTACGTAGGGAAACCCAAAATGATTTTTTGTTTGAATGAATTTGAAGACGCAATTGTTTAAAAGAATTTCATTGCGTACCCTTTTTTCAACAATTCTTTATATCACTTTCATTTTCAAGCTCGTGTATACATATGTATGTACATACATACACATTTTTACACCAAAGCAAAAAAATTGTTTATGCTAACATACTTGCATGCATACATACATATGTATGTAGATACATACATACCTACATGCATACAAACGTATCTACATACATACATACATACATACATACATACATACATACATACATACATACATACATACATACATACATACATACATACATACATACATACATTCATACATACATACATGATCGCAAATATTATATACATATGTATATAATATTATATACATATGTATGTACCATTATGATTGATTTTTGGTACCAAAAGTTGGGTGCATATGGGCCGATGTCCAAAAATTTTCTAATTTTGCCCCTAAACAGCCTGTATGTACCATTCCGACAAATATTTAGTGCAAAAAACTGTTTCGTTTAGCTTCCAGGCCCGACTTCTTGAGATATCGGGAGGCGCTATATCTCGAACATATATGGGCCGATGACAAAAAGATTTCCAGTTTTGCTTCTGACTAACCTATATGTATCATTCTGATTGATTTTTGGTGCCAAAAGTTGTTTTATTTAGCTTATAGAGCCGATTTCTTGAAAAATCGGGAGACGCTATATCTCAGGTATATATAGACCGATTGCAGACATTTTCAAATTTTGCTTTTAAACACCTTATATGTACCATTCTGATCGATTTTTGGTACCAAAAGTTGTTTTATTTGGCTTTTAGAGCCGACTTCTTGAGAAAACTTGAGGCGCTATATCTCGAGTGTATATGGGCCGATGTCCAAAATTTTACACGTTTGCCTCTAAATAGTCTATATGTACCATTCTGATTGATTTTTAGTGCCAAAAATTGCTTTATTTGGCTTAAAGAGCGGATTTCTTGAAAAATCAGGAGTCGCTATATCTCAGATATATATGGACCGATTTCAAAAATTTTCCAATTTTGCTTTTAAACACCTTATATGTTCCATTCTAATCGATTTTTGATACCAAAAGTTGTTTTATTTGGCTTTTAGAGCCGACTTCTTGAGAAAACGGGAGGCGCTATATCTCGAGTGTATATGGGCCGATGTGGAAAAATTTTCCATTTTTGCCTCTAAATAGCCTATATATACCATCTTGATTGATCTCCGGTGCCAAAAGTTGTCTTATTTGGCTAATAAAGCCGATTTCTTTAAAAATCGGGAGACGCTATATCTCGGATATATATGGGCCGATTTCAAAAATTCCTTCATTTCTAGGATTTAATGAGCACTAAAAATGATATGGTTTAGTTTTTAAGAAAAAATTTTTTTCAAAAATCTGAATACAAAAATTACACAAAATATCCCTCAAAACCCGGTTTTTTGAATATATCTCGGCTATCCGCGGACCTATCTTACTGAATTTCAATAGCAGACCCACTACCGGGGTTTCACACGTTTTAGCGAAAGAATGAGGTTTCTATCTCAAACCGTTTTCTCAGAAACGGTATTTCAACGACTACAGACGGACAGACGGACAGACGGACAGACGGACCGACGGACAGACGGACAGACGGACAGACGGACAGACGGACATCGCTCAATCGTAATCGCTATTGATGCTGATCCAGAATATATATACTTTATGGGGTCTTAGATGGATATTTCAATGCGTTACAAACGGAATCACAAACTTATATATACCCTTACACATTTATGTGAAGGGTATAAAAATAACATGCATTTTGTTTTTGTACAACTTCCGAAAACTGTCAAAAAGACGCCACTTCTACATTTACAGAAGACAGATGAACAGAGCTTATGCTGATTTGCTATCTCGTTTTGGCTGCCTTTCATCTCTGTTTTCTCAGTTTTAAGTAGTCAGATGACGATTCAGCTGATGAGTACAAATTTAGATTTTGAAGTCCTTTGCAGGAACTTTTATATTAAACACTAATTGAAAACCAAAAAATTCATTATTATATTTGTTCATTCAGATGAACTTTCTTGTTTGTTATTGATCTTAACATCTTAATTGTTCGAGCATTAAGGTCACTTGTTTTTTTTTATAAGTGTTTATTGAATTCTATATTTCGATATCACAATGGAATCAGGAGTGTTTTGATATTTTGTCAAACATTTTTTTTAATTCAAAAATAATTTATTTGAAATTGTTAAAATTTTTTTTTTTAAAAACATCAAAACATTCCTGAAGAAGATATCCATTGTGATATCGAAATATCGATTTCAATGAGCACTTATAAAAAACAAGTCACCTTAAGGCTCGAACAATTAAAATACTAAACAACAAAGGTCGAAAAATTAGCATCAAAAATATCCTAACATCTACTGCCAGTTCATCAAAAGAACATATGTACATACAAAGCAAATTCCAAAATTTTAATGGGGTGGCACTACATGTTTAGAAATATATTCCACATTATACTTTACCTCTGTCTGTCGGTTTTTAAGTCACTATACATTTAATATATTTAACATTTGGTTTTATTCGACCACTTTTTTATTTGATATTAGTAGTTTTTGGAGCTATGGGTCATTTTGTTGTACATATTTTCTATATTTATTGAAATATTTCTGTCGATATTTTTCTCCTTCGTTGTCTTGAGGAAGCTATCCGAAGGAGAGTTATATATATATATATATATACATATATATATATATATATATATATATATATATATATATATATATATATATATATATATATATATATATATATATATATATATATATATATATATATATATATATATATATATATATATATATATATATATATATATATATATATATATATATATATATATATATATATATATATATATATATATATATATATATATATATATATATATATATATATATATATATATATATATATATATATATATATATATATATATATATATATATATATATATATATATATATATAAATACATCGTTATTTTTATTGATATTTGATATTTCATATTAATTCAACTTCGTTTAAAATTATTTTTACAAACAATTGTAATTAAGATAACGAAAAAATATTAACAAATGGCACAAAACAAAAATTTACATGCACCATTTATTTATTTATTTATTTTTAGCACAAAGATTATTACTTATTTAATTATATTACTTGTAACTTTGATAAAATAATAATAAATAAATTGCCTGATTATGGATAGGAACCGAATTACAGTTGAGTTGACAGATGCCGAAAATGATAATGCCATTAACACAACTGTAGTTGTTGTTTTAGTACTGTTCTGACACTAGAAATTTGTGGTTTCCTGTCTGGCAAGCGAACCGATATACGGCCGTTTGCCAATAATAGAACCATTGGTTATTAAAATAGTATCATGTTTTTAAGTATTATATGTATCACGTATATTTTGTAAAACCCTACGATTTCAAATCGCTACATTTTCAAAATTAAGAAAAAGGTATGGTAGTGAAACCGGCCCACTTGGGTCCTAGAAAGGTCCCCTTGTGACAAGGAGAGAACAAGGTATATATTACAACAAAACGCTCTGACGACAGCTTTTTATAAGACTTTATAAATCTGTCGATTTCAAATCGTGACATTTTGTTAACATGGAAAAAGATTTTTTTTTGGTTTTTGTTAATTCTGTAATGATTCACAAGAGTGTCTTTTTATAACATATTTCTGAAAAAATATATGTTCCAAATCATAAATACAGTTTACCTCAGCAGTAAATTTTTATATATCGAGGAAATTATAGTAAAATTGTAGTCTCAAAACTCTTCAGTAACCACTTTTCTTGTTAAAATAAAATAAAAAATACATAATAGTCCAATGCTTTTATAGAAAAATTAAAACAAATAAAACTTGTGACGCAACTTTTCAAAGCGGTTTATGATGACTTTAAGGCTGAAGGCAATTTTTTCGACACCAATTTTTTTTTTTAGTTTGGATACATTCGTAAATGAAGTACACTTGTGCAATTTACTGCAATTTTGCGCAAAACTCTACTTTTGTTGTAAAAACAGTGCTCGCATTGTTGCATTTCTCAGCGCACACTTGTAGCAATTCTCAAGTGCATTTTACTGCATTTACGGAAGTATTTTTTCCTAAAAATTGTGAGTTTGTTTATAGACCAATTTTAATGTAAATCTTCGATATATAAAATAGGGTGGGTCGACTTAGCAATCGATATTGTGCCATCGATTTTTCAATAATTGTTGGAATGAGGAAAACAAGTTCCACTACGTCATTTGAGTACTTTTTATATTGTAGTGGAACTTGTTTTCCTCATTCCAAAAGCTATCGTAAAATCGATGGCACATCAATGACAAATGTTTGTACTTACAAATCGACCCGACCCACTATATTTGTAGATATTTTCGCCTTTTTTTTAATATTAAAATTTAACAATGTATTTTGATGATCAACCTTTTTCTACTGCTCGTTAATGTATTTTAATGATCAACCTTTCCACTGCTCGTCGCGGTTTCAGTTGAACCACTTATCATTTCAAGGGCTGCAAATTTCCAACGCATATACGCTACACGCATACGGTCCCACACATTATCCACAGAATCTAGGGCTGGCCGAACATCAAGAATGGCAAATTTATAGTCATTATCGACCACACCGCCATCATAGTAATCTATTACATAACGTACATCTTTGCCGCAGCGATCGACTATCCAGTCATGACGATCAAAAGGTAATTCGTAACTGAAAGCACAAGCATATATTTGAAGTGAGTGTATGGAGATATAATTTTGATGCAATGTGGGCATACAAAAATGCTGTGGGCCTAAAGAAAATTAAAATAAGTTTTTAATAAAGTAGGAAAATAAATGAAAAATATTTTACGCAATATTATTAAGCAATTCAATTTAACTCAATTCAATTCACAGTTTATTGAGACTTTTTTTTTTTTTGATTACATTATAAAATGAAAATATGAAAAGGTAACAAAACTAAGGAAAACTTAAAACTGTTTTGTATTATTTTAAAGGCACAATAACATTTCCAAACGCTGCATGCTGATAGGCAAATATTGTTCTAATACAAAGTTTAATATTATATTGCGTAGCTCAACATAGTAAGTTTAACATAAAAGTTTACAAAGACAGTAATCATGTCTGTTTAAGACCTAAACTAGAACTTAACCTAAGAACCAAAAAATAAAATAAAAAATTAGACTTAATAAAAAAACAAGTAAGAGTGCTATATTCGGCTGGGCCGAATCTTAAATACCCTTCACAATGGTACATACATTCTGATTGATTTTTGGTGCGAAAAGTTGTTTTATTTGGCTTTTAAAGCCGATTTCTTGAAATATCGGGAGACGCTATATCTGGGGTATATATGGGCCGATTTTTTCTGAATTTCAATATCAGATCCACTACCGGGATTTAACACAGTCTGCAAAACTTTTATTTAAATAATTCCTAATATGCTCAAGTTCAACCACTGGGTGACACCAATTCTTTTTAATATCAATGAAATAAAGAAAAGCAAAATGTATTTCTTAATTATTTATCAGTTAACTTTATAGTAAAATTTATTTAACAAAAAATTGCATATAATTGCATTATTTTTGAATTATAATGCTAAACATTGCCATTAAGTGTGATTTTCTTTTCAATTTACTTACGTATGTGGGTACATGCATACGTATGTATGTATGTATGTATCTATAATAGAAAACTCTAAAATAAATTCTTTATTATTGAATATTTTCAGTGTGTTCCATAAAACAATGATTATATACATACATATATACATACATACATATTTACATTGCTTGCTTTTACAAAATTATTTTTTTCTTGTGCACGTTGTTGATGATCTATTGCGTATCATCATACACATGTGTGTGTATGTACATATGTAAGTACGTAGGGAAACCCAAAATGATTTTTTGTTTGAATGAATTTGAAGACGCAATTGTTTAAAAGAATTTCATTGCGTACCCTTTTTTCAACAATTCTTTATATCACTTTCATTTTCAAGCTCGTGTATACATATGTATGTACATACATACACATTTTTACACCAAAGCAAAAAAATTGTTTATGCTAACATACTTGCATGCATACATACATATGTATGTAGATACATACATACCTACATGCATACAAACGTATCTACATACATACATACATACATACATACATACATACATACATACATACATACATACATACATACATACATACATACATACATACATTCATACATACATACATGATCGCAAATATTATATACATATGTATATAATATTATATACATATGTATGTACCATTATGATTGATTTTTGGTACCAAAAGTTGGGTGCATATGGGCCGATGTCCAAAAATTTTCTAATTTTGCCCCTAAACAGCCTGTATGTACCATTCCGACAAATATTTAGTGCAAAAAACTGTTTCGTTTAGCTTCCAGGCCCGACTTCTTGAGATATCGGGAGGCGCTATATCTCGAACATATATGGGCCGATGACAAAAAGATTTCCAGTTTTGCTTCTGACTAACCTATATGTATCATTCTGATTGATTTTTGGTGCCAAAAGTTGTTTTATTTAGCTTATAGAGCCGATTTCTTGAAAAATCGGGAGACGCTATATCTCAGGTATATATAGACCGATTGCAGACATTTTCAAATTTTGCTTTTAAACACCTTATATGTACCATTCTGATCGATTTTTGGTACCAAAAGTTGTTTTATTTGGCTTTTAGAGCCGACTTCTTGAGAAAACTTGAGGCGCTATATCTCGAGTGTATATGGGCCGATGTCCAAAATTTTACACGTTTGCCTCTAAATAGTCTATATGTACCATTCTGATTGATTTTTAGTGCCAAAAATTGCTTTATTTGGCTTAAAGAGCGGATTTCTTGAAAAATCAGGAGTCGCTATATCTCAGATATATATGGACCGATTTCAAAAATTTTCCAATTTTGCTTTTAAACACCTTATATGTTCCATTCTAATCGATTTTTGATACCAAAAGTTGTTTTATTTGGCTTTTAGAGCCGACTTCTTGAGAAAACGGGAGGCGCTATATCTCGAGTGTATATGGGCCGATGTGGAAAAATTTTCCATTTTTGCCTCTAAATAGCCTATATATACCATCTTGATTGATCTCCGGTGCCAAAAGTTGTCTTATTTGGCTAATAAAGCCGATTTCTTTAAAAATCGGGAGACGCTATATCTCGGATATATATGGGCCGATTTCAAAAATTCCTTCATTTCTAGGATTTAATGAGCACTAAAAATGATATGGTTTAGTTTTTAAGAAAAAATTTTTTTCAAAAATCTGAATACAAAAATTACACAAAATATCCCTCAAAACCCGGTTTTTTGAATATATCTCGGCTATCCGCGGACCTATCTTACTGAATTTCAATAGCAGACCCACTACCGGGGTTTCACACGTTTTAGCGAAAGAATGAGGTTTCTATCTCAAACCGTTTTCTCAGAAACGGTATTTCAACGACTACAGACGGACAGACGGACAGACGGACAGACGGACAGACGGACCGACGGACAGACGGACAGACGGACAGACGGACAGACGGACAGACGGACATCGCTCAATCGTAATCGCTATTGATGCTGATCCAGAATATATATACTTTATGGGGTCTTAGATGGATATTTCAATGCGTTACAAACGGAATCACAAACTTATATATACCCTTACACATTTATGTGAAGGGTATAACAAAACCAACAATCAGCCCCTATTGGAGCCAGGCTCTGAGTGAGAATAAAACTCCGGAAGAATGTACTCTTCAGTGCTATGGGACGAAATTATGTCCTCAAACAAAATACCAACTGGTGATAAATAAGAGCTATTTGACCAACCAAATTCAGATTGTGATTGAAACACATTTCTTAGTAGAATACTCTCGTGATATTCAATACGGTTAATAAACTTCATAAGCGAAATTAAGACGTAATTTGAAAGCGGTTTCATCCTAGTCTTATGGTAAATAGCTGAGTTGGAAAATCTCCTATTATGACTTTCGAAATTTGCATTTACGCAAAGTCTTAAGCAACTTCGCTCAAAAAATTTTTTTTAAATATAAAAATCATTTTAAAATATAAACTCCAGGTTCAAACAAATGCAATCAATGAATTAATTCTTTCGAAGAATTTTTTTGCTTTTGTATTAAAGATTCTATTCTTACTACAAGCGAAAGTTAAATGTTATGGAGCGGAAATAATTTATTCAAAATGAAAATAAGAAACAGATGAATTCAATTTTCAACAATTTGAATTTAATGCTAGATTTGTTTTGAAAATATTGGGTGTTGTGAGATCTTCGAAATAACAAAAATCGCATTTTAAAAAAATCGATGATGGCGATTTTTCGTCAGAGTTGGAAGAATATTCATATTATGAAATATTTGACATGTCAATTATAACAAATAAAAACTTAAATTTTTTGTATCATAGTGTTAAAATGTTTTCGAACCTGGAACTCCATACGATAGATAATTTGTGAATTGATTTGTTTTCATTTTTATATACAAATGTGCCTATTTATGCAGACTTTTGAAATAAGTTTTTGGTTTTTAGTTGATTGTTTTCATTTATTATTATTTAGTATTATGTTTATCAGGCTTAAGTTCCTTCTATATAAAGTAATATAAAATGAAATAAGCCTGATAAACGTAATACAGAATAATAATATGTATAAGAAAGTTTGAATAATGAAAATTAATTAGAAATTAAGGAAATAGTTTTCTATGAAATCTTTTTGTAATTGTAATTTATTACATACATATGTTTGAATTTTCATAACCAAATAAATAATTTTTGTTAATAAATAATTTAAATTTGGTTCACATGTATGTAGGTCGTGATATAGCATGAAACGATTTCAAAGAATTATGCCGATTAGATGAATTAAAGCAATAATGTCTGTCTAAAAGGATTATGTCGGTCCACATATGCATATCCGCTATATTGCACAAACCTATTTTTTGAACATTTCCTATAATCTATTTAAAATTGTTTCAATGATATGTAATTCCGAATGGAAAAACGTCAAATATTTATGGACGTGGCCTTTATGAGGGGTAATTGAGATTCGGTCCAGCAGAATACAGCACTCTCACTAGTTTTTACTTAAAATAATACAAATATATTTAATATGGAATACGCATAATCTATGAAGACAAAAAAGGGTACAAAAATTAGATCTGTTTTTGGCTGCTTTTACGTATACGATTTAGCTGCATCTCACACTGAGTGTAATATATTAAAAGACTTGAAGGATGCAGTGCGAGAAAATAAAAATGCTCTTCAAAACAAGTTTCCACGAGGTATAGTTTTGAATAATACATTCTTTCTGATATCAGACAACGTTTTTGGCTCTGGGGAACATTTTATTTTCTAAGGCTTACAGCATTTTTGTTTTCCCCAAGTCGATGTTATTTTTTTTAATTTTAACACAGGAATTACGTCCCAAATATTAAAGTCTACAACTATTACAAATTAACATAAAGTTAGGAAAGTGTGCAGATAACACCTTAGCAAGACTCATTTGTAGCAGTAGATGATCAATTTTTATAGCTGTTGATTATTTAATTTACAACATTCAAAGATACGTTTTCACTTACCCCAACCAACTACGAAATCGAGCGCGAGGACTATAGTCCGATGCTTTACCGCCAAAACTTTTGAGACGTGGATTGCCACATTCGCGAGCATGAAGGGCTTCCCACTTCAAGACTTCACGCCAAGCCTGTTCGTTGTTCGCATTATGAATGCGAATAATATCACCCATATCTTTTTGTGACACATCTTCGTTCTTCCAACGCCATCCTTTGCGTAACATGGCGTTCCAGAACATTTGTTGACTAGGATACTGCCAAAACTGGACAGTGCCGTCTTCAGTTACTTTTGGAATCGACGAGGTTTGACGATCAGTTGGCAAGGGAAAGGGCTGACCAGGTGAGGGCTGTTGATTAGCAGGCGGCATCATATTTAGAGGATTTATATCACTATTGTCGTGCTTAACGGGACATTCAGAGGCAGCTGTGGTTTTTGTCTCAACTTTGGAAGTTGGTGATTTGTTAGCAGCAGCTCCACCATCTTTTTGATGCATGGGACACTCAGGTGGAGGATTTGCTCCTGATGCCATCAAATTTTCGTGAGATTTGGGCATATTTTCATTTTGGGCAGCTTGCATGTGGGCTATTGACACTGTATTTCCCATGGCTGTAGTGTTTTGAATCTGTAATAGAGATTTATAAATAACTGAATTTCAAGTGTTTTATAACGTTAATCCCCTGATGTCGACAGTGCAACTGATTTTATTATTGCGTAATGTTGTTCTTGGTCTGTAAGCCTTCGGAAGTTTCCTGCTTTACATGCATATAAGATACTTACTTTTGTCAAAAAAAGCTTTTAATTTAAGAAATTCGCAATATTTATAAAACTGTTGTTTATTATTTAATTCATTAAGTTTTTAGTGTTCAAGCACGTTCCAGCGGATAATTTTCTTCTAATTAAATGTCACTTTCGAACAATCTACTGTCAAAAATTTGTTTTTATTACTTGAGAGCTCAGCCAGTATTGGAAAAGTTGACACAGTCGTATTTTAGTGCTATTTTATATCGACATATTCATACCAGGTAAACTTGGTAGCACAGGTGATTCTATATGCTTCATACATCCTATTTATATCAGATGTTAAATTTTTTTTCTTTGTTTACAAACAATTGGCGAAATTTTGTTCTAAGGACTTTTTGTGGTAGAAATAAATGCACAAGAGGAATTCACAAACGGTGAACTTGGTAGCACAGGGTGTTATTGTTGCTTCTTGATTCAAAAAGCTTTGTGATGTCAATTTTTTTTCATTTTGTTTATAACCCATAGTTGGCGCCATTTTATTGCATACATTTTTTGTGGTAGAAACAATTTTTAATAAGCATTTTTTGGTTTTCATAGGGTTTAAAGCACATATATAACTTTGAAAGTGTTCAGCAAATATTCAGACTTAGACAACTGAAATCGAATTCACACAAGGTGAACTTAGTAGCACAGGTGACTATGTTTTGCTTCTTGCATCAAACAGCTCTTACATGTAAAATTTTTTTTTGCTTACAAAAAGTTGATACACTTTTATTATAAAAATTTTTGGGGGTAGAAAAGTTTTGTGACTCATACACTCAAGTGTATGTCGAAACACCGTTACATCAAGAAAAACTGACTGTTTGGTGCGCTTTATGGGCTGGTGGTATGTACTTCTTCAAAAACGATGATGGCCAGACCGTTACAGTCAATGGTGATCGGTATAGAGCCATGATTACTAACTCGAATAACCCATCGTTGTTTTATTGCAACTTAAAGTTCTATACATCGAAAAAAAACACCCTTTACAAAGTGTATGTTGGTGTGGAATATACTGAAATTAAAACATCTTTTTGGAGGATATGGACTAAGAAGTGGCAAACCAAGGGTTAAACTTGGACCTAAAAAAGTAATTTAATACTTTTTAATTTTTTATTATACCCTTCACATAAATGTGTAAGGGTATATATAAGTTTGTGATTCCGTTTGTAACGCATTGAAATATCCATCTAAGACCCCATAAAGTATATATATTCTGGATCAGCATCAATAGCGATTACGATTGAGCGATGTCCGTCTGTCCGTCTGTCCGTCGGTCCGTCTGTCCGTCTGTCCGTCTGTCCGTCTGTAGTCGTTGAAATACCGTTTCTGAGAAAACGGTTTGAGATAGAAACCTCATTCTTTCGCTAAAACGTGTGAAACCCCGGTAGTGGGTCTGCTATTGAAATTCAGTAAGATAGGTCCGCGGATAGCCGAGATATATTCAAAAAACCGGGTTTTGAGGGATATTTTGTGTAATTTTTGTATTCAGATTTTTGAAACAAATTTTTTTCTTAAAAACTAAACCATATCATTTTTAGTGCTCATTAAATCCTAAAAATGAAGGAATTTTTGAAATCGGCCCATATATATCCGAGATATAGCGTCTCCCGATTTTTAAAGAAATCGGCTTTATAAGCCAAATAAGACAACTTTTGGCACCGAAGATCAATCAAAATGGTATATATAGGCTATTTAGAGGCAAAAGTGGAAAATTTTTCCACATCGGCCCATATACACTCGAGATATAGCGCCTCCCGTTTTCTCAAGAAGTCGGCTCTAAAAGCCAAATAAAACAACTTTTGGTATCAAAAATCTATTAGAATGGAGCATATAAGGTGTTTAAAAGCAAAATTGGAAAATTTTTGAAATCGGTCCATATATATCTGAGATATAGCGACTCCTGATTTTTCAAGAAATCCGCTCTTTAAGCCAAACAAAGCAATTTTTGGCACTAAAAATCAATCAGAATGGTACATATAGACTATTTAGAGGCAAACGTGGAAAATTTTGGACATCGGCCCATATACACTCGAGATATAGCGCCTCAAGTTTTCTCAAGAAGTCGGCTCTAAAAGCCAAATAAAACAACTTTTGGTACCAAAAATCGATCAGAATGGTACATATAAGGTATTTAAAAGCAAAATTTGAAAATGTCTGCAATCGGTCTATATATACCTGAGATATAGCGTCTCCCGATTTTTCAAGAAATCGGCTCTATAAGCTAAATAAAACAACTTTTGGCACCAAAAATCAATCAGAATGATACATATAGGTTAGTCAGAAGCAAAACTGGAAATCTTTTTGTCATCGGCCCATATATGTTCGAGATATAGCGCCTCCCGATATCTCAAGAAGTCGGGCCTGGAAGCTAACCGAAACAGTTTTTTGCACTAAAAATTTGTCGGAATGGTACATACAGGCTGTTTAGGGGCAAAATTAGAAAATTTTTGGACATCGGCCCATATGCACCCAACTTTTGGTACCAAAAATCGATCATAATGGTACATACATACATATGTATATAATATTATATACATATGTATATAATATTTGCGATCATGTATGAATGTATGTATGTATGTATGTATGTATGTATGTATGTATGTATGTATGTATGTATGTATGTATGTATGTATGTATGTATGTATGTATGTATGTATGTATGTATGTATGCATGTATGCATGTATGTATGTATGTATGTAGATACGTTTGTATGTATGTAGGTATGTATGTATCTACATATGTATGTATGCATGCAAGTATGTTAGCATAAACAATTTTTTTGCTTTGGTGTAAAAATGTGTATGTATGTACATACATATGTATACACGAGCTTGAAAATGAAAGTGATATAAAGAATTGTTGAAAAAAGGGTACGCAATGAAATTCTTTTAAACAATTGCGTCTTCAAATTCATTCACACAAAAAATCATTTTGGGTTTCCCTACGTACTTACATATGTACATACACACACACATGTGTATGATGATACGCAATAGATCATCAACAACGTGCACAAGAAAAAAATAATTTTGTAAAAGCAAGCAATGTAAATATGTATGTATGTGTATATGTATGTACATATATAATCATTGTTTTATGGAACACACTGAAAATATTCAATAATAAAGAATTTATTTTAGCGTTTTCTATTATAGATACATACATACGTATGCATGTACCCACATACGTATGTATGTAAGTAAATTGAAAAGAAAATCACACTTAATGTCAATGTTTAGCATTATAATTCAAAAATAATGCAATTATATGCAATTTTTTGTTAAATAAATTTTACTATAAAGTTAACTGATAAATAATTAAGAAATACATTTTGCTTTTCTTTATTTCATTGATATTAAAAAGAATTGGTGTCACCCAGTGGTTGAACTTGAGCATATTAGGAATTATTTAAATAAAAGTTTTGCAGCCTGTGTTAAATCCCGGTAGTGGATCTGATATTGAAATTCAGAAAAAATCGGCGCATATATACCCCAGATATAGCGTCTCCCGATATTTCAAGAAATCGGCTTTAAAAGCCAAATAAAACAACTTTTCGCACCAAAAATCAATCAGAATGTATGTACCATTGTGAAGGGTATTTAAGATTCGGCCCAGCCGAATATAGCACTCTTACTTGTTTCACTATAATTTTTTGTACATTGTATTTCTGCCACACCGTTATATACATGAAGAAGTTTTTCATGTTAATGACAGCACCGTTAACTGGCGAAGTATTTTATTTCCATTACAAGATAAATATACACAGTAAATACAATTATGTATATGAAGAACAACTACTTTCTCGTATACCTTGTGGGCTGCTAGTAAGCAATGAAAAAGCGGCTATGGTAGGCCCAAAATGTACATATGTATGTATGTATATAGAATTCTGAGTACTCCGTACACGTAATTCAGTATGTGAAACACACGTTCGCTTCTAGGTAGTAATACAATTTATCATTCCATATGTACGCGTTCATGAACCTGACGCTTGTGAAGTATTTATATCTCTTTATTTACTTACATTTTGCTATTTACCACTTCATTAATTGTATTGTTTTCAACATGTGCTCTTCTCACGGTTATCTATGTAAATGAGTTTTGATTGCTCTGTAGGTATGTATGTATGTACGTATAGGAAAGTACCATAAATTATTTGTTTTTCTTTATTATTGCTGAATGGATTTTTATTTATAAAACCTATTGTAGGGTAGTCATTAAATCTATTTTTAGGGCCCGACTTGATAAGCAATATCGTTTGTAATCGATACTAAATCACAGTCAAATTCAAAACAAATATTTTAAATTTGTGTATTCTGAAAATACTTATACAGAAGAAAACTGTATTAGAAAAATATATGCAAGTTCAATGCAGTACGAGGTTGGCTCGCACAAAAAGACAAATCAAGATCTATATTTGAAATTTCGTTGTATAATTTTCATTATATTTTGTTTGAAACAATTGCTCTTTCATTTCAAGCTCGCTGTCGATTACCCCCCATTTACACACGCAAATGCAAGTGTAAGTAGCTACATAAATACATTGATATTTCTTTAATAACACAATCCTACTTCTGCAAGTTGCGAGCTCACTTGCAAGAGATTTTGATTGCCAGTAATTCTTTTAGTTGCATAACAGTAAAAAGACAAAGAGCAAAAACAGTGTTACCGTATAGAGATTATATTTTAATATTAATAGCTAAATTACAAGGAAACGATTTTTAATACATTATTTTTTTTGTCTTACATACCAACCGAAAAATAAGATGAAATATAAAAACATTTAATTAAAATATGGCCTTTATCGATTTGTAATATAAACTTACTATTTATTTTATTAAAAAGCTATTCAAATAATTGGCTTCCTCGTAGTAGTTCATTTGACAATACTTTGGCAACCCAGATATTAAAAAGTCATGGAGGATGAATAAAAACAGAACAAACAGTACACAAAAAAGCAAAATTAGTAATTTTTAAATATAAAAAATGGAACAGTGATTTTGTAGTTTCTTTCAACATAATTATTTTATTATTATTGTTCTCATTTAATTATTTTATTTGGTAAAGCAAAGCAATTTTCTTTGAGACCATTTTCTTTGACGACATTTTAAAAATGAGTTTACACTTGCCTGTGTAAACAATCAAGCAAGTAACAACAGCTTTTATTGTCTCCGTCAGTGTATTGGTTGTTAATAAGTACACACAACTTGCAACAAGTTACATACATATGAAAAAGTAGTATATACATACATACATACCATGACAACTGTCATGGTAAAAGACTAGCAAAACTGAGAAATTTAACTGTCACCGTCACAAACTATTAACGTGGCTGTCGGACCCACAATGGCACTTACTGATTAAAGAATCGTGCTATACCATACTTTTTTCATAATTTTAGATGGCACAACTAATATGAACGGCAAAGAACTGTCAAAAAAATAAATTGAAGGCGAGCGTGAAAATAAGGTTAAAAAATATGGATAAAATATAAATAATAATAAATAAAGTATAAGTAAAAAATCGAAACAAAATGCTTTAAGCATTGAAAAAAATAAGAATTTAAAAGAAGAGTGGAAACGTCTAAAAATATAAATTAATGTGCAATTGTTGATAGGACGAAAAGTGCAGAGAGTTGTCCGTCCGATAGTGAAAATTCAATCTGTTCCATGTGGAGATTTTTTATATTTATTTAATATACACAAGTATGTACATATATATTTTTTTAAGATATTGGTTTTTATTTCTTAAAATAAAATTAATTAAAAACATTAAAACGAACTTTTCTTAATACAGTAGCAATAACCAGTTTTCAGGAATACAATAACTGGTAGTATTCAGTAGCACTAACCAATATTAGTAATGGTTAACTAACAAGTTATTTATGGTATATTACTACCGGTTATCGCTACCGTTAACTAACCGGTTATATACGCGTTAGCACTGATGTTTGCGAGAGAGAGAGCATTATAGCGTTCTCTGCACACGTACAGAAGAGAATCGATTAGATTTTTCCAAAAAGCCTGTACAAAATAACTGAAAGTTTTAGAATTTCTAACCAATACTTTGGTTATGAGTACTTGTTATTTAACGCGTTATTTGACCGGTACTGTTCTTACTGGGTAATATTCACTTGCGATTACAAAAGTTGCATGCCTGTTGTTGAACCGTTTTTGCAATATTTCGTGACTTTTCTGCATTAATTGAATTGTAAGAAACATCATAATTTTTTAATAACGCAGGGCATAGCGTAAATGTTCAAATTGTATCAATAAAAGAGCATCTAGATCTCAATGATGCAAAACAGAACATGTAGAAAAGCTTTCATATAAACAGAGAGCAACAGTCTTCTGAGATGACAAATATCGTCCAAGACTGCAAAAATATCATTGCTTTGGTTAATGTTAATTAAGTATACAAACAGAAGGTAAAATTGCGTGAGCTTTGGTTGCCGAATGGTTAAAGCGGCTGTGCCAAAAATTGTGAAATTTGACACGTCCAAAGTTCATAGGGTGCTGATGAAGGGTGTTTGCTACCCAGAAACAGCCGGTTGTCCACCTAGCAAATAAATTTTACTTTTCTTTACTTAATTGATATTGATTAAAAAGTAGTGAAAACCCAAGGGTTGAACTTGAGCCTGAAAAAGTAATTTAATATAAATGTATTACAACACAGAAGTTCAATAACATAATTAAAATTTACAGTAAAAATCATAATTTTTTGTTTCTCCATTATTATTTTAGTAATCACACCTTTTTCTGAACATATGTTGTGCTTAACAGTGTTACCAATTAGTTACAAATTTTCTGCATTCGCATTGACGCATAAACAGTGAGTTATTTATTTGCGAATAGTTTTTATTGTTGTATAAACGTAGCATGCTATTAATTTTATCAGGAGTTCGATTTTATTTCCTCAAAATTGAGAATGATTTCTTTGTGTGATAAAATTAGAGTGATCAACATTTTTAAAGAAGACAAAAAAAGTAAAAGACTTACACCCATATTCACAAAAACTATTGAAGGTTTATTACACGCTTATTTGACAAATATTCCGTAGAAATACGTCAAATAAGAGCTTAATAAATTTACAATAATTATTATGAATATGGCCTTTACTAATTTCAAAATATTATTTTTCTTTTAAAAGTAACTATTACTGCGAACAAATGAGCAGATTCGACATCGATAAAAAGGCAATAACAAAATAAAAGCATTTCAATAAGCAACACAATGAAGCCCATTCGATTGGACAATTGAAAAAGTCTTAAGCTCTAAACACATAGACGACAGCAGACTGCAAATGCTGCCTACTTCAAGTGCAGCCAACTTCAAATGTTGCTCTGAAGTCGGCTTCATAATTATTTTGAAGACAGCAACAACATAATAATCAGCTGGTGAAAAATCAAGGAAAAAGATGAAGAACACTTTTTCAAAGCAACCAGGATGAAAATTAAATAAAATATCACAAAAAATTAGCTCAACCGAAAAAAATTGTTTTGATAATGAAAATGAACAGCTGTGTATTTTAGCAATGCTAATTTCAGGGATGCCGTATTTCTTATTTCATAATGAATAAAATTGAAAATATTGATGAAAAATCTAATAATATCACGAAAGAACTATAAAAACATATAAATTTATTTAATTATTGTATTTTTCCAATGTTCTTTTGTGTTTAATATTAAAAAAAAATTTTTGTTCTAATTTGTCCAATTTATATATATAATGGCAACACTATATTTGCTTATTTGCTGCCCGTCAAAATAGAAAATAGCCTAAGTTGGCAGCAGCAGCAAATGCTGTTGTGCAGTCGTGCTGCCCTGCTGCCGTCAAAATAATCGTTTTCATTTAAACACATGCATTTTATTTTTGACATATTGCTGCTTGCTGTCTGCTCTCGTCTATGTGTTTACAGCTTTAGACGCAAAATAGGAGTATTTTTATTTATTTATTTGTAATCTTTTTTATTATTTATACATACATATATTTCATTTAAAACAATACAAAAGCCAAATAGGCCAAAAAATAGTATTGCATCGCAATTTAACAATGCCTGATATTACAGGTTATTTGACTAAAGCTAAAATAAAAATTTATTACGATAATTATAAAAATGTCAAACTCACATATGTACATACAGTCACTCACATTTAAAGTCGGGCAGATGCATGAAAAAAGTTCTAGTCCCAATATTTATAAGTGGATGGAAGAAAAAGTCGTTTTAATTTTGTTTATTTTATCACAAAGGTTCTTTTATTTAAAAACAACAAAAACAATATATTCCAAGTTCTTCTATTAAATGTATACGAAGGCTTAACTTAAATAAGGTCACTTTTCAGTCTCACATTTAAAGTCGGGCAATTAAAATAAGATTAGCATTATATGAACATAAAGCAAAATTAATACTTTGTAGCTCCACCTTTTTGGTTTTCCACAGCTTGTAAGCGGTTAGGCATAGATTCCACTAATTTTTTGCACACATCAGGCCTTATGTTATTCCACTCTTCCAGTAAGGCATTCTTTAGTTGTGGAATTGATGTACACAGTCTGTCCTGCATCCGGCGGCCTAATTCGTCCCACAAATGCTCAATAACATTGAGGTCCGGACTTTGTGCAGGGGTTTTAATTACCTTCGGACAGTTATAGAGCAGCCAATTCTTTACATCATATGCTGAATGTTTAGGATCATTGTCCTGGTAAAATTGGAAATTAGTTTCAATGCCGAGTTTTCTTACGCTTTCTTTTAAATTTTTTCTCAAAATGTTTAAATAAACGTTCTTATTCATAAGACCGTCAATGAAATGTAAATTTCCAACTCCTGAGGCTGCCATGCATCCCCAAACCATAACCGATCCACCACCGTACTTCACTGTTTTTCTTAAATTTTTGCCTTCCATCTCTTTGTTTTTTTTGCGCCATACTCTACCTCTTCCATCACACCCAAACAAGTTAAATTTACTTTCATCAGTAAACAATACCTAAATATTAATAATAAGTCTAATTAAATTTTTATGTTTGTTCCAACTTACGGTACTCCAGAAATCAAAGTCCTTGGTCATATATTGACGAGCAAAAACAAGCCGTTCGCTTTGATTTTTCTTACTTATTAGAGGTTTTTTCCGTGCCACTCGGCCATGAAAGTCGTTTTTACGAAGAAGTCTTCTTATTGTTTCTGGGTTTACCTCTGTCCCAGAAGCTACCTTGACCATTGCTGTCAATTTTGGAGCAGAAATAAAAGGGTTTTTCTTCACTTGTTTTAAAATCATGCTCTCATCTCTGGGTGAAAGCTTTCTTGCTCGGGCTAATCGTTTTTTATTTGCTATCAAACCACTTTCTTTATATCTAGAAATGATATCATGCACTGTAGATTTGCTTTTTTTTATCAAATTGGATATTTCCCTTTCAGATTTTCCATCTAAGTGCAACTCAATTATTATTTTGCGTTCTTCAAAGGTGGATTGTTTAATTTTGCGCGGCATTTTTAAAAAACTTCTATAAACTTCACTGATCGAATGATTGTGTAAGAATAAATAATTGTTTTGGAGACAAAAGAAGAAAAATGTAGAAATAACGGTATATTTGACTTTTTCATTGTACAAAACATTAAGTGCCCGACTTTCAATGTGAGACAGAGAATTTACTTTTTCTCCTTTTGTTATTCTTATGTATTTTATAACGAGACTTGAAATAAAATTTCTTTGGTTTTTTTATTAATAAGAGTTTTTATGATAAAACAGAAAAAAGTTAAATGCATCATCTTTCATCAAAACATAAATATTAAGATCATAAATTTTCGACAATGTTTGCCCGACTTTAAATGTGAGCGACTGTATATAACTCCCCTACTCTCTTTAGCTCCCCAGCCATGATTAAGCAAACATAATAATCAGCATATGCATATACATATGTACATATGTAACAAGATAAGATAAATAACGGTAACGTTAGCGCAGTAACATGAAAAGTTTAAAAAGTCTTAATAATTATTGCGTTGACGCTAAATCGCGACTAAGTTTCACTCTAAAGACATTATTGGCATGAACAAAAATGTTTAAATCAAATGGTAAATAATTCCACCAACGAGCAAATCGTACCAGGAAAGATCTTTCCAAAGTTGAACATGTAATCCTTGGAATAAGAATCTGATTATTTCTAGTAGACCTAGAGAATTGAAAGCGGCTACACAAAATTCGATTACATACATATGTAGGCGTTCCGCATTGACTTGTAGGAGAATATTAAATTGCGGTATTTGATGAAATTCATAAAGGACAAGTTCAAAAACTTGACAAGGAATTTTTAAAAATAAAAAATAAATTAAGTCAAGTACGAGGCTGGCTCGCACTCTTAGGGTTCCGTACGTATGTATGTGTAATGTATGTATATTTTATAAATTTCATCTCTCTGTTTTTAAAGCTACTTTATGTTGTACGGGGACACCTAGTAATTTTCCACTTGTTGTTGTTGTTGTAATTTGTTGTTATAAGGCATCTGGGAATACATACACTGTGCGAATTTCGACTCTCTATCTCTTACGGTTCGAGAGTTATAGCTATTACTCTACGTTGTATAGGGACACCTGGTAGTTTTATAGTTGTTGTTGTTTTTAGCAAGTGTTGTTGTGCAGCATATGTGAATACCTATATTGTGCAAATTTCATCCCTCTGTCTCTCACGGATCGATAGTAACGGCTAGTTGTTACTTTACGTTGTATAGGGACACCTGGTAATTTTCGACTTGTTGTTTTTAGCATTTGTTATTGTAGGCCACATGCTAGTACATATATTGTTCACATTTCATCTCTCTGTCTCTTACAGTTTGGGAGTTACGGCTAATTTTTACTCTACATTGTATAGGGACACCTGGTAGTTTTTGACATGTTGTTTTTTTTAGCATTTGTTGTTGTAGGGCATATGTATACACATATATTCTGCGAATTTCAGCTCTTTGTCTGTTATAGTTTAGCAGCTACGGCTAATTGTTACTTTAGGTTGTATTGGGACACCTGGTAGTTTTCAACTTGTTGTTGTCTTTAGCATTTGTTGTTGTAAAGCATCTATAAATACATACACTATGCAAATTTCAGCTTTCTATCTTTTACGGTTTGAGAGTTATAGCTAATTGCAACTTTTCGTTGTATGGGGACACCTGGTAGTTTTCGACTTGTTGTTGTTTTTAGTATTTAGTACCTTGCCGCTACAACAACATCCTGTGAAAATTTCAGCTCTCTAGCTTTTACCGTTTCGGAGAATGGACGCTGTGACGGACGGACGGACGTACTTGTCTCCGTAATAGGGTTCCGTTTCACTCTGATGAGTACGGAATCCTAAAAATCGTCCGCGATTAACAAGAAAACACGAGGTTTGGAAGGAGTTTACAAACTCAACCGCACACCCTAGTCTGTGCACTATTTGAAAGCCATTTAGTATTAAGACAATAAATTAATGGCAATAATCTACACTAAAAATTATCATGAGAGCGTCATTAACAACATAGAAGGCACGTGTTTTGAAAGTCGTGCATACCAACCGCACGAAACAGGTTCGTTTGTTTTATTTATTTTTTTTTATTATACCTAATTTGTTTGCTCTTTTTCAAATGTAAATTGCTGCAAACCAGTTTGGAAAATATTTATAAAAGGAATTTTAGTAGATACAAGTAGAACACTGTAATATATTAGAGTAACTCTGCTCGTGTTGCTTGCTCGGCAGTACAATACTTTTACGTCTTTGAATTGAAAATGAAATAATTCTAGTAAACCGATTAAATCATATGTAATGTGTAAATGAATTTAAATACATACATACATATATTTTATATGGGGAAATACACATCAACACAAGTGTTTATACCTATAACGCATATCCGTAGGCATTTGCCTTTTTTCAGAACCGTCAGAGAAAGTTTATCAATCAGTTAAATGGCTCTCGAGTTTTCGAAGGACAAACATAGGGCAACTTATTTTTATGTCTATATGGAGTAAGTGTCCCTAAAGCCTGCATTGTTAGTGAACGTTTTTCTCTGATTCCTTGCATAAGGTGTGGCATCGTAATAGATGAACACGTGTTTGTTCACTGACTCATTTGAAAGTGTATTTCATGTTTATTAAATGTTTAGCCAAATGTCTAACATTGTACAGTATTTTTCGGTTAATTGCACATCAAAATTTGCACAATTTTTTGTTCAATTAACCGGGGAACCAATTAGCCGATACCCGTTTAATTGAACAATTCGTTCAATTACAAGAACCCTATTTAATTGAACAGTTTGTTCAATTACAGAAATCACGCATAAAGCTCTAAACACATAGACGACAGCAGACTGCAAATGCTGCCAACTTCATGTGCAGCCAGCCAACTTCAAATGCTGCTCTGAAGTCGGCTTCATAATTATTTTGAAGACAGCAACAACATAATAATCAGCTGGTGTGTAAATCAATTTCGAATTTTTATAAATATTACAAATTCAAAGTTGAAAAATATAAAAAATGAGCGAAGAAAATTTAGCGAATTTTATCACAACAATTGTTAAAATAGCTCAGACTACAGCTGAAGTGTATAAAGCCCATAAGACGAATAGTACAAGAAACCGAAGATGGTGGGTTCGCCCAGTAAATATAACCCGTGATGAGGAGGGCATTTACAAAACATGTGTACAACAGCTCAAGGAAAAAGATGAAGCAAGAACACTTTTTCAAAGCAACCAGGATGAAAATTAAATTAAATATCACAAAAAATTAGCTCAAACGAAAAAAATTGTTTTGATATTGAAAATGAACAGCTGTGTATTTTAGCAATGCTAATTTCAGGGATGCCGTATTTCTTATTTCATAATGAATAAAATTGAAAATAATGATGAAAAATGTAATAATATCACGAAAAAACGGTAAAAACATTTTTGCAATGTTCTTTTGTGTTTAATATTAAAAAAAAGTTTTTGTTCTAATTTGTCCAATTTATATATATAATGGCAACACTATATTTGCTTATTTGCTGCCCGTCAAAATAGAAAATAGCCTAAGTTGGCAGCAGCAGCAAATGCTGTTGTGCAGTCGTGCTGCCCTGCTGGCGTCAAAATAATCATTTTCATTTAAACACATGCATTTTATTTTTGACGTATTGCTGCTTGCTGTCTGCTGTCGTCTATGTGTTTAGAGCTTAATATGAACTATGTACTAATGAATTAAAAGAAATCGCATATGTGCACTTTAAGTTTTTCAAAATAATTTTTTTTTTACCTTAAACGAAAAAAAAAAATGCAAGTAACAGCAAAAAATGTACATATATGTGTATAGTAGAGATGCCACCCAGTGTTTTTCACAAATGATGTCAAATATGTATGTGCAAAAATGCCAGATTATTTTTCAATGCAATTAACCGGGTAAAAGTAAGAGGAAATTTATTTTTGATGACATGAATTTTGAACGAATTAAGCGGGAAAATCAATTAACCGGGTTCAATTATCGGAGGAAATTCACATGGTGTTCGTATGCAATATTTTTTTTGCCCGATCATGTGGTTCAATTAAGCGTGGAAACCAATTAACCGTAGGGTCAATTAACCGAAAAGTACTGTATAGACATTTGTCAAATATCAGATTAATAAACATGAAATATTTTTATAAACAAGACCGTTAAAGACGTTTTTCTCTCTAGTTTTCCTTTTAATTTTGATGGATACTGGCGTTAAACTGTAATCACATTTTTAAGACATATAATTCGGCTTTTTGCCAAATAATTTTATATTTTAAACGAAATCTACAGCTGCATATCTTCCGCGAATGTGGAATAAATTTTTAGTCAGCTCAACTTAAACAAAACGAAACTTAGAGGTTTCTTGGAAAATTACACCCTTACTCACAAAAAATATTTCAGGCTTATAAGGCCCTTATATGGCATATTTGTATGGAAAATTTGTCAAATAAGAGTTTAATAAACCTAAAATATTTATTATGAATAAGACCCTTAATCTTGGAAAAGGAATTACCTTTTCAAAAAAATATTTGAAATATAATATCTGAAGTTGTGTTGATGGCGATAATAAAACCGATTTAGTAAAAATGCCAAAAACGAACACCTAACTATGTATGTAAGTATGTATATGTGAAATACATATATACACCATATTCAAAATATAACATTGTTTAATCAAATTTTTTTTATTTAATGTAATTATTTTCTTGAGCTGAAGCTCTTTTTCATTATAAAATTATATGTTTTTTGAATATTTTTATCGATATATTGCTCTCCTTCGGATATCTTCCTCAAGGGGCTGTTCACAAATTACGTAACGCAATTTTTTCAGATTTTTCACCCCCCTCCACAACGTAACAGATCGTAATAACATAACAACCACTAAATAATAAAAAATTTTATTATAAAAAATAAAAAATAATAATGTAATTCATTTTATGTACATGTGTATACATATATGTATGTACATAATACATACAAATATAACTCAAGAAATTAAATTTAAATGTATTTAACGTGTAATTTAAAAGAAAATTCTATTGATAGAAATTAGGGATTAAAAATTGGCACATTTCAATTATCGTTCCATGGAAAGGTAAAATATTCATCCATTGATAAAACATGCAAAACACGAATAAATAATATTTTTTTTGTTACGCAACATTTTTTACACTATTTGCAAGCGTTGTTCAGGCGTGAGTCTATTCATGATGAATTGCCAAACCAAACTGAGAATAAATCACTTGACAGCTGTTAAATCGGTCGCCATCTTGAACAGTCAGGGTTGTTGCAGAATCCAAGTCAGAATTGTGAATTATCAGATTTGAATTGGTGTCATGAAATCGTCTTGGTTTTGCGCTGATTCGAACATAAGTAAACCCATATTCGAATCAGCTGTTTTGTTTTGGTTGTGCTGTTGTTTACATTTCGCAGTAGATTTTCACATATATTTCGATAAATATTTTTTTATATATTAAAAAATCTTTAAAAAAATGGTAGAGGCAATATCTTTATATATATTAATTGAGGAAAACAACAATGAAAAAGTGAAACGGGACACCAACCCAGCGTAGGTATAAGTATGTACAAGAATGCCAAAGATGTTTTAGCTATAATAAACATATAGCTTTATTAGCCAATTCCCTTTAAACAAAGATACTTTTCAAATGCTGTTGAACATTAGCGCAGTTCATTATTTGGTGCAAATGTCTTGCGTAAGTGCGAATGCAAGAAATCGTTGCGTTTTCTTTGCAACCCAACAACAAAATATACAAGGTTGCACTCGCAATATTTTTGCATTTACGCACCGCTAATTACGTGTTGCTTTTTTCGCATGAGTATTGCGTTGGCAACACTGACACTCGAACAGCTGACATTTTAAAACAAAGCAAACAAAAAATAGTAGAGATGAAGCCAGCAGCAATTACCAAAAAAATAAAACGTGAAAAATTAAAAATTGTGTATTAATTTATCAGCTGTTATTTGGAGTGCAATAAAATTTGCAAAGTTGTTAAAAAGGGTGCTCAATATCAGTTGCAATATAATCGCAAACGCAAATAGTCGCAACCAAAAACGCACCAAACGCTGAGTGCCGCTATTGTCAAATTTCATTTGCCTCCTTCAAACATTTCCAGTATTGTTCAGCTAGCTGCGACATTGCGTTTTTTTGGCAGAAGGATCATATCAAAAATCAATAGGAAATGATTGTTCCGTTTGTCTCGCCAGAAGTACGGTGTCAATTGTCTTAAGCAACGTACTAAAGGTGTTGCAAAGGCATGTGTGCCCTCAGTGGGTGAAGCTAACAATGGATGATAATGAAAAAGGAAGATGTAGGAACCATTTCTTCACCAAATATATAATTCCTTCTATAGTTGGTTGTATCTATCTCATTTTGTGTTTGATTCCTATGTTTTCCCCTATTGGTGATAAAATAATAATGAAAATTTTTTGCTTATTTGTATTTACCAGCCTAAAAAAACATACAAATCTGCCACCTGTCAGCTGATCAGATTATTTCTGATAAAAAAAAAAAGGATAAAAACAGATTCTGTGACACCTAGTTCTGACAAAATTCTGATTCGAACACAAAAATGAGAAATATCTGTTTCTGTTTTAAATGAAAATTGCTCTATTCTTCACGTTTCTGCAGTGATTTATTACAATACTGCTCAGTTTTTCTTACTTTCGACCAGGTATTTTCACTCGATTTAAGAACGAGTAAAATTTTGCAAATTCAGTTTAAAGAACACTTAGCAAAAACTAGTTATTAAAATAAACAATTTACTCGGATTCGGCTTAGAAAACAGATATAACAATCGTAATATAATCTATATGTATATATAAAATTGTAACGTGACTGAATGGGTCATCATCGCCCAGCCCTAACGGCTAAGGCTAGATTAATCAAATTTCGTATGTGGGCAGCTCTTCTGATGTATGGATCCACTAAGGCGGGATTTTTGGAAATTCGCTCCGGAAAGGGGTAAAGAGGGTAAAATCGGTAATTCAATATCTCCGGACGTTGACCAGATAGCACAAAAATTCAAAAAGCACCCAAAAGTATAGCAAAACTAAACGGATAGGTGTCTAGTACTTTTTTGATATTTTGAGTACTAAGGGGATAAAACGGGTAAAAACTGAATTTGATACTTTTTTGAATTGTATATGTATATCTATGTAAAGGATAGAAACTGGAAAAAACTAAAAACTGAATTTAATACCCATTGAAAATTTCTCGTTACGACTTTGTCACTTTTGTTAAGTTTTGACATTTAGGGGGTAAAAAGGGTTAAAAAAGGGATAAGTCTGTAATTCTATATCTCCGCGCCTAATACAAGTACTGGAAACATTCAAAAAGGTCCTAAAAGGCTACTACTTTTTTGAATTGTGAAGACGGATGGGAGAAGGAAAGAAGTAAAACAAGAATTACACCCCTAAGAACGAAATCTCGAGTAGATAATACAAGTTTTGTACATTCTTAACATTGAGGGGGAAAAAGTGCAAAATCGGTAATTCTGTATTTTCGCTCTTAATACAAGTACCGGAAAAATTCAAAAAGGTCCTAAAAGCCTACTCAAAATAATCGGACAGGTGTCAGGTACTTTTTTTGGATCCTGAATTTTAGGGGGATAAAAGGGGTAAAAACAGAATCTTGGTTATTTGCATAAAAATAATCATTGGAAATAAACGAACTCAGTACAGCCGTTCTTGAGTGATGCGATTACCAACGAAAGGCATTTGAGTTTTATATAAATACATATTGTAGATATTAGTTGAGAATGAACTAACACAAGGCGCTATTTAACTCCAATTTAGGTATAGGTGTATATTCTTAACGTCACACTGTTAATAACAACATGTTCGCAATTCTTGGTAATAAACTACTATGCAAGTGTTACCTCATGGGCACTGCATCGCTTTTACTTGCCTTGTTTTTTTTTTTTTTGCATTTATTTATTCATTTAAATAGTACATAGTTATTTACAAAACGTGTGTGTTGTCAACACAACAACTAGTGTTTTTGTTTTATTTTCGTGTTATTGTAGTTTTGCTTTTCACGTTTTTTGTTCTATTCATTCTGTGAAATAACGTGATACAAGTGTTTATAACTAATTACGTAATAGCATGTATTGATATGCGCAACAAAATTTATACTTAGTTACAAATAAACTTACGCTAATAAGCAGAATGAATGAATTAATGTATATACGTAAGTTTTAAATGGAAAAAGTACCTTTGCTTAAACGGGGTGACGCTTTTACTGTTCGGTGTTTACAAGCATGAGAAGTGGTGGTTTATTGTTATGACAAGAGAAACGGTCAGAATGAAATTCATTTCATAACTGATTTAAACGTGCCTGAGCCAAAACTTGGAATTGTCCTGAGTTCATATTCTTTTTGTGTTCATATAACAAAAATAATTTGTATGTCTAGTCTTCATACTGCACGCGATCTACTTGACAAGAAAGTCACATGAAAAGCAAAAAAATTTTGGATGATTTGCATACAAATTGTTTGGTCGGGTGGCCATAAAACTGGGTACAGGTTTCATTAAACTGTTTGTTCATTCAATCAACAGCATTTTCATACCAATTTGGAGGCATGTTACAAAATGTATAAAAATTTGTGAATTTTTATTTAATTTTATAGTCGAAATTTTATAATTTACAATTGATAGTTATTTATTAGGCTCGATTAAGTTCGATTTTAATTCTTCCAAATGGACCAAGATTCTTTGTGATAAAATAGTAGTGATCAAAGTTACTAAAAATAAAAAAGAAAACTCCAGCTCAAGAAATTTGCGAAGTAGATCAAAAATCCCCAAGAGAATAAGCTTTCCGAGAGTTTAATATTAAACTCTCTAGTGGGGGAGTATATGTAGCGGAGTACCTTGTTACAATACTACTTGTTTTTAAAAAAATATAAAAATAAATATTTACCTTTGAATTTAGTAAATAAGTTTGATTGTAAAAATATATATGTACGTAATTAATAAATTTTTGAGAGAAAGCATTTTGAATAAAACCTCAATATAAAAAATAATAAAATTTGATTAAACCAAAAGGTTTAACAATTGGTTATTTATGGGTGTATAGAAAGAAAAAACAATAATTTTTAAATTTTGAAATGTGAAAGATATTTATGTTATATTTTATGTTATTTTTGTTTTTGAAAAAAACCAATCAAAACATTTTTCATTATTATTGTCCTGAAGAAGCTATCCGAAGGAGAGCGAATTATTGACAAAAATAAATACTCAAATTCCAAAAAGACCTTAAGCTCAAATAAATATATAAAATATAAAAAAAGGGGTCAAATAACTAAAGTGATAACTAAATTGCATTTTATTTTTATAGCCATCCTACTACCTGAGCTCTTCGATACTGATGGTCTGTCTATTGATCATCAATTTTATCACTGTATTTTTCTGTTGATATGAACTCTCACCAACATCCTGTTGATTGCCAATTGATTTTTGATGAGAATGCTTTCAAGCCAGTGATGTTTAAAAAATTTTAAATCGATAATTACTTAAGTCCGTATGATACTTCATTTTTCTTTCATTAATTGGTATAGAATTGATAGAAAGAAACAGCAATTGCTAGAAACGAACAAATATACAAAACGTAAACAAAACTTACGTCTTTTTTCTGAGTGTTGTATGCTTTTTATTTCAAGAAAGCGCAAAGAAGCGTTAAATCGCAAAAATTTTCCATAAACCGCTGACACAGCAACATTCAAGTTTGAAATGTCAATTTTAAGTTGAAAAATTTTACATTTTTTCTGATATAACCTGATTTTTTATCGATAACTTCAACGAAAATGTTGACGGTTTTGCATTTATCTTAATTAAACTGAACTCTTTGCACATACTAAATTCTACTATTACATTGTATTTGCACTGTTCTCCAAAACTTAAACAATGAAAGAAAAATGTAGTGTCGTACGAGCATTATGGGCTCTTATAGCGGATTTACATTTACTCACATCTTTGAGATGTGTGTTGAAGATGTTGAAAATTGAAAAGAGCTGTTTACATTTCATCTTTCAAATATTATTTCACGTGTTTGAGCAAACTAAAAAACATTACACAACACGCAGTATTTTATTCTTTTTTACTATAAATAAAAGTATTGTACAGTATTTATCGGATATAAGAACATCTCATATAAGAACAAAACGCTTATAAGAAACATTTCCAAAAACACCATATCTTTTTAGTGTTTTTTTCTAACAAAAAAGTTTCATATAAGAAAAACGCTCATAAGAAGAAAACTGATAAAAGAATATTTTTCTTGAACACCATAACCACAAAATGTATAGAAAAAGAATTTATATAAGAAACTTTCAAGGGCAACACAGAATTTATGTAATTTACATGGACAACTCTGTTTTCTGACAGTTTTGCAACAAAAACAACGTTTTTTTTTTACTTTTAGTGCTCATGAGAAATAAATAAATAGTAGAAAATGAATTGTGTGTGTATGTACATATATGTATATACATAAAAAGGTAAAAAAGCTCGTATATTCATATAAGAAACCAATGCCTTATGGCCATAGCTACTTATATAAGAAATAAGTTTCTTATATAAAATAATTGTATATAAGAAAGAAACGCTTATAAGAAACTTTTTTCGTGGATTTTTCAAGTTTCTTATATCCGATAAATACTGTATTACTAATTTTATATTATGGTTAATTTAATTAAAATTTACTTACATTGTTCGTTCACGCTCATTGTAAAAATTTTTGACACTTGTATATTTTCTAGTGATGATATGAATTTTTATCATTTTTTTAAATTCCTTTTAGTGATGACATTAAAATAATCGAAAGATGTTGAATACGACGAAATAAGAAATGAACATCTTGTAAAGATGTTGAGTTTTTTTCATATAGAATTTGTATAGGAAGATGTTAACATTTTGAGAAAATGATGAAAGATGTGAGTAAGTGTAAAAAGCCTATTAGGTTCGATTTTACTTCCTCCAAATTGAGAAAAAAACATTTTTTAAATACATATGTTCTGTCTTGATCTTTAAATTGAGCTATGTCCGGTAAGGAGCGTTTCCTAAGCATCGGGAGCATATTTGGGAGAAGGCGGGCATTGGTGTAAATAGTATTTCAATGTCTCGCTATCCTCATCACATGCTCTACATTCATTACTTCCCGCTATTGCCATGCGGATTAGATGTGCCAGTAGTAAAGAGTGACCTGTAATCACCATAGAAGTGAAAGTCACAATTGGCCCTGCAATATATTAGCGTCATTGTAGGCAGTGTGTCGTCTCTGGATTAAGCCCCCTATATAATACCTATAATACGCCTATGGCTCGTTTACAGATTGGTCAACTGTTATGAGCCTTATTGACAGAAATGTATAACTTCAAAAATGTTTTCACCAGAAATTATACATATGTACATACGGATGCCAATTGTCATTCCAGTTATATACCTAAAATATATAAAAAACTTAGCCTCTCCAACACTTAAAAAATGAGTCCATATTTTTGATATTTTATTGAGTATGTATTAATAAATGCTTAAATTATCATTTCATATGCAGTGACTGTAACAGATGAAACGTTAAAAAGCAATAATTTCTAAACGGATGTGAAAAGTCAAATTGAATTAATGAATAATCAAATGCAATATGTAGTTATCTAAAACTAATTAGAAATTTAATTTTTTTAATAGAAATAAATTGAATAATAAGTACATACTTGTGACAAACAGCTGGTACATACCTGTTTGCAATAAAATCTTTACAAATTGATATTATAACGCAGAAGATTTTAATACTAGCTAATGTTTGGCTAACGTGACAATAGAATGTTATAACGTTTTTATACATTCCGTTTTTATTATAATAATAATCGACGGACGGATTTATCAACGAAACAGATCAAAGCAAATAGGGTCAAGATAATTATTACATTCCTACATTTGCGTCCGCAAGTTAGAACCAGCCGAGTCTTAAATACATTTCACAAACGTCATGTTCATATGTACATATATGTAACGGTTTATCCATTTCGTGGATAACCCGTCACACAACGCATAAAAATTATCAAAACATACTACAAAAATGGTGATTCTGCCACAGCCACACAACTTGCTTTAAGAGGAGATTATGATTAAGAGACTGGAGCGGTTACAAATACTGTAAGGCCTGTGCATCATCGTTTCGCTCGTTCTGCTGAAAATATCGCTGCTGTAAGTGATAGTGTTGCCGAAGACCCGAATATGTCTATTCCTAGTCGTTCTCAGGAATTATAACTGTCTTACGGCACATTATGGCGTATTTTGCATTTAGATTTACACCTGCGTCCATATAAAGTCCAGCTCACACATCAACTGAAGCCAGCTGACCATTCACAACGTCGTAGATACATACGTGGAATGGGTGCTTGAAGAACAGGCGGTGGACGGCGATTTTTCGAACAAAATTTTCTTCAGCGATGAAGCACATTTCTCACTCGTGGGTGGGTATGTTAATAAACAAAATTGTCGTATTTGGGGTTCTGAGAATACTCAAGTAATCGAAGAGAGGCCATTATATCCAGAAAAAGTCACTGTTTGGTGCGCTCTCTGGTCCGAAGGTGTGGTTGTACCTTACATCTACGAAAAAGACGATGGAACGACTGTCACCGTCAACTCGGAGCGTTATGGTCATATTTATTTATTTATTTATTTATATACTTCCAATACAACAAGATATAAAATCTTATGATTATAGTAAAGGATTTTTGCGTTGCAAGTTATCTAGCATATTTAAATATGTTTATATAAATAACAATTAATAATATATGTAAATGAATTGAGATATAAGCAATAAATTAAAATGTGTATTTGTTTAACAAAAAAAAAAAAAAAAAAGTGAATATTATAACCGACTTTTTTTTTGCCTGCTATTGAAGAATACGACTTGGAGAATATGTGGTTTCAACAAGATGGTGTCACATGCCACACAACTCGAGCAAATATATGGCTTCATTGCAAGAGACATTTCCTGGCCCCGTAATTTCTCGTCGTAGCGATATGAACTGGTCACCAAGATCATGCGATTTGACACCATTCGACTTTTTTTGTGGGGCTACGCGAAAGATCGTGTTTATGCAAATAAACCTTTAACTCTTGAGTGCTTAAAATCTAACATTCGTCAAGTTATGGCTGACGCCCTTATGTGTCAAAAAGTGGTCGGAAATTACCTCAAAAGAATCAATGCTTGCAACACTTCACGTGATGGTCATTTAAATGATGTAGTGTTTCACATATAATGTCAACGTTCTAAGTTTATAATAAAAAAGTAATATCATGAAAAAAAAAAATATATTTTATATATGTATGTTTTATTTACGTTTACTTTTAAAACCGCAAAATGGATAACCCGTTATATTATACGGCAACTCTGAGAAACAGCTGTTGTAGCAGATGACAAACTTTGTTCTGCAAAAAAAAATAAATAAAGGAGTTAAAGGTTAAAAATATGGTTTGTTCCTTAAAAAATAAAGAAAATTGCTTCGGCTATTATTATAATGTTGTGCGGGCTGGCCGTTTTCTGCCCCCTGACCAGACTTTGTTTTTATTTTGAAATGCAGTTTTAATATTGGACCATTTGGCTTTACAGTCTTCTACCGTATGCCCCGGGACAAATTTTTTGGATTCCTCACCAATCTCTCTCCCGTTTATACCGGTCTTCGTAGTCCGGGAAAGAGTATTCCCAAACACATGGGTGCTTGTATTACTTCATGAATTTCACTGTAGGTCCAGAATGAAGTTACACTTAACTTCTTTCTTTTTTTATTCAAAGATGTGTGCTGTGGCTGAGCCAGGAGGCAGTATTCAATTTCACTGCAAATAGAATCGTCCATAACAATGCACTCTTCGTAATCCATGTTGAAACTGCAAGAATTTTACAAATGTTATAATAGTAACAACCATTGAATTTTACTTACTGAAAAACAAAAATTAAGTTTGGAAGACTCGTTTATACATATGTATGTATATTATTGGAGCGTATTGTCTTCTTTGGTTGCCGCATGAGAACACAATAAATATTGGTGCATTTTTAGAATTTTTGTAGGTGAATACATGATACAACCCACAAGGTACCCTTTTCCCTACAATAAGAACAACTTCAATAAAAATAACATGCATTTTGTTTTTGTACAACTTCTGTAAAATGTCAAAAAGCCGCTGCTTCTACATTTATGGAAGAGAGATAACAGAGTTTATAGCATGTTTCCACGATATGCGCTTCGCTCTCTATTCATCCTTAACACCCAAATCAGGAGCGAAGCAACGTGATTCGCCATACAAAATTTTGAGAGTGAATGAAGCAGCTTCATATTGAAGCTACATACGAAGCACAAAAAATTCCTGTCTTCTCTAATTTATATTGGAAGTTTATCTGCACTATCTGTCAAAATCATATATTGTAACCAAAGAAAACATAAAAATAAAAGTTAATTTTAGAAATCAATAAAACAATAAAACGTTAAAAACATTGAA
Organism: Sturmia bella; assembly: GCA_963662145.1. Lineage (NCBI taxonomy): Eukaryota > Metazoa > Arthropoda > Insecta > Diptera > Tachinidae > Sturmia > Sturmia bella. The sequence goes on from OY759168.1 coordinate 72,054,550, forward strand.
GAAAAATTTGTGAAAAAGTTTATTATGGCATAAAGAATATATTCTAAATTAAAATTTATGGAATGTTCAAATGCATGCTTCAACTTGCGGATGGAATGAAACAAGAAGCATTCCCAGTTTTTGGAGCAGCTGCATCTGATTTATTGAAAGATGTATGTATGTTTGCTTATTGAAAACAAAAGTCAAATCGAAGCACATAGACGAGTCGTGTAAACGGTATGATTCATAAATACAATTAAGAGAGCGAAGCGGGTGATTCAACTCGTAATAGAAACATGCTATGACATTGATTTGGTGTTTCGTTTTGGTTGCCTTTCATCTCTGTCTTCTCTTGACAGTTTGAAGTAGTCAGATGGCTAAGCTACCTTATTAGTTGTATCATGGGTGAATAGTTGTATATAAAGTGTTCATACGGTTGTCTCATCAGGGTTGTATTCGATTGGTACAAATAGGAATAACATTCGCTTTGGTTGCAGCATGAACCAATCGTGCTATCACACGATTGGCATACAAAATATAACAAAAATTGGTGCATTGCGGCAATCGTGTGATCTCACCTTTAGAGTGGATCTATTTCTTAATTATATTGGTGCCATCGATTTTTCGATACCCTGTCGGACACTGAGTAGTCCACTACTAAAATAGTTAACTTTAAGTTAACTTTTATACACTACCTTCAAGTCAGCTACAGAACAATCGATTTGTAATTCATTTTTCGTGGACTGACTATAAGCTAACGGAAAAGTACTTAAAACTTACACCCATCCACGGTTAACTCTTCACTTAAATTGCTTGCTGTCGCATGTGTTCTAACTGTTGCGGTGGCTGAGTGGGTATGTTGGGTGCTCACCAGTCGTGAGGTTTAGTGGTTCGATCCCAGCCAGAGGCAGTGCAAAAGTGAAATAAGTGGAATATAAAAAGAAAATAAAATAGAATAAAAATCAATTTAGTAAAATAAAATATCACCACCGAAAAATATAAAACCAACCTTGATTTATACAAATTTTTTTCTGTGGGCCCTAAGTGTTAAGCAGCTAACCTTAAGTTAGTTGAAAAGTAATGCAGCGTCGGACAATTGACTAGTGCCTAGGACATCACGATGTTCAAATAGTCAATTATTTGCATTGAAAAGTATTCCAGTTGTCAACCAGTGGGCCGGCTTCACTACCGGCGGCCCGCATAACATAACATAACATAACATATGGTATATGTAAGTCTTTTTTAATTAAACTTTTGAAAATTAGATATTAATTAATATATACATATTATGTGTTCTTAATAAGCTACAATTGGGGAGAGTGCAAAAGTGGGTACTGGCAATTTGTGGTGCGTATGGTCGTCAAGGACAGTTTCTGAAACATGTCGAGCATATGGTCGTCTACGACAGTATCTGATACATTGTCATGAATATGGTCGTCAACGTTAACGACTATATGCATGACAATGTTAATCAAGTAGTCATGCACGAATTCGGTGCCCTCTATTCGAAAAAGTCGTCAATATTTGTTCTGTGCTGTCGGCAGTGTGTCGTCGAGTTTTTAGCAAGTGTCCTGCACGCAACATTGATGATGAATAGACGACAGGGCCAACTGGGTTATGTTAAATTATTTCGGCAAAAAAATTTTTGGGCGGTCCGCTTCGTATGTAATGCCCTATCTGTATATACATAAGTATACTATAGGTGACCATGTTATTTTCCTGAATATTTTACTGAAAAAGTAAAGACAGTGTGAGCAAGGTAGGGAAAGAGTATGAGTGTATTGCAATTTACATACAACTAATTTCTTTTTTTAACCATAAATTAAAAGCATCAATAAAACAACTTATATCGTAAATAGCTTAATTTAAACTTCTCAAGAAGGTAAGATTAGATAGCATGCGCGTATTTGATCTTTTCATTTTGGAGCCAAGCAAATGGCTAAAAAATTATATGCCTAAAAGTGAAATTAAGAGCTATAAATAAAAATAACCACTTATCAAGGGCACTATAAAATAGGCAACACTAACAGCCTGTTTATAGGACACGACTCGTCGATAAAAAAGCACTAATTTTGCATTGTTTTTCTTTTTTCAGTTCATAGAACACGACCATTCGGGAGTTTTGTCGCAAGATGTAGTAGCTGTCAATTTATTTTGGTTTATAGGAGAGGATTTTTCTCACCAAAAGTGTCAAAATGTAAAAACATAGAATGTAATGAATGTAATGTAATGTACACATGTATGCATGCATACGAATTCGAAAAAACTACGTGGATTGTTTCTTTTAAGTGCTTAGAGCATATTTAATACAACTTCCAAAAATTTTAAGAACGTTTTGGTTTTATATTAATGCACGTGAGTGTGTAGGTATGTAAGCTGTTTCAATCAAAGGGTTGCCGATTTTAATTAAAAGAAAGGTTCTTATATAAAAAATGGTATCAAATATCAGCATTTAACATGTTGGCAACAATATAATATCATAAATATATAATATCATAAATATTTGACATGTGCGCGAACTAACGTAACGTTCTATAAACACAATTTATTACGTAGTAGCTCATTAATTGGCTCGTCGCGAGTGAGTTTTGTCGGCTCCTATAAACAGGCTGTAAAACTAAAGCTAAAAGCAGGCCAAACAATTCCAATAATTAATCACAGGTTACCGATTGTTTAGTTTAAAAAAACATACATACATATCTAGTTAATATCAGGCAAGCCAAGTCATTATTTTAATCGTAAAAAAATGTAAAACGAGCAATAACGAAATTAAGAAATAAGTGACAATTAAAAACCTTAGACCAAATGTCTACCCAAGACAACATCTGATTCATATTTTTTTTTCTCTTCTTCTTATAGATAAAAATGTCAAACGCTGTTTTCTCCCTGTACTTTATTTTCTCATTGTTCAATTTTCTGACAGCATGGCGACATTCTCAATGTGTATGCATTCAGTTGCGTTTACTTTACGCAGGTACTTTGCGTTTTTAGGGTTCCGTATTCATCAGAGTGAAACGGAACCCTATTACCGAGACATCTACGTCCCTCCACAGAGAAAACAGCACCTAATACAATAGAGCAAAATCAATAAGATATCTCTTATTATTTTAATTAGGAAAATCTTATTAAAAAAATTAATAAGGAAACTTAGAGTTCGGATCCGACCATCCGTCCGTCACAGCGTCCATTCTCCGAAATGGTAAGAGCTAGAGAGCTGAAATTTGCACAGTGTATGTACTAATAGATGCCCTATAACAGCAAATGCTTAAACAAACAACAAGTCGAAAACTACCAGGTGTCCCCATACAACCAAAAGTAACAATTAGCTATGACTCTCGAACCGTATAAGATAGAGAGCTGAAATTCGCACAGTGTATATATTTACAGATGCACTACAACAAATGCTAAAGACAACAAGTCGAAAACTACCAGGTCGGGCCATGTTGAACGAATTTTTGTTCACAAAAATTGAAGAGGAGGATATTGACAACATTTGGTTTCAACAGGACGGCGCTGCGTGCCACACAGCCGAAGCTATACTCGATGTTTTGCGCCGTTTGCAAAAAAGAAAAAGTTATTTGGCGGACCCTTTAGTATGCGATGTAGAGCATGCGAGTATAAGAAAACGGATATTTCTATAAGAAATTTATCAATCTGAATATCAATCTTTTTTTTTTCTCACACACTTCTTTTAGAAGACCGAAATTTCGTAAACGGCTTAAAAGCACAAAAAGTTTTCACCTGCTCTGTTTTTCACTTTCACTCATTACGATGCGCCTCAATTTTTGCATATGTACATTTTACTAATATCGGAAAATAAGACGCACATTTTGAAACTCGTGATAAGAATTTTGCTGATAAAACTTTGTCGATGTTTTTTTTTCTTCTAACAAGTACTCAAAAATGAATATTGTTGTGGTTTATAGCAATTAAATGCTCTGACGTGCGAACTAGTTAATTTATATATGTATGTTCGGTTGTATGCGATTCTAAATCCTCGCAAGAATACAAAAGATAAAAAAGTTCTTGTGAAGTTAGCGAGAGTAGACACGTTTAAAACCTTTCCCTGCAAGAACAGTGTCGGTCATATGATCCATCATATGACCGACACTGCTGATGGGTTCATACATCAGCGTTTCTATCATTTTCTTAAGGGCAAAATGAAAAAACTGATGTAAACATTCGTGTACGTGCGATTTCTTTTTTGAACCAGCGTTACCACCTCAGCAAAGTGATCATTGAAAATCTTTTTTGCAAAATGCCCACAATATTACATGTAATGCTATTAATTTCTGTATTGATAAATAAAAAAAAGAATTTTTCGAACATTTTCAAAAAACAATTCAAAGAGGATATAATAAACTATATTAACAAAAAAAAAAAAAAGGACAAATGAACCTATAAAAACATTAATGCATAAACGTAGTTCCAAATGAAATTACCAAATTAATAAGGGAAAATCAAAATACTAAAACAATCATTGTAATGGCAACGCTGAAACCTATAAAATTGCTTTGCATGTGTTAGTAATTAAGTTGTTGATGTGTTAGTTTCCATCAGCTGTTTCTTTCCGGGTTATAAATTCTAATATGAATATTTTATTTGGTGAAAAATATCAAACGCTGCCAGTAGTTTAGGGAATTTAATAAATTTCTTCTCAAGCGATAATATTTGTAAGGTATCAAATAGCTGCATTATGGTATTTCACGACCTCAGCTGTAGGTCCACTGGGGGGTGGGCAGCTGACAGTCAAATAATAGATTACATATCTATAGATTAAATATAGACAATCAATATTGAAGAGGATGACTAAGCGCTGGCTGCTGCGTAAAAGCAGTACGCAATTAGTTGTGATCTGGGGGCAAATCACCGCATTCGAAATCGAGTGCTTTGTCATCGAAATGCTGTTAACGTGGATCACAGGACTCGTTATCGAAACGCATCTAATCGATGTTGTACTCGATTGTTACTACACTATCGAAAACAAATAAACTCTAGCTTTAGTCATTTGTTATTTGTATGACTGTCACTAGTCGCAGAACTAGTGAAATTTTATTTACCACAGGTTTGTAAAATTTTTACTTTCGATAGTACGTTTCTGTTGATTGGCACAGGTTGTGATTTTTGCGCCCTTAAGTCCTTCGTAAGCTCTTACCACGCTATTTCTGTAGAAATTCGACCTCGAAGATTCCTAGCAAATACCACGCATGTGCCGTTCCTCCACTTCAAATTTAGGGGCTTTTCTCCACTTATAAAATTGGGGGCTCTACCGTATTGTGCCCTTTAATGTAATAATAGTAGAATTTAGTATGTGCAACGCGTTCAGCTATATTAAGATAAATGCAAAACTGTCAACATTTTTGTTGAAGTTATCGATAAAAATGAGATTATGTCAAAAAAAAAATGTAAAATTTTTCAACTTAAAATTGACATTTCCAACTTGAATGTTGCTGTGTCAGCGGTTTATGGACAATTTTTTACGATTTAACGCTTCTTTTTTGGAAAATTTTATTTCCTAGCGCTTTCTTGAAATAAAAAGAATACAACACTCACAAAAAAGATGCCAGTTTTGTTTACGTTTTGTATATTTGGTTCTTTCTAGCAATTGCTGTTTCTTTTTATCAATTCTATACCAATTAATGAAAGAAAAATGAAATATCATACGGGCTTAAGCATCATTCATAAATAATGTATTAATCATTTAAGCAATCACTTGAACTAAAGCCCATTCAGAATAAATTATAGTATGCACAGGTAGAGCTACAAAAGAAATTGAATCAGTACCTAATGAAAAATTGTTTCTGTTTATTATGAAATCAAATATGTATCTACGTATGTATGTATGTATGTATGTAGATAACATACGTAAATACATAACATGTCCATATTCATGTACATACATACAAATTATATTTGTTGAAATATTAAAAACAGCTCGACTGGTAATTTCATTAAGTTATCAGATAAACCCATAAAACGTTTTATGGAATTATTTGACTTTTCAGCCACACCTAAAAACGTTCTCGAAATACAAATAAATTTATATACATGGATAGTATATACATACATACATAAATATGATTAGGTAGAATATGAAAGCAAACAAATTCTTTGGAATGTGGATTAAAAACGTGCAATGATGCGACAGAAAGTATTGCGAGAGCCGGTATTACGTCTTGCTTATTTATGGCTTATCGCTTGAGGAAGTTGACTTTCCTTTGCACAGCTGGCCAAGTCTTTGTCAGATTCAAAATTTATTTCTTGTAAGAAGGTATTTGATTTTTAAAACACGATTATATTAGTGTTTTGAAAATAAACTACGAATTTCGTATAATATTTTGTATTGATTACGTTAATAATTAATTGGGCTGAGCCCAATCTTAAATACCCTTCACAATGATATACATATGTACCATTCTGATTGCGTTTTGGTGCTGCCAAAAGTTGTTTTATTTGGCTTATAGAGCCGATTTCTTGAAAAATCGGGAGACGCTATATCTCGGGTATACATATATGGGCTGATTTCAAAAATTGTCGAATTTTGCTTTTAAACACCCCATATGTATCATTCTGATCGATTTTTGGTACCAAAAGTTGTTTTATTTGGCTTTTAATGCCGACTTTTTGAGAAATCGGGAGGAGCGTTATCTGTCCAAAAATGTTCTAATTTTGCCTGTTAACAGCCCATATGTACCATTCTGACAAATTTTTATTGCAAAAAATTGTTTCGTTTGGCTTCCAAGGCCGAATTCTTGAGATATCGGGAGGCGCTATATCTCAAGTGTACATACATGGGCCGATGTCAAAAAAAATTTCCAGTTTTGCCTCTAAATAGCCTATGTATACCATTCTGATTGATTTTTGGTGGCAAAAGTTGTTTTATTTGGCTTATAAAGCCGATTTCTTGAAAAATCGGGAGACGCTATATATCGGGTATATATGGGCTGATTTAAAAAATTCTTCCAATTTTTGGGATCTAATGGGCATTAAAAACGATATGGCTAACTTTTTAGGAAAAACATTTCTTTCAAGAATCTGACCAAAAAAATGGCCAAAAATACTCCTAAAAACTCGGCTATCCGTAGACCGATCTTAGTGAATTTCAATAACACACTACCGGGATTTAACACATTTTAGTGAAAGAATGAGGTTTCTATCTCAAACCGTTTTCTCAGAAACGGTATTTCAACGACTAGAGACGGACAGGCGAACATCGCTTAATCGTAATCTCTATTGATTCTGATCCAGAATATATATATATACTTTATGGGGTCTAATATGGTTATTTCAATGCGTTACACGCGGAATCACAAGCTTATACATTTTTGTGAAGGGTATAAAAACATAACAGAATTCATACCATCATTTCGATAAAAAATAAGTTTTTAGTACGACTAAAGCATTAAGTAACTCGCTTGATGTTCGGTTTCGTACTTTTGTGGCAAAATTCCCAGCAACGGAGAAAACCCGTTCCATATCCACCGATGTTGGTTTTATTATTATTATAGCATTTTTCAATTTACTTTTAAAACATTCATTAATTTCGTTGTCAGATATATCAGAATCGCTGCTGGACAATTCAGAAAGTGATTGATCAAACAGCTGTTTATATAGCGGTTCCGCATATAATTTTATAAATTTTTTTAATAATTTCGTATTGACATCAGGCATTTTTAAATAATTTAGTAATGCTATCACTTTTTCATTACGTCTTTGGCGAATTTCATCTCGAATTGACTCAGCTATGTTTTGAGAAAATGGTGTTTTTATTAACATAAGCTGTGCAAAAAGAGGATTGATTATAGCATCAGCTACTAAGAGGTTAGAGTCTCGGCGACTAAGCGGTGTTTTGTAAAAGTGATGTTTATGTACAAACAGTGTATTTTTAGAATGAAATTCCGTTATTTTTGAAATTAATTTAACAAGAGGTTTTTTTCTTACATGAAACAATTAATTTAAAAAAATAAAAATGTGGGGAAATAAAATATTACTGTTATAAAATCCAATTTAAACATTTCCCCTTTTCCCGGGAATCTTCAAACATTTCATCGGGGGAAATCGAAAATCATCAGGAATTCCCGAACCCCAAACCCTATTAGCAACATATTTTTCATTTCCGACCCTATAAGTACGTACTGAACCAGTATCAATAGCAAAGTCGTTGAATGTTCGTCTGTACACGGAGAGAAAAAATATGGTTAAGGTAAGCATATTTATGGTTACAGGCTAACAATATCAATTGTTATATAAAATATTCACAATGTTAGTAAAGGGTGTTTTTAGAACTTTAAGTTTGCATTACTGTTCAAGATGGCGACCACGATCAAGAACAGCTGTCAAATGATTTATTCTCAGTTTGGTTTGGCAATTCATCATGAATAGACTCAGGCCGGAACAACGCTTGCAAATAGTGCAATTTTAGTGCAAAACGAGATTGCCGTTGTTACCGTTGTTCGTAAGCGAATTTTGTTTAGCGATGAAGCGCACTTCTGGTTGAATGGCTACGTCAACAAACAAAACTGCCGCATTTGGAGTGAAGCTAATCCTCAAGTGTGTGTCGAAACACCGTTACATCCAGAAAAACTTACTATTTGCTTTGCTTTATGGGCTGGTGGAATCATTGGTGCGTACTTCTTCAAAAACGATGATGGCCAGAACGTTACAGTCAATGGTGATCGGTATAGAGCCATGATTACTAACTTTTTCATTCCTGAATTGAATAACCATGATGTCCAGGAGATGTGGTTTTAACAAGACGGCGCAACATGTCACACAGCTCGTGCCACAATCGATTTATTGAAAGACACTTTTGGTGACCGCCTTCATTTCACGTTTTGGAGCTGTGAATTGGCCTCCAAGATCTTGTGATTTAACACTGCTGGACTACTTTCTGTGGGGCTATGTAAAGTCATTGGTCTATGCGGATAAGCCACAAACGCTAGACCATTTGGAAGGCAACATTCGCCGTGTTATTGCCGATATACGGCCACAAATGTTGGAAAAATAATCGAAAATTGGACGTCCAGATTGGACTACATCCGCGCCAGCCGTGGCGGTCATATTTCGAGAAATCATATTTAATATATAATGCCATAAGATTATCTTTCGGATAAATAAAATTCATGTCAATCGAATAATCCATCATTGTTTTATTTGCAACTTAATGTTTTATACATAAAAAAAAAACACCATTTAGTTTAACTTTCAGTGATTATATTGTTGTGGCCACCAAGCATGTTGTTGCTATATTCCGTCATAATCTTGGCATGTGCGACCATACTATTGTATTTTTCATTCATATTGTTTTTTTTTATTTATTTAAGCCCTTTAATTTAATTAATTCAGACCTTTATTTAAATTTTTCTAGCACAAATTAGTTTAAATTCTCGCAAAAAATCAGCATCACAGAAATTACCAACAAAATTTGACAGTTTATGTTGAACATAATTGCCTGGAAATAAGCTTGAATAACTATTTCGTAATATATATATTTGTAAATAAATCGTTTTGCTGTCCACACGTGACAACAAGGCGCTGGCAATAGATTGTCAGCTGTGAACATAGTTATTTCCAAGCTTATTTGCAGTGTAGACCACCAGTAAAGATGTGGAAATTTTGCCTAAATATGAAGTTCTGTTGGTGGAATATTTTAGCATATTTAACTCGATTCTGCCTTAAGGCGGCTTATGTTCGTATCGTTAAGTTGCGCCAACAACGGACAATTACGTTGCCTTCTTTTTAATATGCGCGCGCCCTGATGTCGAAAAACACACTCACTTGTTACAGTACTGCAGAAGCGTCTTACAACTTGTTCTGCTGCTTGCTTCAAAAATGTATTATCACCTACAGATTACCGACATATCAAAATATTACAAATGGCGGTAAAATTTAATTTTCAATACGACTGTTTACTGAATTATTTTCTTTTGCAATTTAATACTTGCGAAAAAAATTACTCAACATTTGATCGCGACCAACTGGGGAGTTTCAACAAGAATTCTCCTCATATACATCATATATAAATATCATAGTTATATCTTCTAACATTTCTAATGACATAAAACTTATGCTAGGAACACAACTGGGACGAACGACGAGTTAAAATTCGCTGTATAAATTCGTCGTATGAAACACAATAACGACGAAAAACAAAAACATCTGTTATCTATATATATGAAATTCTTTGTGTGTATGTATGTATGTATGTAACGTATAGACTCCAAAGCGGCTGGGCCGATTTTGATGAAATTTTCAGGGAGTCTTCAGAATATTCTGGCGGGTGACACTGTGAAGTCTGAATTTTCGGTCTGGGGGTGGAAGGGCGTGGCAAAATGCAAAGGAACCCCTGTAAATTAAAAAGTAAAATATAGTTGTAACTTTTGAACGATAAGAGCTAAAATTTGCACAGGATATTTCTTTACACATGCTTTACAACAACAAACACTAACAGCAACAAAAACCCGACGCTAAAGAAAACACCCTGTACATTGAAAAGTAAAACTTATCTGTAACTTTTGAACAAGGATATGTTTTTACACATGCTCTACAATAACAAATACCTAAATTATTAATTAATTTAATTTTATTAATAATTTAACAAAATGTTCATGAAAGCCAGATTTCATTGAAGTTTTTATTCATAATAGGTACGTACCTATATGAAAATTTAATTAAAATACTTGCCCGTCTCAATGCCGGGCAAGCCAAATAAAGTTAGTATCTTAAATCACGCTCGTGCATTCACGCGTGATTTTTGTCAGGACATTTTCACGACAACCGCACATCTCTATGTATGTATGTAGCAACATACGGTTTTCATTTTTCTATTAAGTGCTATTCATTCAGCCATGGTTGACATATTCATGAAACTGATCTTGCATAATTGGATTAATAGAAATTTCAAGTTAACGCCCTTCATCGCCCTTGCTAAAACCGCATTATTTATTAATGATTTTTTTTTTTTTGTAAGACATACATATGTAGGTATGTATGTATATATTTAATTTAAATATGTTCTCTTATTTACTGCCAGTTGACCGATGTTGAATCTCTTCATTCGTTTGCATAAATAGTTTTGAACTACGAACAAACAGGTTCGACATTAATGAACTGACTTTTAGCTGAAAAATTTAAATTTGAATAAAAAATATTTAGAACATCCACAGAATTTAGTTAATTTGTTTACTGTGGTGTGATCATGCTTTCTTCCCCTCCGCGCGAGCAGCTGTTTTGCACAAAATTTGTTTTGTTTCACAAAATAAATTAACTGTTTAAATATTTTCCTCGTGTGTGCTGCACGAACTAAATGTATGTGCATACATATGTGTATACATATGTACACATTTTTAAAGAAACGAGTTGCTAACTTCGTTGTTCACGTGATATTTTTGATGGCAGTATCTTTTTTAAGTGCTTGTGTCTATTTCCAGCACAACATTCGGGTGTGGCGGACTAAGTTCATAATAAATTATAGATACAAACATCAGCTTGTATGCGCTTTAATAAACGTATATGTATGTGTGTATGTACTTAGTATATACAATCGTTATTCGTATAAGGTGCGAGGGCTATTTCATGAATTTCTCTTATCGTAAGAGGCATTTTTTATAGTATCTTATCGTGGTCTGCTTTACCACACGGCTCCATGTGCAATAATTATTTCCGAACATAAGCAATAACGTCGGCAGAATAACAGTAAAAATATGTTCATGTTCGAGTTCAAGTTTATGTTCTAGGATTTTGTAGGTCTATAATTTTTATTCTCACTAATTATACCCTTTGCCAAAAGGGCACCAATTGTGAAGTCACCAGACAACTTATTGATCTAAATCTCACTTTAATCGTTTTATAAATGTCCCCTCTGCTTGGGGATTGCAAATGAGCAAAATCGGATTCATAATTACTGAGATATAGACAAAAAAAACATTTTAAATTTTTTACCACATTTGTTGTATTATAATAAATAGAAAAACAAAAAAAGCAAAAGGAACAACAAGGGCTTGAACCGGCATCATGCAGGTTGATAAGCAGCCAACACCACCACCGAACCATCGCCAGTTGTTGAAGAGGTTGGATGTATAAATGCAGCTTTTATGTTAGAACATTATCCTTTTTCTTAAAGGTTTGATGTTTAATAAAACAAAGGCACCCTGCCAGCAAATTGGTAGTCGACTACTAAAATAATTAACTTCACGTTAACTTTTATGGACTAGCTTCAAATTAGCTACAATACAATCGAAACGTAGTGCAGAGTTCACCCAAAATTCAAATACTAACATACACACATACACGGTAAATAACTCTTGAATTAAATTGCCTATTGTCGCATTCGTTTTAAATGTAGCGATGGCTGAATGGGTTAAGTTGGCTGCTTACCAGTGTTGAGGCTTAGTGGTTCGAATCCCACCAGAGGCTAACAAAAAAAAAAAAAAAAAGTGTGATGAAATTTAATTTAATAAAATATAATAACTATTACCACCGAAAAATGTAAAATCAGCCTTGATTTGTACATTTTTTTCTGTATGTACTGACTTTGAAGTAGTTAACTTGAAGTTAGTTGAAAAGTAATGCAGCGTCGGACAATTGACTACCTCCTAGGACATCGTAATGTTAAAATAGTCAGTCATCTCCATTGAAAATAATCTAAGTGTCAACCACCACCAGTTGTAAAAAAGTTAGCTTGTAATTCATTATTAGTTAACTGAGTTGCCGGCAGGGCAAGTTCTATGTTCTAACACATACACACAGAGATTCGAGTCTCGAGATGATCATCGTCGCATGTGTGTATGTGTTGTAAACAGTGATGCCACTGAACTTTGCTCAAAAACATCATTTTTGGGAAAAAATCGGCAAACTAAAAATTGAATTAGATTAGAAATAAATTTCTTTGTTGATAAAGCCTGTGTATTAATTTGAAAAAAAAAAAAATATTTAAAATAACAATTTATTATTAGTAACTGATGTTTATGATATGTATAAAATAATAAAAGTTTTATACAAAAGGTTGTAGTTTGTGCTTTAGGGTAATTTCTTTTAATAACACTTGGTAATTTGTGCAAACTGCCTTCAAAACTGAAAAAACAGGTGTTTCACATCTGTATTTAATGTTTTCATTAAATCAGTTTTAATATCTCCACCAACACAACTTCAGCGATTAAATTTTAACCGTCTAATTCATAAAAATTATAACAGGTTTATAAAGCTCATATTTGACAGATTTTCCATACAAATATATCAAATAACAGTCTTATAAGCCTGTTATAATTTTTATGAATTAGGTTCTTTAAGTTCTTAAGTTCTTTTTAATACATCCATTTTGTAAGGAGCCTCTAAGTTTCGTGTTGCTTAAGTTGATTTAATATTATTATTTTCTTGAGCTGAATATCTTTTTATTGTATGTATTTTATGTATTTATTTGAATATTTTTGTAGATATTTCGATCTCATTCGGATAGCTTCTTCAGGACATCGAAGCCAAACATCGACAAAAATATTCAGATAAATAAGTAATGCTTTTTAAATGTGTAATTAAAATAAAAACCTATAGTTTCGAGAGAAATATAGAAATACTTTCAAAAAAATTTTCAAGTACAGTATTTATCGGATATAAGAACATCTCATATAAGAACAAAACGCTTATAAGAAACATTTGCAAAAACACCATATCTTTTTAGTGTTTTTTCTAACAAAAAAGTTTCATATAAGAAAAACGCTTATAAGAAAAAAACTGATAAAAGAACATTTTTCTTGAACACCAAAACCACAAAATATATAGAAAAAGAATTTATATAAGAAACTTTCAAGGGCAACACTGAATTTTACAGCAACAACAACGTTTTTTTTTTAACTTTTAGTGCTCATGAGAAGTTTTTGTTTCTTGCCTCGTAAATAAATAAATAAATAGTACAAAATGAATTATGTATGTATGTACTTACATGTATTTACTACATATAATTTTTTTTTTTTTTTTTCAAATTGAAATTGTCTAGTTTTTTTATATCTATTTACTAACGGGGTTAATAAAATAAAATTTGATTTTTTTTATTTTTCTATTTACATTCATACATCTACGTATATACATAAAAAGGTAAAAAAGCTCGTATATTCATATATGCCTTATGGATATAGCTACTTATATAAGAAATAAGTTTCTTATATAAAATAATTGTATATAAGGAAGAAACGCTTATAAGAAACTTTTTTCGTGGATTTTTCAAGTTTCTTATATCCGATAAATACTGTAATTGGTTTTTATTGTTTTTTTTTTATCTTTTACCTTATTATTACCTTTTGTGTTGCAAAGTTTTCCATTCACCTCTGGTAGGTTTTATATCGCCATCGTAATAAAAAGGTACAACAAGCACCGTGTTATTGAATCAATTTATTCTTTCTGTACGAATTTAGCATGATTTTTAATCAAATTTTGCTGATGCTAATTTTAGTTACCAAACATCGGTAAAACGAAAAAAATAAATAAAAATAATTTTTCATGTTCGGCCCAACTGGGATTCGAACTCGCACTTCTTGGCTTAATAGTTTTCGTTGGTATGCTACAAACATTAGTTACTAAAAATATATTGTTATTAAAAGTAATTTATAAACATATTGGCGGTTTTCACACCGAGCTTGTTAGTTAGTTAATCGTTAATAGTTACTTTTTTACACGTACTTTGTTTTTGTATATTTATCGCTCTACCGGATTAACTTTTAACAAATTAACGATACGGCATCCCTGATAAAATATAGCGTTGTCACCCTTTTGAATTGTTTTTATATATTAGTTATTAAAATAAAATAAAAAGGCCGTTTGGGCTGAAACCTACTAATTATATTGTTAAACTAGAAGCTGCTACTCTAGAGACACAAACATTCTCAAACTGCCCTCGTACATATGAACACCCTTATAAAAGTTGTACAGGAAAACTTAATTCCAAACACGCACCTACTAGTGGGCACCTATAATGAGTTTTGTTTAAGGCTTTCTAAATCGAACTAGTGAATAAATGAGCAGATTCCGAATGTTAAAGCTGAGCTATTTTTATGGGTCCGGCTTATAAAGTGCAAAAAGAAAATGAAAACCTAACTTGAAAATGAATCACCAGCCAGATTAATACAATCAGTAAACAACTGAAACAAAGTTGTACAAAATTCAATTAAAAGCAATTTTTATACAGTGCGATTAATGATGTTTATAAATTGACTGTAGTTTTTAAAAATATTTTTATGCCTTATTAAAAAAATGTATTTATATCTACTACATATATATTTTTATATTATAAATATGAGACCTAAGGTTTTTTCTTCTGCTGTTAAATTGGTAGCAAGTAACTACAAATAGAACCACCAAAAAGTTAAGTACTATAGAATGGCTTAAGTTAAATTAATGCCTAAGTAATAAACTTAATCTCTTTAAGTGATTCCACAAAATAATTGTTAAAGTTTTTATCATTATACCGAAAAAAAAAAACAACAAATGTAATACATTTGACATTGACTTCCTTATCTAGTCTTCGTCAAAATTTAAGCAAATAGATGGCTTCACATGTATGGGTAAGCGAGTCAGATTGATTAAACAACACCCCAGCGAAGAGGTAAAAACAGACCTTCTAAAAGGCCAAAAGGAAAAAGAAAAGCGCAATAGATAAAGCCAAATTTGCTTTTCAGTCTCTTCTGCCCCAGAAGATGTGGAAGGGCTTAAATCAAACTTGCTCAAACACTTATCGCTCTTTCTCCTCCGCCCCATGAAATATATTTTCTTAGTTCCCATTTAATGCACTGGCTGTATATGTAGAGATTGGCGGTGCCACATTTTGGTGAAACAAAATGAGAAGTCCGCTATCATTCCCCGATGCTGAACACCATTACGGCAACCGCTTGGCCGACCCCATTTTGGAAAAAGCCCTGCACTAAACAGTCACTCTTCGTGGCTCTTCAACATTCACACGTGGAATATCATTTACCCAAATGCGACATTTCTGCTTGTAAACGAAGCCACTGGGGTGAAAGTGTGCTTCGCGAAGTACATGATGTGAACGTCCATATTCATAAAAAGTTTCAATAATTTTCAATTGTTAATAATTTTATTGGGCTTTCTAGTTCAATTTTTACTTCCTCCGAATTGGGAAAGATTTTTTTGTGATTAACATTTTTAAAGAAGACAAGAAAAGTAAATTTCAAGACTTACTGGCTGGAGTACATACCATGGCTGTTTCACCACCACCACGTCACTCATCAGCATCCAAATTGGCTTCGAACCCAGGCCGTGACTAATTGTATACAGTTTTTGAGCAGCAGCCCGTAGCCATCCTGCCACCTGGGCTCTTCATTACTGGCTGTCTATATTTAATCTTATTGATCAACTTTCCACGTTATCACTGTGTTTTTATGTTAAGCTCTAAACACATAGACGACAGCAGACAGCAAGCAGCAATATGTCAAAAACAGAATGTATGTGTTTAAATGAAAACGATTATTTTGACGGCAGCACGACTGCACAACAGCATTTGCTGCTGCTGCCAACTTAGGCTATTTTCTATTTTGACGGGCAGCAAATATAGTGTTGCCATTATATAAATAAATTGGACAAATTAGAACAAAAACTTAACACAAAAGAACATTGCAAAAATAGAATAAATAAATAAATGTAAGTGTTTTTATAGTTTTTTCGTAATATTATTACATTTTTCATCAATATTTTCAATTTTATTCATTATGAAATAAGAAATACGGCATCCCTGAAATTAGCATTGCTAAAATACACAGCTGTTCATTTTCAATATCAAAACAATTTTTTTCGTTTGAGCTAATTTTTTGTGATATTTTATTTAATTTTCATCCTGGTTGCTTTGAAAAAGTGTTCTTCATCTTTTTCCCTGAGCTGTTGTACACATGTTTTGTAAATGCCCTCCTTATCACGGGTTATATTTACTGGGCGAACCCACCATCTTCGGTTTCTTGTACTATTCGTCTTATGGGCTTTATACACTTCAGCTGTAGTCTGAGCTATTTTAACAATTGTTGGGATAAAATTCGCTAAATTTTCTTCGCTCATTTTTTATATTTTTAAACTTTGAATTTGTAATATTTATAAAAATTCGAAATTGATTTACACACGAGCTGATTATTATGTTGTTGCTGTCTTCAAAATAATTATGAACCCGATTTCAGAGCAGCATTTGAAGTTGGCTGCCCTTGAAGTTGGCAGCATTTGCAGTCTGCTGTCGTCTATGTGTTTAGAGCTTTAATTGGAATATGTTTCATATTCTCTCACCAACATCCATTTGATTTCCAATTGATTTTTGTGTTTGCTGTCATTGTATCATTGACAACAACGGTTTCAAACTTTTTGCCAGCCCCAGCCATTTTTAGGCATTAATTTTAATGCTCTGTTCAATTCTGTAGCTCTCCATTCTGGAATTTGTCAATTACTGAAGTAAAAGAAATGTCGGACTAAGTTGGGCAAAAAAAGTGACTTTAAGGTGTGACTCACATTATGCTAGGAACACAAAATTCGTGCCAACGACGAATTTTTCGCCGCGAATATTCGCCGTCAAAAATAAAACACATTGGGGTATATGAAAATGCACACAGTCACAGCGTCGGTCGAATTTCGTTGCACGCGACGAACTTGAAATAGATTTATTTCTATTTCTTACGCCGGCAAACGACGAACAAATCAGTACCATGTGGCCTGATTGGTTTTAGTTTTCAAGTGTTTTAGTAAAAACAGTTCACTTTTACTTTAATAGTTTTTATTGTAAGTGCTAAGCTTTGATTTTTTACATTTAAAATAAAAAGGCAACATATTAGATTATAAAACATGTTTGTAGTGTTTAATTTTTTGTTTTTTGGTAATGCTAAATTTTTTAGCAACCAATTTTTTAATATGGTCACGCCATCTATACTATAATAAGACAAAATTAAAAAAAAACTGAGAAAATGGATACAAGTGAAATTGTAATTGAAAATGTTAAACTTCATGAATGTTTATATAATCTGGCATCATGTTCATTATTTTAATTATTTTTACAAAATTTGAAATTTTTTTCATCTAATTTTTTTATCTATGAACAAACAATAAATAACTTTATCAATTATAACAGATGTTTTTGTTTTTCGTCGTTGTTGTGCTTCATACCACGAATTTACACAGCGAATTTTAACCGGCGTATTCGTCGTGTTGGGCGAAATTCGGCGATCGTCCCAGTTGTGTTCCTAGCATTGTAGTTAAGTACCAACTTTAATTGTTCTGAAGTTTAGGCTGGTTTTTGCTTTGATTGAGTATAGTATGGTGAATGGTTCTTCCCTGATAGAGAACCTGTAGAAGTACAGAGTCATCAGAAAAGCGTAAATAATCAGAGCTCTTGCGCGAATGACGGCTGGCGTTTTTAACAAGGCCTTAACAACTTTGCTATTGAATTTTTTTTTTTTTTTTCAAATCTTATACGTTTTCAGTATTTAGCTAAAATAAATATTAGTCATTTCATCCCTTTTATTTATTTTTATTTTATATTGCGCTAACGTTGCCATGTCATGTTGTTCCACAGTGTTTTTCCATGTTCGGTCGCTTCGTGCTGCTGCTGAGTAGATTTTTGAGGCGACAATACAAAAATTAAATTATTTTTAAGGGACACTCATCAAAAGCAACATTACTTTTTCTATATTTTTCAATTAAATACAAAGTCAAACTTATTAACTTTAGACATATTTGACATTTTCTCTTTTTAATTAAATAAACAAACAAACAAAAATGTTTAAGATAAATTACATGCATTAACCATGTCAAAGTATATGTTCATTACAATCATGTAAGTGCCCGTTAAGAGGCAGTCAGTCACTCAGAAAAAATTCGAATAGGAGCATTCAAGCTCACAATTATGAAAAAATGCATGTATGATTGTTTTATAGGCATGCAGCCTAAAGAGGGGCGTAAAGCGTTTTCCGCCAATAATTCTCATACCCATACGTACATCACCGTCATGATACTACTAACAAGGTAGCCTCATCAGCTGAACCTTTCATCATCTGGCTACTTAAAACTACCAAGAGAATACAGAGATGACAGGCAGCTAAAACGAAATAGCAAATCAGCGTAAGTTTCGTTCATCTCTCTTCTGTAAATGTAGAAGTGGCGTCTTTTTAACAGTTTTCAGAAGAAATGCATGTTATTTTGATTGAAGTTGTTCTTATTGTTGGGAGAAGATTACCACCAGTCACGCCGTTCTTTGATGATGAAAGAGAACTGCATACACAGAGCGAAAACTTCCTAATAGATTCAATAAGATTTTCTCTTTCAAAAGTTTTTAGGCTGAGGGGTATCCCAGCAGAGAGAAAAGAAGATTTTTCTATGGGTATTTCTTATTATTTCCATGTTGCAAATCTTAATTAATTGTCTCAACAAGAAAAACACATAAAACCAAGAAGAAAACTTGTTACTCAGTTTCCGATTGGTTTTATTAGTTTCCTATATAAACACACGTAAATCATCTTTTTAATTTCATTAATTGTTGTTATACCCTTCACATAAATGTGTAAGGGTATATATAAGTTTGTGATTCCGTTTGTAACGCATTGAAATATCCATCTAAGACCCCATAAAGTATATATATTCTGGATCAGCATCAATAGCGATTACGATTGAGCGATGTCCGTCTGTCCGTCTGTCCGTCTGTCCGTCTGTCCGTCTGTCCGTCTGTCCGTCGGTCCGTCTGTCCGTCTGTCCGTCTGTCCGTCTGTCCGTCTGTAGTCGTTGAAATACCGTTTCTGAGAAAACGGTTTGAGATAGAAACCTCATTCTTTCGCTAAAACGTGTGAAACCCCGGTAGTGGGTCTGCTATTGAAATTCAGTAAGATAGGTCCACGTATAGCCGAGATATATTCAAAAAACCGGGTTTTGAGGGATATTTTGTGTAATTTTTGTATTCAGATTTTTGAAAAAAATTTTTTCTTAAAAACTAAACCATATCATTTTTTGTGCTCATTAAATCCTAGAAATGAAGGAATTTTTGAAATCGGCCCATATATATCCGAGATATAGCGTCTCCCGATTTTTAAAGAAATCGGCTTTATTAGCCAAATAAGACAACTTTTGGCACCGAAGATCAATCAAGATGGTATATATAGGCTATTTAGAGGCAAAAGTGGAAAATTTTTCCACATCGGCCCATATACACTCGAGATATAGCGCCTCCCGTTTTCTCAAGAAGTTGGCTCTAAAAGCCAAATAAAACAACTTTTGGTATCAAAAATCGATTAGAATGGAACATATAAGGTGTTTAAAAACAAAATTGGAAAATTTTTGAAATCGGTCCATATATATCTGAGATATAGCGACTCCAGATTTTTCAAGAAATCCGCTCTTTAAGCCAAATAAAGCAATTTTTGGCACTAAAAATCAATCAGAATGGTACATATAGACTATTTAGAGGCAAACGTGGAAAATTTTGGACATCGGCCCATATACACTCGAGATATAGCGCCTCAAGTTTTCTCAAGAAGTCGGTTCTAAAAGCCAAATAAAACAACTTTTGGTACCAAAAATCGATCAGAATGGTACATATAAGGTGTTTAAAAGCAAAATTTGAAAATGTCTGCAATCGGTCTATATATACCTGAGATATAGCGTCTCCCGATTTTTCAAGAAATCGGCTCTATAAGCTAAATAAAACAACTTTTGGCACCAAAAATCAATCAGAATGATACATATAGGTTAGTCAGAAGCAAAACTGAAAATCTTTTTGTCATCGGCCCATATATGTTCGAGAAATAGCGCCTACCGATATCTCAAGAAGTCGGGCCTGGAAGCTAAACGAAACAGTTTTTTGCACTAAAAATTTGTCGGAATGGTACATACAGGCTGTTTAGGGGCAAAATTAGAAAATTTTTGGACATCGGCCCATATGCACCCAACTCTTGGTACCAAAAATCAATCATAATGGTACATACATATGTATATAATATTATATACATATGTATATAATATTTGCGATCATGTATGAATGTATGTATGTATGTATGTATGTATGTATGTATGTATGTATGTATGTATGTATGTATGTATGTATGTATGTATGTATGTATGTATGTATGTATGTATGTATGTATGTATGTATGTATGTATGTATGTATGTATGTATGTATGTATGTATGTATGTATGTATGTATGTATGTATGTATGTAGATACGTTTGTATGTATGTAGGTATGTATGTATCTACATATGTATGTATGCATGCAAGTATGTTAGCATAAACAATTTTTTTGCTTTGGTGTAAAAATGTGTATGTATGTACATACATATGTATACACGAGCTTGAAAATGAAAGTGATATAAAGAATTGTTGAAAAAAGGGTACGCAATGAAATTCTTTTGAACAATTGCGTCTTCAAATTCATTCACACAAAAAATCATTTTGGGTTTCCCTACGTACTTACATATGTACATACACACACACATGTGTATGATGATACGCAATAGATCATCAACAACGTGCACAAGAAAAAAATAATTTTGTAAAAGCAAGCAATGTAAATATGTATGTATGTATATATGTATGTATATTATGGAACACACTGAAAATATTCAATAACAAAAAATTTATTTTAGAGTTTTCTATTATAGGTATGTACATACATACATACGTATGCATGTACCCACATACGTAAGTAAATTGAAAAGCAAATCACACTTAATGGCAATGTTTAACATTATAATTCAAAAATAATGCAATTATATGCAATTTTTTGTTAAATAAATTTTACTATAAAGTTAACTGATAAATAATTAAGAAATACATTTTGCTTTTCTTTATTTCATTGATATTAAAAAGAATTGGTGTCACCTAGTGGTTGAACTTGAGCATATTAAGAATTATTTTAATAAAAGTTTTGCAGCCTGTGTTAAATCCCGGTAGTGGATCTGATATTGAAATTCAGAAAAAATCGGTCCATTTAAAAGCCAAATAAAACAACTTATCGCACCAAAAACCAATCAGAATGTATGTACCATTGTGAAGGGTATTTAAGATTCGGCCCAGCCGAATATAGCACTCTTACTTGTTTTTTCAATAAGGTTTTCCCATTTAAAATAATAAGGAATCCTTCTTGAAAAAAAACCATAGAGATATCTTATTGATTTTGTTCTACTTTATTAGGTGCTGTGTTCTCTGTGTAAGCAGCTTCATTCTAAAATTTACCATACCATAAATAACTGCCGGTTCCGCAATGTCACAAGAAAATGTAAGCGATCGATATGTAGTCGCACGATTTCGAATCAATTTGGGTTCCCGTATTTCGACAGCTTGCGGTCGCATGTGCTTACGTCATGCAATTTTCGGTATTTACGTCACAGAGATGCCAGATCGGTAAATTAAAGTATTGGTTGATTTTTTATTGTAGTATTGACAAAAACTACTAAATTGTTCTTGTGTAAATACAACCCTTCTTAAAACAGGTTAGCTGTTATAATACAATAACAAATAAAATAACAAAGCAAACATTTTGAAAGTGTGGAAATATATTTTGTGGAGTTTGAAAATTTGAATGTATGTTTTTGCATAGATATTTAAAAAGTACTTTGACACACTGATCACCGGTAAATTCTGACAAACTCAGGATTTTCTTTCATCCAGCGAACAAGTGAACTGTTTAGGAAAACTACATACATACAGATGATAATTGTTTAATAGATTTACTAAATAAAATAAAAATATGTGGGGTTTCTAGTTTTCCAGTATTTCAACAAATAAATATAAAATGTTTTCTGTAAAAACAACCCCTCGATAGCCAAACAGCAAATTATTGATTTTGACGTTTGTGTTCGAAATAGAGGAATCGGATTTTGTATGAAAACAGTTACGTTTTTTCGACTTGTCAATCTTGTCATCGTTCGAATAAAAGAACATCATAGAGGAACTCAAAACACTTTTCTTTCACTGAGCAAGCGAACAATCGCACAACTTTGACAATGAGGAACAGGCAGTAAATCATTTGCTGTAACTTTAAATTTGAGCTAATTTTTTTCTTTTGCTCATGTTTTCCTTTTCTATAAAAGGAATGAACTAAAGCAAACGTATAATAGCACTATTAAAGGGGGTCATACACGCTCAATCAAGTAAGTCTAGGTTATAAAATTTGTGTTGTTGTACTTGGCTGTGGCCAAGGTACCTCGATACCAGGTAGCCTTACAAGCCCAGCTGACTGAAGAACTGTCAAAATATACGATACAAATACACAAACGCGAACAAATGGGTGACAGAATTTAAAGGTTTCTACCCACAAAATACATGAACTGTTTGTTGGTGTTGTTTCTGTTGTAGCTATGCGGCTATCTAGTATCGGGGTAGCCCTTGGCTGTAGCTTTATCGAACAATGTTTGATGTATTGCCGGTGGTACCATCATGCTGGTATTATATGTCGTGTATTAAACGTTTAAGAGCAGTATTGGTGTGAAATTGAGAGTTGTGAGTGTTTTAAACGAAAGCTAAAGCTTCGTATAGACGGTTGTCAGATGTAACAATATTGTAAGACCTAACAACGTGCTGGCAATTTACTGGAAATTATTATTATTATTATTTATTGCCTGACAATAAATTTAGCTACGAACGAAAATTGTCAGCTTACACGGATGCAAGATTTTCTACGTATCAAAAATTTTCAGCCAATTGTCATTATCAAAATACACACACACATGCCGCTCTTCATTCTTTATTGTTCTGGCTCAAAAACTATGTTTTCAATTTTTTTTTTGTTCTCTTTTCCGCAACTTTTTGTCTTTCGTACTCACTTTTTTACTATTCCCTTGTTTTTTGTCCCTCTCGTAAGCAGACATTTTTCTTTAGTATTTCTTGTCATTACTCTGACAATGAAGCCATTGTAAGGTGTTGAGAATTTATGCATCTTACAATATGCCAATGCCTGACAATGTATTAGCAGTTATAACTCCAATGTGTTCCGACGATTGACAGTTAACTGACAATTAACTGTTAGGTAGGTGGCCTGCCAAGGCCTTTGCTTACAATATTGTCAGCAAGAAATTGTAAGTTCTCACGATTGGTTAAAAATATTCTACATATACATTTTCTGACAATATTGTAAGATCTTACAATCGTGTATACCTAACTTAATGTGTTGAGAATTTATGCATCTTACAAAATTGATAATGCCTGACAATGAACTGGCAATGATACCGCCAAAGTGTTCAGACGATTGCCAGATAACTGACAATTAATTGTTAGGACGGTGGCCTGCCAATGCTTGTGCTTACAATATTGTCAGCAAGAAATTGTAAGTTCTCACGATTGGTTAAACATATTCTATACATTTTCTGACAATATTGTAAGATCTTACAATCGTCTATACGTAGCTTAAGAAGCAAATGCATTTTTTTTAATATTGCACCAGCTTCCTGATATATTATTTGCTGTAAGCTTGGCAGCTGCATAAATCGCTTGATGGCGAGTGCAATGAAGAGTATGTTGCTTTAGGCTTGCTAAGTCATTTTCGCTGTATCTTTTAATATCGTCCATAAACGCGAAAGATCGGCAGCTGATCGCAGAATTTTAGTTTGGTATCGTTGCGAAATATTTTCAATCAAGAAAAAGTTTGTGAAAACAGTTCACACAAATATGATATTTATATACCCTGAAGGAAATGTCAGAAGAAAAATTCTAGTGATTTACTAATGACACGGTTACCAAAACTAGTGACCTATTATACCGCTTTCAATGATTATTTCTGTTGACGTTCAACATCTGCTTGTCATTTGCAAATCAACTACTGACTGACTAGGTGGTTCTAATGACGACCATGGTACTATTGTTTCTATAGATATTGTCGCTACCCTGAAAAAAATGTCAGTAGAGAAACTCAATTGAAAAATCAAGAAATAAAAATTGTCTACTCATTAACAATGTTGTCAACTCAATGTTTTCTTTCCAAATGAAAACGATTTTTATTTCACGATTTTGGTGGGCTTACAAATTTCAACAATCACAACACTCTTCATAAAACAAAAAACTGAAGACACTCTGCTGACAATTTGATAAAAAAGTCACCAATATAGGCGAAAAATGTAGCGACTTGGAGCCACTTGACTATAGATTTCATTCAGGGTACCTCATCATGATTACTTTTGTATGTATGTATGTATATGTATATATCAACTAGCACATATGTATGTATGTATCTATTATAATTGTGTCGTTTCAACTTAAAATACAAATTGCTCAGTTTATTTTAATTTGATATCGAGCATTAGACAACCTGTTTTCAGTAAAAAGTTCAACTCTATAAACATCTCTAATACAATCTCTCTCATACATAAGTATGCAGATACATATATGTACATCCATACATATGTATGTACACGTTATGTTCGTATATATAATTTTTCCATTCGGTTCATGTTTTCTTTACTTATGTCAGTACGTATGTATGTATGTGTATTAATTAACATTTATAATATGAAAACAACAACACGTGACTGTTCAATGAGAAATAAAAAATGGTTAATAACGTTCAGATATCGCTGACATGCCAGTATCGCGTGAGGCATTACGTCAGTTTAAATGAATTTTTATTTTAGACAAAAAAAAAAAAAGAGAAACAAAATAAAATATGTATGTTTGTATGATTTGCAACTATTATACATGGCTGCAGACAGACATTCGCAGCCCACCGTACACACAGTCAGAAACGTGAAAACAAACCAAACAGTGTATAGACAAAATGTGGAGACGAAAACACAGGGTTGTTGTGGAATTTGATCGTTATCAGCAGGGTTTGAACTTTCGTGCAACTAAGAATTGATTTTCAGCACTTGAAAAATGCGCACAGGAAAAAGAATTCAATCCCTTCGCTCTTAAGTCACTCGCAAGCGGTGTCAGAAGTACGGTAAATACGGAATTTCTGAAATCAAGTACTGGCGGGCCTGTGCAGTACGAATTGTGCCTAATTTTAGGCAAACGAATTTTTCTGGTTTTTACTTGTTCTTTCTTTGCTTCTTTTTCTTAATTTTCTTAATTACTTATACATATGTATAGAAGGTTGCAAAGAAAGGTAAAAGAGTTGCAAAACAGGAAAATGTTTACTGTATTAAAGGTTTGTTTGAATATTTCTGATTCTCATTTTGTTCACGGGAATTATGTAATAAGTAGTTAAGTTTCAAACATTATTTTAAGAATTTTTCGAGTGTACTGTTAAGTTGATGAGCATCAACGAAATGTCGGCGGCATTTGAATTAATACATTTCAATTGACTCTTAAGGCGCATACATACATAATTAAGTTCATTTTACTTACCTTCTTTTTGATTTCTCCCTTTTATTTTAACCACAGGTTAGTTCAATTTAATTCAGGAAGTATGAATTAAAATATTTTGTTTATATGAAAACCCAGTTTTAATGTGCACTTCAATTAGACAGTAGACCAGTGTTGCCAGTTTAGGGGGTTTCCCCCTAGATTTAGGGTTTTGTTTTTTTTTTTTGGGTGAATTTGGGGTGTTGAATTCTTTCGGAGAAAATTTAGGGGGAAACAATTTATTTTTGGGGTATTTTTAGGGGATTTCTGTGTTTGGTTAAACGGTAAATCACCTGGTAGTTTCAAGTACAGAATTTTGCAACTGGTAATTTCAAGTACTTGTTTTGTTGAGTTTAATAAAATTTTTCCTTATTTGTAATTTCTGTGAATTTTTTCCTTTTCTTAAGAATTGGTAAAATTAAAATATCTAAGAAAATTTAAACTCTTTTTATGAAAATGTGAAAAGAACGTAAAGAGCGAAGAAGACTTAAAAACCCTTAATATTTTTCGAGACACTTAATTTTTTCTAGCTACGCAGATAACAATTTCCAGCTGCCTATGAATATGTAATTAGATCCCAAAATATGTGAATACAAATAAATAGAAAATTTATAATAAATATACATACGCCTGTAATCATAACATATGCACTGAAAAATACATATTCGTGATTCACAAACTAAAGCAGATTTTTTAGAAAAACATTGAATTTTAGGGGGTTTTACAATTTTTCTGGGGGGAGAAATACATTGACCTGGGAACACTGTTCGCAAACTAAAGCAGAATCTTCACCAAAATTTTTTTAGGGGGATTTTGTAGAAAAATATTGAATTTTAGGGGGGTTTACAATTTTTCTGGGAGGAAGAAATACATTGACCTGGGAACACTGCAGCAGACTGATACATTCAAAATAAATATTTTAGGTTTGTTGAACTTTTATTTGACAAATTTGTTAAAGAAGGGCTTTACAAAGCGGAAATAAATTTTATGAAATTTTATTTTAGACTCATATGAACCCCCAGGGTTAACTTCTCAATAGTTTTTCTCATTGTTCTTGTTGTTATAATATCGTATTATAATATCGTATTCAAGTGTCTGAAATTACCGAGTTTGCCAACATTATTTCGTGTAAACAAAGAAAAATTGCTTACGTCTGAACGTTGGCTTCGGTGGGCTCCTGAAAGCGTTATCCGATTAGCTCCAAAGTGTTTTTTTTTTTTCAAAGAATGATATTTTTCATATAATAAATAAATTTTTGTGAAATTCGGAAAACGACGAAATCTAAGGTTTAAGAAAATACATTTTTTTCAAGGGTTTCACCCATTTCTGGTATTTCGGTGTACAAAATGGGTTCTCGCAGTCGCCTTTGACTGCGATGAAATTCAATTTTCGTGGAGTTCTGTGGATGACAAATTAATTTAGCATGGTCTTGGGTCCAGAAAAATCCATTTTGACTCGGTGCTCTCAATTTTTTTGGCATTGTGTTATACAAAATTGGTTGTTGCAAAGACCTTCTGTGATTTTGATAAAATTTAGCCGGAGTAGTCTTTAGTATGGGAAAATTCATTCTGCGCCGACTGGGAAAAATTTCGGTGTTAATGACACTTAGAATCCCAGAGTTTCTGGGAGTAAAAATTAATCTAAAGCAGTATTGGAATCGGAAAAGCTAATTTTTTTTTTTTTTTTTTGGTTTTCGTACATTTCTGGTGTTGATGTATACAAAATTGGTATTCGCAAACACCTTTGACGATTTTCATAACATTTAGTGTCGGCTGGTTTTTTTTGGGTGAAAAATTTATGTGGAATAAACTTGGACCCGGGAAAATCCATTTTGTTTTTGTTTGTGGTGTACAAGGCGACTCGATTTTGATGAAACTCAGTGTATGGGAATTTTTGGGGGGAGAAAAACTGATATGGACTAGTAGTGAAAACGTTTTTGCACAACAAAAGCGGTTCTCGCGGTCACTTTCGGTGATGTTAACAAAATTCAGCTTTTGGAGATTTTCAGGGGTGAAAAATTTATGCGGAAATCCACTTGTAACGATTTTAGAAAATCATTTTGCACAAAGTAACAAAAACAACATGACAATTTGCGCATTACCTGGTAATGTATGACTCGAAATTATTATAAATATATTTGGAGAACTCCGATCCAGGCTCGGTCTACCACACACTAATACAGAAACAGAATACTTCAAGAATTTGCTACTTACTTTAAGTCATTCGCCGTACTGATTTTCGTGAGTAGTTCCTTTCGACTTGTTGTTAGTAAACTTATGTATGTATGTGTTATTCGTACTTAAGAACTTTAAGAATAACTCGTACTAAAATCAAGCAGAAAATATCTCAATTTAGTACAATCTGTTTCTTGCTGTGCACTTGAAATTGCAACTATGCACAACAAAATATATTTTTTCTACCAAATAAACATATTGCTGATTTTTTTTTTTCACAAATGGAAATAACTACGAGACTTGATTCGGTTGTACTTCCCCAGTTTAGGTTGGCCTGTAACTACGCCCCAAGAAATATTAGCCGTTTCAAAAACACTCTTAAGCAACTCGAGCTCTAAACGTAAAAAAAAAATTTTTTTTATACCGTTGCACCAGGTCGCATACCGAAGACCAGGCTAGAGGTCAATTGAGCAACAATGATTCCCAACACTCATTTCTACGACAGGAAAAATGGCTCTCGGTATTTATCTAAAGAACGCCAAAACAAAACTGTTATCATCTCTGCCAGATTATTGCCTAGTTGTGCAGGCAGAAGTTCGAGCAGTAACGGAACATGAAATGGAAAAACCAGGACCCGTGAATATGTTTACGGACAGCGGATTAGTTCACGGACAATATGGTATTGCAAAACCTATGTTAACAATTATTCAGCACATGATGAACTACGCACCCTATAGGGGCTGGGACAAGCGGGAAAACTTTCACTATCAGTGCAAGCTATACCCACACAAGAAACATGGCGCCTAATATATCCATATGCATATATAAAATTAATGAGCAAAAAAAAATCGCGAATTGTTGGACAATGACGTTTTGATCCACCAAACACTTTGAAGAGATGATTTGGCAGTGAATCGTTTGAATTCTTGGCCGCTTTGAATGACTGCACAACACAACAAACAAAATAAATTAAGTCAAGTACGAGGCTGGCTCGCACTCTTAGGGTTCCGTACGTATGTATGTGTAATGTACATATGTATGGAAAGGCGTATGTGAATACATATGTATATTTTATAAATTTCATCTCTCTGTTTTTAAATCTACTTTATGTTGTATGGGGACACCTACTAATTTTCCACAATTGTTGTTGTTGTAAGGCATCTGGGAATACATACACTGTGCGAATTTCGACTCTCTATCTCTTACGGTTCGAGAGTTATAGCTATTACTCTACGTTGTAAAGGGACACCTGGTAGTTTTACAGTTATTGTTGTTTTTAGAAAGTATTGTTATGGAGCATATGTGAAATTTGCACAATATGTGTAGCAAATTTCATCCCTCTATCTCTCACGGGTCGAGAGTAACGGCTAGTTTTTAACTTACGTTGTATGGGGACACCAGGTAATTTTCGACTTGTTGTTGTTTTTAGCATTTGTTATTGTAGGCCATATGCGAGTAAATATATTGTGCACATTTCATCTGTTTGTCTCCTACAGTTTGAAAGTTATGGCTAATGTTTTTTTTACGTTGTATAGGGACACCTGGTAGTTTTTGACATGTTGTTGTTTTTAGCATTTGTTGTTGTAGGGCATATGTAAATACATATATTGTGCGAATTTCAGCTCTTTGTCTTTTACAGTTTAGCAGCTACGGCTAATTGTTACGTTAGGTTGTATGGGGACACCTGGAAGTTTTCAACTTGTTGTTGTCTTTAGCATTTGTTGTTGTAAAGCATCTATAAATACATACACTATGTAAATTTCAGCTTTCTATCTTTTACGGTTCGAGAGTTATAGCTAATTGCAACTTTACGTTGTATGGGGACACCTGGTAGTTTTCAACTTGTTGTTGTTTTTAGTATTTGTTGTTGTAGCGGCAAGGTACAACAACAGCCTGTGAAAATTTCAGCTCTCTAGCTCTTACCGTTTCGGAGAATGGACGCTGTGACGGATGGACGGACGTACTTGTCTCCGTAATAGGGCTCCGTTTCACTCTGATGAGTACGGAACCCTAAAAAGAAATATGTACACATGTATGTACACATGTAATAAAAGCAAACCAAAAAATCTTAAAGACTGCCTTAGGAAACTTTTCGACTTACAAATTGTTCTGGTGTTGTCATTAGTTAAACAGGCTTTACACAGCACGTGCCCGCATGTTTTTTAAAGAAATCATTTTTATGTGAGTTGTAAAAGGTTGATAAAATTTAATTTTTGACAGTTTGATAGTTTAAATTGGAACTAGGCAAAAGTGAACTGAAACGTGATTCTTTACAAACGTGTGTGCACACATGCATACATACATATGTACATATTTAGGTATGTTTTAATATGCTTATTTACATGTACATACATACATACTTATGTACGTGCATATTTATGAAGGCTGGCGTTGTGCGCAACTGCCAGCCGCAACAGATACGAATAATTTGTATACAAACACGAGTCTTTCTTGTTTTATAAGAAGAACAAGAAAAAGTGCTATACATATTCGGCTGGGACGAATCTTACATGCACAAACACCATGTTCATATGCAGTCAAAGCCCGGTATAGCGAATACTCAGTTTAACGAATATCTGCTATAACTTTTTACATTAACTACTTTATATAGCGAATGGCAAAAAAAATCTCGATTTAACGAATGACAAAGCAAAATATATTAAAAAATCGTTACAGAACCGTTAGATTGTGTGTGTTTTTGAGTTCTTTGCTTTGTATTGAAAGAACACGTGTGATGCTTTTTTTTTTTTTGTTAAAATTTCAGTAGTTTTGTTTGGTTCATTGTGAAAACGAGAATGTCAATTTCTTAAGAAATTAATAAAATGAATGAAATGTTAAGCTTAGTTTAGACGATATGTTGCATCAGCATATTTATGCTGAAAATTTTGTTTAAGTGCCATCATATCGTGTAAACGCAAAATCTTTACCAGCATACGTATGTTTAACAACGTTTGCAAACAATTTGTTAACAACACCAACAAATATATGTTGGCAATTTTAGCATATCGTGTGAACAGTATGTTTTTAGTCTTTGACTAATTTCCTGCGTATGCTAGCTGATATGCCATTTGTTGAAAATGCTGTTTAAGCTTTTCAGCAGTTGAGCCGCCGACAATTTTCGTTTATGTAAATATACATATATCTTCTTCAAAATTTGCAAACGAGCACAAACGTAATGAAATGAAATTCAATGAATTAATTGCTCGCAAATTAAAAAACAATAAATAGCTCAAGGCGAATTCATACCAGGTGGGTGCAAGGGAATTTGCAAAATAAAAAAAATACATGTATTTCATTACATACATATATTTCAAAGTGAACAAACAGCTAGAAGCCAAAATAATCACCTGTGTTTCAAGTCCAACTGGTATGAATTCTGCTTGAAATAGTTGGAATAATCAACAATCAACGGCAAGGCGTTGATTACATGCATGCATCCGGATTTCAACCGCCGCACCACTTTTGTTTTCAGCGGCTGCCACTATGAAAATTAATTGGCACAGATCTTCGAACGTCTTATAATTCTTTGTATAATTTTGCACAAAAACCTTCATCTGCCCGCCGTTCTACCCATTTTCTTTTCCAAGCTCGGCTTCTTTTTCCTTTTACTTCACTTTCATCACTATCAAAAGCAAGGACATCACTATCAAAAAGCAAGGACAAGCAATAGCAAGCGATATTTCTTCCGAAGACATGTTTTTTATATTAAAAACACGAATTTTCTGCAATAACGCGTTGTATAAATAGAAAGTAGTATCAAACTTATTTAACAAGCAAATGTTTATACGATTCAGCATACATATCATCATGTAGTTATTATCAACATATCGTATAAACACAAAAATTGTATGCTAACTCTTATGTTGACATTCCATTTGCTGAAATATGTTGAATTGTAAAAATTTGGTAGTTTCAGCATATAGTGTAAACACCTAGCATATGATATGTGATGACGTATGCATTTGATGTTATTTTTAATCATACAGTTGTTAGCATATATATGCTGATTCAACATATCGTCTAAACTAAGCTTAATAATAAACCTACACCTGTTAATAGCATCCAAATATAAGTAAATATGTTAATGCGTCTATGTACATTTTT
This sequence comes from Sturmia bella, assembly GCA_963662145.1. Classification (NCBI taxonomy): domain Eukaryota; kingdom Metazoa; phylum Arthropoda; class Insecta; order Diptera; family Tachinidae; genus Sturmia; species Sturmia bella. The sequence goes on from OY759168.1 coordinate 72,087,099, forward strand.
AATGAATTTACATATTAGAAATAATAAAAACAATTCTTGAATAAACGTTAAAATATCAATTAAAGTTTTATTTTTACACTAAGTTATCAATACAAATAAATTTTGATGTCTTCTATAAAGTAGAGGTAATCCAGACCTCAACCAGTACCTGTTGTGAAATAGTTAGCTTAAAGTTAGCTTGGTTTCCGACTGGGTGATTTAATAAAAACGTTCAACACAGATGTGAAGTACATGTCTTCATATGCACAAAAAAAATTTGGAAAAACTTCTTTTTTCAGTTTTGAAAGCAGGGGGCAAATCAACGCATTCGAAATCGAGTATTCTTTCATGTGTACAAATATTTCGACGGCTGCAATTTTTTGGATCACAGTATTCGATTGCAATTAATATTGTCTACTACCATTTCTTACATCCCAGTACACATTTGACAATAAAGAAACAAAACGAAAAAGGAAAACAAAATATAAATGAATTGGTGAAAAACTTCAAGAATCCAAATGTGTTTTTATGTTTCTCATCTTCGGAATCGGAGGATGAGTCCAATATTACCATTATAAGTAGGAACATTTGTGACAAAAGCAATCCTTTTTCATTGCCAGAAGCTGAGTAAGTTGTGAGTTTGAAGCAAAAGATTAGAACTAAATGTTTCATTGTTTGTACATAGATTCAAAAGACGTTTTCGGCTCTCTAAGGAAGCTTTTGAATACGTTTTATCGGAAATAAATATCTCTGGTCACATGTCGACGAGCGTACCACCCGTATTGTAGCTTGCCGCTACATTGTCCCTTTTGGCCAGTGGCAGCTTTCAGCACATGGCCGGGAATTATTTTTTAATGGGGTTGGCACAAAGCACTATGTGCAAAGCGGTGAAAAATGTAACAAATGAAATACACTGCTTAGTGGGAAATCTTTTTCTTGGTATTCACTATCCCTAAAAACAATAAAATTTATATTTTTTAAATTATCTCTTTAATTTTTTTGTCGCTTCTTTGCTATTTTATTTGTTTCGCTGCTAAAAGCCTGAGTTTATTTGTTTTCGATAGTGTAGTAACAATCGCGTACAACATCGATTAAATGCGTTTCGATAACGAGTCCTGAGATCCACGTTAACTGCATTTCGATGACAAAGCACTCGATTTGCCCCCAGTTAGCATAAGCTACTAAATGTTATTAAGAGAAATTACCCCAAAGTACAAACTACAATCTTTTATATAACATTTTTGCTATTTTATACGTATGTATATTATAAATTATTTCTGTATTAAGTTTATCAGGCTCAAGTTCTTTATTTTTCAAATGTTCTGCTGTGCCCAGCGACTGTAAAGTTAATTAATTTCTATTATTTGAACTTTTTCTTATATAATTATTTCTGTATTAAGTTTATCAGGCTCAAGTTAACATTAGTTACTAATAATAAATTTTTTATTTAAGTATTTTGTTTTTGCAAATCAATACACAGGCTTTCAACAACAAAAAGTTTGTTTTTATTCTGCCACTTCTTAATTTGGCCATTTTAACTTCTTTATATGTATGTTAAATTTACTCTTTATTGTGCTTTATACTCAAGCTGGCTTACCAAAAAATGTCAAAACAGTTGGGGCATTAATGCAATGACACAGGGATGGAAAATGCATTGCAATGTTTACTCTGGTGAGCAACTACAATTTTATCAAAAACAAATCTTTCCCAACGCTGAGCAAGTGAATTCGAGCTCAAGGTACAATTTGTTTAAAAAAAAATCAAAATTTTCACCTCTCCACCGAACAAAAGTCGAGAAAATAGTCGTGCACTTGATTTCAACGACCTATAGACGGACAGGCGGACATCGCTTAATCGGCTTTCCATTGATACTGATCCCAAATATATACAAGTACACACCTTATGAAGTCGAAAAAGAAAATTGTAGAAATTACAAATGGAATTACAAACTTATAGAAGTATCTTAACACATGATGTGAAGGGTACAACTCAACTGTGCACATACATATACTCCCGGTAGATAAAGTTAGTAGTATGTTTCTAACCAACATTATTATTATTATTATTATTGCTAGGTCGGTCCAGAATGGCCCTACGCACTGCCAACATACTAGTTGCTGTTGTCGTTGCTATGCTCTTTGCCGATACTATGATGCCAGTTGACCGGCTAAGTTATCTTCTTCATAATGGTGTCACACAGGTGTGGAGTGATTTCCGCGAATACCTGGCTAGAAACTCTGACCTGACGACGGATCAAACCACGTGGCGCAATTCTGAAGTTACACCAACGCTCCAGAACAGCCTTTCGTACTGCTCTTGACCCATAACAAAATCAATTGCTGGAGAGTTTGGGCTATTTAATCTCTGCTGCAGTGCAATTCCCTGAACGGCATACGGAAATCACGACTACGGCTGGTAGCCCCGAAATTTGTAGGAACATCAAGTCTTTAACCAGCCCTGATAATCCTCCATTCTAATTCCTTGCAAAGCAGCATCTGTTGGTTATCAAAAACAGCACTACGCGCCTATTTGGACCCCCAAACATAGGCTGGAAGGTCTTATGATCAGTCTGGTAACCAACGTTCCGTTCCCTTTCTGCGAACTTATAGTAACAACCACATCCAGTATGTTTCAGACCAGGAAGGCTCCTCAGCCTATGATTGGGGGAGAAGATTCCGTAAAATCATCCCGGGGCACTGATCCCCGTAACGCTGAATCGTCCTTTGATGGAGCGTTTCAGTAGGTCCCTCAGGACGCGCTGCAACCCCTCGGGATCTGCCTAAGATTTATGGTTACCCAGGTATCCTGCACACCATTTACTCCTCTGACACAGTACCAAGTGAGATGGCATCAGTAAGATCAGTTGGAGTGAAAGTTTCGGCAGAAATTGATTTTGAGATCGTACACGTGCGCTTTTCTCAAAAATAAAGCAATGCGCCTATCAGTATCTGAACTTGTTTTCTGTGCCTTAACACTAGTTCTTACACACGAAAAAATATGGTAGGTTAATCTAACCGATTTTAGTAGTTAACTCATTGTCAATATAAATTGTTGTTGCGATTTCCATGAGTACAATATTTTTGTTGGTTAAATTAACCAGGTTGCAGATGTAATTTTACTACTAATATAAATTGTTTATGTGATTTTTATAAACAAATTATTCTTCTTGGTTAAAGTAACCATTTTGAAATGGTAGATTCACTGCTACTGTAAACTGTTGTTGGAATTTATTCCAATTAAAAAATTTTGTTTATTAAAACAACTGTAATAGAGGGTTACAAAATAATTATAACTATATATAAATGATGATTTTTAACTAATTCAATACTTTACTGTCATAATAAAGCAACAGTAAAGTAACGTTACCATTGAGAATGTTAACTTACAATTTCAATCGTAAACTAACCACAATCTATGGTATATCTAACAGTTTTTTTTTGTAGCCTAAAGGTAAGTACTCTGATTAAAATTCCACGCGGAAAGTTGTCAAAATGCATGTAAAAAAATTTGGCATGAACTTTTCGTGAAAAAATGTTGCAGAACTAGTACTCTGCTCATTTTGAGAAAAACATATGAAATGTATCTGGCAACATTTTCTTTTTGCTGCGAAATAATTGAAGTGGCAATTCAATTTAAGTAAAATTTTTTGGACAAAAAAAAAGGAATCGCAAAGTAATAAAGAAAACCAAAAAAATTAAATTCAGTGCGACAGAAATGAGGGAACTGATATCAGCCGTGAAGAAAAAGAAAATTATTTGGGACTTCTTTGTTCCATTTGATGTATTTGTATAAAAAATTAACTTTTTATTCTATAATTAAATTTTTCTCATCACAATCCAAATTGCAAAACATATGGGTTTTGTTTACAAACGTAAAACAATGTAGCATACTTTTAATGAAAAACTCGTTAAATTGTCAATGTTGCTCAACAATGTTGCTCAACATTTTCCGCAGTTTCGAACACAGTACTTACCTTAACTGCAAAATTTGTATATTAACAAAATTTCAGGTTAAATTTATTTTACAACATCAGATCGATTGGTTTTACTTTTTTCAAGGGTTAGTGCAATTTCAATCGATGAAATTGGTTAGATTAACCGATTTTTTTTGGGGTGTACTGTTTGTTTACTTTTAAGTGCATTTTATATAAAATTTACGCAACATGGAACCTTGGGAAACAAGGACTTTTCTTCTTTTCTCAAGTTTTTTTGTAACGACTCGTTCATCAGGCCTGCTATATTACACTAAATTTTTTCTGAAATACTCTAGTGTGGGGAGGGCATAAAAGGCGGTAAAAGAAAATATGTTGTCGTCGAACAACAGAAATCTAGCCTGGTACTCACAGAAAAGGTTCCTAGTGAACTAGACTATGTATAAAATTAATCATTATTAGCAGATTTGTAATCTGCTTTAGTTTTTATTGCTTTTGTGAAATTCTCTTCATAAGTATGTATGTATGTATGTGAGTATGTATGCATGTATGAAATTGTGTTAATAAAACATGCATTCGGCCAGAAAACGTGCTTATAAAAAAATTTCTTAATTTGCTGCTTCAAAAAACCTTATGAAATAAAACCAAAGAAAAAAATACGTAAACATTCGGAGAGCGGAAAATTAATTTCCATATTTTTGAGAAATCCAAATTGTTTGTATCACGTGTCGGCTGTATAAATTTCTTAAAGTGGTTTTATTACTTATCATGCTCACGGGGTTTTAATGTATAGTATACGTACACATAAGCATGAACAAGTTTGACGAAAGCATTGCACACAAAATATATATAATTAATTTTATTAAGAGCTTTATAAAGGGTGTCTTTTTTTTCGATGTATAGAACTTTAAGTTGCTATAAAACAACGATGGATTATTCGATTCACATGAATTTTATTTATCTAAAAGATAATTTTGTGGCATTACACTTCAAATATGATTTCTGGCATATGACCGTCACGGCTGGCGCGGATGTAATCCAATCTGGACGTCCAATTTTCGATGAATTTTTCCCACATTTGGCGAATGTTTTCTTCCAAATGGTGAAGCGTCAAGGCTTATCCGCATAGACCAATGACTTTACATAGCCCCACAGAAAGTAGTCTAGCGGTGTTAAATCACAAGATCTTGGAGGCCAATTCACAGCTCCAAAACGTGAAATGAAGGCGATCACCAAAAGTGTCTTTCAATAAATCGGTTGGGGCACGAGCTGTGTGACATGTTGCGCCGTCTTGTTGAAACCACATCTCCTGGACATCATAGTTATTCAATTCAGGAATGAAAAAGTTAGTAATCATGGCTCTATACCGATCACCACTAATTGTAACGTTCTGGCCATCATCGTTTTTGAAGAAGTACGAACCAATGATTACACCAGCCCATAAAGCGCACCAAACAGTCTGTTTTTCTGAAACAGTCTGTGTTTCGACATACACTTGAGGACTGGCTTCACTCCAAATGCAACAGTTTTGTTTGTTGACGTAGCCATTCAACCAGAAGTGCGCTTCATCTCTAAATGGAATTAGTGCGCGATACGTATTCCGCACAGAACCATTATTTTCGAAATAAAATTGCACTATTTGCAAGCGTTGTTCAGGCGTGAGTATATTCGTGATAAATTTCCAAACCAAACTGAGAATAAATCACTTGACAGCTGTTAAATCGGTCGCCATCTTGAACAGTAATGCCAACTTAAAGTTTTATACATCGAAAAAAAAACACCCTTTATATGTATATACGTGCGTATATTCTCATTAAGGTGCCGCAGCAACTAAATAGTGTCTTTAGTGCAGCCTGGTTGTACTGCAGATAATGTTTAGGTCTCGAAGGCATTTAGACGGAAGAGTCACGGACGGTGTGACTCATAGAATATTTCAAATGAGCCATTACAAACAAATTTTGTGAAATATAGAAACAAGTTAAAGCTGGCCTATTTTAGAATACGCTTAAACTTCATGGATAATGCTGAAATTGTAAGCCGAGTTATATATTTTTTTCGCGAATCGTTTCAGTTTCACGCGGAAGCGAAATTCTAAGGGGTGATCTTTCGCCAGTTTTCTAACCTAGCTTCGAAAATTATTCTATTCCGACTTCCATTCCTGGTTGACCGATTCTTTGTAATAAATCTCCATGGGGCTTCATTGTTACACGGATGACTCACTGATGGCGAGGGGAAAAGAGAACTTGATACTTATATAAAAAATACTACGGAACTGTTATGCCGGGCCATTGGATGGTTTTACAGGTAGGAATTCGAGCAATTACGGAGTGTATTGGAGTGCTCAATGAAATAGAAAGGCCAGGGCATAAGCATATATTCACGGACAGTTCAACGGCCATTAGACTGCTCTCAGCGAGAATGGCGGCCTCTCTCCAGAAAGAGGACATCGAATCCTTCTCTGGACTACTCCTTACAACATTTTCGAAATGTAAAGCGATACCACGCTAGAGCAGGTCTAGAAAGTATAGAAAATATGGTTTTCCGAATACACATTTTTAACCTCGAGGCTAATAGACCCCTTTGGATCCAAACAGATTGAGAGAGCTCTTGGAACTTTTCAGCTGCAGCATTAGGATCACTGGAGCCTGTCTCCGTAGAGACCTTCGTAGACGACTGGTCCACCTTTCAATGACTTCTGGAAAAGTTGTCAAAATGAGAGCTAGGAAGAAACCGTATAACACCTCCTAGGAACCTAGGGAGACATTCGTCAAACGTTTTTGAACAGAATGAGTTTCTCGGAAATTTAAACGAAACATTTGGGTTCCTTTGTTTCTGTCTCTTGGACCCTCCCCTTCTTTTGACTCTCTACCATTGTAAGCCTCTGTAAATTTTCCCCTTCCTTATTGTTCTCACTCTCTATCACTATGCTTCTCAGTTTATCACAAATATATCGTGGCTGCACACCTCTATATCTCGTTTCCCAACAGCCTATCTATCTAACCTATCCCTTATATGCACGAATGACTGTTCTTCTTTAACTGTTTTCTGTCCAGCTTTTTAGCCGCAGACTAGAATAATTTTTTAAGTCAATTACTTTGCGAACTTTTGCTTTATTTTGTTGTTTTCGCTAACACTCATCTGTTTGGGTCTTGGTTAGCGATATATTCGATTCAAAATAACAAATTAAACATTTGTTGAATCACAGTCTCAAGATGATGAAACAAAATCGATCGTAATCAAAACCACTCCTCTGTGACAGGCCTGTATATTTTTCTCTCTACTTGTTTTAAACTAAATTTATGTATATACATACATATACATACATATGTATGTATGTATACAATGTTGTTGCAAGCACAACAGATATAATGTTCTGACTTTTTGTGTATATCTCGACAAAAACATAATTAATTGGCTTGTGGATGACTTCATACATGAAATGAGTGAAAACACATACATACAGCTTCTACTCATACTGATACACAAATCCACTTTTTTTTCAAAAAATAAAAAGTTTAATTAGTGCAGGGCTAAATTAGGACGATTAACTCCGTGATCTTGAATGGAGTATGAGATTGTTTGTACGTACAATGTGCGTAAACAAAATCAATTTATTCAAAATTGTAATTGTTGCTCTGAAGAAGGACTAAATTTTGTTTTTACTTTAGAAAAGTAGAAGTGAAAAATACTATATTCTTATTTAATTTCTAAGTGAAACAAAGTTCTGTGAAGTCTTATTAATTCATTTGCCGACTAAACCGAAATTAATTAGTTTTTTTTTGCCTTTTTTGTTTTATCAAACCTCGACTAGAAAAATTCCAGACAGAAGCAGTTTTTTTCTTTTTATTTCTTTTCAGTATTTTTATATTTGTTGCTATTTCAGCGCGAGAGAGGGAGAGAGAGAGAGAGCAAAGCAACTGATTATATGAACTTTAATTACGGCAACAGTCTAAAAAGTTTTTATATCATGTATATTAAGTCGAGTCGATTTTATGTGCATTAAAATGTGCATCAATATCGTGCCATCGATTTGTCGACAGTTTTTTTATGAGAAAAAAATCCTTTTCAAGTCGTCCGATTTCCATTTTTCTTTGAATTTTTGTATGGGAGCCTCCACCCACGGAGGCGTGGTGCGTAATCGGTGTGTTCGAAAAAAAAAGAAATGCGGTCGGGGGACCCCCGTTAGGAACGAAGTTCCTTACGTTTCTTCTTCATCTTCGAATGTAATACAAGGTGAAATCTGTATGTTTTATTTTGTGTTGTTTTTGAAATTGTTAAATTTTATATGTTTCTTTAAATTTTTGGAACGTTTTATTTTTTACTTTTGACACATGCAGTCTTTTTTTTTTTTTTTTTTTTTGTCAACCTGCTACAAAACGAAGAAAAGCAACTGTTGGTCAATTTTTCAATATTGCTGTTTTTTGTTGTGATTCACATTACTTTAGCGACATCTAGCAACTGATAGTGTCCGTTTTCACAACTAATTAACATTTATTTCTGGCAGCAGCGGAGACACCTACAGACTCCTGCCTGTTTGTCGACAGATACATCAATACATATAAACAGCTCACACGCTTTCGTGACGATTTCAACTAATTTGCACTACCAGCAAGCCGCGTTAAGGAACTTCGTTCCAAAAATATTATTGAGGCATAATTATTGGAGGTTGGCCGGCCATACATTTGACTCCTCTGTGGGCTGCTTTCGGACTAACAACTATTAATTTTTTCCCCCCAATATTTTTTTTACAGCACCGACACCCTACCGCGTAATCTTAGGGGCTGCCATGGAAAATTAATATTTGAATTTTTTGTTATATCGTAGAGGAACGTGTTTTTTCTGATTCCAAAAGGTGTCGGAAAATCGATGTCACAATATAGATTGCTAATTCGACCCACCATAACGTGTATTGTAATGGGAAGGAACTATTCTCGAACATTGCTTTTATTATTATTATTATTATTTTAGAGAAATGCTCTGTAAAATATAATTATTTTTAGACTATGTGAGCATTTTGATGTCACTGTACTTGACATGCATACATATGTACGTAGATGTAATGTCTGGTACATGTGTATGTAAGTTTGCTCAAACATTGCCATTGTACAAAGTTTCGGCTTTCTACTAACTACAATGGTAGAACCTTGCCCATGCATATGCTACACTGAAAGAGTTTTGTCCATAAATCCAAGGACTCCCATCATAATTTAATGAGAGAATTAATTAATTTTCAATTTCAAAATCAAAAAAAAACAACAACTAATTGAGTAACAATGGTTAATTACAGGACTGAGAAGAAAATGTTTGTGATAAATTGGAAGTGCTCCACATTTCACAGAAGAAAAGTCAGTTAAAGCTTAAGACTTATTGGCTGGGAAACCACCATGGCCTTTTCACGCCACCACGACACTCCAAAATTGCTTTGAGCTCTGTTTTTAAGCAGCAGCGTGTTTACCCATCCTACTGCCTGAACTCTTCATTACTGACTGTCTACACTTAACCCTACTTGTCAACTTTTAATTTTATCACTATGGTTTTCTGTTTATTCGATTTTTTATTCACTCGTCAATGTCCAATTGGTTTTTGTGCTTGTTGCCAAGACAGCTTAATACCAGGTAGCCTTACAAGCCCAACTGACTGCTGCATTTAGCCTGTATAACTGTCAAAATACACAACACAAACACACAAACGGATGACAGTAATACCAACAAAATACATGCAGTGTTTGTTGTAGTTATGCGATTACCTGGTGTCAAGCTACCTTGCTTGTTGCTATTGTATTAGTGATGATAACGCTTTCAAACTTTGCGCCGGGCCCAGCGATTTTTCAAGCATTAATCAAACTTTATAGTCGAACAAAAAATCCTTTTCAATCCGGAGGAAGTAAAATCGAACTAAAGCCCGATATAGTAGTTAACAAGTGTAGATAGTTCGACTATAAAGTTGAATTAGTGCATAATTCATTAACTTTACATTACTGATCGCTTCATTGAATACATGAATGTTGATAATTAGACTAATGATTATTTTATTTAGTGACAAAAAATCAATACCTAAAGCCCGTATGATTTTTTCATTTTTCTTTCATTAATTCGTATAGAGTTGATAGAAAAAAACAGCAATTGCTAAGAAGAACCAAATATACAAAACGTAAACAAAACTGAAATCTTTTTTTTAAGTGTTGTAGTCTTTTTATTTGCAGGAAAGCGCTAGGTAATAAAAATGTTCAAAAAATTAACCGTTAAATCGCAAAAATTATCCATAAACCGCTGACACAGCAACATTCAAATTTGAAATGCCAATTTTTAGTTGAAAAATTTTACATTTTTTTTTAACATAATCTCATTTTTTATAGATAACTTCAACAAAAATGTTAACAGTTTTGCATTTATCTTAATATAGCTGAACTCTTTGCACATACTAAATTCTACTACTATATTATATTTGCACTGTTCTCCAAAACTTAAACAATGCAAGAAATATGTACTATCATACGGGCTTAAATGTATTGATTCATTAAATATATGAATTTTTTCATTGAACTAATGTAAACAGAACATTATTTTGCGAAGTATATCATTAAGATTACAGATAATCTATTATTTTAGGTCTAAAAAAATAGACCTTAATGCTTTCTGTCTTTCTCAGCCGTCTATATGCCGCCGACATTTCGTTGCTGCTAAACAACTCATCAGTAGACCTAAAGTAATAAATTAATTGGCTCTTATAGCGAATAAATAATTAAGTTCATTATTGATTACAGATAATCTTAATAACAGATATTAGTGCTGGTAAATTCTGCCACATTTCATTACTCAATAGTACCCATTTCAGTACTCAATAGTACCCAATATTTTAACGGGTTTTTTTAATGTTTAAATAGCAAATGTTTTTTTTTTTATTACATGTGCGTTTATACATACATATGTATCAGAAATATGTACATGTGTATGTATGTATGTATGTATGTATGTATGTATGTATGTAGCTCAAGAATTATGTTTTATTTTAACTAAAGAAAAAATCAATACATATTGTTATTTTCTTTTATTATCACCTTCACTTTGACAGGTGATGCTTTTTAAGCAATGTTGAAACATTTTTCAGAGTTAATTTTCAAATACAGCTGTATTTAATTTTGAATTTTCTATTAAATTTGGTTAAAAAGTGCAACTCTGAAAGTATTGAGCAACCGTGTTTGAGTATTGAGTATCCAAAGAAGTAGCTACAAGCATTGATTACTTAATATCCTAATGCTCAACACTTCACCAGCATGGGGCATATCTGTTATCTGATTTAGAAAAAAAAATCCGGTTTTCGTGTGACCCAGAATATTTGCAAAATATTGAGATATTTTAACATATAGCTAATCTTCTTTAAAAATTAAATGAGAATTGAAATATTAATTAAAGACATTATTTACTTATTGAAATTGCTGCGTATTGACTTAGCGACATTTTTTCATAAATCTAGTGATATTTTTTTAACGAAATTATGAAAACTAATTAACAGTTTTTAATGAAATCAAATCATTGGATCTATGAAAATACACTGCTGCAATAAAAATTTTCAGTGGATTAACGCCAAATTATTGATGAAAAAAATTAGTTAGAACTATAAACGAAAATTCTTTCAAAGCTTTTACATCCAAAAGGCAGCATTTTTGCTCAGAAACAAGAAACCATTTTCCGTTATTTAGCGCGGTCATTAAATTATTTACCCCAATGATTAACTTTTTTTTGCCTTACAAGTTTTAATACATTCACACTTTTTTACTAATACACTCACAATTTTGAAAATTGATGCAAACTTGATGACGATTTTTGCTTTCCATAGAGAGCATCAAGTCACATTCAAGAAAACAGCTGTTAACATTTTTTTTTTTCGTTCTGTCTGCGAATATTTTTTTGTTTTGTTTGAAAGTTGCAATTAAAAGTGATCAAAATTAAACAGATTCAAGCTTAAAAATAGAAATAAAAATGTTTACGTGCAAAACCAACATATATAATGATGTGCTGCGATTTATAGAGCATATCGACATTCATTACACTTTTTAAATATTTACCAACCTTCTTACTAATAAGTGCTTCACCCAGTATTTCCTTTCTGCCCTCTGGTTTTTTTCTTCTTCTTTTATTTTCTTTATTTCTGATAGTACTTTTAATGAAGCAGCTATTTTTTAATTTTAAATTGCGTGCAGCCTACGTCACAGCTATCAATTTTATTGACTTTTGACAAGTAGTATGTGAAAAAAACTTGATAGCAAAACTTGGTCGTGTAACTGCAGTGTAATAAAGATTCGAATTGATTATTTTGCCACGCTTCTGAAATGCAGATCTTATTTATTTTTAATGTAATTAATTTTAATATCGGAATTCTGAATGAAATTTTTTTAGAGCATTTTTCAGCATTGAAGCGCAATATTTCAGTAAAATTTTTTTGTTTTTTTTTTTTTTTGCAAACACTTAGAAGGTAGATTTTTTATGATACTTTGAAAACTACCATCGTATTTTTATACGAATATGTACAAAGTTTGCAAACAAATTTTCAATGTGTGTATGTTTGTATGAATGTGTATAAATCGCGAGTATCTATAACTTTTTTCCAGTTACATGCATATACAAATACACTTTACATGTATTTTACTTTTTTTAATAAAAATATATATGAGTACGTACGGGATATTCGTATGTATGGATATTCACACGACGCGTCGAAGTAATACAAACGTTTTTAAAAACAACAAAAACCAAAACAACAATTGTAAAAAAATTTACAAAAGCAAAGAAATACACTCAATTTGATACAATGGTATCTGGTTGGAATGAGAATAATAAAACGAAAAAAATAATAATAATAAATCTGACAATATAAACAAGTGTTTGGTTTAAACGAACACGTTGAAACGTTTTCAACGAACGCGGACTAATTTTAAACGAACTCTATGAGACAAAACAACCATGTAGAAAATTGAAAGTGGTTGTGTTCAATAAGAATTTAGGGGTGAATTCTCGAGCTGTCGAATCGATGACACTAAATTTGTAAAAGATTCATGTTTGCAAAAGATTTACACAAAACTGGAAACTAAATACAGAAAAGTGTTGCATTCGACTGGGCCGAAACTAAAATACAATTCACAATCAGAACTTGCGGCCCTCAGATGTGATGTAGTTTAATAAAGATCAGTAAATCGATATCGGAACTTTTTGTGCTTTATCTTTAGTTGAGCTATTTTATTATTGCAACCACTTCCGGTCACCAAAGATTATAATACAAAAATAATGCCATCGGCTTTTTGAACCAAAATTTTCTTAATTTCGCGTAAAAGTCTATCTTCTTGAGATATCGTTCGGTTTTCAGTACATCTCCCATAAATATGGGCCGATGTTGAAAGTTTTTATTGTTTGTTTGCCTTTGAGCAACTGAATTTTATTAGAAGATCTAGTTTTTGGCAACAAGACTTATTTAAGTTCGCTTACCTGCCAAACTTTTTGAGAAATAGTTTTCCGGTATACCTCAGCTATACATGGAATGGTGTCGAAAACTTTCATTTTTCCCTTTAGATAAGCTTATTCGATTTTGGCGCCAAGGCCTAACTTCTTGAGCAACCGACTTTTACTGTAACTAGACCGATGTCGCAAAAATTTCATTTTGTTTTTGCCAAATAATGTAAACGCAATGCCGTTTATCTCTAAAGGTGGGATCACACGATTGCCGCAATGCACCAATTTTACACAATTTTTATTGGGCTGAATTGGAGCATAATAAAAAATTTGTCCCAATCAAATTATCTGCAATCACATGATTGTGACATTTTACTGAAATTTTATTGTAGCAAATTGCCGCAAAACAATTTAGTACCAATAATTGACGCATTATAGTCACACGATTGTTATATTATACGGCAACTGTGAGAAACAGCTGTTGTAGCTGATGACAAACTTTGTTTTCCCAAAAAAAAAATAAATTAATTAAATGTTAAAAATATGGTTTGTTCATTAAAAAGAAAGAAAATTGCTTCGGCTATTATTATAATATTGTGCGGCCTGAAAAAGCAAAAAATGAATAATAACAACAATTGAATTTTGCTGATTGAAAAGCAGAAGTCATGCTTGGAAGACGCGTTTAAACAGTTTTGAAACTAAATACATGTATACATATGCATATTATTGGCGCGTATTGTCTTCTTTGGTTGCCGCATGAGAACACAATAAATATTGGTGCATTTTTAGAATTTTTATTGGTGATTAGTTGTATGTCAAGTGTTCACATGGTTGTCGCATCAGGGTTGTATTTGATTGGGACAAATAGGAACAACATTCGTTTTGGTTGCCGCATGAGCCAATAAATTGTGCTATCACACGATTGGCACACAAAATGTAACAAAAATTGGTGCATTGCGGCAATCGTATGATCCCACCTTTACTTAGTTGATCCCTGTCGAAAGTTGTCAGATTGCATCACTGGGGTTGCCAAATTTCGAAACGTAAAAAGCAAACCTCGTATTCTTCCTGGCAGTACTGTGAGTTACCGATAACTTTGTGCAAATGTTTGGTATTCTACAAGAAAATTGTCATTGATGTTGCTATAAACTACCGGCATTTATTTCGGCTGCATTTTAGGTGTTGTTTTGTGTTGTCCGCAAGGAAAAAATTAAGAAGTGAATTTATCTTTGATGTTCGTTGAACAGATTTTAATTCGATGTCGGTATTTTTTTAAACACCAATTTAAGTTTATAGTTGAACTTTATGTTTTACAACTGTTATGGGGTTTTAGTTCGATTTCAGTTTCTCAAAACTGATAACAAAAAAAGTAAAGTTGCAGACTAATTGGTCAATAAGTCATCAACTTAACTAACTTTTGTATATTCTGATATAGTCAAATTTACAAAATAGCAGGCATACGTATATGAATGAAAGACTGGTGGAGGGTATTTAAGATTCGGCCCAGCCAAATAAAACATTTATTAATTCAGGTCCGAAAATAGACCTTTCAAATGTTTTCTGTCTTTTTCAGCTGTCTGTACGCCGCCAACATTTCGTTGGTGCTAATCAACTCATCAGTAGACTCGCTGAAAAAGACAGAAAACATTTGAAAGGTCTATTTTTAGACCTGAATTAATACATTTCAATTGGCTCTTAAAGCAAATAAATAATTAAGTTCATGTTCAAATA
The DNA here is from genome assembly GCA_963662145.1 of Sturmia bella. Lineage (NCBI taxonomy): Eukaryota > Metazoa > Arthropoda > Insecta > Diptera > Tachinidae > Sturmia > Sturmia bella. Next base: position 72,102,183 of record OY759168.1, read on the forward strand.
CAACATTTTCAATTGTTTTTTTCTCTTGCGATCTAAATGCCAAACGGTGCTTGTTTTCCTTGTGTTTTGTTTCATTATTCATCATTGCACTGAGCTGAACAGCTGATTGATTCTTTTCTCGTTCAGTTTGCAATCTAGATTCAGTAATTTTCCAACAGCTTGGCGAATTGCTCAATGTTTATATATTGCGTTGCATCTATTTTATTAATACACAAATTGTATAAAGGAAAACAAAATGAACAAAATGTAAAAATATATACATATGTATGTATTTACAGTAACACCTTTATAGTCCGGATAATGGTTGTAGGGCGCATTCCAAGTTACCGAATAAAAATTGAAAAACATTTCTGTGGCATTAGAAACGCAAAGTCGGCGATAGGGGGCCAAATATAACTGCCACCTCCGTTTGTTGTAATCCCATTTACAACTACGGTCGTCAATCGTCCCAACAAGCCACATGGTAATGCCTGTATCTCCCCAAAATTTTTCATTTATATTTTGGATCAGTATCGATAGAAAAATTCGATTAATCTGACTAAGTCTGACCCATTAATAACCGAGATATAGCTGAAAAACTGCTAAAAGTAAAAAATTTACATACATATATTGTAAGAAATCGTTTACAAAATTTTGTTGTTCCTTAAGGTGGCATCATACGATTGCCGCAATGCACCAATTTTTGTTACATTTTGTGTGCCAATCGTGTGATAGCACAATTTATTGGCTCATGCGGCAACCAAAACGAATGTTGTTCCTATTTGACCCAATCAAATACAACCCTGATGCGACAACCATGTGAACACTTGACACACAACTAATCACCAATATAAATTCTAAAAATGCACCAATATTTATTGTGTTCTCATGCGGCAACCAAAGAAGACAATACGCGCCAATAATATGCATATGTATACATGTATTTAGTTTCAAAACTGTTTAAACGCGTCTTCCAAACATGATTTCTGCTTTTCAATCAGCAAAATTCAATTGTTGTTATTATTCATTTTTTGCTTTTTCAGGCCGCACAATATTATAATAATAGCCGAAGCAATTTTCTTTCTTTTTAATGAACAAACCATATTTTTAAAATTTAATTAATTTTTTTTTTTTTTTGGGAAAACAAAGTTTGTCATCAGCTACAACAGCTGTTTCTCACAGTTGCCGTATAATATAACAATCGTGTGACTATAATGCGGCAATTATTGGTACTAAATTGTTTTGCGGCAATTTGCGACAATAAAATTTCAGTAAAATGTCACAATCATGTGATTGCAGAGAATTTGATTGGGACAAATTTTTTATTAAGCTCCAATTCAGCCCAATAAAAATTGTGTAAAATTGGTGCATTGCGGCAATCGTGTGATCCCACCTTAACAGTGCATAGATGAAATTAATTAAATTTTTGGCGGTGTAGCTCCATCAAGGACCAGTGTTTATCGAGGGTATGGTGAATTCAATCCTGGTCGTAGTTCACTTCAAGACGCAATTCACGAAGGTCGTCCAAAATCGATTGTTGTTTCGAAAACCATAGCTGATGTGAGCAAACTGATCGTCATGTGGCCTGATCTATTGTGAGATTGAGAGAACCTTAGGCGTTTGTGGGACCAGCATCCTTTCAATATTGCATTAGCAATGTCAAAAAATGAATCGTGTATTTAAGCATATGAGTTCGAAATTAAACAGCAGTCGACTATATGGGTGTTTCAAGATGAGCAAAATTCAAGAAAAGTTGTTCGCGCATGAAGCACTTTCAATTAAATGGTCGCCTGTTATTTTCGAAAAACTAAACATGTAGTACCCGTACCACTAACCCAAACCAGATCAGTCAGTTCTGAGTGGTATACAAAGATTTGTTTATCAGTTGTCTTGCAAAAAATCAAGAAAACCAACTGCCGAAGACTGATCTCTCTTCACCACGACAATGCGATCTTCCACACAATAAACTGAGTTGCTGCATTCAGAATGCATGTTTTGGAGATACCACCCCAATCACAGTGGCACAAATGCTTCGACAATTGGTTCGAACGCATGCAAGAGTGTATAGATGTTCATGGGAAATATTTTGAAAAGCAATAATGTTTTTGTTCTCTAATCCCGAAACATAAAAGATGACCCTCGTACATACCACGTTGACTTGTGTCGCCGCCGTCAAGTGGAAAAAGGGCGATTGTCCTAAATTTTAAGAGACAAGACGACCAGACATTCCAAAAACGGAAAATTGTAACTGAAAATAGTGCTAATAAAACATGCCGGTGTCACGTGAATTTTACTTACGTTGTCTACAGCAACGCGAATAATATTTAATCAGTTGCTGTGCATTTTCCATCGGGTTTTTTTAGCCAGACAGCATGAGTTTTAAGTTCGTTCGTTTCTCACATTTTGTATCTGACAACTTATCGTTATCATCAACAACAACAGCACAAATAATCTAGCAACAAAACAAACTAGCACGACAACAACAGTTCGGCTATTTATTTATTTATTTTTTAACAGTCTTTACCAGGGATGGCAACACAGCTTTAGTACTTTTACTGAAACTATTGTTGGCCAAACTGTTAACATCGAAAAACGTCTGCCTTTCAATTGCCAAAGTGTAAAACCGATCACATCTGATAATTGCCAAGCGATGCAATTATGATTTTACTGTATAGACAGTTCGAAAGAAAAATATACCAAAGATTATAGCTAACACGGCATCTTAACCAGCTATCAACTTGAGCATGACATGAACATGAACATGACACCGGCAGAGCAGCGGTATTAATTCGCTCATGTTTTTGTACATTCATAATTTTTGATTTGTCGAAGTGTTTACTTCTTTCATATTTTTGCTTTATTTCAGTATTTTATGTACATATCCACTCAATTTTTGTAATTTTAATTTCTACAATTATTTTCTTAATTTTCAACAATTTTTTATTTCTCTTCTGTGGTAATTTTCATAAGAGCTAAACAGTCAAACAGAAAGTTACGCTTCAAGGCGAACATCGCTGCCCGAGCATGGCCGAAACATAAACATGAGCCATTAGCGATATTCTACAACATGTTAATACCAAGTTCATCGCTAGTGGAGACCTCCAGTAAGCCGCAGAAATTTATTTTGCAAATAAAGTGTGAAAATAAATTATAAAAATTTAACATAGCCACATTTGGATATTTACAGCAAACGTAGCTCTAAAAAGAAAGCGCTTTGGAATAACGTATTGATAAATGCCAGTAAACAGTGGTGTAAGCGACACAGATTTCAAAGATTTTAATTGTAATTCGACAAATGTAAATCGGCTATAAAGCATAATTTTGTTATGACTAACTCTAGGTAGGTCCAGCCTAATGTATTATTAAAAAACTATCAGCTAGTCAATCAAATAATGATTCAGAATACAAATCACGTTGTTGATTAATTTCAAATAAACTCAAAGCCAATTCACACCAAGTGAATTGTACTGATAAAAAATAGAATTGAGCTGAACTTGTCAGCTCTGGTATCGACAACAGAGTTGAAAGTGTGTATGTGAGCATGTTGTAGATACGAAAACATATGGATGTGTTTATGTATATTCGTTTGTGCCAGTCTCGTGTTAATTTTAGAAAATTTCCTCAAATACAATTCATTTATATTCAGTCGCTGGCAGCAAACGGGTGAAGTTATTTTGAAAAATCGCATCGTTTTATACCTACCTATAAAATTAATTAAGAATTAATAAAAGTGAAATAGTGAATGAAGTAACAAATATTTTTGTACCAACGTACATACATATATATGCCTATATGCTTATGTACATATACCTATGAAAAAGATTGTTTGGAAATATTTTTGATAACAAATATTTTAAAGGAAACGTGTAAAGAAAAAAATACGCAAAAATTCCTTACAGAGAAAAGAATTGGTACATGTGAAAAGTTTTGCAGACGGTGAAACACGTTTCAGCTTAAATTCAATAAAATTATATTTATATTTATATAAATATATACCAACCTACCCAGGTATTTTATAAGTTAATGGTAAAAAATCAAGGTTTTGTTTGTCCAAAAACAACTTAAAGCAAACCAGCAAACAGGTGTTGTAATACACACATACATATGTATGTATGTACATATGTATGTATATGTTAAAAATTAAAAACAAATCCATTTGATAAAAAATACAAATTATAAAACCGGGCGGTGCCTGGCATATAATAAAAATAAAAAAATACCTACTTTTATTTAAAAAAAAAACAACAATAAACAGCATTAATAAAAGAAAATCAACAAGAAACAGCAATAAAAAAAAACGCATGGAAAATTCCAAAAGCTTAATACATATTTCAAAAGCAAACAAGTTTTTTATTACAGTAACAAAAAATATAAAAAATGTTAACAAAAGCAACACAAAAGTACGATGTTAATAAAATATTTAAAGAAAAAAAAAATTAAATGATCACGTTTTTAATACATTAAACGAAGAAAAAATTGTTTTTTTATAACAAAGAAAAAGTTTACGAAAGAAAAATTATTTCGAAATCAAATTAAAGAAAAAGAGCGAACGAAGGCAACAACAAAATCAGCCCACATCCACAAATTGTTCGTGTGGACTTTGTTATTTGAAATCGCTGTGTGTGTGTGTGTGTGTGTAGTAGTAGAAATATCTAGTGTTTATATACGAATTAAATCAACAGCAATCAGCCAGTGAGAGTTGCTTAACAATAACGACAAAAAATATTTACAAAAATAAAAAAGTACATACATACCTATCTACCGACATATGTATGTACACACATACATACATACATACACATACATATATAGGTAGATATATGCACGTATGAACGTGTATAAAAACGTTTTCTGCTAAATATTTATTTTTCTCATGAAAAAGTCTTTTCGTGTGCTGTTGGGCAATTGTTTGCAGGTGCGTTAGTGTATGTGCACAGTTGTATGCAAATATAGAAACATACATACATATGTATGTATGTATGTACTTGCTTTTATGTACATACATACTTAGGTATGCAAGTATAAGTGGTGCGATTATACGTGCATACATCGCGCGTGCAAGTTACAGCGGAACGTGTTATGGCGAACGTAAGAAAATCTTTTTATAGTAGCAACTTCAAAAATAAATCATAAGTAAACACGAAATAGGTATCTAATTCCATACATATTGAACACTTGGCTGAAAGAAATCTGAAAATCTGCAAAAAAAAGTGTTAAAAATTAAAAGCATTTAATTTGAATACCTACCAACATACATACATATGTATGTACATATCTCAAGGTGTGAAATAAATGAAAGTAATTAAACAAATTTTACTCCCACCCTAGCAAGAATACATAATGTGCAAATGTTAATACTTACTAGGTACATACATACCTATCTTGAAACAAAAAATAGTTACATGCCTTCCTACATACCTACATACATACATATTTATGTATGCATATGTATGTATCAAACGTGCTAAAATCCTTACCGTTAAAATTTACCGTTGATTCGTAGTGTTACTCTCTCAACAACGTTTACTTCTCAACAGTTACTACATCCAGCAAAACTTCCTAAACACAACAACACAAACAACAATATTAATAACAAAATTATACATACAGACCTTTTGCTCTCAGCTTAATTTGAACTCTCAACAAAACGGCAACCTGTTAGAGTGTGTGTCATCATACAAATCACATCATAAAGTGATTTCGTCTGTTTTTTTTTTTTTTTGTGTTCAATAGAAAATATTTAAAAAGTATACCTACTTTTTTTCTATTTTGGTTTAACCTTAAAAAACCATCAACATTCCACCACAACAGCAAATAGTTTTTAAAGCGCCTACGCTGCCAACAACCACAACATTCTCTCCCCTGAATTTGGCAAATTTATTATCATCATTTCCTGCTGATTACGGGCAAAAGCTTAAAACGTCGTCGTCATCGCTAACACAGTCATCGGCGCTGAAAAACTTGGATTTGTTTGGCCGCAACAGTATAAACATCATTGAGAGGCCACCAACATTTGTCAACAGTCGCCAGAATATTGAAAACGACATCATGGAACCGTATTGGGGCGAAGCAAATGGACATGCTCCACATCCGGTGAAGTATGAGAAGTGAGTTTGTTGTATTTACATACATACATATACATACATATGTATGTTTTTGTTGGTTATGTGAAAGAATTTATTATACATACATACATTCTTACTACGATATAATTATTCTCTTTGTATACTATCCCTGCAAAACACATAAGTACATACCTATATGTACATATGTATGTAAGTATATAATATGTGTATGGCTCTATGTATGTATACGTACACATCCTTACAATTATTTGCTTTGTATCATAAAATTTCTTTATTTTATTATTATTTTTTTACATACACACAAAATATGTACATATACATAAATAGTATAGGTAAAATTTTCTGCTATACTATTCAAGGTCGTTTATGTGAATGCATACATACATACATACATACATACATATGTATGTACCTATGTAAAAGTGTTATGTATAGCATTTTGATTTTAAAAATGTCTCGCATTAGAGCTTAAATATTTTCCCCCTAATTCATAAAAATTATAACAGGCTTATAAGACTGTTATTTGACATATTTGTATGGAAAATCTGTCAACTAAGAGCTTTATAAACCTGTTATAATTGTTATGAATTAGACGGTTTGTGTTTATTTTTTTAAATTGCGGTTTACTTTACGTTGACGTGTGACTTGTACACGTGATAGAAATGTTTAGTCAGCACGACACATCGTGACTGCGAGCCCTTGAAAAATTTGGTAAACTAATTTGAGTCCTTTATTAGTGTCACGTTTCTCTTATTAAACTCATAATAGAAAAGAAATTTTTTAAATTTATTGGTATTCTTATTAAAGTGTTATAAACATTTATTATTTGGTTTTTTTTCGACCCCTTTTTTATAATTTATATACACACATATGTATGTTTTTATTTTCTTGAGCTAAAGGTCTTTTTATTAAAAATATTTAATTATTTTCGTCGATATTTCGCTCTCCTTCGGATAGCTTCTTCAGGATTGTCCTGAAAATAATGAAAAAAAAAAAGAAATGCGGTCGGGGGACCCCCGTTAGGAACGAAGTTCCTTACGTTTTTTTTTTCATCTTTGAATGTAATTCAAGGTGAAATCTGTATGTTTTATTTTGTGTTGTTTTTAAAATTTTGAAATTTTTTGATTCCTTAAATTTTTGGAACTAATTAATATTTATTTGTATGTGTCTCCGCTGCTGTCAGTGGAGACACTGCCAATCATACACAATTGCTTTTCGACAGTACACCAATACATATAAAAACAGCTCACACGCTTTCGTGACGATTTCTACTAATTTCCACTACCAGCAAGCCGCGTTAAGGAACTTCGTTCCAAAAATAATAATGAAAAAAAAAATTTTTTTTAAAAGAGCAAGAAAAAAGTTTTGATTGGTTTTTTCAAAAATCAATCATAAACATATTATTTATTATATCATATTATTATGTTTCTAATCATGCAGTTCTGGAGCAAAATAATAAATTGTTAAATAGTTCGTAAAGAGATGTGCAGATGTAAAAATTTTACAAACTAATCAATAATTAATCAGCTGAAAATGTGTTTGTATCTAAATACATATGTTTACTTATATCTATTATAAAATCATTAAATAATGGAAGGTTTTGCAAAAACTACGAAATCATTACAAAAGCTACGCATTGGGCATATTCACATGAGATATAAAGATAAACACCCATCAGAGGCAGTTTGTGGGTGAGGGATACGAAAAGAATGTTGTTTTCGTTGTATTAATTTTTCTTTAAGCTTCGTTACTCGCCTTACGAGAAAAATGTACATAAAATAGATTTTTACGTTGAAGGTATCAAGCTGTAGCATGACTCTCTAAAAAAGAAATGGAAAAATGAAACAACAGTCATACGTTTACATTAATTGTCACCTAAAATCGAACGTTTTTGAAACGTTGTTCGCCTGTCATACAGAACACATTGAATACATAGTGAAATTCAAAGATTCCTAAATAATTGCCAATGCCGAATCGTTGTTCAAAATGCTTTCTTCTTGCTGCAAGCCTTTGTGAAAGAATGAATACAATTTATTGAAATCGCATGGACCTCTCACCCGTTCAAAAAGCAGAAAGCAAAAACGATTATAAAATATAATACTACGTGATAAGTTTGTCCATATAATTTTTAAATGAAGTATTGAAAACAAGAAAACAGGACCATTTTTGCATAAAGAAATATGTTTTCTCTATCAAACTTTGAATATCTGTGCATCTATAAATAACTATAAAAATACTGTAAAACCATTTTAAAGAACATATTATTTCATATATTTTAATCGTTTATTTTGAGTCATCAAAATCGAAGTAATAGCCCTCAAATTATGTTGAAATGTCGGGCAAAATATTAGTCAGGCCCGTGGAAAAATCAGTGTTCCATCGCTTAAATACACTTATCGCTTATTCACCCCTTGTACTCGTTTTCAATCCCCTTTTTCCCCTAATATTCTTACAAAGGTGAATCAACTTTTCTTTGAATATTTACCCACCCCGGCTGAATCTTCAACACATTTTATTCAAAAATTCAAAATCTCTAGTACTTCAGCAAGTTGTCAACAACAGGAGAAAAAAGAAAAACGTTTAAAGGAAAATCTACACGAGAAGAAAATCAATCAGCTGTTGACTTAACTCCACGTTAATATCGTACACAAGAGTTACAACAATTTGGATGAGCTAATTAAGCGGAGTTTACTGTAAACAGAACCTGAATACAGATCTTTAACACTTTTATATTCCATATGTTGTAATTTAGAGACGGATTTTTTCAATAGCGGAAGGCTAAAACGTATTTTTTTATGTATGCATAAAATGCAGCTGCACCTGCAGAAAATGTCAATGTCAAAACTACACTAATTTACTAATGGCTGGGTCACAAATTCCAGTAGCTTATTATATCAAAGAGACAGCAATATGTTTATGAAGAAATCTTTCTTTTATAGGGATTGAAAATTACAAAATTTTTGGGCAATTAAACTAGCAAAGAATTTAAAGGATCGATGAGGCTCTTTGGAGAATGTGACCTTTCTGCGAAAGAATGGAGTTACAGACATATAAATACGTTTGAAGTTTTTATTGTTTGTTTCAGCACAGCTTTGGTATTTGTGGGAAGTTAAGACCAGGGGTGTTAGATGTGACGATTTTACGTAATTTTGATCAAAAAACACTAAAATGACCTTCGACGTTTTTCCTCACAGAAGCTCTTGTATTTTGACGTATTTCTAGCTTCGCTGCTTTTTAAATTTATGGCAACTACGAGAAAGTAATTGAAAGAAAACTTAAAAAATGTTTATATGTACTTTAATTTACTCAAGAAAAAAGAGACTAATTCATAGCATTCTTACGATCACTTACAACAAGCATACACAGAGAAAAAAGCACCTAATAAAGTAGATCAAAATCAATAAGATATCTCTATGGTTTTTTTTCAAGAAGGATTCCTTATTATTTTAAATGGGAAAACCTTATTGAAAAAACAACAATTAATGAAATTAAAAAGATGATTTACGTGTGTATATATAGAAAACTAATAAAAACAATAGGGAAAAATTAATAGGATAACCTAATAAAATCAATAAGAAATCCTTATTGTATACAATTTACAAGAAAACCTAATAGAATCAATAAGTTCTTCTCTATAGAATTTTTTTTGGTACCATGCAAATCAGAAATTGAGTAAAAACAAACGTGAGTAACAAGTTTTCTTCTTGGTTTTATGTGTTTTTCTTGTTGAGACAATTAATAAGATTTGCAACATGGAAATAAAAAGAAATACCCATAGAAAAATCTTCTTTTCTCTCTGCTGGGATACCCCTCAGCCTAAAAACGTTTCAAAGAGAAAATCCTATTGAATCTATTAGGAAGTTTTCGCTCTGTGTATGTTGGGAACAGCAAACAATTTTTGGAGATACAAACGTTGTTAAAAAATCAAACCAAAAAAAAAAAAAAAAAAAAAAAATTCTTCACTCAGTTCAAATCAGATGGCTTTCATTGGAAGCATTCCTTGTTCGAATTCTACAATTATATGGAAATATTTCCGCTTTCAAATTTTTTACACAAGAAATATTTTAGAAAATGCAGTAAAAGCAAGTCGTGCATCTCGGGGGGTTTTCTATGCCGTTCTACGTTATGCCGCATTTGTCAAATTACCCCCTTTTCGTTTTGTAGTCTTCTTCTCTAAATATTTCCGTTTTCAAATTTTGTACACAATACATGTTGAATTGTTTTTTTGTACAATATAAAAGATTTTATTAAATAAAATTAATTTGTGCGTTTTTATAAATGACGTTTTTTTGCCGTTTCACGAATTTGTTTTTGACGTTTTTCTGTCCAAAATTTTACGTTTTCTGGAAAAAAAATGTCCCAACACCTTTGGTTGAGAACCACATTCTTTTTCTGAAAAGCGAATAGATTGCTGAGTATACTTACATATGTACTTTGTTAGCCATTTCAAAATCCCAATGTTCAAACAATGTGTTTCGCAGGACACTACTGCACAGCATATTTGAAACAAACAGCAAAGAGCCAATTACGGCAAATGTGATTTTTTCTCACCGTTACGAATGTGAAATCAAAACGAATTGTCACACACAGGCCAGTGTATACAGTATTTTTCGGTTAATTGACCCTACGGTTAATTGGTTTCCACGCTTAATTGAACCACATTATCGGGCAAAAAAAAATATTGCATACGAACACCATGTGAATTTCCTCGGATAATTGAACCCGGTTAATTGATTTTCCCGCTTAATTCGTTCAAAATTCATGTCATCAAAAATAAATTTCCTCTTACTTTTACCCGGTTAATTGCATTGAAAAATAATCTGGCATTTTTGCACATACATAGGTACATATTTGACATCATTTGTGAAAAACACTGGGTGGCATCTCTACTATACACATATACATATGTACATTTTTTTCTGTTACTTGCATTTTTTTTTCGTTTAAGGTAAAAAAAAAATATTTTGAAAAACTTAAAGTGCACATATGCGATTTCCTTTAATTCATTAGTACATAATTCCAATTATGCGTGATTTCTGTAATTGAACAAACTGTTCAATTAAATAGGGCTCTTGTAATTGAACGAATTGTTCAATTAAACGGGTATCGGTTAATTGGTTCCCCGGCTAATTGAACAAAAAATTGCGCGAATTTTGATGTGCAAATAACCGAAAAATACTGTACCTGTTTTCGTTTCCTTTGCTCTTCAATTTTTTTTCTCCTATAAACTCGAGACTTGCGCAAGAAAACTAGCCGTTTGAAAATTAAGTCCAAAATAAAACCTCTCTTCTGATATCGCTGGTCTATATGCGGATTTCTCAGGTATCAGATTTAAAATATCGAGGGCACTGAACTTACGATTAAAAATTCGTACCCATTCGGTGAATATTGGTGCAGTTATTCATATTCGCAATTGCGAATAACTACTAAAGCATGATACATATATACTAAACACACACACACACATACATATACACAAGCATACATACCCTGCCAGCAAATTGGTAGTCAACTACTAAAATAATTAACTTTACGTTAACTTTTATGGACAAGTTCAAATTAGCTACAATACAATCGAAACGTAGTGCATAGTTCACCCAAAATTCAAATACTAACATACACACATACACGGTAAATAACTCTTGAATTAAATTGCCTATTGTCGCATTCGTTTTAAATGTTGCGATTTCTGAATGGGTTAAGGTGGCTGCTCACCAGTCTTGAGGCTTAGTGGTTCGAATCCCACCAGAGGCTAACAAAAAAAAAAAAAAAAAAAATAGGATGAAATTGATTTTAATAAAATATAATATTACCACCGAGAAATTTAAAATCAGCCTTGATTCGTACATTTTTTTCTGCGGGTACTGACTTTGAAGTAGCTAACTTTAAGTTAGTTGAAAAGTAATGCAGCGTCGGACAATTGACTACCTCCTAGGACATCGTAATGTTAAAATAGTCAGTCATCTCATCATTGAAAATAATCTAAGTGTCAACCACCACCAGCTGTAAAAAAGTTAGCTTATAATTCATTACTAGTTAACTGAGTTGCCGGCAGGGTACATATATACAATATGTACATACATACATATTTTTACATCCAATTTTTTTTCGTCTTTTTATTTGATTGCCTCAATCACCAAAACAACAATAACTTTGAAAACAAGGTTATCATAAGCACACAAGAAATGTTTTTTTTTTTTTGGTTTTCTTTCTTTTTGCGAAAATGTCACGTTTATTCTATCGTGCGTTTTATTATACAACATCGGCGAGGAATGAATAACGTGAAATAATTCGAAAACACATTTTGTTTTCATATTATGTGCTTTACTAATGCCCACGTTTATTCGGGTTGCTTTTTGTTTGTTTCTCAATTTAATTCACCATTAGCAAAAATATTTTTAATTTATACACATATGTACATACATATGTATAAATTATATATGTATCAGCATGTAAATGCAAATGAAGAATACATTTTGTTATTAAACGTGTGTTGGTTTGTTTATTTTCAGTTTAATATTAAAATATTCTTTCTGTTTTTTCACTTCTTTTATTCAAAAGTTGAAGTGTTATTTTTAGAAAAATACAATCAGCAAACGAGTCCACAAGAACAACAAAACTTATAAAGTTTAATAAATAATTGGTTGGCGTGACAAAGAAAATTTTAACAGAACGTTAAATTAAGTTTCAATATTTTTGCAAAAACTGCTCACGTTTGTGGGACAGTTGAGGAAAAAAGTGTGCGAACGAAAAATTATTTAAGTTGAAATAAATAAAAAGTACCAACTAATTCATTCCAACCAAAATTTATAAGGAAATTAACAAAATGCTGAAAAATAAGCAAAATATTTGTACCTATGACAAATACAGCTTTATTATCAGTAGACAAAAATATTATTAAGTAATAGCTATTGTGAGCATTTGTACTTCAGTCTTATGCCTATACATACATACATAATTATGTGCTTATGAATGCATGTCTGCTATAAAATACAGGTTTTCTTGTAATTCAGCAATCAATTTTAAGGCTAATAAAATCGTTTAAATAATTTAACAAATAAATTAGCGCTTTTGGTAGCCAGTAACACTTTATAAAGATATTCGCAGGCGTAAAAACAGTGTTCAAAATCAGCTGTTTTTAAAGGCCGGCTGATTGGTGTTAGTTTGGAGCCAATTTCATTTATGGTGTTTATTTTAACTTTAAAATTTTTAACAATGAACTCAATTATTTATTCGTGTCCAAACTAGTTTGGACAAACATATTTTTTATATAAATTTTTATAATTTTGTCGAAACAATTGTAAGATTATTGAATTCCGATTTTTTACTCATATAAAATGCTTACCATTGTTTAATAACTATATACTTACTTATATACCTACCTTTACATTTGAATATTTACACTACATGGAATACATGCTAATATTAACTTACCTTCATATTTGAATACTTACCTTTTATTTATCCTCGCACTGCTCTATCGACTTACCATTTACCTAAAATTATATTCACCATGCCGTAAAGTGCTTCGCGCTTTAAATTAAGCACCCCAATTTCCAATTGTCAAAGATGGGATTGGGGTATGAATTGCCGAAAAGGATCGATTTGAGCACTTCTGAATAGACACTCGAAGACAGCAGTGCGAAGGAGCCAATCCATTTTATATTTAATCTTATTATAACTGCTAACTGTTGAACAGTTTTCAATAAAGGTAAAAAAATTAAATAAACTTTGTTGTATGAAAAGAAGTTAAGCCAATCTCAATTTTCTTTTCCCCTGCTCACATCTCAATTATAACTCTTTTCATTGGGGGAGAGTTATAATATACGGTCGGTAAAGATCCCCTTTATTACAGCCTGTTCTTTACCGGACGGTTTAAACAAATTGCTCCAGAATTTGTTCAATTTGTCTATTATTATTTATTATTAATGCTAGGTCCAGGATGGCCCTTTGCACTGCGACCAATAATGATCTATTGTGCAACCCTTTTCCCTCACGAGTTTAATACATCAAGAAACAGTACTATCTCCTTCTGTGGAAGCCCTTGCAAGTCCTGTGAACCCAATGTCTAGGCCTGCAACAGCCTGTATCTTCTGTGGCCAAGTGCCACACATTCAATAATCAAGTGTTCCATTGACTCCTCTTCTTCTCCGCAAAATCTGCAGGTTTAGGTCTAAAAAATAGACCTTAATGCCTTCTGTCTTTCTGTCTTGCAAGACGTAAAATGATTTCTGTACAAAAAGTTTGTTTGAGCATTTCTGATTCTCATTTTGTTCACGAGAATTTTGGGAATAAGTAGTTGGGCTTCAAACATTCTTTTTAGATTTTTCAAGTCAACTGATGAGTTGTTTAGCAGCAACGAAATGTCGGCGGCATATAGACGGCTGAAAAAAGACAGTAAGCATTAAGGTATATTTTTTAAAATTTTTATTGAAATGACTTTTAAATATTTGGCTTAAAATTTATCCGCTCTTTATTAAATATGCGTGTACTATAATTAATAAATATTACTTCAGTTTACTTACTTAGCGCATCATAGAGTGATTAGACAATATTTGTTTTGTTTATTTTTCGCATTCTTTTTGGTGTTTTTCGCCATTTTCAAATTATTTCGACATGCAGCCACAACGGTTGAAATATAGTTAATGAATCATCTAAAAGTTAGTGCAAACCACAATACTTGGAAACAGGTTAAACACTTTTAAAATCATTATAAAATAGTGCATGGGGCTACAGAGAAATATTTTACCAGCAATAACAAAAACAAAATGCAAACTCGATTTAATTACCATTTACATATCTATATTTTTTAATTATATTGAACTACACGGTAATACACTTTAGTTGTGTAATTCTAATTGACTCCTATTCTTATTAATTAACTAGAAAAAAGCAGCTTAAGAAACGTAAAACTTGCAGCTCGATCCCGTTATAATAAGATAACGTAGTACAAAAATGAAATAAATAAAAAACCTTTAAAAAATAAAATGGTTAAGATGATTCACTCTCCTAAAAACATACTAAAATCAGCTGAATAAGTCTGTTACTGAAACTTTAAAGATAAGTTATATATCAATAATGTGACGGGGTACATTTAAGCGAAATTTATATATGTAAGTATATGCAACATATGGGTCAACATTTAGATGTTGCAAATTGAAATTATGCAAAAAGAACTTCCTTTTTCATCACAGCCACTTGTAATTAATTTGTAGTATTATTATTTTCATTCTGTGTAAACGTACTTGTGTAACACACTGTAAGCACATTGCTCATGTCCGAACTGACATGGCAACAATCATTTTATTTCGTAGTTTTGCTTTTCAGCGGGTTGAGATTTTGTTGTTAAAATTAATTTTAGAAATTTGTTGTAAATGTATTGAAATGTGTGAATTTATTTATTGATAGAAAAGAGTAAAACGTGATTTCTGAATCACCTAAAATTTTTTAAATTAAATACAATGACTTATTCTTCTAAGTTTTACGAATACTTTGACCTTTTTCATATACATACATACATACACCCTGAAGGAAACGTCAGTAGAAAAACTCTAGTGATTTACTATAGACATGGTCACCAGTACTAGTGACATATTATACCTCATACAATGATTTTTTCTGTTGACATTCAACATGTGCTTGTCATTGCAAATCAACTACTGACTAAGGAACTAGTGACTAGGTGGTTCTAATGCGACTATATGACGACCATAGTACTATGGATTCTCTATAGACATTGTCGCTACCCTGAAAGAAATGTCAGTAGAGAAACTCAATAGAAAAATCAAGATATAAAATTTGTCTACTCATTAAAAATGTTGCCAACTCAATGTTTTCTTTTCAAATAAAAAAGATTTTTATTTCACGATTTTGGTGGGCTTACAAATTCCAACAAGCACAACGCTGTTCATAAAACAAAAAACTGGAGACACTCTGTTGACAATTTGATAAGAAAGGTCACCAATATGGGCGAAAAATGTAGCGACTTGGAGCCTTCAGGCTACCTACGCAAGCATGAGAAATAATAATGGGTACATATGTACATGTAGATAGTTATATATGATATACATATATATAGTTAAATATAAGTACATACATACATTCAGTGTCAAACAGATTTTTGTTGTTGTGCTTAGTATATACATATATACATTGTATGTAAGGGACTACTATTTTGTGTGCTCATATTCTTTGATGTATTTAAAGAGATCTAATGACTCACATTCTACTATTGTATTTAAATTTTACTTTTGCCTATAACTGAAGCATATACATACATATGTATGTATGTATGTGTGTATGTACATAAAACTTGCATATCGCATCTATACAACAAAAGTGTGTTAGTTATATTTTATACAACAAAAACAACTGCTCCATCTTACAAAATACGATATACGAAATTTGACGTGTAACAAAATTTATGGAACTCATTCTCCGTCAAAATAATTATGTAGGTATACATACGTGTATTCCCTTATATGTATTAAAAATAGAAACGCTAAATTATTCACTCATGTGCTGACATTCCCTATAAATTGTTATCCATCTTTCGGCCTCAAAAATAGAATTAAACAAAAACACACCTCGAGCTATGAAACTTTTGGTCATCAGATAGATTGGTTGCACCAGGCGATCCTCTTCGTATAGTTTTCAGCTACTGTTATCCACCTAACACCTTCAGACCATAGTGCACATTAAGCCGTCACTATTTTCAGAGGAAATTTTAATAAATGAACAATAAAATAATAAACAAATAAAATAAAAGTTACACAAGTGGAGGCTGAGAAATTTGTACTAAAGGCCGTGATACACTATCCTATTGAGTCGTACGATCTGTTAAAAATGCCATGTGTGGCCAAAAAGTGTGATAGTCTGTACTAAAAGTGTATGTGTGTGAAAGACTTTTTGACAAGTCTGTCCGATTTGTTAATCTTTTGCAAATTTTCAAAAATTATTTTTTTCTATGCGATCAGAGTTGCCTTTTCGAAGTTGTATACAAAAGTATAATAGTGTGGCCGTTTTGAAGTAGGACAGAATTCTATCAGATTTAGTTAGCAATTTTCAGTGAATGAATCGTACGATTGAGTAGGACAGTGTAACACGGCCTTAAATGCCACCAAACACTGTTTTGCTTACAGATGAGTTTGTTCAAACGCCTGTGAGGTTTTTAAGTGTTCTATAAATGCTGTAACGTGCTAACGGTACGGCAAGTTGCGGTTCAGCAGCAGCAACGCGTGGTTAACGAGGTATCAAATGAAATTTAACGATGAAACAAAACTGGGGCTTAATACGCTGTTTTCCATACAGATTTACATAAAAATTTTGATTCTCGTAGTCACATTACACCATGACAATCGCCACTGTCGAAAATAAACTGTAAGTTTTGTCGCTGTTTTCATAATTATCAGTTTTTGGCACTGTCAGAATCTTCACCAATTTTACGTCATAACTGTCACTTAAGCAACTAAAGCTTGAAAAGCTTCGACTGTTACCGTCCCAAGCCAGTAATATGATTATGAGAACCAAGCCCTATGTTTTTGGTGCCACAAGCAAGTGGTGGGCAAAACAGCTGCTAGCAGACATGTCATTTTCAATTGCAACATGTGCACCTGGCATGTAAAAGTAAAACAGGGACCAAATTCTGGCATTCGTGATCGAATACTGTGTGTTTGTTGCTTATTTTGTTTTTGCTTTACACTGTTTTTACTATCGAGTGTATTCGATCACGAATGCCGACATTCGGTCCCGTAACTTGGTACAGAACCATCTGCAGTGTAAAAGTTCTAAATTAGATCGTGGTCCATTGCTATCAATTATATATCTTAAATTTTCTATAATTTTTGCTTGCACCCATTGTTTTTTGGTTTTACCTGACATACGTATAACTGTGTACATAATCTATTTTCGCCTTGATGCCCTGCAGATTTTAATCAATTATATGTAAAGGGTGTTTTTTTTCGATGTATAGAACTTTAAGTTGGCAGTACTTTTCAAGATGGCGACCGATTTAACAGCTGTCAAGTGATTTATTCTCAGTTGGGTTTGGCAATTCATCATGAATAGACTCACGCCTGCACAGCGCTTGCAAATAGCGCAATTTTAGTGCAAAACGAGATTGCCGTTGTTCCCGATTTTCATAAGCGAATTTTGTTTAGCTATGAAGCGCACTTCTGGTTGAATGGCTACGACAACCAACAAAACTTCCGCATTTGGAGTGAAGCTAATCCTCAAGTGTATGTCGAAACACCGTTACATCCAGAAAAACTGACTGTTTGGTGCGCTTTATGGGCTGGTGGAATCATTGGTCCGTACTTCTTCAAAATCGATGATGGCCAGAACGAGCCATGATTACTAACTTTTTCATTCCTGAACTGAACAACCATGATGTCCAGGAGATGTGGTTTCAACAAGACGACGCAACATGTCACACAGCTCGTGCCACAATCGATTTATTGAAAGACATGTTTGGGTTCACGTTTTGAACCTGTGAATTGGCCTCCAAGATCTTGTGATTTAACACCGCTAGACTACTTTCTGTGGGGCTATGTAAAGTCATTGGTCTACCAAACGCTTGACCATTTGGAAGACAACATTCGACGTGTTATTGCCGATATACGGCCACAAATGTTGGAAAAAGTCATCGAAAATTGGACGTCCAGATTGGACTACATCCGCGCCAGCCGTGGCGGTCATATTTCGAGAAATCATATTTAATATATAATGCCACAAGATTATCTTTTGGATAAATAAAATTCATGTCAATCGAATAATCCATCGTTGTTTTATTGCAACTTAAAATTCTATACATACCTCGAAAAAACATCGTCTATAGTAAATTATATGTATAATTATATATATATTTATATCAATACAAAAGTTATATATACATACATATGTCAGGTAAAACCGAAAAACAAAGTGTGAAAGCAAAAATTATATTAAATTTGTAGAGTTTGACAGACGTGCTCGTAAAGTTAATGGGGTATACGTTGAAGGTAAAAACATTTTTATGGTTAATACAACTGGAAAAAAACATATGTATACATTTTTCAATATACATACATATGTAGATGTTCTTGCGATTTTAATTAATGTCTAGTAATGTCCAGGCGACCAAGGGTCACTTGTTCGAAAAAATTGTGGTTAAAGTGGTATGTGCGCGTATGTGTGCTGTGATCTAGAGGTCGTCGAGGATTAAAAAACTTCATGCAACCGTCTTTGCCTCATACTTGTTTACATCTGAAGATGTGGTTCCTTTATTATAATGCTACACAGATACAAACAACAAACAAATACATATCAATAATATGTTAATAATAAGTGAAAGAAATAAGCAAGTGATAATATAATTTAATATTTACTACAGCAGTGAATATACAAAAAACAGAGAAGAGTGAATGATAAATAAATAACAAAGACAAACAATGTTTACTTCTCAAAACTAAAAGGTCATGAATAATGTGCTCTCTTAATTAAAAAAAACAAAAAATAAATAAATGAAAATAAGTGTTTTATTTATAACAATTTTAGTTCTACACACATGTCTGCATGTGCACATACATACATACATAACTAATCAGCTAAGATCTCGGGTTTGTTGGGCGATGAGCCAGTTGTTGTCTTAAAGTGAATGGTGCCTTTCTTTCATTATCATTCGTCTTTTTTTTATAATATTCGATTGGCTCTCGTTGTTTTCGATTTCGGGATCTTGTTATCAACAATATATTAATGAAGAAAATGAATTGCAAAGAGTAAAACAAACAGGAAATTAAACTTTTATTTAATGTGCACTTATTTTTGTGTCTTTTATAAAACGCATAAGAAAACAAACACACTTTACATATACATAAATATTTACGTACATATACAAATTATTTAAATTCTTTATCGTGTGCCAATGTAAAAGAAATGTGTATTTAGTAAACAATTATTCGAAAGACTTTATTTTAATGACTTAGTTCTAAGCAGACCGTTTTAATTGTTGTCTGTCATTTTCAGCAGCTGACATTTCGTTGCTGCTACTCAATAGACTGACAAGTTGAGTGGCATCAACAAAACGCAGCCGACAACAGACGTGTGAAAAATGCCTAAAATATTAATTTATATATATATATATATATATATATATATATATATATATATATATATATATATATATATATATATATATATATATATATATATATATATATATATATATATATATATATATATATATATATATATATATATATATATATTAAGTTCATCTTTTGATTTGATTTTAATAAACTGAACTAACGGACATATTCTGCAAAACACTACGTTTAGAAAATGCCAGATTTCTAGAGAACAATTCTACTAAAAAGTTTCCAATTCAATGGTTTCCAAAAGTCTCTTTTTAGACCTAAAATAATACATCTCAATTTTGGCTCTTTCTTATAGCGAATGAATAATTAAGTTCATTTTTGCATTTTTGTGCTCTTAAACATAACGATTACTTTGAATATTTTTATGATATTGAATTTGGATCTCTCTTGCATAATTATTATGTTAAGTGTAGAAAATGTTCAAGCGCCGGCACGTCTACCGCCTGCATCACACAGTTCTCCTGCCGCCGTTTAAAGTTTTAAGTTGGCACGTTTATTTGCTGAATAAGCAAAACAAAATAAAACAAAACACTACAATTTTATTTATTACCAAAGAATTTTTCCCAATTTTTTGAAAAGTAAAACCAAATTAAAACATGATAAAATAATTAAAATTTACCGTTTTGTAAAAAAACTATGAGCAGCTGTTTTCTTTTCTACTCAAATTTGCTAGTTTGTTTTAAGTGTGATGGTGTGAATACAAAATGTAACTTACGTTAGATTTTTTGACAGTCTCAAGCAGTGTATTTAAGGTGAAGTTACATGGCCCGCTTTAGACGCGTCCACGCTTTTCATGCTTTTTATACGTTTTACGCGTTCTATGCGTTTCATACTACAAGTTACATACAATGCTTCATACGCGCCATATTTTGTTGTTTTGATCAGCTGTTGTGCAAATATTTTTAGCATACAAAACAAATATTAACAAAATGGAAAGTGAAATTGAAATTTTGAAAGAATTAATGGACTTTATAGAGTTCATAAACATTGTTATTTGTGCGATAAGACCTTACGAAAAGCTCCAAAATTGTACATATGTATGTATATATACATACCTGGTAAATTAAGCTCCTTACTTCTTGCACTCCATGGAGCTGCTCTTTTATTTTTGTCCCAATAGAGCAGCAAGGTTTTATTATATAAAAGCTAGTGGTTTTTAACTGCATTTATTAGCTTCTCTTCCATATCGCTTGTTTTAATATATTGAAAATATTTGTAAACATAACAGTGATGATACTCAGTACGCAAACGCAATCGATAAATCGAATCCAAATTTCGTTAATGAAAAAAGTGTTGTAAAAAACAATTACAATTTGTTTTATTCGTGAAAATGTTTATAAAATTTGTCAAAATTCAAAACTTTTCTTTTTTATTAAAAATGTTTTTTTGCAAAAGATTTTATAAATTATTTTACGATATAAAAGGTATTTGTCGATAACGTTGAGAGTAGGCACATCATTGGTTATTAAAAACAGCTGACATTTTCTCATGACGCTTGTGACGCATATAAAAGTAGAAAGTAGGTCTACTTTATGCATTCTACGCGTCTTCGCGTTCTATGCTTTGTGCTCTGTAACTTGTCACATACAAATGCACTAATCCTACTTTTTTGACAACCGCGTGAAAAGCGTCGACGCGTAGAAAGCGTACTGTGTAACTTCAGCTTTATACTTTTGTCTTATAAAGTCCAATGAAAGTATTAATACACAGATCGGACCTTAAATAACATTCACTAATTATGTATGTATATAATAAAATACCAATAATGCAAAAAAAAGAACAAAATTATGTTTTATATTTTTTATTATAGTTTGCTCTTTTTCAAATGGCTTCTTTAGAGCTAATTTATTTATTGAATAGAACAAACAAACAAAAAAAAAAAAAAAACAACTCAATAAATACTACTGTGCTGAAGATGAGTAAAATACATACCGATAAAAATATAAGAGAATTAAAAAAGAATTAAAAAAAGAAATAGAATAATATTAAAAAGGGAAACCGAAAAAAAACTAAGTAAATAATTAAGAAAAAAATATATTCAAAATGTGTCATTTATTTCAAATGAAATGTGTGTTTGTTTTTTGCTACATTTGCTTAATATTTTCTAAAAGAAAAACTTGCAAATAAGCCTAGAAAATATTTCACATTTTATATCGCAAATGTTCAATAAGACAACACGTTTAAAATGCAACAATGAATAAACATTAAGACGAAACAAAGACATGAATAAATAATAAAGAATACATACATATGAAAATATAACTACATACATACATAGCAAATCAAAATAAAATAGTAACTAAATAAATTCAGTCAAGTACGAGGCTGGCTCGCACAGTTAGGGTTCCGTATGTATGTATGTGTAAGGTACGTATGGAATGGCATATGTGAATACATATATATATTGTATAAATTTCATCTCTCTGTCTCTTACAGCTTGAGAGTTTTTAATTGCTACTTTATGTTGTATGGGGACACCTAGTAGTTTTCGACTTGTTGTTGTTGTCATTTGCTGTTGTAAGGCATTTGGGAATACATACTCTATGTCTGACGGTTCGAGAATTATAGCTGTTACTTTACGTTGTAAAGGGACACCTGGTAGTTTTACAGTTGTTGTTGTTTTTAGCATTCGTTGTTGTACAGCATATATGAATACATATATTATGCGAATTTCAACCATCTGTAATCGTTTTTTGTTTCCCTTGGCAAGTTGAAAAACACAGACTAAACAGATATCCCAAAAGTGACGTTTGAAAAGTGGCCATATCATTTGTTTGGGGACCAGTCAGAAGCACAGACTAAACAGATATCCCAAAAGTGACGTTTGAAAAGTGGCCATATCATTTGTTTGGGGGCCAGTCAGAAGTGAGCAGTACAGAAAATCGTAGCAATATGAGTGTGTGAGACTAACCAGTGTACACAAAAACAAACATAAACAATGAAAAAATGTTGTTGTAAAATGTTTGGAAAAATATTGGTTTTGTTGTAATTTTTCCGAAAAAAGTAGAAAATATGAATGAAAAGCTTTGAAAATTGAGTTTTAAATATATCCGATGTACTGCTAGTGATGAACTCAATGTAAATAAAATATTAAATACAAATAATTATTATTTGTTTGCTTGCAAAGCTGTTTTGTTTGCATCAGATTTGCACTGAATTTTTCTAACCAAAAATCAAATGTAAACAAATGCGGAGTCAACCAACAGAGACAGCTATATAAAAATTTTCATGTTTGCTGTCCTTCACTAGATCCACACGTACCGTAAGGATGCCACTTTCAATATATTTGGCAGTAAATTGGTAATTTTTGTAGTCTGGTAGATCTGGTGACCCTTCTGGTAGTATTCTGTGTTGAAAAAGTTGGGTATGTGAGAACATGGTTATTAGAGTTTTCGAAAACGATTTGTAGTTGTAGTTCTATTTTTTAGCTTGGCAAATTTTTCGTGAATTTTCTTCAGCTGTGTTCTCCGTAACTCTATCGTTAAAAGAAATATTTTCAGTATATTTTTGCATATTGTGGAAATTTTCGCGTTTTTGTTTCAATTTCGTTCTCTGCAATTGTTTATCGTTTTTAAAAACCATTTGTAGTAGATGTTATTTGTTAGTTTTGAAAAATATTCGCGAGTTTTTTTTTCTTTTTTTTTTGTAACTGTTTATAATTTTTAAAATATATTCTTATTCTATTTTTGCACGGAATACAATATTATACTGTTTGGATTCCTCAAATATTTGTAAAATTTTCCATGTTCTCAAAACCAACGAACTAAATGAAAATAAAATTGTGGTTACAAATGACAACTGGCAAGTGATGAGAACGAACTTCTTTAAAACTTAAAAATTATGCGTTATGCATATTCGAAGTACATGTACACAAAATGTGATAAATGTAGAAGTATGCACTTTTATAATTTTTTCGTGGGTGCAGACTTCAAATGCTGCTCTGAAGTCGGCTTCATAATTATTTTGAAGACAGCCACAACATAATAATCAGCTGATGTGTAAATCAATTTCAAGTTTTTATTCAAAGTTTAAAAATATAAAAAATGAGCGAAGAAAATTTAGTGAATTTTATCACAACAATTGCTAAAATAGCCCAGACTACAGCTGAAGTGTATTAAGTAATACTACAAGAAACCGAAGATGGTGGGTTCGCCCAGCTGTGTATTTTAGCAATACGAATTTCAGGGATGCCGCATTTTTTATTTCATAATGAATAAAATTGAAGTTACTGATGAAAAATGTAATAATATCACGAATAAACTATAAAAACACATACATTTATTTGTTTATTGCATTTTTGCAATGTTCTTTTGTGTTTAATATTAAAAAAATTTTTTGTTCTAATTTGTGCAATTTACATATATATATAATGGCAACACTATATTTGCTTATTTGCTGCCCGCCAAAATAGAAAATAGCCTAAGTTGGCAGCAGCAGCAAATGCTGTTGTGCAGTCGTGCTGCTCTGCTGCCGCCAAAATAATCGATTTCATTTAAACACATGCATTTTATTTTTGACGCATTGCTGCTTGCTGTCTGCTGTCGTCTATGTGTTTAGAGCATTATTCTCTATTTTGAATCAACAAAACGTCAAAGGCGTATGAGACGCATGAAAAGTTCAAATTTACGTGTTTTGTTTGAGTCGCACGCGTACAATAGTGTTTTGTGTAAATTGCTTTATGAACACATACGAGTACATACTATTTTAATTTTTAACGCGTGCTGTTTAGTTTGACCTTTAATTTTGGATTTTTGTTTGTTTTTCTTACAAAAACATGAAACTCGATATGGAAAAAATATGTACATATGTATGTATGTATATCACTGACTCATAGTTTACCATGAGTATGCTAATTACGAAAAATTAACCTAAATTTTGTATCAGTGTGTGCCTTAGGGTGGCTCGATTAAGCAGTCGATATTGTGCCATCGATTTTCCGGTAGCTTTTGGTATGAAGAAAACAATTTCCACTGGTACATATTAAAAAATAATTTTCGTAACGTACGATTTTCAATTTTATTTATTTATATGGATGGCGAATAAAATATTTGAGAGAATCCTCCCCAATAAATTTTATTGGGGATGAATACTCTCAGTGGTCCGTATTTGGGCGCCTCGAATATAAAAGTTTCCCTCCATCACTTGCAATAGCACGCCCGTAGAGGAGTCGAATGTATGACTAAAACCCAATAATTTTTTCTTTTGTTTTGCAAATTCGTGTTTTTGTTCCAAATGCTATAGAGAAATATGTATGAGTATCGACCATGCTTAATACTCGAACCAGTTGGCTCAAATGTGGTGTGTATGATTTTCATATTATGTTTCACGGGGTGCCAGTCTGGAGACCGGTCCACTTGGGTCCTAGAAGGTCCCGTTGTACTAACCGAAGAGTCGGTAGGGAAACCACCTACTGGTTTTTGACCTCAACCAACCGTTCCCCTGGTAGTGTTATGTGATTAACTGTCCCTTATTTTAATATATTTACTTTGTCCACATTATATGTGTTTGACTGTAAATTCCAATGTTTGTCATGCCTTCAGCATGACACTTGATACGCACACTTTGTTGAAGATAATAACCCACATATCATGCATTTTCTCACGCTGCAAAATTTAAGTAGCGATAAGAACATAGAATAAGACTTTAGAATTATTTCAAAATGACATTCATTAAATAGACTTTAAAGACGCGCAAGCGGCTGATCGGATAAAAATTAGAATTCAACAATAAGCCTCAAACTGATCGGTGGCAAAAGCGGCCGACCGAAAATTAAATTAAAATACAAATAAATAAAATAAAGAACATCTTACATTCAAAAAATTAAAGGACCTGTATTCTTATTTCAGAAGGCTCCACCCTGCTAGCCCATGTAGTGTCGGTCTGCCTAAGTGATTTGCTCTTTTGTTAGAGAGAGAGAGAGCAAGTGTTCGTTACTCTCCTCCCCCTCTTCATCACTGCAGCCTCTGCATAAGTCATTATATGGAAGATTTAGTCTTCTCGCATGTACTTTCATGTGACAGTGTTCTGTCAGAGAACTGCCACCCTAGTGGTAGTCTTTGTCGCGGAAAATCCGAAAATCCTACAAATCCAAGGTTCTCTTTTAATTATAGTTAGGCCACGTGAGCCCCAATATTCGACAGGTGATTTCATTCGACCACCTGTTCTATGCAGTTCGTAACAGCTGTGGTTGTATTAGCAATTTACAGCTATTGTTTTTTATGGTAAGCGGGCACCAGATCACGCCAGCCCCTCCGCCACATTTCCGGACACACTGTTGTATCCAGGTAGCCAGAGAAGTTCCAGGTCTGAATGTCTCGCTATTTCATTTAGAGATATCCGGCATTCACGAACCAACCTAGATGTTGTGTAAACACCTGCAAGCACATTTATGGCGGCCTTGCTACCCGTAATTGCGTCCTCTGATTGACACTATCTAAGGAAGCATTTGATAGATTTACTCTGAATCCCTTATCGACCATTGGGACCAGTGATTAATAGTCAATGCAATTCGGAAGGTCAATTATCCTTCCTATGATCGATGCATGCCCTGAGACCGCATTCTTCCACCTGCCTCTAACCGTTTCGCCGGATTTATAGCTGTTTCCTTAACCTTAGACGGTGTTGAGCCGCATGCATGGTTTACCATCAAGGCTGATGTACGTAATATCCTCGCAAAAGTCTTGCAGTTGCTGGTCTTTTCTGGTGCCTTCCACCGTACTCCATATGTAGTTGAGCGTCGTTATCGATTTCACGTAAAATTTCTTGATCAGCCGGAAAACAATAAAACTGCGATTTTTGTAGTTCTCTAATACATACCACATTTTGTTTTAAATATACAGTATTTTTCGGTTAATTGACCCTACGGTTAATGGGTTTCCACCCTTAATTGAACCACATGATCGGGCAAAAAAAATATTGCATACATTGAACACCATGTGAATTTCCTCGGATAATTGAACCCGCTTAATTGATTTTCCCGCTTAATTCGTTCAAAATTCATGTCATCAAAAATAAATTTCCTCTTACTTTTACCCGGTTAATTGCATTGAAAAATAATCTGGCACTTTTGCACACTGGGTGGCATCTCTACTATACACATATACATATGTACATTTTTTGCTGTTACTTGCATTTTTTTTTTTCGTTTAAGGTAAAAAAAAAATATTTTGAAAAACTTAAAGTGCACATATGCGATTTCTTTTAACCATTAGTACATAATTCCAATTATGCGTGATTTCTGTAATTGAACAAACTGTTCAATTAAATAGGGTTCTTGTAATTGAACGAATTGTTCAATTAAACGGGTATCGGTTAATTGAACAAAAAATTGTGCAAATTTTAATGTGCAATTAACCGAAAAATACTGTACATATGAAAATGAACACGTGTACGAGTATAAAAATCATTGACGTCAATGTGAGTGTTTATTTCCATATCTTTCGTTATCACCTGCTTAAACATTTTGCACATGTGTGTGTGTGTGTCTGCTGTGTATGTGCCATTTGTTATACATTCTCAAAACTGTAATTAAAACGTTTATTTAAAAAGCTTATTTTCTAACCATTTAAGGCTGGTTCTTGTTTTCTTAATCAAACAGTAACTTCAGACAAATTTCAAATAAATAAATTTTATTGTCTTAACACCGTATTTGAAATAGGTACATACGTAATTGTTTTTATTACTTTTGATTCTTATTGTATGGCCACGTTGTTTTAACCGTGATTTCTATAGTTTATTTTTATACCCTTCACATAAATGTGTAAGGGTATATATAAGTTTGTGATTCCGTTTGTAACGCATTGAAATATCCATCTAAGACCCCATAAAGTATATATATTCTGGATCAGCATCAATAGCGATTACGATTGAGCGATGTCCGTCTGTCCGTCTGTCCGTCTGTCCGTCTGTCCGTCTGTCCGTCTGTCCGTCGGTCCGTCTGTCCGTCTGTCCGTCTGTCCGTCTGTAGTCGTTGAAATACCGTTTCTGAGAAAACGGTTTGAGATAGAAACCTCATTCTTTCGCTAAAACGTGTGAAACCTCGGTAGTGGGTCTGCTATTGAAATTCAGTAAGATAGGTCCGCGGATAGCCGAGATATATTCAAAAAACCGGGTTTTGAGGGATATTTTGTGTAATTTTTGTATTCAGATTTTTGAAAAAAATTTTTTCTTAAAAACTAAACCATATCATTTTTAGTGCTCATTAAATCCTAGAAATGAAGGAATTTTTGAAATCGGCCCATATATATCCGAGATATAGCGTCTCCCGATTTTTAAAGAAATCGGCTTTATTAGCCAAATAAGACAACTTTTGGCACCGAAGATCAATCAAGATGGTATATATAGGCTATTTAGAGGCAAAAGTGGAAAATTTTTCCACATCGGCCCATATACACCCGAGATATAGTGCCTCCCGTTTTCTCAAGAAGTCGGCTCTAAAAGCCAAATAAAACAACTTTTGGTATCAAAAATCGATTAGAATAGAACATATAAGGTGTTTAAAAGCAAAATTGGAAAATTTTTGAAATCGGTCCATATATATCTGAGATATAACGACTCCTGATTTTTCAAGAAATCCGCTCTTTAAGCCAAACAAAGCAATTTTTGGCACTAAAAATCAATCAGAATGGTACATATAGACTATTTAGAGGCAAACGTGGAAAATTTTGGACATCGGCCCATATACACTCGAGATATAGCGCCTCAAGTTTTCTCAAGAAGTCGGCTCTAAAAGCCAAATAAAACAACTTTTGGTACCAAAAATCGATCAGAATGGTACATATAAGGTGTTTAAAAGCAAAATTTGAAAATGTCTGCAATCGGTCTATATATACCTGAGATATAGCGTCTCCCGATTTTTCAAGAAATCGGCTCTATAAGCTAAATAAAACATTTTTTGGCACCAAAAATCAATCAGAATGATACATATAGGTTAGTCAGAAGCAAAACTGGAAATCTTTTTGTCATCGGCCCATATATGTTCGAGATATAGCGCCTCCCGATATCTCAAGAAGTCGGGCCTGGAAGCTAAACGAAACAGTTTTTTGCACTAAATATTTGTCGGAATGGTACATACAGGCTGTTTAGGGGCAAAATTAGAAAATTTTTGGACATCGGCCCATATGCACCCAACTTTTGGTACCAAAAATCGATCATAATGGTACATACATATGTATATAATATTATATACATATGTATATAATATTTGCGATCATGTATGAATGTATGTATGTATGTATGTATGTATGTATGTATGTATGTATGTATGTATGTATGTATGTATGTGTGTAGATACGTTTGTATGTATGTAGGTATGTATGTATCTACATATGTATGTATGCATGCAAGTATGTTAGCATAAACAATTTTTTTGCTTTGGTGTAAAAATGTGTATGTACATATATATACACGAGCTTGAAAATGAAAGTGATATAAAGAATTGTTGAAAAAAGGGTACGCAATGAAATTCTTTTAAACAATTGCGTCTTCAAATGCATTCACACAAAAAATCATTTTGGGTTTCCCTACGTACTTACATATGTACATACACACACACATGTGTATGATGATACGCAATAGATCATCAACAACGTGCACAAGAAAAAAATAATTTTGTAAAAGCAAGCAATGTAAATATGTATGTATGTATATATGTATGTATATAATCATTGTTTTATGGAACACACTGAAAATATTCAATAATAAAGAATTTATTTTAGAGTTTTCTATTATAGATACATACATACGTATGCATGTACCCACATACGTAAGTAAATTGAAAAGAAAATCACACTTAATGGCAATGTTTAGCATTATAATTCAAAAACAAGTAAGAGTGCTATATTCGGCTGGGCCGAATCTTAAATACCCTTCACAATGGTACATACATTCCGATTGATTTTTGGTGCGAAAAGTTGTTTTATTTGGCTTTTAAATGGGCCGATTTTTTCTGAATTTCAATATCAGATCCACTACCGGGATTTAACACAGGCTGCAAAACTTTTATTTAAATAATTCCTAATATGTATGCTCAAGTTCAACCACTGGGTGACACCAATTCTTTTTAATATCAATGAAATAAAGAAAAGCAAAATGTATTTCTTAATTATTTATCAGTTAACTTTATAGTAAAATTTATTTAACAAAAAATTGCATATAATTGCATTATTATACCATTCACATAAATGTGTAAGGGTATATATAAGTTTGTGATTCCGTTTGTAACGCATTGAAATATCCATCTAAGACCCCATAAAGTATATATATTCTGGATCAGCATCAATAGCGATTACGATTGAGCGATGTCCGTCTGTCCGTCTGTCCGTCTGTCCGTCTGTCCGTCTGTCCGTCTGTCCGTCTGTCCGTCTGTCCGTCTGTCCGTCTGTAGTCGTTGAAATACCGTTTCTGAGAAAACGGTTTGAGATAGAAACCTCATTCTTTCGCTAAAACGTGTGAAACCCCGGTAGTGGGTCTGCTATTGAAATTCAGTAAGATAGGTCCACGGATAGCCGAGATATATTCAAAAAACCGGGTTTTGAGGGATATTTTGTGTAATTTTTGTATTCAGATTATTGAAAAAAAATTTTTTCTTAAAAACTAAACCATATCATTTTTAGTGCCCATTAAATCCTAAAAATGAAGGAATTTTTGAAATCGGCCCATATATATCCGAGATATAGCGTCTCCCGATTTTTAAAGAAATCGGCTTTATAAGCCAAATAAGACAACTTTTGGCACCGAAGATCAATCAAAATGGTATATATAGGCTATTTAGAGGCAAAAGTGGAAAATTTTTCCACATCGGCCCATATACACTCGAGATATAGCGCCTCCCGTTTTCTCAAGAAGTCGGCTCTAAAAGCCAAATAAAACAACTTTTGGTATCAAAAATCGATTAGAATGGAACATGTAAGGTGTTTAAAAGCAAAATTGGAAAATTTTTGAAATCGGTCCATATATATCTGAGATATAGCGACTCCTGATTTTTCAAGAAATCCGCTCTTTAAGCCAAATAAAGCAATTTTTGGCACTAAAAATCAATCAGAATGGTACATATAGACTATTTAGAGGCAAACGTGGAAAATTTTGGACATCGGCCCATATACACTCGAGATATAGCGCCACAAGTTTTCTCAAGAAGTCGGCTCTAAAAGCCAAATAAAACAACTTTTGGTACCAAAAATCGATCAGAATGGTACATATAAGGTGTTTAAAAGCAAAATTTGAAAATGTCTGCAATCGGTCTATATATACCTGAGATATAGCGTCTCCCGATTTTTCAAGAAATCGGCTCTATAAGCTAAATAAAACAACTTTTGGCACCAAAAATCAATCAAAACGATACATATAGGTTAGTCAGAAGCAAAACTGGAAATCTTTTTGTCATCGGCCCATATATGTTCGAGATATAGCGCCTCCCGATATCTCAAGAAGTCGGGCCTGGAAGCTAAACGAAACAGTTTTTTGCACTAAATATTTGTCGGAATGGTACATACAGGCTGTTTAGGGGCAAAATTAGAAAATTTTTGGACATCGGCCCATATGCACCCAACTTTTGGTACCAAAAATCGATCATAATGGTACATACATATGTATATAATATTATATACATATGTATATAATATTTGCGATCATGTATGAATGTATGTATGTATGTATGTATGTATGTATGTATGTATGTATGTATGTATGTATGTATGTATGTATGTATGTATGTATGTATGTATGTATGTATGTATGTATGTATGTATGTATGTATGTATGTATGTATGTATGTATGTATGTATGTATGTAGATACGTTTGTATGTATGTAGGTATGTATGTATCTACATATGTATGTATGCATGCAAGTATGTTAGCATAAACAATTTTTTTGCTTTGGTGTAAAAATGTGTATGTATATATACACGAGCTTGAAAATGAAAGTGATATAAAGAATTGTTGAAAAAAGGGTACGCAATGAAATTCTTTTAAACAATTGCGTCTTCAAATTCATTCACACAAAAAATCATTTTGCGTTTCCCTACGTACTTACATATGTACATACACACACACATGTGTATGATGATACGCAATAGATCATCAACAACGTGCACAAGAAAAAAATAATTTTGTAAAAGCAAGCAATGTAAATATGTATGTATGTATATATGTATGTATATAATCATTGTTTTATGGAACACACTGAAAATATTCAATAATAAAGAATTTATTTTAGAGTTTTCTATTATAGATACATACATACGTATGCATGTACCCACATATGTACGTAAGTAAATTGAAAAGCAAATCACACTTAATGGCAATGTTTAGCATTATAATTCAAAAATAATGCAATTATATGCAATTTTTTGTTAAATAAATTTTACTATAAAGTTAACTGATAAATAATTAAGAAATACATTTTGCTTTTCTTTATTTCATTGATATTAAAAAGAATTGGTGTCACCCAGTGGTTGAACTTGAGCATACATATTAGGAATTATTTAAATAAAAGTTTTGCAGCCTGTGTTAAATCCCGGTAGTGGATCTGATATTGAAATTCAGAAAAAATCGGCCCATTTAAAAGCCAAATAAAACAACTTTTCGCACCAAAAATCAATCGGAATGTATGTACCATTGTGAAGGGTATTTAAGATTCGGCCCAGCCGAATATAGCACTCTTACTTGTTTTTTTAAATAAATATTTTTGTTTATATGTACGTACGTATATATGTACGTATACATATATGCAGCAGAATTAGTTTAAATAATGTTTTATTATTTTCTTTCAAAGTCTATGGAAGTCAACAGCAGATTGATTCTTCCAGCTTTCCATCTAACTACTTACTTTACAGACATACCAGATCCCAGATCGGTAAATTAAAGTAATGGTTGATTTTTTATTGAAGTATTGACAAAAACTACTAAATTGTTCTTGTCTAAATAAAACACTTCTTAATAAGTACAAAATAAACAAGTACGAGGGATATGCCGAATCTATTATACCCTTTACCAAAGTGTGCAACACTGAAAAGCTAAAGTAAACTTCAAAAATATGATAAATTTTCTTATGTGGTAACGCTACTTGTAAAGGGTGGTTTTTTTCGATGTATAGAACTTTAAGTTGCAATAAAACAACGATGGATTATTCGATTGACATGAATTTTATTTATCCGAAAGATAATCTTGTGGCATTACATATTAAATATGATTTCTCGAAATATGACTGCCGCGGCTGGCGCGGATGTAGTCCAATCTGGACGTCCAATTTTCGATGACTTTTTCCAACATTTGTGGCCGTATATCGGCAATAACACGGCGAATATTGTCTTACAAATGGTCAAGCGTTTGGTAGACCAATGACTTTACATAGACCCACAGAAAGTAGTCTAGCGGTGTTAAATCACAAGATCTTGGAGGCCAATTCACAGGTTCAAAACGTGAACCCAAACATGTCTTTCAATAAATCGATTGTGGCACGAGCTGTGTGACATGTTGCACCGTCTTGTTGAAACCACATCTCCTGGACATCATGGTTATTCAATTCAGGAATGAAAAAGTTAGTAATCATGGCTCGTTCTGGCCATCATCGATTTTGAAGAAGTACGGACCAATGATTCCACCAGCCCATAAAGCGCACCAAACAGTCAGTTTTTCTGGATGTAACGGTGTTTCGACATACACTTGAGGATTAGCTTCACTCCAAATGCGGCAGTTTTGTCTGTTGACGTAGCCATTCAACCAGAAGTGCGCTTCATCGCTAAACAAAATTCGCTTATGAAAATCGGGAACAAGGGCAATCTCGTTTTGCACTAAAATTGCACTATTTGCAACCGCTGTTCAGGCGTGAGTCTATTCATGATGAATAGCCAAACCAAACTGGGAATAAATCACTTGACAGCTTTTAAATCGGTTGAACAGTAATGCCAGCTTAAAGTTCTATACATCGAAAAATACTATATAAAACACAAAATACTACTTTAACACAAACAACTTTCTTAATTCTGCTGAAGCGAAAATCGAACTGAAGCCCGAAAACGTACTTCGCTATTGTGTATCATAAAGTTTGACCATAAAGTTAAATTAATGTTTTATTAATAAAACTAGATAAATTGGATTTCAACAGTAAGTACCTGAATTGGATAAAGTCATATCTATTTCACCGAACACAATCTGTCAAATTTAAATCTACCACTTCAAAAACAATTTTTGTTAGCTCAGGAGTACCACAGGGCAGTCACCTTGGCCCTATTCTGTTTCTGCTGTTTATTAATGACCTGCCTGAATCCATCAAATATTGCAACATCCTCATGTATGCTGATGATGTTAAAATATTTTTGAGTTTAAAACAAGAGCTGTACCATATCCATCTTCAATATGATTTGGATAATTTCTATAAATGGTGTAATTACAATTTAGTGGAACTAAATTTAACAAAATGCAAACATATGCGCTTCACTCGAGGTAGAGATAGTCCTAATGTATACGTTCTTAACAACCACAAATTGGAATCCGTTAATACATTTTCTGACTTGGGGATTTTGCTTGATCCAAAGCTAAGTTTTATCCAACACATTACGTTAACCGTAAATAAAGCCCGTGGCGTATTGGCATTTATCAAACGATGGGCAAAAGAATTCAGAGATCCACATATTACCAAAAGTTTATATATATATATATATATATCGCTTGTACGACCGATTTTAGAGTATGGTTCAATTATATGGGATCCATACTATAATGTTCACATCGAATCTGTACAGAAACAGTTTCTTATATTTTGTTTAAAAGATGTCTATCCAAATTATTTGGCTCTACCCTCGTATTCTTCCAGATTAGCTGAAATTAACTTGCCCACCGTACAAAGTCGCAGAACCATGCTCAACGTTTCATTTGTCATGAACCTAATAAATGGAAATACTGTCTCTGATTTTTTGTCAAGTGAATTGTCTTTTAATATTCCTCAACGTTCATTACGAACTTGCAACCTGCTTCATGTCGCTACTTATCGGACTAACTTTGCAATGAATGACCCGCTGAGAAGATTATTCTGTTCTTTTAATGATATGTCTCGATTTATTGACTTTTCATCTAGCCTAAATGTTATAAAGCGCAATATTATTATTCATTTAAATCGTGATTAATTTATGTCAATTAATTTTATGTTAGTTATAATAGCCAGTAAGGATTTTATCCATTGGCTTGATTGGATTAAATAAATAAAAATGTAAAACAAGCACCTGTTGTTCTATGTTTGAAGACATATTTTAGGCGCTACTTGCACGTGCACTTTGCGAAATGTTAAACTATTTAACCATTTATTAAATTTTGTTTGCAAATTAAATGAGAATTGTAGAGGTAAGAGAGAGCCCCTTTAAATTGTTCAATGATGTGATAAAACGGTACATTTACTTAATGATATTTTTTCATAAATTCAATGATAATGAAATTACAAAAATAATGAACCATTTTTAATGGTATAAATATTCATTAGATCTTTGACAATTCCCTGCCGCAATGACTATTTTCATTGGCTTAATATTAAAATATCAATGAAACAAATTCATTATTAGAACTACATACATATATGTATACGAAAATCCTTTCAGTGTAGGTACATATCAATCTAAGATTAATATTTTATTTATTTGTTTTTTATACAACACATGTATGTATGTATATTTTTATATACATATGTAGATACATTTTTGTTTTCGTTTTATCATTTTTATTTACAAAATATATTTTCTGTTTCTTCATTTGACATCAAAATAAGTATTTCAAATTTGTACATTTGTATGTGTAAATGTCGATTGATATAAAAATACTGGCTTAGCGAAAAAATTGAAATATTTATTAAAAGAGAAACGATAAATAAAAACTTACCTGTTTACAAAATACATATGTATCCACGTATCACGTGAACAACATGAAAATTATCAGTGTTTATCCCCTGATCAAATCGCTTGATTTCGTTTCGTTAAATATTCTATGTAAACAAGATAAATAAAAAAATAAAAAACTAGAACAATTTACACTTTGCTCTGATTATTTAAAATAAATACAAAGCTATAAATGAAATATGTACATATATATGTACGTCAATTTGAAAATTCACCACTCAGCACAAGCATACAAGTTCCGAAAATAGAACAACATGCATATGAGCGGACTAACATTTGTAAATTCTATTAAATGAAAGCTAAAAATAAACAACATTTACGTTCGGAAAGGTATCACACGTTTGATTCATGAAAATTTACGTTACCTCCTCCTGTTTTTGAAGGCAAATCGATATCACAAGTGGTGCACTTGCAATCATCATCGTGACAGATCGCTGCTCACAACAACACATATGTACATACATATGTACATATGAACAGTGATGGATGTATACAAAAATATTGCTTATTTTCAAAACGATGAATTTTTCTTCAAGAAAATACTGTAATTGTGTGAAAGAAAAAAGGGGCGTACGACACATTTGGTTACGTTTTGCTTAAAATATTTTGGCACATGCTGCCACTATGAATGGGGATGACGATTTTATATGATCATTCAAACAAAGTCAGCCTTCTGCATGCATTTTAAACGTGTTTTTTAATGTTGATTGATGCACATGACGCGTATGCATATTTCAGTGTATGTGTGTGTGTGTGTGTGTGTGTGTTGGGGCATTTTTAGCTTCTGTTTAAGGGGCTGGGTAACCAGTACCAATTGCATGACATTTATGGGCATGGGTGGCAATTCGCTTCAGCATTTTTCCACGATTTTATCTTCTGAGTTGTCAAAGCCGATAGAAAACGACAATTGAAGCGAATTGAATTGCGACCACCTATACCTGATTCGCCTTGGCCATAACTATAGACATCGAAAAAGTATGCTTTAAGCAATTTTAAGTCAGTGCTAAATAAAAGTATGCTTTTTGTCTACTATAGATAAGAAAAAGCCGTCTTTACGCGCAAAAGTCTGCTCTAAACTTTTAAAACCAGCAGAAGTTGTTTTAAGCTATTTACGAACAGCTTTGATCTAACATATATCACTTTTAAACGTAAAAGCTTTTTAATGTAATTTTTTTTTTACATTAAATAATTAAATGAACGATTTTTTAATAACTCTTATTAATCAGAATTTTTTTTAAAATTTTACTTTTATTGAATTCGCTTTGACATTTTCTGTTTACACAATCATACTTTTATGCATGTGTGTGTTTACATGTATGCATAATTTTCGAGAGTCATCTCACTAGAGATGGGACTTTACATAAATTTGTAAGTGGTTGTATGATAAATAATTTGGCATTTGCGATAAATAATGTAGCGCGCAGTTAAAGCGGCTTCAACTTAAAGCCAACTTCAATTTTGACTATAGTTAAAGAAAAGTTAGCAACGGTTTTTAAAACTTAAGTTGTTTCTAAAAAGAACCGACTTTAGTGTTTGACTATAGTTAAGGCCCATTGTGCTAATTTTTCATATTGTCGCATCATATTTCAGGCAAATACATAAAGTCATATATATATATATATAGCAAAGCTGATCCAAGAACAAATCAATTTATATAACACTTTTCAAGCAATGTGAATAGCGCATTTATTTAATAGTGAATTACTTACAAACTAAACTCAATTACATACATTTATATGAAATTACCTTTTCAGGCTCAAGTTCAACCCTTGGTTTGTCACTTTTAAATCAACTTAAATTTAAATCAATAATTAAGTAAAGATTTTATTAAGTAAACAGTTTTAATGGTCAGTTTCACCATTTGAAATCAATTTTGTTTTTCTTTTCAATGTAATTATGTGAATGAGTCAAAATGTTTCAGATCGTGGAAATGGCCATTAGTACTCGTATAAATTAAGACTCAACTTAAATGGGCAGATTTTTTTGGCGAGCAACTTCATAATATGTACTTTGATCTGTATTTAATTTATAATGCAAAAAGTTTGATTCTAATTCAGGCTATTCTAGTACAATGCAAGCAAAGCAATGTTAGTGTGGACTTAATAAAAGGTTTGACTCATAGGTATATGGCAACTTCGTGTCATTCGCAAAGTTCTTTAATTTCCTCCAGCGTATGCCACATAATCGAGTTATGTCCAGTAGATTGTCACTACCAAGATATCGGCATGAATAGTATTCCAATGTATCGCTTTCCTCCCACTATTCCTATGCTGTTAAGATGTGCCAGCAGCAGAGAGTAAGCCGCCATAACTCCCATAATTCTAAAGCTAGGTATAGACGGTTGTAAGATCTTACAATATTGTCAGAAAATGTATCGAATATTTTTCACCAATCGTGAGAACTTACAATTTCTTCCTGACAGTATTGTAAGCAAAAGCATTGGCAGGCCACCTAACTAACAATCGTCTGAACACTTTGGCATCATCATTGCTAGTACATTGTCAGGCATTGGCATATTGTAAGATGCATAAATTCTCAACACCTGTAAGGTGTTGGCGTCATTGTCAGAGTAATAACAAGGAATACTAAAGAAAAATGTCTGCTTACGAGAGGGAGAAAAAACAAGAGAATAATAAAAATGTGAGTACGAGAGGTAAAAAGTTGCAGAAAAGAGAATAGAGAAATTAAAAACATGATTAATGAGCGAGAAAAATAAATGACAATGATATGTAGAAAATCTTACATCCGTGTAAGCAGACAATTTTCGTTGGTAGCTAAATTTACTGTCAGGCAATTGTCTGGCAATGAAATTGTAAGATTCTCTTGCAATTGTCTGAACTAATAATTTTCTACTGCTGACAATTTTGTATTTCTAGTAGATTGCCAGCACGTTGTTAGGTCTTACAGTATTGTAAGATCTGACAACCGTCTATACGTCTCGTCTGCAAATCCCCATAGAATTCTTGCATTGACCCCCTTAGTTTTGTTATTTCAAATTGTTAAATGGGCTCTATGCGCCCAATTCTTTAGCTCAGATTCAACTGCATCGAAAGGTTTCCCACACACTACTTAACTCTCTTGTTCTCGAAACAAGTGAGCTTGCTTGTGAATATATTCACAGGTCCTTTTCATTAAGCTCTTAATACACTCAGTTATTGCCCGAAATTCCGCCTGCAACACTGTGCAATAGTCCAGCAGACGGAATAACAGCTGCAGTAGCCACAAGCGACAATACTGTAAAAAAATTTCAATACAAACATAATAAATCCATATGTGGATACATGAATACGGAATGTATATACTAGAAAGAGGGAATATAAAAAAGGCAGATAAACACAATAAGTGGCGGTAACAGGTAGTTTAGCTTAAACTTCTCTAAACTGGAGCTAAATACATAAAAAAAATTTTTTTCAAGATCGTGAAGAAAGTTCTGCAAACTAAAATTAGTATAAATACATACGTTCATGAAATCCATAAGACTAAACAAATGCAAAATAAGGCTAAAAAATTATGTTTAAAAAATGCTCAAAGAAAACTTCGCTGCTAAATTGAAATAAATAATGCTAAAATTTACAACGGAAAATGCTGAAAGGGTCACTCTGACTATTACATACCTTCGTTTGCCAAAATTTAAAATAGTTTGATTTATTTTGTGAGATTGTTTAAAAAGCAACAACAGCAAAAAATACCCAACAAACACAATAATGCTCTTATAAAATTTACTGCATAAGAAGCAGC
The DNA here is from genome assembly GCA_963662145.1 of Sturmia bella. Taxonomy (NCBI): domain Eukaryota; kingdom Metazoa; phylum Arthropoda; class Insecta; order Diptera; family Tachinidae; genus Sturmia; species Sturmia bella. The sequence continues at coordinate 72,142,000 of OY759168.1, forward strand.
TTGTTGGCTACAATTAGCAGTTGCATTTTGTAGAAGCGACTACTTTTGGGAAATGGCCAAAATGGCAAAGCGATACACCTGGGCTGAACTACAGCATTCAGGAACGATTACAGCAGTTCTTAAATTTACCTATTTTCCTCAACAACACTTCGCATCGGGTGAGGAGGTCTGGCGAAATTGCTGATTATAACATACCATAACGGGAGCACTATCGAGTATCAGCTGTCTACGATGTTTGGAACTTTGTTGGAAAATTTTGTCACTAGAGGTTTTGCCAAAATAAAAATAAATCATCTATTCGGATGAGGCTCATTTCCACTTTGGTGGGTAAGCAAAATTGCAGACTGAATTGGTCCTACACCCATTTTTAGTGACTGTTAGGTGCGGCTTATGCAGCGGAGGCATTATTGGCCGTACTTCTTTGAAAATGAAGGCGGTGCAGCCATTAATGGCAATGCACCTCGTATTGATGTGAACGATGGTGCAACTTTCTGCACATCTCATGCCACCATCATCAATTATTGCGTCAAACTTTTGATGGACCTTTAATTAGCCAGAATGATGATCACAATTGACCAGCAAGAAGCTGTAATTTCACAGCCTTGGTCCATTTTCTGTGGGGCGCCGTTAAAGATGAGTGTTCGGCCGGCAAACATTTGAAGGCCAACATTCGTGATACGATTTCCGAGATACGACTCCTTGCATTTGTGAGCCCAGCTGCCGCAGATATATGAATAAAATAATATTCTATCTAATATTTTGGATCGTTATGTACGTTCCTTTGCATTTAAAGTGACCATATATGAATGAATATGATATTCGGTTGGCAATAAAATTATCACGCTTTTGCAAAATGTGCCAGGCTTAAGGTCACGCTAAACAGTGATTTGTTCTGGTGCATAGATAATTTTCAGATGTAATAAATAGCTACGGACCATTTAAAAAAAGGGTCGTCTCTTCAACGTTGTACTATTCCAATATAAAAAAGTATTTACCATGTGTGAAAATTTCGATACGACAGCGTTCGAGTGCGGCAAGCCATTTAATCGATAACTGCCTAAATTGCTTCTTGATATAAAATTGTACCCAATCACCAAATTCAAATGATAAGACATGGAGCAGAGTATGTTTAGTTTAATGTAAATTAAAATATTCATACATATTACAATCAAAATGTAATGTTATTACTGTTTTTGAATTCTTTATAAGGAGAACGAAAAATACTCGAATCTCTCTAAAGTCTAATTTGTAAATATGTTAAGAAATGTTTTAATTCAGGTCCAAAAATGTCGATTTATTTGCATTTTTCTTTTTCAAAATCATCAACTGCGCTTCGAATATGTACGTTCAAAAGTAAATTTCTTGTTAAAATATTTTCACTTGGGCGTATACGTGATAAATACAGTTATATGCTGACACTCATACGCCAAAGTATTTAGATTGCAAACATTTAAGCATTTCGATTTTAATATACATAATTTTCAATTATCTAATAGGACAAGATGTTTTTTGCTTATTAAACTGATCTTAATATATACATATTAATGTTTATTAATTTAATTCAGCCGTCTATACGCCGCCCACATTTCGTTGATGCCACTCAACTTGGCCGAAAAAAAAAACGGAAAATAATTAATAAGCTCTATTTTTAAACCTAAAGTAATACATTTGAATTGGCCTTAGCAAATAAATAATTTATTTCATTTGCGAATCTGTACTCGTATGTGGTGCTCATATTTCGATCTATATGAATAGTTTTTATTGATTTTTCAAAATCAAAATGAAATATCGGCAAAAATATATACAAAAATACAAAAAAAAATTATAATGGATCTTTATTAGATATTAATTTAAACTAAATTAAAAAACTAAATAAGAAAACTATTGTATTTTAGTTATAAATTTCAATCTTAAATATGCGAATAGTGTGAAACAATCTCAATTTAACGTACTCGAATTCGTCTTACCACCCGGCTGCCCCGTTTACTCGTATCACATTGTTTCGCTCCAAAGAGCATAAAACACACAACAGGACTCAAAAAGAATTTGTGCAAACCAAAATTATGATGTCACTAGATTCGTCCTGATCATGAATTAAAAATGTAAAAGACAATCATCTTTTCAAATAAAATAAGAAAAACCCAAAGCGCTTAAGAACTAAAGTTTAAAGTTTCTTTAAAAACTGTCACTTTAAACATCATAACAAATTAATTACTCACTCAAGGTTATAAATACAAAATTTATTACGTTGTAACTCAACGTGCTGTAATTAAGTGATTTGAAACAAAAATTTTTGATGGAAGTCTAGAAAATCTTAATTTAATATGTACGTACGTACGTACATACGTACATATTAAATCCAAGTGACTGACATTAATAATACATCATTTATAGATTTCAAGGAAAATAACATAAAAAAAAATAGTACGTACGTACATGTGTACGTGTGTGTATGATGTGCACTGTACATTTGTAAATAAGCACTGATATGAATTGGTAACAAAATTAAATTGAGTCATAAATAAAAAACGATGGCGAGACACGTAAATAAGCACGTTTCGGAGGGTGCACAACAACCAAAGCTGTAGATTTCAGTTATAGGTACATACATACATACATTTTTTTAAATTGTTTTAACGAGGTCAGATCATCGAAAGACTGTGTGCGAGACTTTAACACGCTAAAACACCGCAAACGTCTTCCCAAACTGGCAGGCAGTACTACCGCGAAGTATTTCCCCACCAGAATGGGTAGGTTGTTAAATCTCCACTATGGTTGTATAAAACCTCTACGTAGTTCGAGAACAACTAGTTTAACATAGCCCACGATATGCCCCCAGTCTGAAACAGACCTCTTCATCAGCTGGATTATGTTGTTTGCCCTTATTTCACTTTCTAGCTGTTGCTGAAGATTTTCTCTTTCGGAGTTAAATCGCGGACAGAGGAAGAAAACGTGCTCAGCATCTTCTAACACGGGCAGAAAGGTGAATCTATCAGACCAAAACGGTGCAGGTACTGTCTGTAAGAGCCATGCCCACTTAGGAATTGGGCTACATAATACTCCACGTCTCCATACTTTCTCTCCAGCCAACTTTTAATATCAGGGATAAGTGAGTGGGTCCATTGTCCTTTTGTGGTAGATGCCCATCTGCTTCGTCAATTTTCCATTGTTTTCGCCTGCGCTTCTTTTTTTTTTATTGCCGTCCTCCTGTATATGTTTGGCTTCTTTTGCAAGAAGGTCAACCGGCACCATTCCTGCTATTACAAACGCTGCTCCATCAGATACTGTTCTGTAGGCACAACACACTCTTAATGCAATGAGTCTATATACGGAGTTAAGTTTACCACAATATGTCTTAAACATCATTGACCCAGCCCATATAGGGGAAGCATAGAGTATAATGCTTTTGAACCATAGATGCCCAGTAGTGGCTGATATCAGCAAATTTAACTCACACGTATAGTTACGCTCTTTTGTTTGATCGTCAATCAACCAATAGGAAATCACCATGTTGAGTGCGAGAGACAAGCTACACTTGAAGAACTTCTGTGTGTTATTTTACATTTTAATCGTCATCGAGACTGCTGTCAGTGAACATGTTTAAGATTCATGAACATGTATATGATTATGTTTACAATTCTTTCGGATTTTAAAACCCAGCTATTTTTACTTGCAGCTCAAATTGATTCTGCAGACTTTTTGGGCTTTCCGAAAACTTCTGTTATTTACGACAAGGATTTTGAAAATATTAAGCATTTACTGGATATTTTTCAAATCCCTTTTAAATGCGATATATTAAAGTACGAATTTCCAATCCAAACAGAACTTATTATTCTTCGAAGTGAATTAGATTGCCCTGATAATTTTATCAATATAGAACTCTGGAAAAATCTGGATGGTACAATATATCCCGAAATAAAGAAGATTTCATTGAAATATTTATCCTTATTTCCCTCAACGTATCTTTGCGAACAAATATTTTCAGATATGAATTATATTTGCTCAAAAAACGCAATAAGCTGAATTCTTCTAGTTTGAGAAATATACTTTTATTGCGTAACTGCAATGAGAGTATCCATAGAAGACTTCATTACTTTTTAATTGCAAGATCAACAATGATTAATTAAGGGAAAATTTATAAGCACTTCGAAGAATCTTTTTATTTCAAAATATTTCAGACTACCAAGAGTATTACTAAAATATGTACAACACCCGCCACACATGTGTCACAATCTCGTTGACGACTAAATAAAATGAATAGCAAATTGTTTTCTTCCAGTGATATTTTGTCACTCTCACCAATACTACTACATTGGGCATCTATGTTTTAAACCATAGATGCCCAATGTAGTAGTATTGGTGAGAGTGACAAAATAACACTGGAAGAAAACAATTTGCTATTCATTTGATTTAGTCGTCAAAGAGATTGTGACACATGTGTGGCATAATAAGTTCTGTTTGGATTGGAAATTCGTACTTTAACATATCGCATTTAAAAGGGTTTTGAAAAATATCCAGTAAATGCTTAATATTTTCAAAATCCTTAAACCTGTCATTAAAGTTATTAAAAAGCGTTGCTAATATTTCTAAAAGTCCAAACTTTTTCAAGTTTTTCTCTCCTTGTCGTATATAACAGAAGTTTTCGGAAAGTCCGAAAAGTCTGCAGAATCAATTTGAGCTGCAAGTAAAAATAGCTGAGTTTTAAAATCCGAAAGAATTTTCAACATAATCATATACATGTCCATGAAACATAAACATGTACACTGACAGCAGTCTCGATGACGATTAAAATGTAAAATAACACACAGAAGTTCTTCAAGTGTAGTTTGTCTCTCGCACTCAACATGATGATTTCCTACTGGTTGATTGACGATCTAACAAAAGAGCGTAACTATACGTGTGAGTTTAATTTGCTGATATCAGCCACTACTGGGCATCTACATATGTTTTAAACATATAAGCCAGTATCATCCTCCTGTGATATTTACGACCTTGCCGAGAATGCAGCCGATGCTCTTGCTTTTTCTTCAATATATTTTATGTGACTACTGAAACACAACTTGCTATCGATCATCATCCCCAAGTACTTTAGAGTGTCCTTTGAAGTTATTCTGCACTCTCCCACATTTATGTTCATATATTCCCTATTACGCCTGCTGCATATAACAACAACTTCCGTTTTGTGCTCCGCCAATGCTAGACCCATTGAATGAAGCCACCACTTGACCACGCTAATACTAGCATTTGTCTTTTTTATTCTTGCTTCATCTAACACGGCCCCTACAATTAGAAGTGTAATATCATCCAGCAAAACCTACTGTCTTAACTCCAGCTGGTAGATTCAGGTGTAGAATTCTGTTGTACATCACATTCCATAATACCGATCCTTGTGGAATGCCGCCTGTAGCTTTAAAATTTTTGAGGCCTTCATTAGTTTCATAATAAACTAAACGGTCCGTAAATTAATGCTGTATCATTAGTACTAGGTATTGCGGGATACTTAGATTCTGTAGCGCTTGTATGATCTTTGTCCAGTTTGCAGACTTAAAAGCGTTTTTGATGTCTAAGGTTACAGAAACGCAGTAGTCATTTAAACAACCTTAGACGTCAAAAACATACATATACATACATGTTTCTTATATACTATTTACTTTCTTTAAATTCTCAATTTGAATGGGGTTTTCTTTCCAAAAAAAAAAAAAAAAATCTATACGGTTATGGAATTTAATTTGAAACCTCTAGACACTGCCAGAGATGTATGTATGCGTACATATTTATATGTACATACGTGCAGAGATGCTTTAAATAGGCATTATATTATTATATATTAACACATATCATACACTAAATCATAAACAGTCAAAACTCAAAACTTGCAAATGTTCAGAGCAAGCAAACTACTACTGTTAAAAACGCGGCTGCGACATTATTATCAAATTGAGTCCAAGGGATAGCTACACTTTTCACTCAAAATGTTTTAGAACAGCTAGCTGTCCCCCAGCTCACGGTCTTTGACGATTTCTTTGTCCAGTTGAGTTATTATCAGTCACAACATTAATATAGAATGAATGTTAGCCCGATAGCCCTAACACAATATAGCTATAGAAGAAAATTTCCAATAATAAAAATTAATTGAGTTATTTCTTTATTTGAAGAGGTTTTTCACCAGTGTCGCCATTTTAAAGGGTTCCCCCGTGAATTTGGGGGTGTTAAATTCTTTCGGAGGTAGGTAGGTGGAAACAATTTAGTTTTGGGGTATTCTTGGGGGATTTCTGTGTTTGGTTGAACGGAAAAATGGCAGGAGTTAGAAGATTTTTAAACTGACAAATTTGAAGACTTTAACGATTTTTAAAATAAAGTTAAATGAAATATTTTATGTTCATCTGGTAGCTTCAAGTACAGAATTTTGCAACTGGTAATTTCAAGTACTTGTTTTGTTGAGTTGAATGAATTTTTTCCTTATTTGTAATTTCTGTGAATTTTTTCCTTTTCTTAAGAATTGGTAAAATTAAAATATCTAAAGGTGCCTTTAGACTATGCTAATATTTGTGCAAAATCATAAAAATTTTCTTTGTCCTAGTGTAAACACTCGAATTTGTTAGCCTCCAAATATTTCTCTACTGTTTGTTGGCTAACAAAAATGTTTGTTTGTGAAGAAAGCTTTGGATAGTGTAAACACTTTGTCAGCGCGTCGCAACAAATATTTGGCTCGATATTTTGTTTGTTCTCGCAATATTTTTGGCGGAACAAACAGCGACAAATAATTGTAGAAACGTGGGTTGCCAACAGTTATTTCTGACAGTGCTTAACATATAAAAAATGAAATAAATTGAAATGGCAATACTGGTCAATTCGTTTGACAGATTTTTAAGTAAAAACAGCGTTTCCGTAATTCTTAATTATAAGGCATATTTTTCTGAAAGAAAATGGACAACAACCCTGGCAAATGTGTGGTTTTCTTTGTTATAATCGGCGCCACTAGATTCAGCTTTATGTGAAAAACATGAACATATATTTAATGTTAATAAGATGAATATTGTAATCAAATTACCAAGTAATCGAAGTCATTTGAACCCATGCGCACCAAGTTTGTATGCAGCGAAGGTTCTTCAGAACGCAATTCCTTCAGAAGTTTTTGGCAACATCCTTCCATTTTACGGCGCTGCACCCAAGCTCGAACCCACATTCTTCTGGATCTTTTTTTTTTTTCTTTTTTTCTTTTTGCTGGGTTTCTGAAACTGCTATAGCTCCAGCAGTTATTAATAATAAATCTCCAATATCACTGTCACCAAACATTTCCCCCCCCCCCCCCCCCCCTAATTCATAAAAATTATTACATAAAAATTATATGGAAAATATGTCAAATAAGAGCTTTATAAACCTGTTATATTTTTTATGAATTGGACGGTTTAACTTTTCACATAACAACATTGTTTGATAGATGTTTGTCATACATACCGGACAAATAAAATTATTAGTATAGTGTAAAGGGGTACACAAATATTTGTACCAAACATGGCTGACACAAAATTTTCCGTTATTTGCGCAAATAAAATTCAAACAAATATTAGTGCAATCTAAACCCATGCCCAAACATTTGTCACAAACCATACGATTAGTCCAAACAATTATTTGTTGTGTTTGGACAAATATTAGCATAGTCTAAAGGTACCTTAAGAGAATTGAAATGTCAAAAGAACGTAAAGAGCGAAGAAGACTTAAAAACTCTTAATATTTTTCGAGACACTTAATTTTTTCTAGATAACAATTTCCAGCTGATAACAATTTCCAGCTGCCTATAAATATGTACTTAGATCCCAAAATACGTGAATACAAATAAATCGAAAATTTATAATAAATATACATACGCCTGTAATCATAACATATGCACTGAAAAATACATATTCGTGATTCACAAACTAAAGCAGAATGTTCACTAAAAATTGTTTAGGGGGATTTTGTAGAAAAACATTGAATTTTAGGGGTTTTACAATTTTTCTGGAAGAAATAAATATATTGACCTGGGAAAACTGTTTCTAATGCACATTTCTGTTTTTCACGCAGTTCTATATTTGCAGAGCGCTCTTCCTTTATGTTCATATAATTTTGTTTTTGATTTTGAAAAAAAAACTGTTTGATTTATTAAGCCTTAATATTTAAAGTTATAGTCAAACTATATGATCTACAATCGCTATTAATTTTATCAGGGGCCAAATCGTTACATTCGATGCTGAATGAACTATCGAGTAAAAATAATATAAAACAAAAACAAAACGAACAACAACCACAAGGCCCAGGCAACAAAATTCGTTCCATCACGTATGCGACGATTTGGCCCCAGGTTTGAGTGCGATTTTACTTTCTCAAAAATGAGAAAGAATTTTGTGATAAAAGACAAGAATGTGAAATCGAAAGTTTATTGGCTGTAGTACGTGACATGGTTGTTGCTCATCAGCACTCCAATTCGCTTCGAACCCAGGTCATGACTAATTTCATACTGTTTTTGAATGGCTAAGCATCACTTAGCCATTCCACCACCTGAACTCGGCATTACTCGCTATCTTTATTTAATATTATTGTTCAACTTTCCACTTTATCACTGTGTTTTTCTGTTAACTCACTCACCAACAGCCAATTGATTTTTGTGTTTGTTGCTATAATATCAGTGATAAGAACAACGGTTTCAAACTTTTCACGGTGCCCAGCGATTTTTAAGCATTAATTTTTAAACTTCATCATCGTTTTAACAATTTCATCGGGCCAAGCTAGATTTTACTTCCTCGAAATTGAGAAAGAGTTTTTATTGTGAAAATGTTGGAGTGCTCAACATTTTTAAAGAAGATAAGAAAAGTTGAAGACTTACTGTTTGGGGTACATACCATGGCTGTTTCACTTCCACCACGACGATCTTCAGCACCCAAATCGCAGACTGTTCTTAAGCAGCACCGCATAGCCAGTAAATCTTCAACTTTACTTTTCATATCTTCTTCCAAAATGTTGTTCATGGCTCCGCTACGTCCATCATGACGCTCTTCCGTTCCTTTGATTTATTCCAAAAAAAAAAAAAAAAACATTGTATAATTTCCTTGGAATATTCTTTAAAATATTTTTACTTTATTGCACGAATAGAAAACTGGATTGCGCATGATGAGGTCGTTGTCTACTATTTATTCTCAGCAGTCGTGTAGCAACAATTGCACCTCTGATATTCCTTGATCTTCTTAATATTGCATCAATTAAAAAATACACATAAATGGCGAATTTATAATTCGCATAAGAACATGATCAAAAATTTAAGTCCAAATCAATCTACATACTAGTTCTAGAATATAACTAGTTCGAACTAGTTCTATAGAATAGACTAGTTCTGACGCACTAGTTCGCTCTATAGAACCACTAACATCTTTCGAACTACTGTTTTCTGTATTATTAAATTATACTTTGGAGCAGCTTTGGGAGAACTACACCTAAATCTCCTGCAGGGTGTAGATATATATATATATATATATATATATATATATATATATATATATATATATATATATACATATATATACATAGCGTATTAGTAATATGAGTTTACGCTCGTTCATATCACTAATACGCTACTGAACTGTGATGTTAGAATCTTTCTGCGCTAAGTTTTTGTTTTGTCCAAAATGCCCAAAAAATTGCTGGAAGCTAGAACACTAGTATAGCGAAATTTTCATTTAATTTAAAATCAGTTCAAACTTTGAGTCAGTAAAACAATTTACCATTTAATAGTTATGCTTTTGCAAATAATAGTTGGCAACAACACCACAAATACAAAACAATTATAATTAGAGTTTAAACGCACAACGCTCTGCGCTTAACACACCATTTACACACGCAAGTAACTTGTTGCATATTAACAATCAATACATTGACAAAGACCAGAAAAACTGTTGCTACTTGCTTGATTGTTTACACAGACAAGTTCAAAAGGACACAATCTTACGATCTCTCAAAAATGGTATGTATGCTTAAAATCTTTGATAGTGCATATGTGTGACAGGTTTTCCGACAAGTCTGCCTAATGCTAGGAACACAACTGGGACGAACGACGAATTTCGCCGAACACGACGAATACGCCGGTTAAAATTCGCTGTGTAAATTCGTCGTATGAAGCACAATAACGACGAAAAACAAAAACATCTGTTATAATTGATAAAGTTGTTTATTGTTTGTTCAAAGACAAAAATAATTAAATTAATCAAAGAATTTCAAATTTTGTAAAAACTAATTAAAATAATGAACATGATCCCAGATTATATAAAGATTCATGAAGTTTAACATTTTCAATTATAATTTCACTTGTATCCATTTTCTCAGTTTTTTAATTTTATCTTATTATAGTTGAACAGCTGATGGGGTGACCATATTTTAAAAATTAGGTTGCTAAAAGATTTTGCATTACCAAAAACAAAAATTTAAACACTACAAACATATTTTATAATCTAATATGTTGGCTTTTTATTTTAAAGGCAAAAAGTCAAAGCTTAGCACTTAAAATAAAAACTATTAAAGTGAAAATGAACTGTTTTCACTAAAACACTTGAAAACTAAAACCAATTAGGCCACATGGCACTGATTTGCTCGTCGTTCGCGGGCGTAAGAAATAGAAATAAATCTATTTCATGTTCGCCGCGTACAACGAATTTCGACCGACGCTGTGACTGTGTGTGCATTTTCATATACACCAATGTGTTTTAGTTTTGACAGCGAATATTCGCGGCGAAAAATTTGTCGTTCGTCGCAGTTGTGTTCCTAGCACAATTTGCGATTTTGCAGAAATTTCAGAACATGTTTTGATCGTATGGAGGGTCAGAGCTGCTATTTCAAAGTTGACGGCAGAATCATAACACTAGCGCCACAACAATGCCATTTTAAAGCGAGTTTCTTAAACCACAATTTAATTCTATCAGATTTCTAGCTATATCCACTAAATGAACCGTACGATTGTGTATTATACTTAAACATGATGTTATGGAATACAGCAAACTTTACTGAACAACTTTGTTCGTTGAGAAATTCTAAAAATTTATGTGAATTATTCTGCTGATTTTAAATGGATTAAGTGTTGTGGTCTATTTTATTATCACACTAAATTAAAACATATATTTCGCCTCTTTAAATATGAGTCATTCATTTCCATCTTCGCCATAGAATGGACCTAGAAGTGATCGTAAAGGAAAGGTCATTTATGCATGACATCCATCCAAATACATCTGCATTAATAAAAGCGAAAGAAAAAATTGACTTTGCATCGCTTGTCTTATCGTTAAACAATTGTTTCATTATCTGTTTTAACTAAATGTTATTTTAGAATACAGAATAAATACATCATTAGGAAAATATTTCTTGAACAATCCCATTTTTAGCGCCGTGTCATTCCTCTTAAGAATGTTTTTAGATCAGTTTTACTTATTTAGTATGGTTTTTCTTTTGCATTGCTTGATAAAACATTATATGCATGTATGTGTATATGTATTGTATTTGAGTGCATGTTTGTATGCAAGTACATACTCAGTTGGCCACTATAATGCTTGAACACAGTGTTGCCGCTTACTAATTTTGATAAATTAAAAACTAAAATGTGAGTTGGACATTTTTTTTTTATTATTTATAATATAACATATTAATTTAGGTCCAAAAATGAACCTCTTTAAAAAATAGTTGCTGTCTTTGTCGTCGGCATATAGACAGCTGAAAAAAACTGCAAATATTTTTTAAAGAGTTTCATTTTTGTCCCTAAATTAATACATTTCAATTGGCTTTTAAAGCAAATAAATAATTAAGTTCATATAATATAACATGTTTCAGAAAAACAGTAACTTATATTAATATAATATTTCAGATTGATAAATATTTTGAGAAAAATTATCCCATTGAATTTGACAAAGAATGATGATATTCATGGTAATATTTTCAAAAGAGTTTTAATTCAAATATTCAATATGCATTTCAAATACATTGTTTTTTATGAATATATCCTTACAGTCGAAGGCTTTTACATAATGAAATTACTGTCATATTTGTTGGAACAACTTTTGCTACTAATATAATATTTTTCTTGGGACATATTGAACCTCAGTTTTTTTTTTTTTTTTCATTATGCCAAAGTGAAACAAATTTCTCAAAAATTAAATTAATTACACGATTTTTAACACCTCCAAACCTGCTTAATTTAATTTTTTTTTATTTTTTTCCATTAAGGCCAATTCAAATATATTATTTTAGATCGAAAATTCCCCCTTAAATGTTTTCTCTCAATTCTCACCAATTTCTGAAGTATAATAGAATATTAAGTAAATGTTGCAACAGCTTTTCAAAATTTCTCGGGTCGGCGGACACGTTTGTTGGTTTTACTCAACTCGGCGGCAGCACATAGCTGGCTGAAAAGATAGACAGAAAACAATTTAAGAGGTCTTCTTGACATGAAAAAGTCAATTATACATCGACAATAATAATTTTCTTAAGCAAATACACAACTCAAGGTGGGATCACACGATTGCCGCAATGCACCAATTTCTGTTATATTTCGTATGCCAATCGCACAATTTATTGGCTCATGCGGCAACCAAAACAAATGTTGTTGTTATTTATCACAATCTAATACAGCCCTGATGCGACAACCGTGTGAACATTCTAAATAAAAATTCTAAAAATTCAGCAATATTTATTGTGTTCTCATGCGGCAACCAAAAAAGAGAATACGTGCCAATAATATACATATGTATAACATTTATTTAGTTTCAAAATTGCTTAAACGCGTCTTCCAAACTTAATTTTTATTTTTCAATAGGTAAAATTCAATTGTGTTAATATTATAACAATTCTAAAACTCTCTCACCCACGTATTCCTTTTAGATTTTACTTTTTGCTATTTTAAGCCCGCACAACATTATAATAATAGCCGAAGCCATTTTCTCTTTAAAGAACAAACTACATATATTTTTAAGCAAAGTTTGTCATCAGCTACAACAGCTGTTTCGCAGAGTTGCCGTATAATATAACAATCGTGTGACTATAAAGCGGTAATTATTGGTACTAAATTGTTTTGCGCCAATTTGAAACAATAAAATTTCAGTAAAATGTGACAATCATGTGATTGCGAAGAATTTGATTTTGACTAATTTTTTATTTAGCCCAATAAAAATTGTGTAAAATTGGTGCATTGCGACAATCGTGTGATCCCACCTTTATACGCAACTTTAGCAAATTGATTTGAAAAAATTTCTTGATTAAAAACATCTGATAACAATATTTCTAAGATTTTAAATAACTACTCGCTGAGAAGAAATCACGCGAATCGGCTTTACAAGTCATATACGAATTCTGATTATTTCCTCTTGCCAACAACTTATTTCATAGTACAGCCAGAAAAACTAATGGCTCAGAATAAAAAATATTGAGAATTTTCAGTTTTTATTTTGTTTCAAATTTCACCCATATGAAAGTAGTTTCTCAGTTTTGCTACTTTTGGACTCTGAATATACTTCCATAAACGAAACTCACGTTTTGTTTTTTCAATTTCTCAAATTGAATGTCACAAATCTTACATACATATATTCTGAATATAAGCTACACAGTTTTGAAATGTCCACCTCGATTCTGGCCATTTTTGGAATAAATCCATTTCTCAAAAATTCACAATTCTTGTGAATTTAATTTAATATTTTTCTTTTCATTTCTGCAAATTATTTCAAAATTTCTTTCAATAAATTGAATATCTCAAAAATTAGAAAACGGCATGTGACGTAACTGACACCAACATGTTATTGACCTGGGGTAGTCAGTTTTATCCCAATTCGCTTGAATATTTTCCCGCGAGTTGTCATAAAAAACTGGTTTTAACAACTCGAGAGCAAACAGCTGCGACTGGAGCAGCCACCTGTAATCAGAACACTACCGCAAAAAGCGCGAGAGTAAATGATTCACTTACTAAAACATGTGTTCAATTTGAAGGCACACATCTGGGCGAATGTTGAGAGATAAAAATTAATTGCAATTAATCAATTACCAACATAAAGCAGCACCAAAGCTATTGCCGGGCTTTGAATTTTAAGATTAAGATGCCATGAGTTAAGCAATTTCTCCCGCAGTGTGACGTTTTTCGCAAGTGGGCAACATTTTTCCTTTATAGAGCGATCAACAACAATTCAAATAAATAATTATAGCAAATATATTTCGGATGTAAATTTTACTTACATATGTATGTACATACATGCGAGAACACATTTCAAATCACAATAGTACAAGCAAAAAATCAATTATTCATAAATTGAAAACTAAAGAAAAATGAAAAATATCACTAAACGGACGCTCTTAACAGCAAAAACATATTTATGTAAATTTGTATGTACAGAAGTATATTAATGTCTCAAATAAATTTCAAAGAAAGTGTCAAAAAAATTGGGGAAAGTATTTTAAATGATTAAAGTGCAGGCCTGCGTAACAATTTCAATCTTCCTTTTTATATTTTCAACTTTGCGAGAAAACAACAACAGTTTTGAAAAATTAACAGCTTTTGAATAATTGAGATCCAGCAACGATATGGCCCTGCACATACACACATACATACATACATGTATATGTACAGTTTTGTGGATAGATGAGAAGGGATATTTTTTGTTTGTTTTTATAAATAAAATGGCAAAAATTAATATTATTTAACATTTCATGAATAATGAATAAACACTTGTGCTAACAATATCAATTTCCACTAAGAAGAAGTGATCATGAAAAAACATTTGAAATTTAAAATATCTATACTAATAATAAATTAAATTTTAAGGCTTAAGATCTTCTTTATAAAAAGATTTTGCAACAAAACAAAAATATTTATTTATTCATCAATATTTCGCCTACAATTTGTTGGCTTCTTCAGGAATATCTTTTTTTTTTATTTTAATATTATTTTTAAAAAACAATAACAATAACAATGAAAAAATTTGTGTTATAAAAATTCTAAAATTTTTAAGCTCAAAGAAAAAAATTTTTTTTAAAAATATTTACCCCTTAATGAAAAACTCATACATATTCAAACCAACAAATAGTAATTCTAATATCTATACTAATATTCTAAAGCTGAAAAGTCTCCAGGTTTCTTTCTACGTTTGTGCGAGGTAATTTCTGGCATTTCTGCCACATTTGCCCACACTGGTCTCTGCCTGTTCTATCGGTTTTAACAAATGGACCGTAATGGACCGTACAGGGGGTAGCGGGATCAAAACACATTATCTAATATTTGTAATAAATTTTCATGTGTTTGGAAGATAAGTTTTAAAATTTCTTAACCGCAGACACAATTTGTATGCATAACCAATCTCTTAGTAGATAGTTACAGGAACGATATTGTTGATTAGCTATCGATGATGTTATTTTAGTCGCATCGTATGAAGTGATCTTTAGATATTTTAACTGGACTATATTACAACAGATTTTTACAAATACTACGAGTGAGCAGAACTCAATTCCATTTCCCGTCATCTGGATGAGCTTTCTATAATATATGTCATTACAAACACACAAATGTTAGGATGCATGGAAATTAAAATTGAAAAAACCAAGTTTATTAACTTACCTCTAATTCTGGATGTTCCTGTAAAAATGCTAACAGTGTTTTTACTTCTGCGTCAGCTCATCTTTTGTTCCAGCTTTCTTCGCGATTTCTTTTTATAACTGTTTGAATATTTTCTACTTTTTTTGTTTTTTTTCATTGCAAATTCAAGAAATGTTTACAATTCACTTTATTATACAGTAAGCAAAAAACAATGTGGCGCCAAATCTGTCAGCTGTTTCATACTTGTAAATAAATCAACTTACTACATTTAGTAAATCTACTGCTGTTTTCGGCATTGCCGAAGTTTTAATTTAGTAAATTAAAAATTTATGAGATTTGTTGTGGCCGAGTTTTAAATTTATCAAGATTTATTAAATTCAAAATATCTCCAAGATCTACAATAGTACTTTAATACGAAGCGGGAAACCATAAATTAGAAAATATTTAAATATAAAAGTCGTTTACAGCTCCCGCTTGGCACACAGTGAGTATTGAACTTTGTTTGTCATACATACATATTACCTTTTCTGATTATCTTTTAGGTATTATGGTCAGATGAGACCGAAGCAATATATACCAGTTCTAGGGGAAGGTTTGGTATGGAGCCGAACCATCAATCATTCCGAAACCTGCTCGTGCATCTCAAACCACGCATTAAACACAGAATAGGTGTGTAAGAAGCCATACAATACTTGTATGGATCGAAAGGAAAATTATCTTCTAATCTCACCAGATTAATTATCTTAAGCCCTAGCCAAAATCCTACATACATATATTTGAAATGTTCTCCTAAAACTATCCGAGAATAGTTCTCAAGATGTTGGGGATGGGAAAACTGTGCGAAAGTTTAAATGTGAACAACATACCTTTAGTTTGTATATTGATTTTTCATGTAATTATGGATTATTGTTAATAAAATTCTAACACTGGTATTCATAAAAAATAAAACGTTGCTCAAATGCATTTTAGAATAAATTTTATATGAAAATTTTTTTGTAAAATGTGTTTTAACAATGTTTTATTTTTTATGAACACCGGTGTAAGTAATAGTTACTATTTAGATTATTATTAATAAAATTTGTTTTTATAACATTTGTTTTCGCAAGCACTCTTAATTTTTGAACATATCAGCTGTTGCAAATCAACGTGACCAATGTCACATGTCTGTAATTGTATGTGTACATTTGTGACCAAAAAACAAAAACCTTATGTAAATCGAAACATTTTGATAGACATGGGGGGGGGGGGGGGGGGGTACTTAACAGATTAACAAAATGCGTGTGTTATTTTTTATATTGCAAAGCAAATCGAATCAAATTCACTTTCGTATAACGTAGCAAAAATTGTATTCTATCATTTGGGTTATATATACATATGTACATACACATATGTATGTATGCATATATTATGTGTTAGCAATTTTACAATACTTCGAGAACTTGAACTTTTCTGGTATAACAGAAAAATAAAACCTAATGAAATTTAACAGTAAATTTATAAACTGCCCGTTCGCATCCACGAAAACATTTGGAACAGGGCAAATAATTAAAAGAATGAAATTCATACCGAATGTCATGACATTTATGTTGAGTCCTGTGAAAAATGTTCTTGACGGCATTTTTTCTTTTTCGCCATTTAAGTTTTGAATGTGAATTCTTAACGTGACAATGTTACCAGATAATCATTTTTGTACAAAATTCCCGGGTATGTTTAATTCTCTTACACAAATGCATGCACATTTTGTGCATTGAAAAGCTTCAAAGATTGGAATAACATGATTTTAATGATAGTTTTTTTTTAAGAGAAACGAAGTTCCCTGTCGGACTATCGGTTCCTTAAAAAGTATACATACATTTAACAATCATGTAACTGTTTTCTTTCTAGCTGTTGAGCCGAAGAGAACAAATTTATTGTTTTCAAAATATTTTTATTGAAATAATCTTTGCTTTTTATTTTCTTTTATTTCCCAAATGCCTTGAGTAGGGCTTGGTCTTAACAAAAATATTAAGGAAAGAAAACATGAGCTCACAATTAGTCTGCAATGGCTGTGATGTGTGTGTGTGATGTGTACCCGGATATTCTTGCCCCTAAAACAAACAAATTGTTTCACTCAAATTAATTATTTAGAAAACATTGTTTAGTAATTTAAGAAAAATATATACTTCAAATAAACTTAATCATTTAAAACAATATAAACTAAAGTATTTTGTTTCTCATTTATTTCTCTTTTTCCATAAACAACCAATAAAAAATCAAACCAATTCTTGTTGTTCAAATCGATACAAAAAATATTAAAACCAACAGCGAAGCAGCGGTATCCAGTTTTCCTTATTGTACAGAATCTAGTTTAAATTTTTCAACAAACGCCACCGGCTACAGTGAGGATGATACAGAATATGCCACCGGAAGACGTAATAAAACTTCGAGGGTAAATATTCCTATTATACAAAAAAAAAGAAGAAGCACAGATAAATGCATATGTATTATAAAACTTTAAATATAATTAACAACATGTCAAACATGCATTTAATTAATTAAGCGATAACTTTACACGCAATTGCAAACTTGATGCACAAGTAATTTGATCCAAATATTTGAACATACATACATATATATATATATATATATATATATATATATATATATATATATATATATATATATATATATATATATATATATATATATATATATATATATATATATATATATATATATATATATATATATATATATATATATATATATATATATATATATATATATATATATATATATATATATATATATATATATATATATATATACATATATATAAAGGGTGTTTATTTTCGATGCATAGAACTTTAAGTTGGCAGTACTGTTCAAGATGGCGACCGATTTAACAGCTGTCAAGTGATTTATTCTCAGTTTGGTTTAGACTCACGCCTGAACAACGCTTGCAAATAGTGCAATTTTAGTGCAAAACGAGATTGCCGTTGTTCCCGAATTTGTTTATCGTCAATAAACAAAACTGCCGTATCTGGAGGAAAGATAATACTCAAGTGTATGTCGAAACACCGTTACCTCCAGAAAAACTGATTGTGTGGTGCGCTTTATGGGCTGGTGGAATCATTGGTCCGTATTTCTTCAAAAACGATGATGGCCAGAACGTTACAGTCAATGGTAATCGGTATAGAGCCATGATTACTAATTTTTTCATTCCTGAATTGAATAACCATGATGTCCAGGAGATGTGGTTTCGGCAAGACGGCGCAACATGTCACACAGCTCGTGCCACAATCGATTTATTGAAAGACACGTTTGGTGACCACCTAATTTCACGTTTTGGACCTGTGAATTGGCCTCGCAGATCTTGTGATTTAACACCGCTAGACTACATTCTGTGGTAGACAATGACCATTTGGAAGACAACATTCGCCATGTTATTGCCGATATACGGCCACAAATGTTGGAAAAAGTTATCGAAAATGAAATCATATTTAAAATGTAATGCCACAAGATTATATTTCGGATAAATAAAATTCATGTCAATCGAATAATCCATCGTTGTTTTGTTGCAACTTGAAGTTCTATACATCGAAAAAAAATACCCTTTATTATGCAATCGAAATTTTATAAAGCAAATGTTTAGAAAAAAGCCTGTTTTATTTTTTCACCTCTTCCGATTTGTGCCATTTTTCGTGCCACTTCGTTCCGTTTCATGAACAGAGCCACCTGGTGTCTTAGTGTCCTAACTTTTAGGGGCTGGTACTGTTTTTGAAGGTCTTGGGGTGCTGTTGTCTTGTAATAGTATCTTGAGGAACTCAAGATGGGCTTACTTAAGTCCTAAGGCTCTAGATGAATTTCGGGCTGCCAACTCGCCTTGGTTTGTAAACTGTCAAGGGAATTAACTTCAGAGAGAGAGAGAGAGAGAGAGAGAGAGAGAGAGTTGCTTCAGCAAGTGTTTTATAAATATTTCTAAGACGAATATTGACAAGAAATCAGCATCTGAGCACCCACTTGGTGGCAGTGATGGATCATGGGCTGAAATCGCCTCATAGATTTGGTTCCACTGTCAGGTTAGGCCATCAAGGCTAGAACTGGTGTAAAACCAATTCCACATCTGTGCACGTTTACCGCTTCCATATATGCTCTCGCTTATAAACGGAAGCAACTGGTCGTTCGAAAGTAATTTTTTTAAATTGATCTAAAATTTTCAATTAAATAAGCCGAAAAGGAGGGGTACGGCCAGAAGCTGGTAATTATTGTGAGAAAATTTCTTGTACTAAGCTTGTAGTCTATCATCATAATACCAATTGTCTGCGATTTTCCCCGTGTCTCGGGGCTTAATTACACTCATTTTCGCGTATTTCTATGCCAACAAGTCCTTTTTTTTACCAGGCTTTTTCGGTGTTCTGCTGAATGCAGCCGCCTTGTCCATCTTTATTTAAGCGTGCTTAAGAATTCTCTAACTTTTAGGATTTTTCAGATATGACGGTTTCAGAATTCAGCCAAATCTGCTTCAAATAATTTTCCAAATTCCGTCCGATTTTCGAAAATAGTTTTTGAACATTACTTTTCATTATTATTATTTACGGTCAAGCTTTGGAAACTCAGTTGAAGCTTTAATCTATAATTATTCAACATCAACACCAGTGAGGAAACATACATAAACAAAATTTGCAAAGCAAGGTACCTCGATACCAGCTGGCCGCATAACTACAACAAACACTTCATGTATTTTGTTGGTAGAAATCTTTAAGTTCTGTCACCCATTTGTTCGCGTTTGTATTGTGTATTTTGACAGTTCTACAGGCTAAAAGCAGTAGTCAGCTGGGCTTGTAAGGCTACCTGTGGTATCGAGGAATTTTGTACCAAAGCTTCATTACTTTATGAATATTATATGTATGAATGTTTGCTTTAAAAACATGTGCAATGAGCAAACAAACATTTTTATGAATTTAACGTGTGAAAATTTTAACTTTAACTTGTCTTTTTCGTTTACTTTCATTTCTTTTACATACATACATGTGTATTCAATTTCACAGCAAGATCCACTGTCACATCGTATTATAGAAAAAAGAAGGCGAGATCGAATGAACTCTTGTTTGGCCGATTTGTCGCGCCTCATCCCACCGCAATACCAACGTAAAGGACGTGGTCGTATTGAAAAAACTGAAATCATTGAAATGGCCATTCGCCACTTAAAGCACTTGCAAAGCGAATGCCTGCAAAAAGACAACGAATATCGGATGGGCTATACGGATTGTATGAAAGAGGCGGCCAAGTTCCTGTACGATAGTCAAATGCAAGAATTTTGCTACCGCTTATTGGCTCGTTTGCAAGAGCATTGTGATGAGATCATGAAAAGTAAGTTAATAAAATAGCGAAAGTTGTTGAACAATGCTCTTATTTTACTTTTACACTTTTAGATGATTGTTTCCGTAATCGAAGTAGCTGTCATGTTTCTGATAATGTAAGTGCGTCTAGTGGCAGTCCCCATCAGACATTTCATCCGCCTTTATGCCAATTGCGCGATATGCTGGGTGCTTCCGATATCGAACACAGCAACGATCACAATGACATCAAGGATTTGAGTTTTCGCAATCACATACACCAGTTGCAGCGTAATGTGAATGCCAATCAAATGGATACTAATGCCAATGATGGCCATGGCATTACTAATGCGTCCAATAATATCAGCAACAATGTGACAAGTAATACGACAGCATCTGTCACTGCGTCCATGGTAACTTCAAATAATGCTACAAGCACCACAACATTGTCCGGAAATCTTGTCAGTTCTATGGCACAACAGCAGCAGCAACAACAACAACCACATCAAGCACCAGTGATAACGTCAACTGCACCAGCCTCTCTGCATCATCATACTGACTCAAGTAATCATGATTTTGATTCCTCTCGAGAGCCAATTATACACACCGATACTTCAAATATGCACTCACCACCGCCGCGCGATACTTTGCTCTCAAATCATCATCACCATCTAAATAATGCGCATGCCCACTTGGGCCATAACCAGGACAGCTTGTTGCAGGGTCGTTTACGCAATTACTCAGAGTCATCGCATGACATTGAGCACAACAACAATTACAAGTACAAAAATCACATCAAAGAACGTTTCAATCATGAACTTCATGACGAGGAGACATCCAGTGAGCATGGTCCAGCCCCACCCTTGTTGCAGAGTGAAAACTCTCACGTCCACTCGGAGCATTCTAAGGATGGCACCGATCCCGAAATAGCACCCATCATTGCCAAAAAACGAAAATTGGCTGAGGCTGTCAGCAGTCACAGCGAGAACGTCACAGCTGAAGTTGAGGTACGTGTAGCTTCCACATCTAGAACAAACAATGCTGCGCTTAACTCTCTGACCATAGATGAAAAACCTTTTGGACAATTTAGTGATATCAAAACTGAAATTTCCGCAGGACCTCTGATACACAATAAAGCCAACTTAAGTGCTCCCAGCAGCACCACTGCCCCGCTGCCGTCGCGTAGCTTTGCTGTGCCCATCTTTGCTTTGCACAGCCAAGGCACCTACTATGTACCTCTGAATGTCGACTACAATATACTAATACCCTTCCTCAATGGTGTCGATTTGCTGGAAAAGAATTTCACATCAATGCCCGTCGTACATCCCATTAATATAAATGTCAATTTTATGCCCACCACCTCAGCTTCGCTCTTGGCCGTCGCTGCAGCTGCTGTGGCGGCCGGCAAACAGCAACAGCATCAACAGCAACAGCATCAGCATCAACAACAGCCACCACCAGCTCTTAGCGGATCAGTGGCCACTGCGGCTGCCAATGCTGTGGCTGCAGTGGCAAAAGCCAAATTTGAAGCCATCACAAATGTAGCGAATGGTTGGTGAAGTAAAAAACAAGTATTTAATTTTCATTACTGAAAATCCAAAAGACTCGAAAGACTCAAATTAAACTTGAATTCAATTGAAACTTATGAGGTTTTTCATGAGTTTTGTGAATTTTGAGTCTTTAACAAAGCCCAACTACAACAACAACAACAACAACAAATAGATTAGAAGAACAACAACAAAAATAAAAATTGTTAGAAAAACAAAGAATGCTGTAACTCTGAAAATTAAATGGAACAACTACCTCAGACTCCTGTGAAACTAATCAATAAATGAAGAATCTTAAAGGTACATTAAGTATTTATGTATATGCATACATATGTATGTGCGTGTATGTAAATATTGTATTTAAGTATGAAATCATATGCATATGTATTTTGCAATAACAATTACCAAACTAATTTTGACTTTTTGAATTTATATACTTACATACATATGTATCTGTTCTATTATGTATAAAGATTTGAGACGGCAAAGAAAATCAATGAAATGCATCAACCAAATAAGGGCACACGTAACACATTAGTGTCACTCTCCCCTCTCAGCACGTGCAAAAGTTATCGGCCGCTTGGTTTGTTTTATTTATTAATTTCTTGATAGCAAGTCCTTCCAGAAAATTACTATGACACATATTAAACAGGTTCTTACAAACAAAAAAGCTTTCTGTTTAGATTACTTCGGCCTGCAGACACGCCCGCCTTGTCACAGATCTTTAAATACATACATATGTACATACGTATTAAACGACGTCACCTTTTAAAAGGTGCTAACGCATACCTTGTATTGATAGTATCTATAAACAAAAAGGAAAAGCTTTTAATCACAAAAATCACACTGTATAAAAGGATTTTAGGCTGTGAATTCCAACACAGTGTTTTTTCTGTAAAAAAAAAAAGTTAAGTCGTGAAATGGGAACAAACATGTTTACATATAATATGATATAAATAAAGAGCAAGTTTTTTAAGAAAGTCAAGTTAAGGTACGTCAACACGTATGTATGTTGTTATGAATTGTTGCCGGTGAAGGACAACGGCATAACCGTAATCAGGTCTTGAATCGTAACATATCTGAACCTGGACGACGCATAAAAACAAATCAAAACACACCTATTGTATGTATCAATCATATGCATCAGACACCAGACAGGCTTCCAGTACGGTTTAAAATTAAAAAGTAAGGGCAAAAAATTATTTCCGATATGGAAGTTTCATTTAGCTTAGTACGCGACAAATGAGTTGGTAACGTCCATTTGATACAAATAGCATAGGGAGTTCGGAAAAGAAAGAAAATTGAAATAAATCTTCTGATTCCAAACAGCATTTTAGAAGGCGCTACTCAGGCCGAATTCACACTAGGTGAACTTGGTAGCACAGGTGACAGTTTTTTGCTTCTTGCATCAAAAAGCTCTTACATGTCAAACAATTTTTTTTTCTTTGCTTACAAAAAAAAAGTGGGTGCCATTTTATTCCAAAAAATTTTGGTATATAAGATTTCAATTAAACAAAAGAACTGATGTCTTTCATCCAAGGTTTATTTTTATATTAATTATTTTTTCATTTTTTTTTTCCAACTTCATATATTGTTGTTGTTTTTGTTTTACAGAGCTTTTATGATTATTTAATTTTTAAATAAGTAAAGTATTTATATGCATATTTTATATCGACAGTGTTTACAACCCCGATCAATTAAATAACAGACAAATTTATGTAACTTAGTATCTACTCTACAATTGGTATTGCCTTATCTTTAATGAGCTGAGCCATCTTGTTATTTCTTATCCATAGCCTAAGCTTATTCGCTTCCACCACACCATTGTAAGGAAGTTGTGTCAGCTGACAATTCTCTATATCTCGAATAACATACATATCTATCATTGCCAAGAATTATATGTTGTACATATGGTCCTCTATAGTTTGGAGCAAACTTCTTGTTTGTCCCGACTACAGTATCAAAATCACCTACGCTGTATTGTTTGGTTCTCGAACCATGCTCAAGAACATAGTTTTTATTATATTTCTGAGCACACCCTATCGCTTCATTGGCATTAGAGCGGAGCAAACTCAGATTTCGTGTATCCACACTACCAACTTTCCCTTCAAAATATTCAGAAAACTCATCTATAATTTCTCCTCTTTGCTCTATTCCGAACAACAATATACTGGGCGTGCTCTTGGTAGATCTATGAATTGAATTATTTATCGCATATTCCACCCTTCACAATTTACTGCACCAATTATCATAATTAGTAGGATCGCTAACATGCACTTTAGTACCCTATTTACTCTTTCAACCTGACCATTTGCTTGTGGTGAACCAACTGTACGTTGGTTTCACGTGCTGTATGTTACCATTCAACAAAAATTCCTCAAACTCCAATGACGTAAAACAACTACCCCGATCCGTAATAATCCGTCTTGGTCGGCTATAATAACCGAAATATTTGTTTAACGCAGCATTCACTTCCTTGGCGCTGGTTGAGCTTGTTGGATATAATTTCACAAATTTTGTAAAAGCATCAACAACTATAACAAGGATATGTTTTCTTTTCGATTTTAACGATGGCACGATGGGCCCGAAGTGATCAATATGCAATGTGTCAAAAAGAATTGGATCTTTCGGAATATTATACAGATGTGTTTCTTTGGATCTAACTGGCATAGTTTTGAAACATATCCGGAAACCAATAAAGAGCACTAATTTTGTCGCAAGTTCGACCTACCTTTTTATGCATAATTCTAATTATATTGTTCTCCATATCATCAGGAATGTACAATAAATAACATATTTCCGTTCTGTTTTATTTTGTACACCAGCCCGTCTAATAAATCAAATCCTTTTACACTACCCTGTTCCAACTGTTCAAGTATTTTTTTTTTTTACGTTACCATCTCGTTCTTGTGCCACTTGAACTTGAAAATCAATGTCATTTACATTGATCATGGCAACTCTAAGTCGACTAAGGGCATCCATATGACCCATGGCTAAACCACGCCTATGAACTACCTTGTAGTCAAAGTTTTCTAGTTCTAAAGTCCATCGTGCAATACGTGCATTAACTTGCTTTTCTTCATATGATAAAATCTATTATTGAAGTTAGCACGTGGATGAAAGAAGTAAGAAGAAGTCATTGTTCGTTCGTTTCTTATATGGTAAAATATTATCTATTTTAATAAAACTTAAAGCCACACCACAAAAGATCGGTTTAAAAGACGATATCTCGACATCATTATTACCATCTCCATTTCTCTCTAAAACATTCGCTCCATCATCTTGATCTGAACAACTACAACTATCTTTATGTCGATTATGATGAGTTCTACCTTTAGTTCGTTTTGTTCGCGCCAGCTGCAAATTATTTCTGCCTCTTGTCAAAGCATTGGTACAATAATCGCGCAAATATTTTGCATGCGCGCAGCTAAATGGTAAGAAGGGATGATCACATCCAGCGCGCGCACTTCGCACATCAAATATATGTAACGGGTGGTTAAATTTCAAGGGCCGATGTTGATTTTGAATAAAACACAAACTATTTAGGAAATTATTGTAATTTTATTTTATTATGATATATTGGTATTACTCAATTATGTATGGAATAAAATATCGGCCAAATGGGCGCCGCGACCACGGCGACACACCTCCATCCGATGGTCCAAATTTTCGATGACCCTGAGGCATAATGGAGGTTCTATGCCGTTAATGTGTCGAATTATCTCATCCTTTAGCTCTTGAATTGTTGCTGGCTTATCGACGTACACCTTTTCTTTCAAATAACCCCAAAGAAAAAAGTCCAACGGTGTCAAATCACATGATCTTGGCGGCCAATTGACATCGCCATTACGTGAGATAACACGGCCATTGAATTTGTTGCGCAAAAGAGCCATTGTTTCGTTAGCTGTGTGGCAAGTGGCACCGTCCTGCTGAAACCACATATCGTCCACATCCATAACTTCCAATTCGGGCCATAAAAAGTTCGTTATCATCTCACGATAGGGAACACCATTCACAGTAACCTCATTTTGGAAAAATTACGGCCCGATGATGCCCCCAGCCCATAAACCGCACCAAACAGTCACTCTTTGTGGGTGCATTGGTTTTTCGACAATCACTCTTGGATTCTCATTCGCCCAAATGCGGCAATTCTGTTTATTGACGAATCCACTGAGGTGAAAATGTGCCTCATCAAATTGACCAAAAAAATCACGAAGTGCACGATATGCATTTTGATTTGAACGCCCATTTTCATAATAAGTCTGGATAACTTTAACACGTTGTTGGATTGTGTATCTCTCCATGGTTCAAATTGAGTAAGTCTGAAATAGAGAAATGTCAAATAAAATTCGGAAAAAAACTTGGCGTTTAGGTGTGGTTCACATTCAACATCGGCCCTTACAATTTAACCACCCTTTATAATGACACATTATCTTCGAGTCAGAATCGTAAACAACATAAAATGGCACTCTGACTTTTGGTACATTCTGAACTTCAGCCGTGTCCATTAAAACATCAGTTACACATTGTCCGTAACACATATGTATGTATAATTAGCCTGAGCCTTCGAAGGTCTAAGTCTGATCAATTGCAGCTCATCTCCGCCATTAATGATAGAATAAGCAAAAAAGAACGTATTAGTTGTGTCGTAGACCTTGAAATAATATATATAGTTGTACCGAGCAGAATACAAAAATTTGCCTTATACCCCACTGACATTCTAAAAATCTGATCCAACAATCGAGACACACTTACCACTCTGACTGAACTCGAAAAAATCTCTCTCACAAGATGAGATATAATATAGTAAATAGCACTGAACACCCCACCATCGATAGTGAGAATCTCCTCATGCTTAAATAACATACATACATACATACATGGATAAAACTCATCTACTACTTCATATCTTCACTTTAATTGCAAAAAGCCTCTCCTCTGTCCATAAGTAGCGTTGTCATTACAAAACACAAAAGAACTACTAAATCTCACAATATTGTAAAAATTCGAATCCAAAGCGGTTCCTAAACCAAGCACATAACTTTCACTAAACTCTTCAATATCAAACGCTGGCAAACTCAGAATCACATTCGCAATATACGGTTCCATCTTTCTTTACGTCTCTGCAAGTTTTTGTATAAAATTTGCTTTATTTTTCCGAAATGTGGTGTCTTTCAGCGAATTATTGCTTACAATGGCAGAATCCCACAAAACATTATCAGTCACAATTGCAAAATCTCCCCCTTTAGCCGTACTCGTTTGATCATTTTTGTTACTGGTATCTATCCACACCCACCATTTCAGCACAAAGTCGTCTTAACTGCGACACAGTAGCAGTGGATGGCACATCAATGCCAGCTAACTCCAAAACCTCAACCATCTTGCATCTTGATGCGTTGTCCATTTTTTCGTCTTTTGTTCACCACAGAACTTAAAAATTGCTAATAACTATGTATATCGTACCCCTGTTTACAGGTAGTAGACAGGCACAAATATAACTTTTCGGTGTTTAGACTCTTGACAAGCAAAATCACCTAACGCTAACAAAAACATGTGTTAGCTTATGTGTGCTGTGCGGCAAATTTTAATGAACCTACCACCTGTTGTGAATCTGCCTTGAGCGTACGTACTCCAATCAAAGCCACAGTCCCCAAGTATAAATTGTTCATACTTTGGGGTTAGAGTACCAGGCAGCCCTGAATTTCTTTCGTTTTTTCTTTCTTTCTTCGCAATCATGATCATGTAAAAACTTATAGCATGTTTCCATTACGAGTTGAATCACCCGCTTCGCTCTCTCAATCACATTTATGAATCACACTGTTTACACGACTCGTCTATGTATGTATGTGCTTCGGTTTGACTTTTGTTTTTGATAAGGCAGCATAAATGTTCCATTAATTTTCGCAAAGAAAATGGCCCATAACTATAGACGTCGGAAAAGGGAAGAGCTTGTGTGATAAATAACTTGGCATTTTCCACAAATAACGTGGCACCCATTTAAAGCTGATTCAGCTTAAAGTCAACTTCAATTTTCACTATAGTTAGAAAAAAGTTAGCAACACTTTTTATATTAAAATTTAAGTTGTTTCTAAAAAGAAGCGACTTTAGTGTTTGACTATAGTTAAGGCCCAATTTGTCTAAATGAACAAAAAAAGTAAGTGAAAGTGTTGTTGCAAAAAAAAAACCACATTCATATGGAAATGTCTTCGGAGTTGGCATTGCAGGGCATTAAATACAACCCAGAACTTAACTTTTATTTTTATGGGAGAATTACGTTTTCTTTGCTTTTTATTTATTTATAATTACAGTATTTTTCGGTTAATTGACCCTACGGTTAATTGGTTTCCACGCTTAATTGAACCACATGATCGGGCAAAAAAAATATTGCATACAAACACCATGTGAATTTCCTCGGATAATTGAACCCGGTTAA
Source organism: Sturmia bella (assembly GCA_963662145.1). Classification (NCBI taxonomy): domain Eukaryota; kingdom Metazoa; phylum Arthropoda; class Insecta; order Diptera; family Tachinidae; genus Sturmia; species Sturmia bella. The sequence goes on from OY759168.1 coordinate 72,170,884, forward strand.
TTGATTTTCCCGCATAATTCGTTCAAAATCCATGTCATCAAAAATAAATTTCCTCTTACTTTTACCCGGTTAATTGCATTGAAAAATAATCTGGCATTTTTGCACATACATATTTGACATCATTTGTGAAAAACACTGGGTGGCATCTCTACTATACACATATATGTACATTTTTTGCTGTTACTTGCATTTTTTTTTTCGTTTAAGGTAAAAAAAAATTATTTTGAAAAACTTAAAGTGCACATATGCGATTTCTTTTAATTCATTAGTACATAGTTTCAATTATGCGTGATTTCTGTAATTGAACAAACTGTTCAATTAAATAGGGTTCTTGTAATTGAACGAATTGTTCAATTAAACGGGTATCGGCTAATTGGTTCCCCGGTTAATTGAACAAAAAATTGTGCAAATTTTGATGTGCAATTAACCGAAAAATACTGTAGTTCCAATTATGCATGATTTCTGTAATTGAACAAACTGTTCAATTAAATAGGGTTCTTGTAATTGAACGAATTGTTCAATTAAACGGGTTTCGGCTAATTGGTTCCCCGGTTAATTGAACAAAAAATTTTTTTTGAACAAAAAAATTTTTTTTTTTTTTTGGTTTACAATATATGATTTTGACAGATGGTGCAAATAAATTTGCGATATAAATTAGAGAAAACAGGAATTTTTCGTGCTTCGCATGTAGCTTCGACATGAAGCAACTTCATTCGCTCCCAAAATTTTGTATGGCGAAGCACGTATGTAGTTTCGCTCCTGATTGGGGTGTTAAGCAAAGCACATGTCGTATAAACATGCGTTCATATGATTGACATATCAATTGCACGATTTCGAATACGCGAATGTTACGATTCTAAACCGCAAAATATTGTTTTAAATTATATTGAAAGAGTTGTTTTCACATTTCCCATGTTTAGCCTTCTATAGGCATTCTTGCAAAATTTTGCATTGCCCACAAAGAACGATTGGGCAAAAGTTTTGCCGCTATAACATTTTTTGCCGCAATGCATGTACATTGTGGCCCTCGCAGTGTGCGCTGTGGCTCCATCCTGTTGGAACCATATTTGCGGATGGTTTTCCACGGCTGGCCTTACAAAATTTTGCAACATGGCCCGATATCGATCACCATTGACGGAAATGGCGACACCTTGTTCATTTTCAAAAAAAAATGGGCCAATGATCCTTTCTGAAGAAACACCGCACCAAACGGTACACTTAACTGGGTGCAATTGTCGTTGATGAAGTACTCTCGGGTTTTCCGTAGCCCATATCCTACAGTTTTGCTTGTTAACGAACCCATTTAATTGAAAATGGGCTTCGTCACTCATTATTAAGTTATGAATAAAATTTGGATTCTCTTGTGCTTTTTGCTGGAAATAAATTGCATAGTCAAGTCGTTGCTGGTAATCTGTTGGTTTCAATTCTTGGACAAGTTGAATTTTGTATGGAAACAATCCTATGGTGTGCAAAATTCGCTGCAGCGACGTTCTTGAGAGGCCCAGTTGTGACGAACGTCTCCTGGTTGATGTTTCTGGATCCTCCCGAATACTCTCCTGTACCACTTGAATATTGTCAGCCGTGTGGACAGTTCGGTGTCTGCCGGGACCAGGAAGGTTCCTTACTGCTCCTTGTTCTCGAAAATTTGCAACCAGACGGTTTATTGTTGATTGAGAGGGTGCAACCCGCACATTAAATTGACGACGGTATGCACGCTGAGTCAACACAATGGATCGTTGATTTGAAAAGTAAATTTCAACAATTTGGGCACGTTGTTCAATTGTGTATTGCTCCATTATAAATTATCCAAGTCTTCTTTACAAAATACTGAAAAGAAAAGAAAATTATAATAAAAAAGTTATAAGGAATTCACACCACTTCGGTCTTTCTGGGCCACCCTGTACATACATATATTATTTACGTGCAAGTTCAGAACATTAACTGACAGGTCCACGATGTCACTCGACAGCGCTCGCTCGCCTCATTACAGGCAAAACAATAATAAAGTTTTTTTTTTTTTTTTTTAAGCAAACAATGTCCAGTGACATCGCGGGCCTGGCTCTAAATGTACTGCAAGAACCCAAAATTTCAAGGCATTTAAAAGGCATAATCCAGGGTTTTTTTTTTTATTTTTTATATACATACGTTTTCTATGAACAAAATGACTGACATTAATTATAAGTTTAAAGAAAAAAAAAAAAAGAAAGCGTTTTATAAATACAAATACATATGTATATGAGAATAGTATATAAAAATAAAGTGTCAATAATACCACCGATTTTTTTTTTCTTTTTTCCATTTTTACCTTCACAAGAAATTTGTAGCAAATACAACAGACCACATTTGCCGTTTAATGCAAAAGCAATGAAAAAAAAATTTATTTAAAATAAAACACAAACAAAAAAGTTAAAACTAAGCAAACTACTTACAAAAAGATTGAAAAAATATTTTTGCCTCAGATTCAATACGATTTGATAGTAAAAACAAAAACCAATAATATTGTTGCGTCCTCTCAACTCATTTTATACAAAACTAAAGCTAAAAGTTGTCAATGTAAAATAAGTTTGCCAATGGAATGCGGCATAACAACATATACATACATATGTATGTACATATGCTACATACATATGTATATATTTAGACTGAATTCACAATCTTACCGCCATAACTAAACAGGAGCGCAAAGCGTAACGTTTTCCCCCCCCCCCCCCCCCCCGCTTAGCAAAAGCAGCAATGCCACTTCAAAACGCTCTTGTATCATTTAATTTTTTCTAAGAACACAAGATAAATGGGACTTTCCGATTGCAAAGCGTTGCCGCTGCGTTGTTTCGCTATGAAAATGAGAATTTTTCACAGCAAAAAAATAAACGCATTCCGCTTTCGTTTAAGCCTGCCTGCCTGATAGTAGTACACAGTGCTGGGCAAAATAACTGCTCTGATGTATTTAAAATGCCAAATACATGAAAGTTGTGTATTCGAAATGCAAAATATAAATACTTTTGATTCCATGCATTTGAAATACAAAATACTGCATTCTAAAAGCAAGTACAGTTATTTCCGCTTAATTGAGTTCCTAAAAATGTACGACTTTTGATGCTATTAAACGGGTACTCAATTAAGCAATACTCGGTTAATTGAATTGCCGACGCAATTAAACGAAACTCGCTTAATTGAGCAATATGTGCAATAAAGCGAAACACAAATGCGTAGATGGAAAATAAAACTCATTTCTTTAGTTACATATTAAGTTGAAAAATTATTTAGGTTTGTTAAAACATAATAAAAATCATACATGGGCACACTGCATTACTTTTTTTTTACTGCGTTACGTGTTTCAGTAATCAGTAAAAAGTACTGATTACTGAAAGAAAAAAAATCAGTATTCAGTAAATTTTGCTGATTATTGAAAGAAAAAAAATCAGTATTCAGTAAAAAGTACTTATTGTTGAAAATAAGATCAGAATTCAGTAAATTTTACTGATTTGTGTAACAAAATGCAGTAATCAGTAAATGACTGAATAGTAGATACTGCGTGTGTAGTGTGTATTGAATTGTCGCTTGCTGCCAGCTTGGAGGAGGATCCGTCTCCAAAACTGCCCTCAATACGGCCAATCTGCGTCTTAGACGGACTATTTTGCCTCCTCTTTTGTGGCGAGGTTTTTCGGTCCTCGGTATCGTCGTAAGTTTTTCCTCAGCTACTTATGTATATATGTTTCTTATATGAATATACGAGCTTTTTTACCTTTTTATGTATATACGTAGATGTATGTACATATGTAAATAGAAAAATAAAACAAATCAAATTTTATTTTATTAACCCCTTTAGTAAATAGATATAAAAAAACTAGACAACTTCAATTTGAAAAAAAAAATTTATGTAGTAAATACATGTACATACATAATTCATTTTGTACTATTTATTTATTTATTTACGAGGCAAGAAACAAAAACTTCTCATGAGCACTAAAAGTAAAAAAAAAAACCTTGTTATTGCTGTAAAACTGTCAGAAAACAGAGTTGTGCATGCAAACTACATAAATTCAGTGTTGCCCTTGAAAGTTTCTTATATACATTTTTTTTCTATACATTTTGTGGTTTTGGTGTTCAAGAAAAATGTTCTTTTATCAGTTTTTTTCTTATAAGCGTTTTTTCTTATATGAAACTTTTTTTGTTCGAAAAATCACTAAAAAGATATGGTGTTTTTGCAAATGTTTCTTATAAGCGTTTTGTTCTTATATGAGATGTTCTTATATCCGATAAATACTGTACAAACAAGGGCAAGTCAAAAAACTAGAGGAAAAACTTACGACGATACCGAGGACCGAAAAACCTCGCCACAAAAGAGGAGGCAAAATAGTCCGTCTAAGACGCAGATTGGCCGTATTGAGGGCAGTTTTGGAGACGGATCCTCCTCCAAGCTGGCAGCAAGCGACAATTCAATACACACTACACACGCAGTATCTACTATTCAGTCATTTACTGATTACTGCATTTTGTTACACAAATCAGCTACTTATGTATATAAGAAATAAGTTTCTTATATAAAATAATTGTATATAAGAAAGAAACGCTTATAAGAAACTTTTTTCGTGGATTTTTTCAAGTTTCTTATATCCGATAAATACTGTATTCTTCTATTGTCAACCGTTTTGGTCCTGCTTCCTTTAATGTAGGCTCGTACGGTGGTGCCTGCTCGTTGAGGACAATTTTGTATTCCTCGGTTGGTAGTTTGTCACACGAGCTAGGCAGGATAGCCAAGATATCAAAAGGCAACCAACCTGAACCTCATGGGTACCTAGTTCCCTCCTTCTTTCAACAACTCATCATTTGTCATACCAAATACTCTATTAAACTCTTGACACAATCTGTCTCCACTATTCGCTAACACTGTTTTGAGTTCCAGGGTAACCTCTCTCCTTTTTGCTGCCACAGTCATTATGTTTAAGAAGGCAGCACGAGCATACTGGACCAATTGCTGCAGTTTCATTTCTGGAGCAGTTGACTTGTATGTGGAGTTCTGCACATGTTTATCACCTCAGACTCAGCATGTTGAACCAATAATAGTGCATTAACCAAATTGAGATTAGTGGTGGTTTTAGTCAGACCTTGATCCAATAGAGCAAAAGCACCACTCCTGGCAGGATCGCCATGTCATGTTGTGCAAACAAACAATAAAATCTAAATGGAATTTAAAAGAAAGTCCTAATTTATCCAGCGCTTAAGAACGCTACTCAGGATATTATTTGAAAGGCAGTTTTAATGCCTATAAGCTGAAAAGTAAACAGCCGATCTGAAGGCTAAAATTTTAGTAACTTTATTATCAAATTTACGATCCTTATAAATAAAGATATAACGGTATTCTTAAACTACATTTCTTTTAATTGCTATTCTTTTTAAACTACATTATTATAGTATTTGTTGTCGTTGTACTACAATAGGTCTTAATACCTAATACCTAATTAGAGTGACAGAGTAATAATATAGACAGAGTAGTAACATATAAACATACAATAGTACAAAAAAAGAATAAGTGTTATGCGACAATTCAATACACACTACACGTGTTTTGAAAATGATATATACACATTGCTCATTTACATGAATAGTGGCATAACTGAAGAAACTAAATTACATATATACAAATACATATGTATCTGTTAATTATATAAAAATAAAGCCATTATTCTCGGAATTTTGTTTTTTCAGTTATGCCACTATTCATGTAAGTGAGCAAAACAAAATTAAGTAGACGGAATGAATTAAGCGAAACATTTGCTCTTGTTTTTCGCAATTTTCGAACCAATTAAGCGTGTGACGTAATTAAACGGAACTCAATTAAACGGGTATTTTACAGGTATACTGAATGATTTCGTTCCATGATTTTTAGTGCAATAAAGCGGGAAACTCAATTAAGCGCAAATAACTTATTTGAAATACAAAATACAGTGTAACAAAAATATGTACATATTTAAAATACAAAATACTTTTAATCAAAATAGATTTAATTTTTTTTTTTTTTTCATAAAAAACAGCTTTTCAATTTGATATCAGACAAACAACCTCTTGATAACGAATGAGTAAAACCAGCTAAAGACAAAATCTCAATGATTTCTCTTTCAATTGAAAGAGTAGTAACGGAACTAAGAAATAAGTGAGAATTAAGAAAATGTCAAAATATTCGGTTAACTTTGAAGGGTAGCGATTCCCATTCACAGTAACGTGCCGGTCATGATCATCACGAAAGAAGTGCGGCCCATAAACCGCACCAAACCGTAATTTTTGCATGATGCACTGATGACTCATGGAGTACGTGTGGATTGCTGCCTGACCACTAACTCATATGTATTATGTTTATTGACGAAACCATTCAGGCAGAAATGAGCCTCATCATAAATTAGAGGTAGCGCTCTTAACATTAAGGCTGACTGACTCCGAATTTCGGTAGTAAATTTTAATAATTTCGACTCTTCATCATGAAATGGCACACCTTACTGAATAGAAATGTCAAAAGAGCAGCAAGAAATATCGCGTCGTCTGCCGTCCCTGTCGCGTCCCTGTGAAAAACCCCGTTACATGTATTTCAAATACTCCCCAGCCCTGGTTGTACATATTAGATATGTTGTTATGTTATGCGGGCCGTCGGTAGTGAAACCGGCCCACTTGGGTCCTAGGTCCGGCCCGTTGTGATAGGTTGTACATAAATGGAAGTCCAAACACAATCTCACCAGCTTAAGTTCAATGATTGTGTTTGATATTTTCTTTCCAAATACAATAAAAGAGCATGCATTTATTTGCCAGGCCAGTAAAACATTAACAAGCAATTTAAAAGTCTTCATTTGGTGGCTGTTTTATGTTCTATATTAATTTAAAAAAAAAAAAAAAAAACTGTGAATTATCTTACGGGCATGTGTTGACGAACCAGTTTTCTACACAGAGCGAAAACTTCCTAATAGATTCAATAAGATTTTCTCTTTGAAACGTTTTTAGGCTGAGGGGTATCCCAGCAGAGAGAAAAGAAGATTTTTCTATGGGTATTTCTTATTATTTCCATGCTGCAAATCTTATTAATTGTCTCAACACACATAAAACCAAGAAGAAAACTTGTTACTCACGTTTGTTTTTACTCAGTTTCCGATTTGCATGGTACCAAAAAAAAATTCTATAGAGAAGAACTTATTGATTCTATTAGGTTTTCTTGTAAATTGTATACAATAAGGATTTCTTATTGATTTTATTAGGTTATCCTATTAATTTTTCCCTATTGGTTTTATTAGTTTCCTATATAAACACACGTAAATCATCTTTTTAATTTCATTAATTGTTGTTTTTTTTTCGATAAGGTTTTCCCAATTAAAATAATAAGGAATCCTTCTTGAAAAAAAAACCATAGAGATATCTTATTGATTTTGTTCTACTTTATTAGGTGCTTTTTTCTCTGTGTAGAAGAAAAACAAAAATGCCTACTAAAAATCAATACAATTTCTTTTTGTTTTATTATAATGTTTACGTATAAAACTCTTCATTAACTTTATGCCAACTAAACTTTTGTTCTTTTTAAATCTGGCCCGTAATTCAAGGGCATGTTGAGATAAAAAAAAAATCCACTGTGGAATTGTAACATCCGTGAACGGAGCTGCCATCGTAAAATTGATCAATAATTTATTGTATGAAATCTATGTACATATGTATTGCGTATAATCATGCTCTAATATGTATGTGTTGCTGTGATACGTTTTCAGCACACGGATGTAATGACTCCAACCCAGGGCTGGAATCACCACTTTCTGTATCGAATAAAAATAAAACACTAGATCAACTCGATATCAAAAATGGCGATTGCACCCCAGAATCGAATTAAAAGATTTTAAGTTTCAGAAGACAAAATACATAAATTACTTCTAAAATTTAGTTTATTACTTGCTACTAAAGCTAATTTCGAAATAAAAAAAAAAATAAAAAAATGTTTGTGCAATTTTTAAAAAATAATAAATGTTTATCCAATACAAACTAAACAAAACAAACTTAAGGGCTAAACAAGACTGATAATTATGATTAAAAATAAAAAAGAATTGCCAAACACAATAAAGTCCTTACAGTAGAGGTACTAAAAGAAAAACAAACAAACAAACAAAAATAAGTAAAACAAAACGGAACTGAATAGAGTTGAGTTGAGTTGAGTTGAAAACGAATTGAAATTTTAATATTATTCAAGATTTGTAAATAAATTAAAATTTCAGTCACCAAAAAAGTGTAAAATATAAGTTTATGCTTTATGTACCTGTTAAAAAGTAATACATGAATGTGAAATATTGCTTTTTTTTTAAATCTAAATATTACTTTTTATTGCAAGTATGTATATGTAAATACTTAAAACTGTTATTTATAAAAACTGTAGAAAATATTATAAAACTTGGTGTAAACTTGAGTTTAGCATTCCTCAAGATCATATAAAATAAAAGAAATTGGCCAAAAATCAATCAAATAATTGATGTATTTTATAGACTTAAGGCCATATTCATAATTATTATTGTAAGTTTATTAACCTCTTATTTGACGCATTTCTACAGAATATTTGTCAAATAAACGTGTAATAAACCTTCAATAGTTTTTATGAATATGGGTGTTAATAAATATGTATGTATATGTATTTCTTGTAAAAAAAAAAACCCCAATATTGCATAATTTAAAAAAATTTAATTTATCATGTATATTTTTGTTTTTTGTTGTGTAGCGAAACTTCTTTTTAAATAATAAAGTATTTGCTGCTTATTCCAGGAGATGTAACCGCTGTCACATGAAATCGCCATGAAAGACTTCTCGAATTTGCTAAATATTCTTTATAGTAAAGTTATATACTTTTGAAATTCGCTTACGAATACGACTTTTTTGGCACTTTGTTGCTGGAGAAACTGTGTAAATACAAGGTGACCCAAAAGTAACGAAAGCGTTCGACATAAAAGAGAAACAATGTCTCTCACAGTAGAAACCAGACCAGGGGGCTAATTCTGGCAATCGCATACGAGCGAGTTTTTAGTCGAACGTGCGATTTTTTTTACTTTTGGGATTCTGTCACTCGTCATCCAACAAAAGGTATCGAAATTTGTAATGATGGCAGTCGATTACAAGCGAACGTTCGAATGCAACCATGAGCGTTTTTACTCGAATGCAAGAAGCGTTCGAGTTATCGTTTTTTTGCAATCAGAACAAAAGAAAATAAAAGTATACATACAGAAATATAATTTCATTTGTTTATTTATACTTGTGTTGTAGAAAGAAACAAACAAAAAGATAATTTCATTTGTATGTTTTAATCCCTTAATAATAAAATAGGAAATGTAAGTACAACTGTTGCAGAACATAATCAAATGCTTCTTTTGTTAGCCGAAAACGCCTTTTAAACCTTTTTCGACACAAAAATAAATACAGACATATGTATGTATATGTACATACATACATATACTATATTAAATATAAAATCCAATGTTTGTATTTGTCAAAACTTACTCATTATTTGCCAAACTGGTGCTGTCTCGTATTCTTCTTCGAATGACGTTAATGTTTTCATTCTCGTCGTATTCGGAAGAAGATGAATAAAACAAGAATTCCGGATTAATATTAATTTTCAACAAATTTCTTTTACACAAGCAACAAATTTCTTTTGCACAATATTGTTTGTTTACCTTTTTTATTTGCATTTTCAGTGTTGTAAAACGAATTTATACGCGATTTTTGTCTAACACTATAAAACAAAGTCGATTCGTTCAGTATCGGATAAAAGAATTAGAAAATAAAGTACATTCGAAATTATCTTTCAGTCGAATACAATTTCGATCACGACTGCCAGAATTAGCCCCCAGATTTTTCACGACTGGGTTAAGAAATTTTCCAACACTGAGCGATATCGAATAGCAGTGATAGAAACGGCCAGACCTGGCTCATTTCAAAATAATATGGGCCAATCATTTTAAAAGTACTTTTTCACCATCTCCCTGAGAATTATTATTTTTAGCAATGAAAATAATGACAGGCGTTTTTTCATTTGTTTCTTTTTTTTCGTCGAAACGTTTAATGGGCAAATGTGAAGTTTTTCATGATATCGATTACCATTCCTGGAGCGAATTAAAATCTCATTATAATTGTTTTAGCTTCAACAGTTTTCCTGGGGGCAAATCACCGCATTCGAAATCGAGTGCTTTGTCATCGAAATGCTGTTAACGTGGATCTCAGGACTCGTTATCGAAACGCATCCAGTCGATGTTGTACTCGATTGTTACTACACTATCGAAAACAAATAAACTTTAGCTTTTAGCAGCGCCACAAATAAAATAGCAAAGAAGCGACAAAAAAATTAAAGAGATAATTTAAAAAATATAAATTTTATTGTTTTTAGGGATAGTGAATACCAAGAAAAAGATTTCCTACGAAGTAGTGTATTTCATTTGTTACATTTTTCACCGCTTTGCACATGGTGCTTTGTGCCAACCCCACTAAAAAATAATTCCCGGCCATGTGCTGAAAGCTGCCACTGGCCAAAAGGGACAATGTAGCGGCAAGCTACAATACGGGTGGTACGCTCGTCGACATGTGACCAGAGATATTTATTTCCGATAAAACGTATTCAAAAGCGTCCTTAGAGAGCTGAAAATGTCTTTTGAATCTATGTACAATCGATGAAACATTTAGTTCTAATCGTTTGCTTCAAACTCATAACTTACACAGCTTCTGGCTGAAATGAAATAGGATTGCTTTTTCCACGAATGTTCCTACTTATAATGGCAATATTGGACTCATCCTCCGATTCCGAAGATGCGAAACATAAAAACACATTTGGATTCATTTATCTTGAAGTTTTTATTTATATTTTGTTTTCCTTTTTCGTTTTGTTTCTTTATTGTCAAATGCGTACTGCGATGTAAAAAATAGTAGTAGACAATATTAATTGCGATCGAATACTGTGATCCAAAAAATTGCAGCCGTCGAAATATTTGTACACACGAAAGAAGACTCGATTTCGAATGCGGTGATTTGCCCCCTGTTTACACCTGCATTCAAATGGTTTTTATTTAGACGTGTATCTTGAATGGCGCACTGGGCAGCACATTATGCTGCTGAACACAACTGGGACGAACGACAAATTTTTCGCCGCGAATATTCGCCGTCAAAGCTAAAACACATTGGTGTATATGAAAATGCACACACAGTCACAGTGTCGTTCGAAATTCGTTGTACGCGGCGAACTTGAAATAGATTAATTTCTATTTCTTACGCCCGCGAACGACGAACAAATCAGTGCCATGTGGCCTAATTGGTCTTAGTTTTCAAGTGTTTTAGTAAAAACAGTTCATTTTTACTTTAATCGTTTTTATTTTAAGTGCTAAGCTTTGACCTTTTGCCTTTAAAATAAAAAGCCAACATATTAGATTATAAAATATGTTTGTAGTGTTTAAATTTTTGTTTTTGGTAATGCAAAATCTTTTAGCAACCAATTTTTTCTAATATGGTCACCCCATCAGCTGTTCAACTATAATAAGATAAAATTAAAAAACTGAGAAAATGGATACAAGTGAAATTATAATTGAAAATGATAAACTTCATGAATCTTTATATAATCTGGGATCATGTTCATTATTTTAATTATTTTAATTCTTTTTGTCTTTGAACAAACAATAAACAACTTTATCAATTATAACAGATGTTTTTGTTTTTCGTCGTGATTGTGCTTCATACGACGAATTTACACAGCGAATTTTAACCGGCGTATTCGTCGTTCGTCCCAGTTGTGTTCCTAGCATTAAGCTGTCATTTAAGATAATCGTTTTGCGACGAACAAAGACTTAACGCGCTGTAAAAAACGAGCAACTTTTAGACTTTTTTAAATCCTTTTTATATTAAGAGTAGTTAGAAGCAAACGTAGTCACTTTAGTTGATTACAAAATCTAATGAATGATTTTTAACTGGTTACTACCTTTCAACGATGTTGCTCTCACAAAATGTGTCTGGTGCAAGTTTACAAGTAAATTGCTTACTTATTCTTGTAGAATACAAACTTGGTTTTTAAAAATAATTTTGCTGAAAAACTTACACAAATACATATGTCACTAAAATAACTACAACAAGATGTAAAAATATTGCTAAGTTTTAGTATTGAATATTATTAAAATTTCATTATAAGAGACACAATGTTTTTTCTGTTTTATATTCTCTCACCAACATCCAATTGATTTTTGTGTTTGCTGCTATTGTATCAGTCAGTGATAAGAAGAACCGTTCCAAACCTTTTGCCGGGCCCAGCAATTTTTAAGCATTACTTTTAACTTTATAGACGAACTACACTGAAAGAATTTTCGTTCAGAGTTCTAATGAATTTATTTCATTAATCAAATAAAATTGTTCATTACGGCAATGCATTTTCATAGATCTAATGAATAAATTTCATGAAAAACTGTTCTTAGTTTTCATATTTTCGTTAAAAAATATCATTGGGTTTATGAAAAAATTCCATCAAAGCAATGAACTAGTTCATTAAATCAATGTATTCGTTCATTGAGGTTTCAATTCTTCAATTTGATTTGTAAAGAAATTTTGATAAATGGTGACATACATATTTTAATATTATATCGCAAAGGTTTTGAAGTCTACTGCAAGTAACACCTAAAAACTGACATCAAGGCATTTTTTTTTTTAACATCTACATTATCCGTAACCTAAAATTATGTTCTGTTTCCATTCCAGATCAATGAACAGATTCCCGTTTCATTTAGTTAATGATTTTTGGTCATTAAACCAATGAAATACTTCATTAGCTCAATGACTAAAATTCATATATTTAATGAAACAATCATTAATACAAATTCAATTAATCAGAATTCATTGGTTCAATGAACCCCAACTTTGGTGGAAAAATAATGCATTTTTTCATTAAATTATTGTCGGAATTTATTGGACTTATGAACAAAATTCTTTTTACTTTTATTGTTAATAAATTTATCGGGCTTTCTAGTTCGATATTTTACTTGTAGTCTTTAGCGGCAATAGATTTAAACATCAATGAGTACCTTTCATTATCATATGCAAAATAGAGCCATTCTTGTGTCCTTAAAGGCCGTGTCAGATAAAACTTTGTTGCTTTGCGTGACGTTTATAACTTTGAAAGAAAAGCGTGAAACAAAAAGTGTATGTCACAATAAAAACTTTAACAAGACCCGCGCATTGTTTGTTTATCAATAAAATATTGAATATATAAAATATTTTATATACATATGTACTTATTTGTAGTTTTGTTTATTATACATATATGTATTTCAAATGAATTTATTCATTAAATTTATAAAATTCATTTATTTTTTGGTATTTTTTGTTGATTTCTGTTGACGCCAAGAGAAAATTAAAGAAGAAAATGAAAGCAGCTAATTGTCAAAGCCTGCAAAAAGATGAAAGATGCCCAACTTTTTGGTTTGCTTTGCGTCAAATAAAATTTATGTGACAAGTGCCATATAAACATGTACATTTATCTTGAATGTCAAAGCGTGTATGTAACGCAACGCGAAGCAAAAGTTTTATCTGACACGGCCTTAATTGCATTTTTCTAACAAAAACGTCTTTTCACTCTTTTTATATTTTTACCAATACAATTCCAGCCGCTAACTGCTCCATTATGAGAGTAAACTGTCCATATCTCTTGTCCTTATCGCTTGTGTTTGTGTAATGAAAGCAACATACGGGTGCATCTTTCTGGCAGAGTTGCTTTATTTGGCAGCTTTTTGCATGCAGGCATGTATTTTTGCATAAATATGCTCTACAAATAGAAAACAACTATGCAACATATATTTACAACACCTAGATGTTGTAAGTCATAATCGCTTAAAACCTGTATGTTGTGTTGTGTTGTAGCTGAAACAACACAACACTTCTTAATCGGGGCTTGGCTTACGATTTTGACAGCCGCTTAAATTGTGACCCACTCTAATATACATACATACTTCATACATATTTTTCTTTTCGTTTTCGTTACCTCATTTAGGAAGAACAAAAACATCCATAAGGTTTTCATAAATGTTGCTGCTGTATGTTGTAATTGTGAAAATAAGAAATCGAGCAGTTTAGTTAGTGTCTGCCAAATACAAAACTGTATCTGTTTAAAAGATGAAGAAAAAAAAACAACTTAACAAAACTACTAGTCATAAACTGCGTTTGCGTTACTGTCCTTATTTTCTCTTACACACACTTTAGTTGTGAACTAATCAAACTAAATTTAATTTTATTTAATGTTAAGAAATACATATGTATATTAATTAGTATACATACGTACTGCAAATAAACAAATGTTCTTCAAAATCAAATCGCTATTTAAAAACTTACTAGTTAATGAAATAGTTTGTGTTATAAACAAATTGTTGAGTGTAATTGTTAAGTTTGTTTTATTCATTTTTAAGTCTAATGTTTAATTAATTATTTTTTAAATCGATGTGTAAGATGAAATCTTCAAATCCAATTAATATTCTTTCTAACACACTATTCCCATTTTCATAAGTTGTTATTAAGAATTTGTTTGATGACAATTTTAGTTACATAGTTTCAAAAATATACCTATTACGTTATGTCATAATAATCATATGAAAATATTTTTTAACATCAATTTATTGTATTTAAGTAATATTTAGTTATTAAAAAAAAAGAAAACAAATCAAACAACTGAATTAAAAAAAAAAAAAAGAAAAAAATTAAAAGAAAACTTTGTATTGAATGTTAAATAAATCTTTGTTTTTATTCAAGATTTTTATTCAAGCATAAAAAAGTAAGTAAATGTATCTGAATGAAACACACTTAAGCTTAGTTTAGACGATATGTTGAATCAGCATATACATATATGCTAACAACTGTATGATTAAAAATAACATCAAATGTATATGTCATCACATATCATATGATAGGTGTTTACACTATATGCTGAAACTACCAAATTTTTACAATTCAACATATGTATTTCAGCAAATAGAATGTCAACATAAGAGTTAGCATACAATTTTTGTGTTTATACGATATGTTGATAATTACATGGTGATATGTATGCTGAATCGTATAAACATTTGCTTGTTAAATAAGTTTGATACTACTTTCTATTTATACAACGCGTTATTGCAGAAAATTCGTGTTTTTAATATACTAAAAAAAATGTCTTCGGAAGAAATATCGCTTGCTATTGCTTGTGCAGTCCTTGTTTTTGATAGTGATGAAAGTGAAGTAAAAGGAAAAAGAAGCCGAGTTTGGAAAAGAAAATGGGTAGAACGGCGGGCAGATGAAGGTTTTTGTGCAAAATTATACAAAGAATTATAAGACGTTCGAAGATCTGTGCCAATTAATTTTCATCGTGGCAGCCGCTGGAAACAAAAGTGGTGCGGCGGTTGAAATCCGGATGCATGCATGTAATCAACGCCTTGCCGTTGATTGTTGATTATTCCAACTATTTCAAGCAGAATTCATACCAGTTGGACTTGAAACACAGGTGATTATTTTGGCTTCCAGTGTTTTGTTCACTTTGAAATATATGTAATGAAATACATGTATTTTTTTCATTTTGCAAATTCCCTAGCAACCACCTGGTATGAATTCGCCTTGAGCTATTTATTGTTTTTTAATTTGAGAGCAATTAATTCATTGAATTTCATTTCATTACGTTTGTGCTCGTTTGCAAATTATGAAGAAGATATATGTATATTTACATAAACGAAAATTGTCGGCGGCTCAACTGCTGAAAAGCTTAAACAGCATTTTCAACAAATGGCATATCAGCTAGCATACGCAGGAAATTAGTCAAATACTAAACACATACTGTTCACACGATATGCTAAAATTGCCAACATATATTTGTTGGTGTTGTTAACAAATTGTTTGCAAACGTTGTTAAACATACGTATGCTGGTAAAGATTTTGCGTTTACACGATATGATGGCACTAACTGCCTGTTCCTCAATGTCGCAGTCGTGCGATTGTTCGCTTTCTAAGCGAAAGAAAATTGTTTTGGGTTCCTCTATGAAGTTCTTTTATTCGAACGATGACTCGATCGACAAGTCGAAAAAACGTAAGTGTTTTCATACAAAATCCGATTCCTCAATATCGATCATGTCGTCAGCACTGCGAACACAAATGTCAAAATCAAGCACTTGCTGTTTTGCTATCGAGTGGGAGTTTATATAGAAAAAATTTTTGTTTTTTTTTTTTTTTTGTTAAAAAACTGGAAAATAAAACTACAAACCCCACATATTTTTAATTTTTATTTTATTTAGTAAATATATTAAACAATTATTACATGCATGCATGTAGTTTTCCTAAACAGTCCACTTGTTTGCTGGATGGAAGAAAATCCTGAGTTTGCCAGAGGAATACCAGTGCTCATCGCGTCAAAATACTTATTAAATGTCTATGCAAAAAAATACTTTTAAATTTTAAAACACACAAAAACTATTTCCGCACTTTCAAAATGTTTGCTTTTTTATCACAGAGTACTCTGCACAGAATACTCTGTGGTACTCTGTGTTATTTATGTATGTATTTGCTTTGGCTTGTCAAATGCAGCGGACCAGTTTTATGAAGGGTTGTATTTATACCAGAACAATTTAGTAGTTTTTTTCAATACTGCAATAAAAAAATCAACTAAAACTTTAATTTACCGATCTGGCATCTCTGTAAAGTAAATGCACAAAAATTTCATGACGTAAGACTATGCGAACGCAAGCTGGCGACATAGAGGAATCCAAATTGACTCGAAATCGAGCGACTACATTTCGATCGCTTAGATTTTCTTGCGACATTGAGGAACAGGCAGTTAAACAAAATTTTCAGCATAAATATGCTGATTCAACATATCGTCTAAACTAAGCTTTACGTTAAGAAGATAAAGCCCTACGTTATCAGTGAAGTCTGGAGTAATATTTTAAGCGACTTAACTTTAGAAAATTCATAAAAAAAGATCTTCATAATCTCAGGTTGTCGATGCAATTTATTTTGGAAATCAAGTGATTTCAAACAAAGTAACTTTCAAAACAGGGGACTAATTCCCTCATTCGCTTGCCAGCGATTTTTCACTCGAACTCACGAGTTTATGCTCGCTTGGGATTCCCTTATTCGATATCGCATAAAATGCATCGAAATTTGAGATGTTGTGATTCGACAGTGAGTGATCATTCGAATGCAACCATGCGAGTTTTTACTCGTACACAGAAATTCAATCGAAATAACGTAAGTATATGTAATATAAAGAAGCGGAAAAAAGAAAATGTAAGTTTAAAATTGTATATGTTTAAGAAAAATACGGTAACAATATCGTATTAATTTAGGTCGAAAATAAATTATACTCAAAAAGAAATCTTAGCCAATTTCATGTCAAAGCATACTGATTTGGCCAAAAATATTTTGCCCAGTAGCTCGCAAGGAAAAGCCAAAACTAACCAACTTTGGGAGCACCTAACATGCAAGCTGAATGCTTCTGGACCACCGGTAAAGGATTCCAAAACGTGGCGCAAGATACAGAATCAAAAAAATGTATTTAATACACCTATAACGAATTTTTTTTTAAAGGTGTATGCTGACCAGAAACAAAACGTAAGGAAGAAGCTTTCCTTTAATAAATCGTCAATTAAACGCACAGGTGGGGCCCTTACGAAGAGAAAGTTTTAAACCAAGTAGAGGAACCGTTCCCATAAATGGTTGCAGCAGGCATTGATGTATCTGTTGAGGGTCTAAAGAATGTCCGAAGCTTTGGCACCGAAAAGTATAGCACACCAGCTAAGAAAAATTATGTATCAATAGCATCACATGAAAGCAAGGCGAATCAAGTACAGGTGGTCGCAATTCAATTCGCTTCAACATTTTCTCTCGAGACGTCACAAGTTTTGTTTTCGTTTTCTATCGGCTTTGACAACTCAGAAGATAAATTCGTGGAAAAATGCTGAAGCGAATTGGTATGCGGGCACCTGTAATGGATTCGCCTTGCATGAAAGCAATGAAGCTTCATCTCTCTCCCCCTGCTTAGGTTTCTCTAGCGAAGTTGAAATACATGACGATTTCGCCTCGGTGATAGAAATTGATGGTGAGTAGGAGACATTAGATGAAACTAAAACTAGCTTGAAACATAAAGCTTTGCCAAAAATTAGGAAAAAAGATAATAAAACAATTTAGCTAGAGAAAAATATAATGTCTGTGGAAATTTACCAAAAAGGAATGTTAAAAAGGCTTGATAAGCTCATTGAAATCAATAATAAAAAGGTGGAAGTAATTTTTTTCCTTGTTATATTAATGTTTTCATCCCCATCAGACTCGGAAGAAGATAATTGGAAGAGCAAAATAGGATCCATTTTATGTGTATTTAATTAAGATAAACTTCAATATTTTTTGGCACAAATGAAATATTGTTGAACTTTTCTCGTACATTATGACTTATGACTTTGTTCACAATTTATTCAGTGTTATAAATTGATATTTACTTCTTTCTTTTCAACACTGTGTAGACTGGGCAGTCTATGGGCCTATTAATATTTATGTATATACATAACTAAGAAGTAGACATAAGCTTTTAGTTTTAAGTTAAACTCATTGTTTATTATTTTATAGAATACAAGACACATAAAGATATATATGTATGTATGTACATGCTCTTAGTTTTAAGTTTAACTCTTTGTTTTATTAGTTATTGTAAGAGCCTTTGCGCGCCACAGAGAGAGTATAGATTATAAGAGAACTTTAATGTAGAACAACCCTTTTATATTTGTTATTTGAAAGAATAAAGAGTCAGTCGTTGGTTGATTGTCGAAGACTACAACTGAAAGAAAAACTCGATTCGTAGCGTGTCGAGTAACATCATTAGAAAATTACGAATTATCGAAATCAATTTATATTCGAATCTAATTTCGATCACGAATGAGGGAATTGGCCTCCAGACCAGGGCCTAGATTACGCAACGATGATTTTTTTTTTCATCAGTGAACACAAAAAGTGTGATTCACCGCCAGGCACAGTGGTCAGTTTTCGTTCAAGAACGATTCAGCAAGAGTCAATAAATTTGGTTGTGTTGAATTGCTAAATATTAGCAATACCTTTTCTGCAATTTTTAATGATACAAATTCTAAACGTTTGTATTTACAGAAGATCGCAAATATTTCGATCAAATTTTAAAATGTCTAATAAATAAGCAAAGCTCATCGCACATTTCCCAGTGAAAATATATTAGCTGTGGTGTTCAAGAACCGTCATATTAATTCATTCTCACTATTACAGATACAGAGTAGAAAAGTGAATACTGAAATTGGTAAACACTTCAAAATGCATTGTTGTGGAGTGCCGCCCCTGATATTTCAGACATTAGGATCGTTCCCCGGGATGCACAACTTGTTTCTACTGTATTTTCAAAAATATTTTTTGTGTACTAAATTTGAAAACGGAAATATTTAAAAAAGAAGACTACGAAACGACCTGCATTTGCAGATTTTAAATGAATTAACTTTATTCGAACTCTTCATCTACATATAAATAGTGTGTATTGCGTTTATCGGTTTCATTCTATATTGTTGTTGGGCTTGATATTAATTAAACTAGGGAAATAAAAATCAAAGGCCTGTAGGTGGGGGTCACATCAGCAACCGTCCCTAAACTCAGAGGCTCATGTTTCCAAAGCGATATTCAGCTACCTGAGTAACTAATAAATTAAATTTTTTTTAATGTTATCAAGCACTTTATTATTATTATTATTATAATTATTATTATTATTATTATTATTATTATTATTATTATTATTATTATTATTATTATTGTTTTTTTTATTGTATACGTATCAGGTGAAAATTTCTAAGAGTTGTATAACACCACATTTTTCATGCATTGTTCAAGTTTTGTAGAGAACAGCTCAAATATATACATATGTAAATGTGCAAAGAGTTAAACTATCTCAAGGTACATATATTTATACCAGGTGGCTCTACAAGAGCTAATGACTACTGCTTGTTGTAGCGGCAGTGACCACTGCTCTTGCTCTTTTCGCATATGACCCACTCAAGATGGTTCCTCCCTTCTCCATAAAGCAAAATACACAGAAAAAGAATATTTAGTGTTAGGATTGTTATTGTAATCTTGTTTTTATTGTTATTTTTTGTTAGTATTCATTTTGGAAGAATCACTAGGTACATTGTTAATTAAATTTTTGTCGAAAAAGTAGAATAGGTTTTAGTATAGAAATAAATTAAATATTGTCCAGCTAGCTATAAAATTTTACTTTTCTTTATTTAATTGATATTGACAAAAAAGGAACCAACCAGGGGTTGAACTTGAGCCTGAAAAAGTAATTTAATATAAATGTATTACAACATCATAGTTCAATGTAATTAAAATTTCAGTAAAATGTTTGGTTTTTTTATTTTGTACTTATTTATGCATGTATTGGCTTTGGCTTGTCGGATACAGCAGAATACAGTTTTATGATGGGTTGTATTTATACACGAGAACAATTTAGTAGTTTTTTCAATACTTCAATAAAAAATCAACCAAAACTTTAATTTACCGATGTGGCATCTCTGTGAAGTAAATGCCAAAAATTTCATAACGTAAGCCCATACGAATGCAAGCTGTCGATATATGGGAACCCAAATTGATTCGAAATCGTGCAACTACATTTCGATCGCTTACGTTTTCTTGCGACATCGAGAAACAGGCAGTAATTTAGTAGTTTTTTCAATACTGCAATAAAAAAATCAACCAAAACTTTAATTTACCGATCTGGGATGTCTATGAAATAAATAGCAAATATTTCATGACGTAAACCCATGCGAACGCAGGCTGTCGACATAGAGGAACCCAAATTGATTCGAAATCGTACGACTACATTTCGATCGTTTACATTTTCTTGCGACATTGAGGAACAGACAGTAACATTTTCTTCTCTAATAATATCGTCAGCTATCCTTCTTCTATCTACATTTGAGAATTCGCAAAGAAAATCTCACATTTTGTGACTTTTTGTGCTCAAAATTAAAACAAACACCCAACTTTAACCAGCTGCATTGAAAAAAATTGCACTAGTTACCTTCGGTGTTACGAGACATTTTCCCTCCCCCAACAAATAAATTTCACTAAAACTGCCAACTGCACCGTAAATTAAGCAGCGGCAGCAAAAACCCATCAAAAAGTAAAACAAACAAAAGCAACAATAATCAAAACTGCTACTAGCTAAATAAGTACAGCAGTAACAACAACAACGGTAGCAATAACCAAAACTGCTACCAGCCAACTGATAACAATCAGAACAACAACAACAGCGGCAATAACCAAGTACTGCAACACCTGAGTAGGTGTCATTTAGCAGTCCAAACTATGGGAACCGCTGACACTGCAGAACATTGGTACTGGGAAAATCGGGCAAAGTCAGCAGCAGCATGTGACCGACAGTCGGCTGGGACTCCCACTATCGCAGCAGCAGAGGCAGGCTGTCCTCAAGCCAAAAATAATGCAGTAGTAAGTGCAGCGAAAGAAGGCAGTTTTTGGTGTAGAGCGGCCAACTATAGTTAAGTTTATTTTCGGGAAATAAACCAGTAAAACCAAAAACAAAAACTAGTGTTTCATTTTAATCCTTGTGGTTGGACATAAACAATTAAGGGCATCCCTGTGACCTCTACGGAGAAATCCAGGGATATGATAATAATATAATTTATAGTGGTAATCCTGCATTCCTACGGGACCCTGCAAGGATTAAAAACATTATAAAATTATAATATAAATATTTATCTTAACAGGCAAGTTCCGCCAAAAGTTGGCGCAATTTGTCGCAATTGATGCATTTTGTTTTTCAAACTGAAACAATTTTTTTTTTTTGTATTTCAAAACTACAATTGTATTGTAAATTGACTCATAGATTTGTGAATCAGATTAGGAATAGAAGTACTCAGAATATAGTTAGTGGGGGCTATTCTGCGTTTCGATCGGAATCGAAATTTTCTCCGTCTGGCAACTTTGGTATTCTGCGTTTCGATTCCGCTGTTTCTTTCGATTGTATGTATTCTGCATTACGAGCGGAGATCCGTTTTTTTTCAGTTGGTTTTTTTGTTAACGTATAATAGCCTTTTCACACTTATCAACATTTTCGTGGAACGTGTTGAAGATGTTGAAAATGTGAAACATGCGTTCACACACAATATCTAACATCACATATACATACACAGCTGCCAAAATAAATAAAGCTACGTTTTGCATTAAAGACAATAAAAATATAATATAAATAGATTTTGAAGACCAAATAATAGTAGGATTAGCAGCAAGGCAGATTTACTAGGTACAAGCACTAGCAGACCAAAAAAAATACACGAGAGTTATTGGTAGAAAAATAACTGCGTACTGTCAAATTCTTCTCTCATTTGTTTTGTTAAACTGGTTTGTGAGTGTATACAAAAAACGAAATTACACAAATTTCGTAAAATAAATTTATTTAAACCACTTAAAAATTATTACTTTACTTTTTTATGGAATAAAAGAAGCAAAATCACTGGCTTATTTTACTTTTTCTTCAATAGTAGCAACAAAATCACTTGCGCATTTCTTAGAAATCAGAGCACGTTAAACGGCTTGTAAACAAACTTTTGACACTAAGCAGTTAATAAACAACGAGCAGCTGTTTTAGTGATTTTACCTGTTTAATCTGCCTTGATTAGCAGTTAGCTTGCAAGAACAATCTCTACTACTAATGCAGTGTATAGAATTCATAAAAAGCTTGCTGGAGGAAGAAGATCATGAAGACATCATTTTGGACACAACTCCTTTTTTAATGATTTTGAATGTCATTAAATGTAAAAATTTACAGTGATGCCACTACAATTTTGTAATTTTTTTAGTGATGACACTAAAATAATCGAAAGATGTTGAGTGGAACACAATGAGTTAGGAACATTTTATAAAGATGTTGAAAGATGTTGGTTTTTAGCCCTGTACATTTCTTATGGGGAAATTTCAACATCATCGCAAATTGATGGTAGATGTTAGATGTTGATAAGTGTGAAAAGGTTATAAAGGTTTTCTTTATTTGTGTTTTTAAGTTAAAAAATTTAAAGTTTTAAAAAAATGTAAGTAGAAAATGATGTAAAATGTTCAGAAACGATTAAAAACCCCATAAAATTATTTTTAATTAATTTATTTAATTAAATTAATTTTTGTTTGTTTTAGATTTTAAATTTTTTTACAAGAACCTGATGTGCTTTTTATGCATTACATATATGTAGGTCAAAAACAGCAGCCCCAGAGCAGTATGAAAAATTGGCAAATTTAATGCATCAAGCTGCACAATAATGCAGCTGTTATAGACTCCATTCCTCCTTGAAATTTAAAAAAATTAATTGCAAACTACAATTTTTTTTTTATTTTTTGGTCTTTCCATATTTACTCACAACACTATTAATTTTTTTTTTTTAATTATGTACCTTTTATCTTCACAAGATTCTTTGCACTGTTATATGTTTACAAACAACTAATTTTAATTTGTTTTTAAATTTTTTTATTTTGTTTAACAATTTTTGTATTAAACTTTATCAAGAATTTATTTTTAATTATGTACACAAACAACTCTTTGTATTAAATTTAACATCTGTTTATGAAAATTATAACAAACTTGCATATTTTGCTTTTTCATTTCCACATTCCACATTGTGATGCTATTCCACATTGTGATGCTATAATTTTTGATGGCTTCTTCTTTTTCTTTCGATTCCGTTTTTCTTCAGAATACCGATTTTCGATCGCAACGGAACTGAACCAAAAATTTACAAACCTCCAACGTATGTACATA
Organism: Sturmia bella; assembly: GCA_963662145.1. Taxonomy (NCBI): domain Eukaryota; kingdom Metazoa; phylum Arthropoda; class Insecta; order Diptera; family Tachinidae; genus Sturmia; species Sturmia bella. Next base: position 72,194,696 of record OY759168.1, read on the forward strand.
TATACCGGGACTATCGGAAAGAATAGCAAGATCTAACATATATACAGGCTTACCTTTTACTTAAACAAGAAAATACTCAAAATATTTTGTTTACATCAAAATTGAATTCATTATTTATTGATAAACGGTAAAATTTATTAATAATTAACGCTACGTATTTATGTGTATTATTATACGATAAAAGTTTAGCTAAGTTTACTTTTTTTTGTATTTTTGCTTCTTTAATTGAAGTTGCAAAGTATTTGGTAAAAATTACTGCAATAATGAATGCTTATTAGGAAAATATTCCACTGATTTTCTGTATCCTTTTAAATTTATTGAAATATTTTTTTTGTGCTGCTTCTCCTTGATACATTAAATTAAACTTCATTTCTTTTTCTTTTCAAATCATTTTATAATTCATCTTCAGGATCTGTTTTTTCTGTGTGTTTTTATAAGAATATATATATATATATATATATATATATATATATATATATATATATATATATATATATATATATATATATATATATATATATATATATATATATATATATATATATATATATATATATATATATATATATATATATATATATATATATATATATATATATATATATGTATATATATATATATACAGCTATGGACAAAGAAATAGCGCACTAGTCTTGAGCTTTATTCAATGTATTATTTCTTGAAAAATAAAAAACTTAAAACAAGAAATGCAATGCTCTTAGTTTGCTTTACTGCATTTCTCTTAATATTTTATGGAAATGTACCGTTAAATTATGTGCATGTTTGTTTTTAGTCTGTTTTGATAAAATAACTGTTTTATTGCTTGGACAATGAAATAGCGCATAAACTTTCGATTGTTGGCAGAAGAAGTTGTTTGGAAATTAGTTTCTTAGTTTTTGTCAAAAATTAATTGAAAATACAATTCTTTTAATTTGGAATTAAAAATGGGTAGAGGACCACACTGTTCACTTGAGAAAAAAAACATTATCTGGGATCTTTATCAGAGAGGTAAAAAAACAAGTGGAAATAGCTGAAATTATTGGTTGTTCCAGAAAAATGATTTATAACGTAATCAAATGCATTAGTGCTGATCATAGTTTGCTTAAAAAAAAGAAAGATCGAAAGAATCCGCTTCGAAAAACAACCTTACATCAAGACAGAGCAATTGTTCGTAAGTGTAAGCTCGATCCTTTCAAGTCCTCAAGAACAATAATGGCTGAAATAAATGAGGATTTTGGCTTAAATGTGTCGGCTAGACTTGTGCGAAGGCGGTTGAATGATAATAACTTGTTTGGACGTGTTAGTAGAAAAAAGCCTCTTCTGTCAAAAACGAATATCAAGGCGCGATTATCTTTTGCAAAAACTTACGGTAGCAAAGACGTCAATTTTTGGAAAAGAATTTTATTTACGGACGAAACTAAAATTAATCTGATTGGTCCTGATGGAAAAACGTTCGTTCATCGTGAAAAGAACCAAGAATACAATCCTCGCTACACTTTAAAAACCGTAAAGCATGGTGGAGGAAATTTAAAAGTTTGGGGATCATTTTCGTGGCATGGCGTCGGAGCAATTGAGAGAATAAATAGCAATATGGATAAATTCGCCTATCTTAACATATTAAAAAACACGATGGAGCCATATTGCTTCGAAAATATGCCTCTAAATTGGATCTTTATGCACGACAATGACCCCAAACATACTGCAAAAGTAGTGAAAAATTGGCTTTCCGATGAAAGAATTCCAGTTCTGGATTGGCCTGCACAGAGTCCTGACCTTAACCCTATAGAAAATTTGTGGAACGACGTAAAGGTTAAGGTAGGGCAACAGAAATGTAAAAATTCTGATGATCTTTGGAAAGCCATAAAAGAAGCATGGGACTCTATTCCTTTAGATAAATGTCGAAAATTAATAGAAAGTTTACCCCATAGATGTGAAGCTGTAAAAAGAAATAAAGGCTACAGCACAAAGTACTAACACGGCAAGTACATTCGTAAAAAATAAACCATGTTTATTATTAATTTCATTTTTTTTTGCAAATCAAGAAAAATGCGCTATTTTGTTGTCCACTTAAAATATAGACAAAGTCAAATTTTATAGATTTTATGTTGCTTAAAATACCAGTTAGCATTGTTTTTAAGTTCTCCTTTTTTACTAAGAAATTAAGTGAATTAATTTATGTAAAAATACTTAATAAAAATATATTTCTTTTTAATTTGTTGAACTCTTTCTCGAACGACGATAATGTGCGCTATTTCTCTGTCCATAGCTGTATATATATATATATATATATATATATATATATATATATATATATATATATACACATATATATATATTTTTTTTAAGATGAACTAAAAAATGGTTCGAAATATATACATAGATCCGAAGAAGGAACGAAGTTTTATTTAATCTATCACGGTGGGGCAACACAAAAGAAAATATTTCAAGAAAATATTATAGTTGTTTTCAAAAAAATTATACCTGTGTAACAAGAGTTAAATTAAAATTTATTTATAAAATTGGAAAAAGTTTACAAAATAAAAGGAAATCTGATGATTGAAATGAGATAGGTTAAAGTATAGACCAAGGCATATTTATCAGGTCAGTACAACTCTACAGCAACAAAAAACCTTTTGTTTGTGTAGTAATAGTGGTGAGACTGTCAAACCTACAACAAACACATACGTCTGTACAGCCTTTGACTGTTGCACAATGAAAACACACAAAATCATATGGAGAAATCTATTGACTTGATAATTGGACCATATGATAGACACTTTTCAGCTTCATAAAAAAAAACTTTGCGAAATTATTACAAATTTTTACTGGAATTGCTTATAAAACTTTGAAAATTTGCCGGCGAGTGAATCAGGTAAAGCAGTTTTCATAATTAATCTATTCTTGAGTGTCACAATGAGTTTCACTAAAAATATTAGATTCAGGAAGAATTTGTGTTCTGAAAGTTTAGGTATGAGCAGATTTTTTAAATGTTTTCTATATTTTTCAGCCATCAATATGCTGCCGACATTTCGTACCTCAACTTAACCCTTAAATGAAATGCATGAATTTTCCAAATACACTGAAAAAAATACATAGTATAGAATTTTACTTCCTAATGCATAAAAAAATTAAAAAGATTTTTTTTAATTTTTTTGTCAAATTTATTTAAAACAAGTAAGAGTGCTATATTCGGCTGGGCCGAATCTTAAATACCCTTCACAATGGTACATACATTCTGATTGATTTTTGGTGCGAAAAGTTGTTTTATTTGGCTTTTAAAGCCGATTTCTTGAAATATCGGGAGACGCTATATCTGGGGTATATATGCGCCGATTTTTTCTGAATTTCAATATCAGATCCACTACCGGGATTTAACACAGGCTGCAAAACTTTTATTTAAATAATTCCTAATATGCTCAAGTTCAACCACTGGGTGACACCAATTCTTTTTAATATCAATGAAATAAAGAAAAGCAAAATGTATTTCTTAATTATTTATCAGTTAACTTTATAGTAAAATTTATTTAACAAAAAATTGCATATAATTGCATTATTTTTGAATTATAATGCTAAACATTGACATTAAGTGTGATTTTCTTTTCAATTTACTTACATACATACGTATGTGGGTACATGCATACGTATGTATGTATCTATAATAGAAAACGCTAAAATAAATTCTTTATTATTGAATATTTTCAGTGTGTTCCATAAAACAATGATTATATATGTACATACATATACACATACATACATATTTACATTGCTTGCTTTTACAAAATTATTTTTTTCTTGTGCACGTTGTTGATGATCTATTGCGTATCATCATACACATGTGTGTGTGTATGTACATATGTAAGTACGTAGGGAAACCCAAAATGATTTTTTGTGTGAATGAATTTGAAGACGCAATTGTTTAAAAGAATTTCATTGCGTACCCTTTTTTCAACAATTCTTTATATCACTTTCATTTTCAAGCTCGTGTATACATACATACATACACATTTTTACACCAAAGCAAAAAAATTGTTTATGCTAACATACTTGCATGCATACATACATATGTATGTAGATACATACATACCTACATACATACAAACGTATCTACATACATACATACATACATACATACATGCATACATGCATACATACATACATACATACATACATACATACATACATACATACATACATACATACATACATACATACATACATACATACATACATACATACATACATTCATACATGATCGCAAATATTATATACATATGTATATAATATTATATACATATGTATGTATGTACCATTATGATCGATTTTTGGTACCAAAAGTTGGGTGCATATGGGCCGATGTCCAAAAATTTTCTAATTTTGCCCCTAAACAGCCTGTATGTACCATTCCGACAAATTTTTAGTGCAAAAAACTGTTTCGGTTAGCTTCCAGGCCCGACTTCTTGAGATATCGGGAGGCGCTATATCTCGAACATATATGGGCCGATGACAAAAAGATTTCCAGTTTTGCTTCTGACTAACCTATATGTATCATTCTGATTGATTTTTGGTGCCAAAAGTTGTTTTATTTAGCTTATAGAGCCGATTTCTTGAAAAATCGGGAGACGCTATATCTCAGGTATATATAGACCGATTGCAGACATTTTCAAATTTTGCTTTTAAATACCTTATATGTACCATTCTGATCGATTTTTGGTACCAAAAGTTGTTTTATTTGGCTTTTAGAGCCGACTTCTTGAGAAAACTTGAGGCGCTATATCTCGAGTGTATATGGGCCGATGTCCAAAATTTTCCACGTTTGCCTCTAAATAGTCTATATGTACCATTCTGATTGATTTTTAGTGCCAAAAATTGCTTTGTTTGGCTTAAAGAGCGGATTTCTTGAAAAATCAGGAGTCGCTATATCTCAGATATATATGGACCGATTTCAAAAATTTTCCAATTTTGCTTTTAAACACCTTATATGCTCCATTCTAATCGATTTTTGATACCAAAAGTTGTTTTATTTGGCTTTTAGAGCCGACTTCTTGAGAAAACGGGAGGCGCTATATCTCGAGTGTATATGGGCCGATGTGGAAAAATTTTCCACTTTTGCCTCTAAATAGCCTATATATACCATTTTGATTGATCTTCGGTGCCAAAAGTTGTCTTATTTGGCTTATAAAGCCGATTTCTTTAAAAATCGGGAGACGCTATATCTCGGATATATATGGGCCGATTTCAAAAATTCCTTCATTTTTAGGATTTAATGAGCACTAAAAATGATATGGTTTAGTTTTTAAGAAAAAAATTTGTTTCAAAAATCTGAATACAAAAATTACACAAAATATCCCTCAAAACCCGGTTTTTTGAATATATCTCGGCTATCCGCGGACCTATCTTACTGAATTTCAATAGCAGACCCACTACCGGGGTTTCACACGTTTTAGCGAAAGAATGAGGTTTCTATCTCAAACCGTTTTCTCAGAAACGGTATTTCAACGACTACAGACGGACAGACGGACAGACGGACAGACGGACAGACGGACAGACGGACCGACGGACAGACGGACAGACGGACAGACGGACAGACGGACAGACGGACATCGCTCAATCGTAATCGCTATTGATGCTGATCCAGAATATATATACTTTATGGGGTCTTAGATGGATATTTCAATGCGTTACAAACGGAATCACAAACTTATATATACCCTTACACATTTATGTGAAGGGTATAAAAACGCTATGTTGCAAATCTGCAACTCTATGCATTTACATAATTTCAATTTCTTCTGAATTTAAAAATCGCATCTAAAAAATTTAATACCATGTGATGAAATTTCGTCATACAAAATGCATAGTGTTGCAGTTTTACATCGCTCTAAAATAGGTCAAATTAAATGAAAAAAAAAAACAATATTTTCGCTTGCGACCAAGAAGTTTCCTTGAAAATATATGTATGTTATTCTATATAAAATCAATTTTTGTTAACACTTACGTTTGAAAATCACAAAATTATACTTCTCACTAAAACACAAGTTGCACCTGCTAGAAGAATTTTAATACGTGATTCATAAATATAATTGAGAGAGCGAAGCGGGTGATTCATCTCGTAATGGAAACATACTATAAAGGCCATTTCTTCTATTTATTTATTTTGGCATTTTTCGTATAGCTTGCTGCTTCAGGAGCAGCAAAGAAGTAAATTGAAGAAAGGATCTTTAGCTCGAATAATAAAATAATATTCCATTAATACCGATAAATTTTGTTTAAAACATTATTAGCTAGACTGTACTTTATACATAAGTGTATTTATAAACATGAATCCAAAAAAATCTTCAGCCGCACGGTTCGTTTGTGGAACAAACTGGCTGCAGACGTACATATGTTTGTATATCCTATCACTTACAGCGTGGGAGGGTTCAAACCATATGAACACATCATCCCTATAACCATTTCCTAGTACCGGCACAATGTACTGCATATGTAGGAGTTGTCGCCTGAGTACCGGTCGCTGAGCAAAAGAAAAGCAGTTTTGATCATGATACAACTAACAAGGTAGCCTTTTCGCTACAATAAGAACAACTTCAATAAAAATAACATGCATTTTGTTTTTGTACAACTTATGCAAACTGTCAAAAAGACGCCACTTCTACATTTACAGAAGAGAGATGCACTGAACTTACGCGGATTAACTATCTCGTTAGCTAAACCGTTAATCATCTGACTACTTTAGGTTGTCAAGAAATTGCAGAGATGAAAGGCAGCCAAAACGAGATAGCTAATCCGCGTAAGTTCAGTGCATCTCTCTTCTGTAAATGTAGAAGTGGCGTCCTTTTGACAGTTTGCATAAGTTGTACAAAAACAAAATGCATGTTATTTTTATTGAAGTTGTTCTTGTTGTAGCGAAAAGGTTACCTTGTTAGTTGTATCATGGTTTTGATAAAATACAGAAAGGTGCACAAACACAGAGTTGCTACCGTACGGTTCGTTCATAGGGATTGGTTGAACGCATTGAAGGAATGGATCAGTGATGACTAAGTTTTCTGTCTATTACAGCTGTTTATCTGCAGCCGAAATTTCGCTAATCAACTCATCAGTAGTAAAGTTTTAAACATTGTTTTAAGAATTTTTCGAGTCTACTGACGAGTTGATTAGCATCAATGAAATGTCGGCGGCATATACATATGTAGACTGCTGAAGAAGACAGAAAACATTAATAAGGTCTATTTTTAGACCTAAAATAATACAGTTAAGAAATAAATAAATAAATAGAGCGATGAATCTAAAAAATAATAAGTTTCTTTTGTAAGAGTAAACTGAACTTTATTGCTTGACAGTCAAAAGCAAAATTAAAGGTGATAACTTTTACAAAGTCGATTGGATCATGAAAGCCTTTGTATGTACATATGTATAAAAAAAGGTGCTCCGTTATTAAGAGCAGCAAAAACTATGATCTTACCGTCTAATTCATAAAAATTATAACAGGTTTATAAAGATCTTATTTGACAGATTTTCCATACAAAAATGTCAAATAACAGTCTTATAAGCCTGTAATAATTTTTATGAATTAGGGGGTTAATAATTAAGTTAAGAATTACGCAGTTTTCAAAATAATATAAATGCAAATAATGCAACAGAAAGAATTTCTATAAATAAAAATATATTATGTATGTATGTATGTATGTATGTATGCTTGAGCATACAACAACATTAACATTAATTCAAGTACAACAACAACATTAATGCATTTTAAAGCAATAAAGGGATTAACGATAGTGACGGCACTTTAGTTAGAGATGGGATGGTGAGCTAAGTGATCTCCTCCAACATAGAGTTCAAGCAAACCGTAAGTATTCAAATTAGTTATTGCAAAACATTCATATTGTGATAAGTTTTATGATAAAAGTTAGAACTCCAAAACAATTTATGAAGCTGCTGAAGTTGATGGCAAAAACTTAACAGAAATTTTTGCAAAATTATTTGCACCGCAAAAATTCGGTTTAAAAGATGAAAAATTGGACAACAGCTTTATACATTGGAACCACCGATATGCAATGCTGAGGAATGGATGAAACTATAGTCTGACAATAAATAAAAATGTTGGCTTAAAAATGCACTCCATAATTTCTCATAGAAACCCATTCTGGAAACACGTAAGATTCTTCACAAAGCAATCAAGTCAGCTTTATTATATTCGTCATCTTCCCGGAATGATAAGAATGCAGCATTATTTAAATAGGAAAAATATCCGCCGCACAGTGGACCATTTTGGAATTTGGCGGCCAAAAGTAATTTTTTTTTTGTTGCTACCGATTTCAAAGATTTCTAATTCGTTTCAATGTAAATACCAGTGAACCGCGGGAGCCAAAAAATTGCATGTCTATTTTAACTACATCATGGCGAACGGGTTGCTCCAAAATGAAGTTTCCCAAAATGTTCATGAAATTACAAATTTCCCAGAAAATATTGATTCTTAAATTACTATAACTTTTTTGTTTAACAACATATTGAAGTAAAATAAATTTTGTATTTGTACGTATTAGCGCAATGAAAAAAAATGTTCTTTATATTTCTTAAAAATTAAAAAAAAGAAAATTTTTCAAAAGGTCCCTATTACCCAAAATTCTACTACCTAATAGAGCATAACTCCTCCCCGTCAGAGAGCGTCAAAAAGATCTTCTGCCATATAGTAGTCCAAATCCTTTCCTACACGGCCATTTCCATTGTATATCCGCCAGGTTCCGCCCGTCTGCACCAGAGCAATATTTTAACCCCAATGTCAAAAATTTGGACCAAAATTTTAACTAACCCCCGTCATTTAGACGAGAAAGTAAATGGTTGAAAGTTGCAATACACTCACACCTTTTTACTTTTTACACACTCACAATTTTCTAACTTTCAACTCAGCTTTCAGCTAAATTTTCCTGAAAGTAATTTTTTGACATTTACTGAAAGTAAAGTGACAAGGTAGTAAACACGGTTGCCTACTCCACGGAACGTACAAATTTTCAGGATTGCAGTACAATAATAATTGTGAATTTTAAATGAATTTGTACATTAGAAAATATTTGAAACATTTTTACAGCAAATATGAATAAAGAACATAAATGAAGTATATTCATAGTGATAATTATTAAATTAATTAATAAAAGTTTAGCAATAAAAATTATTTTCGTATGTTGCCGTAGAAATTTATGTTTGTAGTAGTCTTGGCAATTCTATTTCAGTAATAAACAAAAAAATAATACTTGAAACTCTTCGCTTTGACGACATTTTTAAAATGAACTTTCACGTTCCTTTGAAATTGAGCAAGAAATTTTCATGAAAGTCACAAATTTCATTGACATTTTTATTCATAATACGTATACAAAAATTTAATGAAAGCACTTTCCCGTCTAAATGCCGGGTAAATATTTTTGCAAGTTTATTTTCGAAAAGTTTTCGAAAAAGTTCGAAATGAAGTTCGTATTCATATAGGAGTTGCTTACCCCCATTCGTCACCGCTGACGCTACTGGTTTAGTTGTGCATTAGTATATTTATCTTGTTATTCGAACAAGTTGTTTGATTACACCAACTAAGCTTGACTTCTTCTACACTACTCCGGCCCCTTCTTAAACAATTAAAACATCTAAAACAGGGGTGCCCAAAATCTTCTTATGGAAGCGTAAACACCAATACGTATACACTTTATTGACGCACACAAAGAAAAACAGAAATAAACTCATAACAAAAAATGATTTCTTCAAGTGTTTCATACTCACGAAATCATTAAAAAAAAACAACAAAATCATGAAAACAAAAAAACAAAAAACAACAAAATTTACGCTTGGCACCAATGTGTACCAACAAGGCCTGCGTTCTTATTGCTGTGCATATGAAAGTGTTGTTGCTTTGAACTTGGGATATGTGTGTATGTGTGTATTTCATACAAAGAGTTGTGTATACATATTAGAATGCTCAGCCAATGCTTCGCGGTTTTACAAAAACAAAAGCGTACCAAGCGTATAGGCCGTGGGCATCCCTGATCTAAAACATTTCTAGATGAGAAACTGTAAATTACAAAGCAAAAAGACAATAAAAAATTTATTAATTTATTAATCTATATCAATAAAACAATTGAAAAGGGAAGATCTAAACAAAGCGCGTAAATTGTGTATGTTAATTAGGACATCATTTTTAAGGCTTGGAATAGTGTTTATTACACCATGTGTTGGGTTATTAAGCATTATATTTTGTGGTCGTTTAGGTAAAGAATTAACATCAAGAACATAGTAAAGAAATATATATAAGTATATTCCAGGGAAAGGCATTTCTGTACATATGTATGTACATATGTATATGCATATCAAATAAATTCAGTCAAGTACGAGGCTGGCTCGCACACTTAGGATTCCGTACGTATGGAATGGCATATGTGAATACATACATACATATATTGTATAAATTTCATCTCTCTTCTCTTACAGCTTGAGAGTTTTTAATTGCTACTTTATGTTATATGGGGACACCTAGTAGTTTTCGACTTGTTGTTGTTGTTGTTCGAGAGTTATAGCTGTTACTTTACGTTGTAAAGAGACACCTTGTAGTTTTGCAGTTGTTGTTGCTTTTAGCATTTGTTGTTGTGGAACATATATGAATACATACATATATTATGCAAATTTCATCCTTCTGTCTCTCACGGCTCGAGAGAAACGGCTAATTGTTTATTTACATTGTATAGGGGGACACCTGGTAGTTTTCGACTTTTTTGTTGTTTTTTACATTTGTTATTGTAGGTCATATGTGAGTACAAATTGCACATTTCATTTCTCTGTCTCTTAAAGTTTGGGAGTTACGGCCAATTTTTACTTTACGTTGTATAGGGGCACCTGGTAGTTTTCGACATGTTGTTGTTTTTAGCATTTGTTGTTGTAGGGCATATGTAAATACATATATTGTACGAATTTCAGCTCTCTGTCTTTTATGCTTGTATGTTAAAAAATTTAATAACAGCATATTAAAAATTTTGTATGGAAATTTCCATATAAAATTTTTAATATGCTGTTATTAAGTTTTTTAGCATACAAGCAATACAGTTTAGCAGTTACGGCTAATTGTTACTTTAGGTTGTATAGGGACACCTGGTAGTTTTCGACTTGTTGTTGTCTTTGGCGGTTGTAGAGCATCTATAAATACATACACTGTGCGAATTCCAGCTCTCTATCTCTTACGGTTCGAGAGTTATAGTTAATTGTTTTTTTTCGTTGTATGGGGCACCTGGTAGTTTTCGATTTGTTGTTGTTTTTAGTATCTGTTGTTGTAGCGGCAAGGTACAGCAATATCCTGTGAAAATTTCAGCTCTTTAGCTCTTTTCGTTTCGGAGAATGGACGCTGTGACGGACGGACGGATGTAGTATTCTCGGCAATAGGGTTCCGTTTCACTCTGATGAGTACGGAACTCTAAAAACTGTATACACCTTCTGCTAAACAAAAAAAAAAAAAAAACCCGTGTGAAATTTCCAATCCGATCAAGAGTTATAGATTTTTGACCGCTAAAATGGACCGCTAAATGGAACGTAAAATGGTCCACTGTGCGCCGAACAACTTTTTTTTCTTTTGCCATTTTTAGCCAGTGTTGCAAAGTTTTTTGAAAGCTTCACAACATCGTTTTTAGATTTTATCTATTACAAATTGTTAAATGTCGATTATTTTTCATGGTACCAAAAAAATTCTTTAAATGCCTTCGACAGCTGACGAATTACGACTTCGCCGACCGAAATCAAGCTGGATGTTTGCTTATCTGTTTTTTGCTTACAAATTAATAATTAAGAATTAATCTTCTTTCTGAGTTCGCTAACATTTACATTTCCATACAAAGTGACAAAAAGCTATTGGGAGTTTTTCGTTTTCTGAGTAGTTGGCGCTTACGTGACTTAAAAATAAACACGACCACACAGAACACGACCTCGCCAGTACAATAACAAATACAAAAAACCGTTGAGCAAACAGAAAATTATCTCTAACATTTGAACCATGACAGACTTGAAAGTTTCACAGAAGTACTGCATTATTAAATGACAAGAGCAAAGTTAAGTTAAAACCTAAACGGCGTCTCCATACAAGAAACCGCATTTCACATAAAATGTTTAAAAATATTCCAATATTTTAATTCATTTTTATGGACTTATGGCATACACAAACAGTTCTGCTAACTGCAACTGTACGCCAGGTACAGAGCACTTGGTGTGCGAGTCAGTCTCATACTTGGCCGATTTTACATTACACGACTTTTTCCTAAGCTTTACTTCCCTACACTTTCAGTAAAATTATTTTTAGCACTTAGAAAAGCAATTTATTTCGGCTCTAATTTTGTAATTAGCATTGAACGAAAACCGATAACAAATTTGAAATTCTTTACAAATTTTAAGAGCAGCCAAAAACAATAGCGGTACTCAGCGTTTGGTGCGTTTTTGGTTGCGACTATTTGCATTTGCGATTATATTGCAACTAATATTGAGCACCCTTTTTAACAACTTTGCAAATTTTATTGCACTCCAAATAACAGCTGATAAATTAATACACAATTTTTAATTTTTCACGTTTTATTTTTTTTTTGGTAATTGCTGTTGGCTCCATCTCTACAATTTTTTGTTTGCTTTGTTTTAAAATGTCAGCTGTGCGAGTGTCAGTGTTGCAAACGTAATACGCATGCGAAAAAAGCAACACGTAATTAGCGGTGCGTAAATGCAAAAATATTGCGAGTGCAACCTTGTATATTTTGTTGTTGGGTTGCAAAGAAAAAGCAACGATTTCTTGCATTCGCACTTACGCAAGACATTTGCACCAAATAATGAACTGCGCTAATGTTTCCATGTTTCCATTACGAGTTGAATCACCCGCTTCGCTCTCTCAATTGTATTTATGAATCATACCGTTTACACGACTCGTCTATGTGCTTCGATTTGACTTCCGTTTTCAATAAGCAAACATATATCTTTCAATTAATCAGATGCAGCTGCTCCAAAAACCGGGAATGCTTCTTGTTTCATTCCATCCGCAAGGTGAAGCATGCTTCTGAACATGCCATAAATTTTAATTTAGAAGATATCCTTCTTGCCATAATAAAACTTTTCACAAATATTTTTCCATCAATAAAATAATAAAACGTTATATTATTTTATTGATTTCTAAAATTAACTTTTATTTTTATGTGTTATAATGTTTTCTTTGTTTCTGACAGATAGTGCAGCTAAACATGAGATATAAATTAGAGAAGACAGGAATTCTATGTGCTTCGCATGTAGCTTCAATATGAAGCTACTTCATTCGCTCTCAAAATTTTGTATGGCGAAGCACGTTGCTTCGCTCCTGATTAGGGTGTTAAGCACAAATATAGAGCGAAGCGCATATCGTGGAAACATGCTGTGTGAGACGTTCGTATGTATATGAAGCTTGAATTTTATATTTGTGTGCAAACCAAAAGCAGTTCTGCCAAATTTTCATAAATTTGTCATTTCTCACTTAAATTCTGGCGTTGCGTTGTGAATTACAAAATTGGCGCTCTAATTAACTTTTACATTTGATTGCAGTTTGACTGATTACAACTTAAAGATTTGGAATCTCTGATAAGCAAATATCATTAAACGAAAATCTCAATAACGAAAATTGTAATCTCAACGAAAATTGTTGAGATTTTCGTTTATTAATATTGAACAAAATTTTAAGACTTATGAAAAATTAAAACTCGCGGAAAAATTTAGTTGCTAAATATTTGCGCAACAACAAACGTCTCAGAAACCCAAATTTATACGACGAATTATTTCGTAGCAATTTGCTTTTCATTATATGCAGTATATGTATATGTACATACATACATATATTACACTTTTGCATCTTGCTGGACAGACTTTTAGAGTTTGTTGGAGATTTAAGTGTTTCAGTGCATTTGCTTTTGTATGTGAGAGAAAAAAAAATTTAAACAGTTTTTTTATGAGAACTCAAAACATGTACAGATGTATGTATTTAGATAAAAACACTTACATGACTACGTGTAAGGCAGTCTTGAAAAAAGAGAACTATTGGGAAGATTCTGCTTCATAAAAAAGAACAATGAGATAGAAAGAGATAAAATATTGTACATTCATAGATTAAGGAGTAAGAAAGAGAAAACATTTTAGTGTTAATTGCGACGACTGCGTCGGCGGGTAGAGCCTGCATAAGCAGAGGTATTTTGTTGTTGCTGCTGGGGATGTTGGCCACTGTATAAATTGTCAAGGAACTCATGTAACGACGCTTCACTAAAGGAGAAGATAATCAACAAAAATGTATGTATGTTATAGGATGATAGATTCAAGTTACTTACCCAGGTGGTATAGTATCCCGTTTGAATTTACCGCCTGTACCTCCTGTGCCGGAATATTGAGATCCTGTATTGTGTGGCTGCTGTTGCTGCTGTGTCTGCTGTTTACTTTGTTGGTGCTGTTGTTGTTGCTGGGCCCCTCTTACTATACGATATTGTACCATATGAGAATTAGGTTCCAAATGAGCCAATGCTCCCTTCTGGCAATTGGCCCATTCAGTGATGTCATAGACTTTACCTTCCATCAGAGCCAAATATTTCCAACGCAATCCCAACATGCTGGTTTCAGCCCATATGTCGCCCTAACAATTTAAGATACGTTATAAGTTTCGAGTTTTAACAAAAAAAAATATATAGATATGTACATATATAATAAAAACTTACTTCTCTAGCCGAGTGACGTATTTTGCAAGAAGCACATTCCCGAGCAGCATAATGTGGGCGATCAGTTTGTTTGCGTGGATGACGTAAGCCACAAGTACTACACCTGAAAGGCAAACATTCGTTGAGAACCAATTATTTTAATTGCCTTACAATTAAATACATATTCAAATATAAAAAAAAGGCGGTGGTGTCTTCGTGGTTGATCAAAAACAATTGATGTTTATATGTACATACATATTTATATGAGCCTTGACTGGCTCAAATTGAATCCTTGGTTGATCACTTTTTTGATAATATCAATTAAGTAAAGAGAAGTAACATTTTATGACTGGTGGGCCACCGTCTGTTTCTGGGTTGCAAGCACCCCTCATCATCACTCTATGGACTTTGGACAAGTTAAATTTCACAATTTTAACACTGCCGCTTGGAATCACCCGGTTACCAAAGCTCACGCATTTTGGCTTTCCATTTACATACATATGTACTTAACTGACATTAATGAAAGCAATGACCTTTTTGTTTTGTATTACATTTTATGAATGATTTTTTGTCATCTGAGAAGACAGTTAGTAGCTCTTTTGCAACTAGGTGCCCATTATATTAATGCATTTTAAATATTTACGCCATACCATGTGGCATTTGTTAAAATTTCGCTGATATTTTAATTACATCAAACAAGTCAAATATCTCTTACAGTTCAAAAATTATAGCTAACTATCGTAAACTCGGTGTGCTTCGCTACCCCAGTACTTTGATTATGTCACCGCCACTTCTTATCCAATTTCGCAAATGTTTACATATGTCAATGATGCAGCCGCTTAGACTAACTACTGTTTCCTGTTGCCATCCTTCTCATACATAAATGCAATTGAAAAAGTACCAAAATGCAGTTTTTACCAAGGCAGCTTGATACCAAGTAATCGCATAACTACAACAAACACAACAACATTTGTTGTGTATTTTGACAGTTATACAAGCTAAAAGCAGTAGTCAGCTGGGCTTGTAAGGCTACCTGGTATCAAGCTGCCTTGGTTTTTACCAGTTATATTCCCTTAAAATTCAAAATTTTTCAAAAAGTACCAGATACCTGTCCAATTATTTTTAGTAGACGTACTAAAAACGTACTCTTTTGAATTTTTATTCTACTTGTAAAGGGCATGATACAACTAACAAGGTAACCTTTTCGCTACAACAAGAACAACTTCAACAAAAATAACATGCATTTTGTTTTTGTACAACTTATGCAAACTGTCAAAAAGGCGCCACTTCTACATTTACAGAAGAGAGATGCACTGAGCTTACGCGGATTAGCTATCTCGTTTTGGCTGCCTTTCATCTCTGCAATCTCTTGACAACCTGAAGTAGTCGGATGATTAACGGTTTAGCTGACGAGGCTACCTTGTTAATTGTATCATAGTAAAGGGTGTTTTTTTTTTTCGATGTATAGAACTTTAAGTTGGCATTACTGTTCAAGATGGCGATCGATTTAACAGCTGTCAAGTGATTTATTCTCAGTTTGGTTTGGCAATTCATTATGAATAGACTCACGCCTGAACAACGCTTACAAATAGTGAAATTTTAGTGCATTTTCATAAGCGAATTTTGTTTAGCGATGAAACGCACTTCTTCGTTAAATGGCTGCGTCAACAAACAAAACTGCCGCATTTAGAGTGAAGCTAATCCTCAAGTGTATGTCGAAACACCGTTACATCCAGAAAAACTGACTGTTTGGTGCGCTTTATGGGCTGGTGGAATCATTGGTCCATACTTCTTCAAAAACGATGATGGCCAGAACGTTACAGTCAATGGTGATCGGTATAGAGCCAACTTTTTCATTCCTGAATTGAATAACCATGATGTCCAAGAGATGTGGATTCAACAAGACGGCGCAACATGTCACACAGCTCGTGCCACAATCGATTTGATGAAAGACACGTTTGGTGACCGCCTAATTTCACGTTTTGGACCTGTGAATTGGCCTCCAAGATCTTGTGATTTAACACCACTAGACTACTTTCTGTGGGGCTATGTAAAGTCGTTGGTCTATGCGGATAAGCCACAAACGCTTGACCATTTGGAAGACAACATTCGCCGTGTTATTGCCAATATACGGCCACAAATGTTGGAAAAAGTCATCGAAAATTGGACATCCAGAAATCATATTTAAAATGTAATGCCACAAGATTATCTTTCGGATAAATAAAATTCATGTCAATTGAATAATCCATCGTTGTTTTATTGCAACTTAAAGTTCTATACATCGAAAAAAAAACACCCTTTATTAAGTCCTGAGATACAAAATTACCGATTTTGCCCTTTTTGTCCCTTATATGACCAAATTTAAAAAATTACGAAAATTATTACAGCATATTTTGAGGGCAGTAATATTTAGTTTTTACTTTTTTCCTGTTCTCATTCCACTTCTGGATAAATGCAATTGTAAAAAAGTACCAAAATGCAGATTTTAAACCTTTTATACCCCTAAAACTCAAAACTTCAAAGAAGCACCAGACACCTATCCAATTATGTTTGGTGTGCTTTCAGGTCCTTTTTGAATTTTTGTGCTACCTTTGCTAAGTCTAGAGAAATTGACTTACCGATTTTACCCGTTTTTACCCCTTATGGATTTAAATTTAAAACAAAAACGAAATTTATTTTAGCATTTGTTTGGACAGTAATACTATTTAGTTTTTACTTTTGTTCTTGCGTCCATTCGTCTTCTACGTAAATGCAATTGAAAAAAATTTACCTAAATGCAGTTTTAACCGGTTTTGTCCCCTTAAAATTCCTGTCCCTGTAATGTTTGTAAACTTTTAGGCCTTTTTTATATCCTTGTGCTACCTTTGCTAAGTCCGGAAAAATTGAGTTACCGATTTTACCCCTTATATGACCAAATTTAAAAAAAAAATTACGCAATCTATTTATGTATTTTTGGGGGAAGTAATATTTAGATTTTACTTTTTTCCCGTTCCCATTCTTCTTCTATCTAAATGCAATTGGGAAAAAGTACCGAAACGCAGATTTTACCCCTTTTAACCCCTTAAAATTCAAAACTTCAAAAAAGTACCAAACACCTATCCGATTAATTTTAGCGTCCGTTTTAAATTTTTGTGCTACCTTTGCTAAGTCCGCGGTATTGAGTTACCGATTTCAACCGTTTTTACCCCTATGCAATTGGAAGTTTTAAAATTCATGTAACCTATAGTTCCTTCCAGACATGCAAATCGGTTTATCCGTTTAGCTGTCTATAAGGAACAAGCAAACACGCATTCACTTTTATATATTGTTACAAATTTGGTGGTGAACGGACTGATTGTAATTGTTCTAGAACGTACTAAATCATCGTTATTTTATATGTGCGTATATTGTCTTGTTATTATTTGTAAATGAACACAGGAGGTATATACACACATGCATACATAGAAGCTTGTTGATAAACAAAACGGCAGCACAGCGAGTGTGCACATACTGACACACATGTGTGGATAAATAAGCACAACAGCGAAATAAAAGAAACCACCACCGCACGATACAATATTCGTGTGTGCATGTATGTGCGCGACTCAGATGCTTGAGTTTTACTGCCGCGTGTATGTATGTCGGTGTGTGTGTATATCTTTTGTTCATGATGAGTCATCGCACATCGCACTATAAATGTGGCGTGATTAGCTTCTGTAAACGTCTAGAATGTTCTAGTAATGATCATTGGAGGTATAAAAGCAGCGAAGCTTAACGCTGAAGAGTCAGTCGATTTTTAGCTGCGCTAACGTGTAAAGTGTCTTAAGTAATAAAAAGTGATTAAGTGAAAGTGTTGTTCCTTTAGTAAAGTGTTCTTAGTAAAGTGTTTACAAGTATAGTGTGTTAAAATAAATAAAGTGTTGAACTGTTGATTATTGTAAACTGAAGACGTGAGTGTTTTAACTTCATTACAATTAAAGAATCTACGGAAAACGTTTTGAAAAGGTTAAAACGTAACAATATTTATAAGGAGAAAATGTCATTGGTGGTGCAATATGAAAATTGGATTTTGCCACGCCCCTCCGCCCGCAGACCGAAAATCAAAAATCGGACTTCACAGTGTCACCCGCCTGAATATTCTGAAGATTCCCAGAAAAGTTCATCAAACTCGGCCCAGCCGTTTTGGAATCCACACGTTACATACACACACACACATCCTGTTTTATATACATACATACTAGCTGACCCGGTCCGCGTTGCTGGCTGGATTTTGCCATACATATGTATACACACAAAGAATTTTATATACATATGTATATACCCCCTAATTCATAAAAATTATTACAGGCTTATAAGACTGTTATTTGACATATTTGTATGGAAAATCTGTCAAATAAGAGCTTTATAAACCTGTTATAATTTTTATGAATTAGACGGATAGACTATAGGGTGCGCTAATACACTGGATACCCTTTAATACAAAAGTTTTGAGATTTTTGGTACATAGTTGTTGTTGTTGTTGGTGTTGTTGTTGTGTAGAGAGTAAGGCAACTACATATTCTTTTCAAACTGCAGCTTTCTATCCCATATCGTTAAAAGGTTACAGCTGATTTTCACTTTTCTATGGGGCACCCTTTAATATATTTTTGATGCTAATTCTTCGACCTTTGTTGTTTAGTATTTTAATTGTTTAAGCCTTAAGGTCACTTGTTTTTTTTTTATAAGTGTTTATTGAATTCAATATTTCGATATCACAATGGATATCTTCTTCAGGAATGTTTCGATGTTTTTTCAAAAAAAAAAAAAAAATCGAAACATTCCTGAAGAAGATATCCATTGTCATATCGAAATATTGAATTCAATAAGCACTTATAAAAAAAACAAGTGACCTTAAGGCTTAGGGCACCCTTTAATTTAAATTTATTTTTTTGTTGTTTTAGGTATTTGTTATTGTAGAGCATGTGTAAAAACACATCCTGTGCAAATTTCAGCTCTCTAGCTCTTATTGTTCAAAAGTTACAGCTAAGTTTTACTTTTCAATGTACAGGGTGTTTTCTTTAGCGTCGGGTTTTTGTTGCTTTTAGTGTTTGTATATACATATATAGCATTTCTTTATTAGTTTTAAAAATACCTTTTATACAAAATATAAACAAATGGTATATATACATATACATATATATATATAACATTCAAATTTTTACTTTTTTTTGCTATTTTTGATATTCGTTGTTGTGTAGGCCTAGTAAATGGATATACTGTGCAAATTTCAAGTCTCTATTAGTACGGTTCAAAGGTTACATGTAATTTCAGTTTTTTGTATGGAAGCACCCTTGAGTTCTTAACTTTTTGCAGATTTTGGTATTTGTTGCTGTAGAGTCCGTGTAACCACATATCCTGTGACATTTTTAGCTCTGTAGCTCTTATGGTCTAACAGTTAGAGCTAATTTTCACAGCTTCTTGTATGGGGACCCCTTTAGTTCTTAAGTTTTTTTGTTTTTGGAATATGTTATTGTAGCGGCCGGGTAACCACATGTACTGCATTCTCTAGCAGAGTATGGAGAATGTGACTGTCGAACGAACGGACGGACGTACGTAGAATTCTCAGTAAAGCCCTAAAAAACTAGTGGAAATCGAAAGAACTTTTTACTGATTGAATTCTTGAACAACTTTTCCAATTACAAACTAATTTTCAAATATCTTCCTTATTTCTCTATTGAAAGAAACGGGACAAAATGTTAGTTCAATTGAGAGTCTGCGATACAATTTTTTTTTTTTTTATTATTGATATGATCACGAGAATGCGTTAATATTTATTGAGCTTAGGCCTTTGTTCATTAGCAATTTAATTTAAAAAAAACCTGCAATTAAGAATTTGGTAGATTTTCGACCAACATGTACACTAGTATTATGATAAAACTCTGTAAGGAGATCTACCGCCTGTTCCTCAATGTCGAAGTTGTGCGATTGTTCGTTTTCTAAGCGAAAGAAAATTGTTTTAGGTTCCTCTATGACGTTCTTTTATTCGAACGATTCCTCGATCGACAAGTCGAAAATACGTAAGTGTTTTCATACAAAATCCGATTCCTCTATTTCGATCATGTGGTCAGCACTACGATCACAAACGTCAAAATCAATCACTTGCTATTTTGCTATCGAGTGGGTGTTTTTATAGAAAAAATGTTGTATTTATTTGTTAAAAAACTGGGATATATAACTAGAAAATCTGCATATTTTTCATTTTTATTTTATTTAGTAAATCCATTAAACAATTATCATATGATAAACTGTTCACTTGTTCGCTGGATGCAAGAAAATCCTGAGTTTGCCAGAGGAATAACAGCGTTCAGTGCGTCAAAGTAACTACTTATGAAATGTCTATAAAAAAAAATTATTATTTATGTACGTATTTGCTTTGGCTTGTCAGATACAGCTGACCAGTTTTAAGAAGGGTTGTATTTAATAGTTTTGGTCAATATTTCAATAAAAAAATCAACCAAATCTTTAATTTACCGATCTGGCATCTCTGTAAGTTCCATGCGAACGCAAGCTGTCGTTATAGAGGAACCGAAATTGCTTCGAAATCGTGCGACTACATTTCGATCGTTTACATTTTCTTGCGTCATCGAGGAACAGGCAGTTAAGTTACTTTAAGTTAACGAGTTATTCATGTTAAGTGATCTTACCTAATGGTATTGGCAGCTTCTGTGATCTTGGTTTGCAGTTGAGATAGCAAATCATGTAATTCTGTCCAAGCTTTTTCGGCGTGCAAGGCTTCCGCCAAGCTGTGATCATAAGCGAGGCGATTTTCCTAGCAAAGAAAAATAGACAAAATTGTTGATAGCAATTAATTAAAATAAATGTTTTCCAAACACTCACTGGTTCGCCAATCAACTCAAAAGCTCTTTGCAAAACTTTAAAGGCTTCTTCGGCACCAGCTTGCTTGTTTTTATCTGGATGCACCAAAACAGCAATTTTCTTATAGTGCTTACGAATTTGCTCTTGTGAACTATTGGGTGGAACACCTAAAATACTAAAATAAAACGATAACTTTTAATTTATGTACTTTAACGAATTCGTCGTGTAAGAGTTGTCACACCTATAGGCATCCTTTCCTTTGCAATTTAACAGCTGATACATGGCTTCCTCGCCTGTTGCCGGCAATCTGCCGGTCTTAATTGCTTCGTTTGTGACTTCTGGTTGCTTCTTTTTGTAAAACTTGCGCCAAAACGCCCATTTAGATGATTTTGAAAATTTTGCATCAAACTTTCGCCAATAGCTTTTAAACCAAATGCCTGGTTTATTCGAGTTTTGTTTAAGATCCTTATATAATTGTTTCACATAAACTTGACCAGTTTCATAGGCAAACAGTAAGCGTTCACATAAAATACTGCAGCCAAGTACAAAAGTATCGTAGACCAAATAGAAAAGCCATGTCAAAATCTTTAAGGTGTATGTATACCAGGCTTGAAGGATACGCTTCGCCAATTCATAGTTGCCATTACTACCCGGACTATTAGCATAGGATGAATTGTTAAAGGAAGTTGATGTACCATATGAGCTATTGTTGCGACTTCGTTTGGTAGATGAATAGGAATACGAAGCATTTAAATTATTTTGATAGCGCGACCTTTGTTGCCCTGTCGCCGAAGATAAGCTACCTGAATTCAAGAGTTTCGAAGACTTCCGCGCGTAGGTATTACTTGTGGAACTGTAAGCGTTTGATGCATTTGATGTTGAATTGTTTGTTCCATTATTACCATTAGTTTTAGATGTACCACGTGGTTCATTATTATTGCAAAATTTAGCTAGAAGACATTGATTAAAAATGAATAGGGATCAAATTTGTATATTTTATATATTGACCCCCTAATTCATAAAAATTATTACAGGCTTATAAGACTGTTATTTGACATACACTCCAGTTCATTTAAATAGCAACAGTGATAGTCATTGCGAAAAATTGACATTTCGATGAATCTACTAAAAATTGCTTTGCATGTGCTTACTTATTTATTGTATTAAGTGACAACACTCGTTTAAGAAAATGTATAAAGGAAGAATAAAAAAATCTCGTTACGAATGTAGCGTTCAAAGCCTACTGAAATGACAAAAAATTTGATCTTAAAATAGTTCATATGAATAACAACAGTTGGTAATTTTTAATATTCTTAAGCGAATGTGATACGCAGATTTTTGAGTTTTATTTCGTTGGGTAAATTGAACTTCATAAAATAAAAAATTAGAAGAAATAGGAAAAATTGATGCCTATTTTGAACAAAAGTTGTCTTTTAGAAAAATTGGAGAGAAAATCTGAAGAAGTGCTCGTGTTGTCTTCAATTACATAAAAAATCGAGATTCCTATGGGAAAAACATGAAAGGAAGACCACCAAGCGTTTTATCGCCAGCAGACAAGCGTGCAGTTTTAAGAATTGCGTCAAATTCTTGTGATTCTGTACCAAAAATTAAGGCGAAAGCCGGAGTTTCGGCTATCATTTCGACTGTTCGGCGCTTGATTGTGAATTCGAAGCATATCCAGAGAATGAAACTTAAGAAAAAACCTGCATTAAAAGCCATTCACAAAGAGAAACGACTGGATTTTGTGGAAGTTCACAAGACATGGAAAACAGAATGGCATATGGTTGTCTTTTCAGACGAAAAAAAAATTTAATCTTGATGGTCCTGACCGGTACAACTTTTATTACCATGACCTGAGAAAGGAAGAAATTATACTGAGCCGTCGACACAGTCGCATTGGTGGAATTATGGTATGGGGTGCGATATCACACTACGGTTGGATTAAACTGCAATTTAAAAGTACAAAACTGAACGGAGAACAATATAAAAATATTATAGAAAAAGCTTTTGAGGAATGCAGCAACATTTTTGGATCTTTGCATTGGATTTTCCAACAGGATAACGCTCCGATACACAATGCTAGAGCGATAAAAGCCTGGATAAGTGACCAAAATGTGAAGTTGATGGAATGGCCACCTTACTCACTAGACTTAAACATAGTGGAAAATGTTTGGGGATGGCTTTCGCGGAAGGTTTATGAAGGAGGTAAACAATATGAAGACATTCCATCATTGATCAATGCAATCGAGACCGCTTGGAACTAGATTTCCCTAGATTACCTCAAAACTATCTACGATTCCATTCCAAGTTGCATATTTGAGGTTATAAAGCACCATGGAGGCAACACTTCTTACTAAATGTTAGAGAACATGTGAAACTTAATAGATCTTAGTATAAGGCCTAATTTTGTAAATATTTTTTATGTGTTCCAAATTTATCTATTGCGTTGTTATTCAAATGAACTATATTATTTTTAAATTTTCTTGCAAGTTTGTTTTTCAAAATTAATTAATTACTTGTAATTACAAAAACTTTTAAAAATTGTCAATGAGAATAATAAACAATAAAACAAAATATCTAAAAAAAAATAATTTTATATTATTGTTTGGCTTAGTTGACTAAAAATCCGCAGTAACATAAAAATTATTTGCTGTTGTTATTTAAATGAACTGAAGTGTATTTGTATGGAAAATCCGTCAAATAAGAGCTTTATAAACCTGTTATAATTTTTATGAATTAGACGGTGAGTCTTTAACTCAATTTTATAGAATTTGTATCACATGATGTTTTAAATTAAGAAACAGTAATTCAATATCATATTTACTTATAAGAACACCAATATACATAAATATTGTCGATGATTTGTTAGCAGTTAGTTGGTTTAATGTTTTCGATAGAAAAGAAAAATAAACTTCTACTTCTTCTTCTCAATATTTGAAACAGTTTTCTTACCTCCACTATTCGAGTTGTCGGAGTTTTTATTCGCCCGTTGTTTTTTCGACTGTTGGTTATCGTTACTGCTGTTAGTATTTGAAGTGTTATTTTTAGAAGCACTATTTAAGTTTCGTTGAACATTTGATGCTGATTTGCTTAATGTTGGACCAATATTATTGTTGGTATTTAAAGATGTACTCGCAGAATTGTTACTGTTGTTAACAACTGCGTTTATTGAACGTTTCTGATTATTGTTCACTTTGTTATTTAATACTTGTTGTTGCTGTAGATTTTCTTTGTTTTCATGCGTTGGCGATTTTTTAGATGTAAGACGTGCATCGTCGGCCCCACGTCGTAAACCATTTGCATAATTGGGGTCAACTTTCATAGATTTTTGTTGATTACGTTGATTGGTTAAAATTTGCGTAGCTGGTGGCACTGAAGCTGTTGAAGATGTTGAAGTATTGTTGAGATTATGTTGGGAGTTTTGATTCTGATTATTGAATTTGCTCAAGACATCAGAATATGTCATACGCATGGGTTTCACTTCGGCTATAATACGCTTCTTAGGCGCCTCTTGTCGTGGTATTTCACATTTTAGTATTGAATTTGAAGCTAATGGTGTTTCTGCGGACAATGTTGTAAGACTTTCTCTAATATTTTCCTCAGTTGCTGGTTGGTGTTGATTTAGTTGGGAACGATGCAGGTGGTGCTTTGGTGCACCAGTATACGCATTGGAAGCATCGTCTAGAGTAAAGTTATTATCGTTGTCATTAGAAGTGATTTCTGGACCTGCGAAAGCATGGATCGGAGCATCTATTTGACTTTGGTTACCTTGCGCATATAAAGCAGTCGCAGCTGACTGGCAATTCCAATTACTATTGTTATTTGCATTGTTGTTGGACACATTTTGTATAATTTTTGTTGTTTCTATGTTGG
This sequence comes from Sturmia bella, assembly GCA_963662145.1. NCBI lineage: Eukaryota > Metazoa > Arthropoda > Insecta > Diptera > Tachinidae > Sturmia > Sturmia bella. The sequence continues at coordinate 72,220,105 of OY759168.1, forward strand.
GCACCTGTTCAACACTACTATCTTCGTTTGTCGTCAATGTTGAAGACTTAGCAGAGGGTCCCAGCAGAAGCAATGGTGCCATTTCAGCAGTGGGCAGTTGAGTGAAAGTATTGCTGGAAAAAAGTTCGTAGCTGTTAAACGCTTGGCAGCTGGCTGAATTTGTAGTGCCTGTAATTGGACTCTGAGATTGCGATTGATGTAAGTTTTGGTGAACTGATGTGCTTCCTTGTTGATTTACGTGATGGAAATTAGCAGTTTGACTCTGATTATAGTGTGTCAAAGGGCTAAATGAAGCTTCGCCTGATAAATGGCCCATAGCATTTTCGGGACAGTGATAAATTTTTAAGAAATTGCCGTTTCCCACTCGTAAAACAGAGTAAGTTTCCTGTTGAGAGTTTGCAGAAGTTACCTGTGGCGACGGAACATTGGCAGCAGCAGCAGCGTACGCAGCTTGGGCTTGGATATTAAAAAGAAAATCGTTGAATTGTTGCTGTTGGGCTTCTGATGTTTGCGTTGGTTGGTGTTGCAGAAAAGGTGCACCACCCATTAACGGATTTGACCAATGCACAAACTGTTGCGATGTCGGTGGTGGTGCCGGTATTGCTGAAGCTGCAGTAGGATTCTGTGCCACTTGCGGTATGACAATTGCTGGAGATGCAAGGTTTGTTTGTTGTTGTATAACTGCCTGCTGTTTTAGTGAAATATTTCTGTTTGCGTTTACAAAATTTTGTTGTTGCAAAGGCAAACTGTGTTGCTGGTGTAGTTGGTGCTGCAACTGTGTCTGAGGGGGCAGGTTTTGATTTAGCCCATGTCTATACAAATCTCCTCCAGTGTGTCCATCATTTTCTGATGACGGTGTTGACATCACAAGTTTCGTGTACGTGGTTAAACGATTTTAATGGTAAAGTGCTATTTTTGATATTTATTGTTGCTTTTCACTTCCATGTACTTTTTTCTCAATACACAAGTTTTTCAGTTGAAAATTTTGATGATAGTAAATTAATAAGCTTCTGCCATTCAACTGCTGGATTGTTTTACTCGAAGCTTTACTTTTCCAATAATTCTTTACAACTCATTTGTAATTATTATTTTGCTTTTTCTAAATGAATTTCAATAATGAAAATCACAATGAAAATAAGTCTTTCGCGTAAAGAATGCCACTGTACGAAAATAATTTAATTGGGAATATGTCAAATTTAATTACGCGAAGTTGGTTGCAACTTATATTTATACAGTATTGTTCATATCATAATTATGTTTATACAGTACTTTAAAATTTATTTTGTGCTTTAGTTTCATAACAAACAACAGCTGTATTAAAAAAATGTGTACTTCATCCAAGCAGAAATATAAATTATTTTCTAATGACAAAATTAAAACCACTAGTTACAATTGTCAGACCTGGTTTAGTTTCTTACCAGTATGGCTTGCACTTACAAGACATTTTAACACAACAATCGAATGAGCCATATCAAAAATTTCGCAACTTTCTTGTGCTGCAAGAGTTCTATCCAGTATACACCATTGGTATACGCACAAAAGCTTATACATTAGAGGATGAACATAGATTAGTAAAATTGGGTGCTGAATTCCATCGAACTAATCGTGGGGGATTGATAACATTTCATGGACCTGGCCAGTTGGTTGCATATCCCTTATTACATTTAAAACAATTCAAACCCAGCATGCGATGGTTCGTCTCCACCCTGGAGCGTGTGGTTATTGAAAGCTGTAAACATATGGGTGTCACCAATGCCACCACTACAAAAGATACCGGCATATGGGTAAGAGATCGAAAAATATGCGCTATAGGAGTACACGGCTCACGATATGTTACAACTCATGGCATAGGGTTAAACTGTAATACCGATTTGTCTTGGTTTGAACATATAATACCGTGTGGTATAGTAGGAAAAGGTGTAACATCATTATCTCAGGAACTGGGACGGAACTTAAATACCTCAGAGGCCGCAAACGTTCTTGTAAAAACATTTGCCGAAGTTTTTAGTTGTGATACTAATGAAGTCAGTAAACAAGAATTCGAAAATGTAACTCAAAAAATTCAAGCAATTATCTAATTACGTTGAGCTTTTATTGACAATCTAGGTATGTAGGTATATATTACAAGGAGGTCTCGAACTTCATGCAACTAATAATGTACTTTAAGCACTTAAAAAAAACTGTAAAAATACTTTTAAAACTATTTTTAATTAGAAGAGATATAATTAATAAAAAGAAATTAAAACAAAAACTATGAAATTTATTAATTAAAAATGTCACTTTACTGTAGTAGAATGCTCTATACCTAAACAAGTACAGATTTATTTTTTGAGAAGTAAAACTTGATCTGCTAGAACGCAGATTTTTATTGCATTGGCCAAGCTCTTTTTTTTTAATTCTTTGAACCTGCACTTGCAAATTTGTTTAGAAATGTGCTAAGCAAAACGTCTGCTGTCCTCTTTTTAATTATATCTAACCGAGCTCCGATTAACCGATAACAACGATTAAATCTATGTAGTCATTTATGAGAATACCTCAAACACTTTCCAAAAGCAATGGTTCAGTTCACAAACGTATTTATATCTTTTTGAAATAAATACAAAAGCCTTTGAGAAGTAAATATTACAGCTAAGTATCTTTATTAACTAATCTTGATTTGTTTAAATTGCATTTCTGTTCTCTATTATCCAAAATAATTTTACCTCTTTTCAAAGCTTCTAAACGGCCGTATTCTCTTAGCTCTGCTTTACGGATTCTCCTTTCGGTTCTGGTTGCATAATCACTATGGAAGTATCTTTCCCTAAAATCTCTCGTTATAAAAGATTCAACAAGCTCATCGTCATTGGAAACATCTGACTGCTCAGAAGATTTTTCATAGGTTAATAAACGTCTAGCAGTCTGACCTGTCAACGGCTGTTCCGAATTAGAGATCAACTCTAAATTTTTATGATAAGGTATCATTTTATCTGTATAATCTTCCCTGAAATTAAATTATGAGCCGAAGATTATAATTATAAGGTAGAAATTTAGTTACCTATGATATGGCAACCAACACACAAGTCTTCCGCCAACTCTTAGGTGACGAGCAGCAAAAATAAGTAAGTCACTATACAAATTTTGTAAAGCGTATGGTGAGGTAGACGGATAGTGAGGTATATCAGGGCTATATGATGTTTCTTTCGAGAATACCTTTTTTCCAACTTTTTCATTGGATTCTCTTATGCCGTAAGGAGCTTTTATTGCGAAACGAAATATATAAATAAAATTAACTCTTCCACAAAAAATGTATACCTACGATCAGTTATAATGCTGTCAAACTTAATTCTATCACTCCACATTGGATTTGAAAAGTCTGCCACCACAACATCCAGGTATCGATTGGCGCAGTTGTATTGCTTTAAATTAGCTCTTATGCTTTCATCTTTATCACGCACTTTTTGTGTAATGCGACTAGGTCTTGCACGCGCGTGTAACATCATAAAATCAATATCAGCACCCAATACATATCCGCCGAATTTAGCAGCACTAACCAGCAACGAACCAGTACCCACAAAAGGGTCGAATACGAGATCACCAGCTTGAACCAGGGCTTGATTCGCCATTAACAAACTCAATTGAGCGTCCATGCTAGTATTTCCTATAAATTTCCGGGTTTTCAAAGACATGTCTTTAATTAAATGCCTTTGTCCGTTTGACAACTGCAGCGAATAAAATTCGTCATTAAAACACTTCAATTCTGTAATCCACTTACCCATTTCCCAAAAAGTATGTCTTCAGGTTTTCCAGGCACTTGGGTAGGATCTAGTCCCCAGAACTCAATATACCAAAACTCCACTTGAGGTGTTTTCAAGTCTACATTACCTTCTAATGGTAAATAAGACATTGTTTCAATTTTTTCGATTTTTTCTTTTTGCGAAAAATGTTTGTTGTAAGTTTCTACTGTAATTTTAAACGAGCATTCCTTTCGAAAACAATGGCTTACAACATCTGCATTCTGTTTAATGTACTTTTTTAAATTAAGATGGAAGTGTTCGAAATCACTACCATGACTCCACAGTTCGAAGACAGCCTTCAGTCCTATAGATCTCGAAGCGTATTTTAGAGCCGTTTCATCATTTGGAAACTCCACTATCCAGAATGGTTTCTTTATAAAAAAGCATGGGTAAAACTACAACTATTAACGGATTAATATACGAATATTACTTACGTCTGATTCTTTGCTGATTCTTCGACAATCCAAATTAAACATTTTCACTAGAGAGTCAAACTCCTGCCAAATAAACATGATAAATTTATATGCTTTTAAATGTAGGTATATGCAATGATTTTATATTATTTCTTACAGCCAAACGGAAATTAACATGTTCTTGTGCAAACCACAAAATATATCTTTTGCCATTTGTTTTCATTTTTATATTTGTTTAATGTTCAATTATTCAAAACTTTGTTAAAACAAAATCATAAACTTGCTCTTCTTCTGATTTGATTAATATAACTTTGCTCAGTTATACCAGATTGTCAGCTGCGTTAGAAGCTGATTACTGCAACTGGACGATGAACTATCAAAATTGTATCCATAAAGTACGTGAATACATCACGCAAGCAAACGCATTAAGGTTGATTTTTGATAGCACATAGAGTGATACAAGAAGTTTGTTTTCATTACCACTGTAGATATGCGTATATATCTGCACATGGTTGTAAAACACATTTTCCAACTGATACTTTCTTTAAGGTGCGGCTCACACGAACCTGTAGATGTATTCGACATAATACATTTATCTGACTTAACAAAACTGTCAAGAGAATAAACCAATAAAAGGCAGCCAAAACGAAATAACAAATCTGCGTAAGCTCTGTTCATCTCTTTTCTGTAAATGCTGTAAAGTTTGTAGTAGTGATGCCCATTTAGCAGTTTTCAGAAGAACAAAATACATGTTAGTTTTCTTGAAGTTGTTCATATTGCAAGGAAGAGGGTATGTTATTAATTTGGTCAAGGTATGCAATTGTTTCTTGATTGTATTTGCTTCGGACATTTTTTTGGTAATTACCATTATACAACTAATAAGGTAACATGCTCCAATTATCAATTCAATGCATCTCTCCATATGATTTTGTGTGTTTTCATTGTGAAACTGTCAAAAGCTGTATGTATGTGGTTGTTATTGGTTTGACTGTCTCACCACTCTTATAACACAAACAAAATACAAGCACGTTTTTTGTTGTTGTAAATAGGCCTTGTAAGATAGCCTCATTAGCCGAACCGTTAATCATCTGACTTCGTAAAGCTCTCATGAGAATACAGATATAAAAGGCAGCCAAAACTAGGTAGCACATAAGAGTAGCCTATGTTCATCTCGTTTTTGTAAAAGCTGTGAAATTTGTAGCAGTGGTACCATTTTGATAGTTTCCAGAAGTTCTACAAAACCAAATTCATTTTTTTGAAGTTTTTATATTGGAGGAAATGGTTACCTTATTACTTGTATCATGGTAATTATCTGTAATCCTCCAACTTCGATCTAGGCATTCCTTTATTTTTTTTTTTTTTTCAACTCGAAGCTAGGCGAACGGCAATAAGAGGAACTACAAAATTATAATATTTAATTCAAACTGTGGGTTTTCTCATTGTTATATGTAATTTGAATTTTACATAAAATTATGGTAAATCATCCCATAGTGAAAAGACAAAAATATACAACACTGTATACATTGTCGTGTCGTCAAAAAATGACAATCGGCCATTTTAAATAAAATTCGACGGTAGACAGTTTTTTGCCGACGATTTTTATAGGTTTTTCGGATTAAAACGCAGTGAAAGGCTACAAATTTTGTGCTAAACTATAGTTAAAGTATATCGGTTTTATAATTATATGAAGAAAGAATGTCACGTTACACGCAGCGTCCGGAAAATGCCTTGAAAAGAGCGAATGGTAAGTGGACCGAACAATTTTTTTCATGAAAAAATCCATGTGGATATGATTAACATACGTGTGTACATACATACATACATACATATGTATGTATGAGTGGCGGATGCATAAGGTTTTTTGGTGTGGTACCCCAGTGGCCATGTCTTGCAGATATTGTAATTCGCTTTCCAATTGTATACGTATATCCTTCGTATCCATAGGAAAGTGTCTGATTTAAATTAAAAATACCTAAATTTTTACATAGCAGAACGTTTCTTTCCGCCACATTTTTTTCGGAAGTTCTGTCTTGTTTTGATGTTAAGATGTCGAGTTTGTTTCTTATTTCATTCAGTTGGTTTGTTATTTTCATTGTAAAGATTTTGCTGTAAAAAACTAAACGCAATTATGAAGGATTGGAATTAAAACGAAATTTGTTTTGTAAGGAAGGCACATCATTTAACACTATGAGGTTGATATCAACTGAAAACTGTTTATCGCCCTCTAAGCTTTCAATCAACACAATACCTAACTGCTTCGATGGAATCGGCAAGTAGTAAAAATGTTTCGGATTTAATACCATTTTTTCCGGGTAGAAAATTGTTGTTTATTCTTGTAATTTTCATAATTGCATTCCAGTTCTTCGTTCGCTTCATTTTTTAGCAAACAAAAATTATGTGGGAAATTAGGGCTTAAGTAGCAATTGGAAGAGTTTATGTTCAAAAGTTTACCTTTTCTCTTGTTGCAGCTTATTTCCATTTTTTCTATTATTGAACGCGCTTCATACTTTTTTTTTTTCTTAAGTTCTTAAACACATTTTTTTTTATTGATTGCATGTAATTCTCAAAATCGTATGCCGAGAAATTTGTGAGATTTCCCTTACACAATCGCATAAATGAACCAAATTATGTACATTATAAGTTAAATGTTTTTCTCCATAAATATTTGAAAAAAAAAGAAACAAAGTCGTTCAAGAACTTCTGAGGCAACTAAATTATTTTTAAAAGAATGCGGACAACTTAGAAGGCGATAAGCCCAATGGGGGAGAAGAAAATGGTAAAAGGTATAATCATCAATAATCTTGTATTGGTATTGAATAATAAATAAATAAATAAATATCTTTAGGTGCACAATACCCGTATAAAGAATAAATTGGCGAAACTCAATCGCTTGCCATCTGCTTAACTCATCTAAAGAGCGTAGAAAACGGCCAAATTCTTTCGGAATATAGCCAACAGTAGATAACGAGAGCTGTGCCGTCGAAACTTTCTCATTGCAGCTCATTCTTTTAACCAATATATTTACAATTTTTCTTATAACCCCTAAATCTATTAAACGCATGGGTTCGACGGGGAACTGTGTTATCATTTTAATGTTAACATCTAACCCTGACAAACGGTTTCGAAACATTAAGGAGTGATGCTCAGGATGAGATCTTCTTTTAAACGTTTCATCCGTTCTTTTATCTCCGGCAACATCGGAAAATACTGTCACATTTCTAACTTCCTACCAACTTGCAAGCATCGACTGCAGCCATGAAATGCATTATGACCCATACATCCAGTAACAAAAGACCTGGCTGGTGCATTATAAATAAATCGTCTAAGAATAACAGGTATTTTTCTACCCTTATACAAACTGCCACATTCAAAAATTTCTTTTAAATCAATAGCAAAGTTATGCAAATATGAGTCAATGCAAACGGGGTTTATTGCACCGCAATATATTCCGATTGAGAATATACAATTCAAATTTAGGTTAATAGTTTTTCCTAATATCGGCTACAGCCCAACGGAACAACTTTCAAAAAGCGTTATTCCGTCTATACCAATGTCAAGATGAATTTCTTTAATATCATTAAGTAATTCACCTAGTTTCAACATTCACACCGGTATTCATAAAAAAAAAAGAAATGCGGTCGGGGGACCCCCGTTAGGAACGAAGTTCCTTACGTTTTTTTTTTACTTTTAATGTAATACAAGGTGAAATCTGTATGTTTTATTTTGTGTTGTTTTTGAAATTTTGAAATTTTATGATTCTTAAAATTTTTGGAACGTTTTCCAACTAATTAATATTTATTGGTAGGTGTCTCCGCTGCTGTCAGTGGAGACACCGCCCATCATACACAATTGCTTGTCGACAGTACACCAATACATATAAACAGCTCACACGCTTTCGTGACGATTTCTACTAATTTCCACTACCAGCAAGCCGCGTTAAGGAACTTCGTTCCAATAAAACATTGCTGAAACACATTTTACAACAAATTTTTCATATAAAATGTATTTGAGCAACGTTTTATTTTTTATGAATACCGGTGTTAATGTTTTAAATCAAAGTGAAAATATGCCCCAGAATTTACTGTACGGATAACAAAAGGCGCGGCTGATTTTTCACGTAAAGCGTTTTTGTGCTTTTCGGTACATTAATATTTAAGCAAATCTTTACCTAACTTTCTTTCGATCTGATATTTTAAAAACAAATGCTTTAACTACTCACTTCAAAATCATCTTTTTCTTTCTTTTAGCAGTTATCACTTACGATTTCCTCTATTTCGACAATTGCTTCATTTGTCATATCTTTGATTTGGTTTGCGTTTTGAAGCCTGTTCAAAAATATTTCTTTTTTTTCTATTAATATCACGACGCAAAGATCTTTCAGAGGACATGATTTCAATCAGGAAATGAATAGTTTTTAGGTATTTACCTGTTTCTATTTGATATTTCGGGATAATAACTATTATACAAAATGTCCACCAGCGAATATTATACATGACTGTTTGAGTTTTTGTCATTCACATGGTCTTTGAGTACGATTCGCATTAGATTGTCTTAAAAGAAACTACAATCGACAAATATCGTGCGTAATAGATCTGAAAATATCGGCAAGTTGTCTTTGACGACAGTGTCCTCAGCGACATGTTGGCCAACTGGGTAATGACAAAACGCAATGATGTAAAAAGTGTAGCACCAACATACATACATATGTATATATTTTTATAATACTCTTTCTAAAAGATAAAAGAAATTTCTCATCTCTTGTATTTTTTTTAGAATTTATTGACGTTGGCAAACCATTGCGAGCATTGGACACCTTGCAAGAGGTGTTTCGCAACAAGCGTTGGAATTATGCCTACTCCGAGTCGATTATTGAGCCTCTCATGTACAAGTACTTGTACTTGTGCGTGGAACTCAAGAAATCTCATATTGCAAAAGAAGGGTTATTCCAATACCGCAACATGTTCCAATTGGTTAATGTGAACTCGTTGGAAAATGTAATTCGTGCCTATTTAAAAATGGCGGAGGAGCATACTGAAGCCGCTCAAGCTCAATCATCGGCAGCTGTAGCAGTTTTAGAGTTGGACGATTTGGACAACATTGCAACACCCGAAAGCATATTAATGAGCGCTGTTTGTGGGGAAGACGCTCAAGACCGTTCCGATCGTACTATTTTGTTGCCATGGGTTAAATTCTTATGGGAGTCTTATTGTCAATGCTTAGAGTTGTTACGTATTAATACGCATTGTGAAGCTTTGTACCACGACATTGCACGAATGGCTTTTAATTTTTGCTTGAAGTACAATCGGAAAAGTGAATTCCGTCGCCTTTGCGATAAGTTGCGGAAACATTTGGAAGATATTTGTAAAAGTACTAATCAAACAACAGGGGTATCTATTACGAAGTTGGAAACTCAACAGTTGTGCCTTGATACCAGGCTTTTCCAGCTGGACTGTGCAATTCAGATGGAATTGTGGCAGGAAGCGTACAAGGCAATTGAAGATATTCACGGTCTTATGGCTTTGTCGAAGAAAACACCAGTTCCCAAAACAATGGCAAATTATTATCAAAAATTGGCCATGGTTTTCTCCAAAGCTGGAAACCAGCTGTTCCATGCTGCAGCTCTGTTAAAACTGTTCCAATTAACTCGAGAATTGAAAAAGAACTTGACAAAAGATGATATGCAGCGCATGGCTTCTCATGTTTTAATAGCCACTTTGTCGATTCCTTTACCTTCAGCTCATCCTGAGTTTGATCGTTTTATTGAAGCTGATAAAAGTCCATTGGAAAAAGCTCAGAAATTGGCAGTTTTGTTGGGCTTGCAACAACCCCCCACTAGAGCTTCCCTGTTAAAGGAAGTGGTAAGTTAAAAAAAAAAAAAAAAAAAATTAAATATTGATTGCACCAGCCTATTTTTTGTGAATAATTTTTAGGTCCGTCTTAATGTACCGCAATTAGCTTCTGAGGAATACCGCAACTTGTACAATTGGTTAGAAATTGACTTCAACCCTTTAAATCTTTGCAAACGTGTGCAAACTGTTGTTAATGCTATCGAAGGTATAGCTGGTGAAAATAATCCATTAGCTCCCTATGTTCGTCCCTTGAAAGATGTCACCATCATGCGTTTGATTCGCCAGATATCTCAAGTATATGAGAGCATTGAGTTTGATCGTCTTCTAAACATGGCAACATTCTGCAGTATTTTTGATTTAGAAAAGTTGCTGGTTGAATCTGTACGTCACAACGACATGCAGATCCGCATTGATCACCAAAAACGTTGCATTTATTTTGGTACTGATTTGACAGAGAGTCAGAGGGAAGATCATCCCGACGGACCGAATTTACAATCTATGCCATCAGAGCAAATCCGGTCTCAATTGGTAAATATGTCTTCAGTGTTACATCGGGCCGTTTCAATCGTTTACCCTAATCGGGAGCGAGACCAGCGCTCCAAAATGCGTTCTCAAATGGTTCAACACTATCATGAAATCAAAAACCGAGAGCATCAGCGCATTCTTCAACGTCAAAAGATTATCGAAGACCGTAAGGAGTTCATTGAAAAACAAAATAATGCTCGTGAAGTGGAAGAAGCTCGCCGCTTAGAAGAAGAAGCCCGCAAAGCTAAGTTAGCTGAGCAAAAACGTCTTGAACAAGAAAATGAAGAACGTGAACGCAAACGACATCAAAATGAAATTCAAGCCATCAAAGAAAAGAGCCTAAAGGAAAAGGTTCAACAAATTTCTCAAACTGCTCATGGCAAAAAGATGTTGGAAAAGCTCGATGCTGAAAGTATAAAGAAATTGGATGCTGAGCAAATTGCTGCCAAGGAATCTGAAGAATTGCAACGTGAACGTAAAGAGTTGCAGAACAAACTCAAATCTCAAGAAAAGAAAATAGATTACTTTGAACGTTGTAAGCGCATGAAAGAAATTCCCTTATTCGAAAAGTATTTAAGTGAAAAGATGGTAAAGGACAAAGAGTTCTGGGAAGCTCAAGAAGCTACACGTATCGAAAATGCCATAGCTGAGCGCAAGGATGCCGTTATTCAACAAGAACGTCTTAAAAGAATGCATCCAGACCGTGATATTTTCTTGGATACATTAAAAAGGGAACGTGCCTCTGTATATGCCGAAAAAGTCAAACAATTTGAGATCGCTCTAACCGAAGAACGCAAAAAGCGTTTAGCCACACGCATCGACTTACGCCGGGAGCAACGTCGCCAGCAATGGCTGCGAGAAAAGGAGGAGGAACGTATGCGTAAAGAAGAGGAAATCCGTCGTGCAAAGGAAGAAGAAGAACGTATAATTGCTGAAGCTCGTCGCAAGGAACGCGAAGCAGAAGAGGAGAAACGTCGCATCCAATACGAAAAGCAGCGTGCTAAGGAGGAAGAAGCTGAGCGCAGAATCCAAGAAGAAAGAGAACGTTTAGCAAGGGAAGTTGCTGCCGAACGCGAACGAGAGAAGCCTACGGAAAAGGCTTGGCGTCCTCGTGGCGGAGACCGTGAACGCGATACTGGCCGCGATGAAAGGGGCGTTGAAAACAGTGATTGGCGCCGCGGTGCTCATCCCGTTCGCGAACGTGAGCGTCCAACTGAACGCAGAGAAACTGGAGGAGAGGGTGCAAACGAAGGTAGCTCATGGCGTGTGCGCCGCGAACAAGAATCAGCATCTGCCCGACCACCGGCTGGTGGTGCTGGAACGGGTGCCCGTGACGATAAGTGGCGTCGTGGTGGCGGTACCGATGAAGAACGTAGTGGTCGCGGTGGTGATTTCCGCCCAAGAGGCGGTGACCGTGACGACCGCCCAAGAGGTGGTGACCGTGACGACCGCCCAAGGGGTGGTGACCGTGACGACCGCCCAAGGGGTGGTGACCGTGACGACCGCCCAAGGGGTGGTGACCGTGACGACCGCGCACGCGGTGGTGAATTCCGTCGTGGTGGTGAACGCGATCGCGATGAACGACGTGATAATCGTCGTGAAGAACAATCTTCAGCAAGTAACTGGCGTGACGCTGGTCGTCCTTCGGATCGTGATAACCGTCGTCAAGGTGGTGACCGACGTGATCGGGCTGGTGCTGGCGGAAAAGACTCAGGAAATTGGCGTACAGAACGTCCCCCCGCACGCGATGAAAAGGAGAAGCCTAAAAGGGAAACTCAGCAAGATAAAGGTTTGCTTATAGCACAATTATATATGTACATATTTTCAAATGTATCGGTCCTTACCAGCAAACAGTGTAACGACATAATTTATCGACATTTATTTGGCTTATATCCAGTTTAAAAATTCACCACCAAATTAAAATTACATAGAGGGGTAAAAAAGCTTTAGAGCTATTGAGATCTGAAGTTTTTATACATATAAATTTTGTATGTATGTGGGTATTTCTAACACAGTTCAGAAGTTATTTCTGCCGAAGGCAGGCTAGCCAGAAAAAGAGTTTGTTTTTATGAAAAAGTCTGTATGTATTGGCATCGTGAACTTTCGTTGCATTTTTTGTAAAATTTTATAAAAATTTTGTTAATTCCTGGGGGTTAAAATCTTTGAATATCCAGAAAGATGTATTCAAAAGATTTAAAATGACACCAGTTTTGCAGAAATATAACAACTTCAGAAGTCCATAACTCGAAAACTAAGCGCTGCCACCACTTTTTTGCTCTACAGTGTTTCTTTTTATTATTTTCTGATTTCCTGCCCACTATGTAATTTTGTTTTTAATTTGGAGGTGGTAAGCTAGAGTAGAACTACGGCGTTAGTAATTGAAGGAATTATCGAGTAAAAATAATGTAAAACAAAATAAGCAAAAAAAAAACAGATTTTGCGGAATGGAATTCATTCGATTACGAATGCTGTAATTCGGCCCATTCCATTCTTTAATATTTTTCTCGAAATTACATTTAATTCATTTTTCAAACATAATTACTACACCACTACCTATATTATTTGTAGTGCGAAAATTAAATGAAGTACTTTATTTCATTCTTTTTCGTTTTAGAAAACAAAGGTGGTGATGATGACGAATGGGTCAGCGTAAAACGTCGTTAAACTATGCCGGTAAATATTTTCAATTCGATATTGCTATACGACAAGAAAATGAGAAGCCTCTCCCCTGCATTTTTCTAACCACAATTTTTTATATGAATATTAATAGTTTTTAAAAGTATTTTTTTTTTAATAAATTTTTTGTCTAAAGATACAAAAATATATTTGCTATTAACGCGCGTCTTGATAGATTTTGGAATTTGTCAAGTATTTGACTTATAAACAAGTTTTTTTTTTAATAAAAATTTATGAAATTTCTAATAATTATCTGTTTTCAACAAATATCTGAAAGTGACGAAGATACATACATACATATATACAAATAATAAATATATGCATACCAATTATCATAAACACATAAATATGTAAAGACGTCTATTTATTACGTCAAATTCTACCTAATATTGTTAATAATAATAATAATCTTATGTTTAATATGAAAAAGAGGAGAAAATTGTGTTTTTATACTGGCATTTCTTGTATCATTCAATCTGCTCATATAGAAAAGGTATTTATTTATGTGTAACAGTCAAAAATAATAATAAACAGAGTTATTTCTTTGGTTATAGGACGAAAATTTGACTTCAAGTTCTACATTAACGTTTAGCATCTGTTTTTTGTTGTTGTTTTTTTTTTTAACTCTCATATACATACATATTCGAGCTTTTGCTGCAATTGGGTCATAACTCGAATTGAAAAACCAGCAGTTTATAAACTAAGTATTTTTAATTATCAAAAATAACAACAGCTCTCAACAGCGTTTCAATTTTCCTTGCGGCATCTAAATAAACCAAATGTAATTTTTTGGTGTTTCCTCGTACTTGTGTGCTTTTTTGTGTATTATTGAGAGAAATTCATGATTGCTCTCACTTTACCCAACTTTGCTCAAAAAGTACGGAATCACACTTAATATGTTGTGTCCTTTCAATACGAGATACTATTTAGATGAAAAGTATAAGGATTTCAAATTAAAGAAGCACATTCCAATTTAGACGTAACGAGAGTCATACAAACTTGCTTAATGGTGTAAGAATCAGAAAACTCAATACAAATTCTCTTGAGAAATCCAAGGATCTTGTATGCTTTAGAGAGACGTACACAAACCCACACCCTTAATATTGAATTTAAAAACGTTGTGTGAATGACTCCTGTAATAAGAAATATGCAAACATTTACTCATATTCAAAGCCAAAAAAATAAAAATGATCAAGCATTGATTGGATTACCCGCGCGTCGTTTAAGCAGTTCAAGTTAAGAACGAATTTCAAATCATCACTTAAACACCTATTTCACCAATGCGGTCATTTCTGGTTCGTGCCACCAAGTTAAAATTAAAAAAACAATTGTATAGTGTAGGGAATTCACTATAAATTAGGTTTTTAAAATATTTACTCTCCGATGCCAAAATGTTCGAAAGTAATAGCGCAGACCCCACGCTACCGTTTTCCGAACTCGTATGTATTGTTAGGTAGTTGTACGACTCCAATATTTTATTTACATTATCGTTTTGTGCAACGTTATGCGTCTAAAATACGTATGTATAGATGCTGAAGACAAAAAAGAAATGAGAATTGTTTTTCACAATGTTCTCAAAAAATTAATTAAAATTAATATTAAAAAAAAAAAGATTGACTTTTTGGGCTAATAATTGTCATACCTTATTCTTAAGATGTAAATAAAACAATTTTATATCATTGTGGGTTTCTCTCAACGTTTCGTCGATAATGTTTGTCGACTTCTTCAGGAGATGTTTGTTTTTTATTTTAATCTGTTGAAGATGTGTAGATTTGTATTGCTATTGTATAGAATGTTATTTGTTTTTTATTTATTTATTATGCTAAAACTTGACAAATGTAACTTAAACTGTAAGTTGGAAGAAAAAAAGAAAGTTCATATTAAATCACTAAAAATAATTACAGATATATGTATGTATATACATACATATGTGCTTATAAAAAATATTTCCTCAACAGATTAAAATAAAAAATAAAAAACATCTGAAGAAGTCGACAAACATTATCGACGAAACGTTGAGAGAAACCCCCGATGAAATAAAATTGTTTTATTTACATCTTGAGAATAAGGTATGACCATTATTAGCCCAAAAAGTCAATCTTTTTGATATTAATCCTGCGATTGGTCAAAAATAAATGTAAAAAATATTAATTAAAATTGTCTAAGAAATACGAGATGTAAATTGTTTGAGCATTTTAAAGAAGAATGACATGTTCAAAAGTATATGACATTTCTCTTTTATAGCCACAGAATTATTATCTTCAGTAGCTCTGTTTCTTTACTGTACTTTGGGATCCCATGGGATCAACAATTATTAATAATAAAAAAAAATAGTTTTGTAAATACCTAATAGTGGCCCCCAGCTAAGAATTTAGAAAGAAAAAATGTCCCTAAAAAGCGAAAATTTACATAAAAAAGCATTCATTATGGCGATGTACCGATGGAACGAAAAATATTTCTTTAAAATGTCGATAGCGATGGTTACCAATGTAAGACCATATAGGGTTTTACCCATGATACAACCAACAAGGTAGCCTTTTCGCTACAATAAGAACAACTTCAATAAAAATAACATGCATTTTGTTTTTGTACAACTTATGCAAACTGTCAAAAAGACGCCACTTCTACATTTACAGAAGAGAGATGCACTGAGCTTACTCGGATTAGCTATCTCGTTTTGGCTGCTGTTCATCTCTGCAATCTCTTGACAACCTAAAGTAGTCAGATGATTAACGGTTTAGCTGACGAGGCTACCTTGTTAATTGTATCATGGGTTTTACCATATACAGATTTTACCTTCGAAGTCTTGACTTTACAATTCGCCACAAGTTTTCCATAAGATTTAAACCTGCCGACTGTGTAGGTCAGGTTAAAACCTCGTTTTCATTACTTTGAAACTATTTTTTTAAAAGTAACGGTTTCCTCATTTTAAAATATCTTCTTAAAAACAGAACCCAAATATTTCTTAATAGTGTTCGTATTGCGAGTATGTAGCTAAAAATATGAAAATAACCTTTGCTGAATGTTGCGTGCAAAGCTACTCGAACTGTTTGTATAATTTTGTTTTTTTAATAAAGATGTTGAATACTTTTGCAATATACAGTATTCCAATAATATGGTGTACAAACTACACATTTTATTTCAAAAGTGCTCTGAATTGAATTGTGTGGCAACTTGAAAAATTAACACGTGCTAAATTCAAAGTGACAGCTGCTTAATTAAAACTTGCAAATTCGCCCTGCAACAGCCAGTCAAATCAATAAAATGTGTGTATATATGAGTGAAGTCAAAAAGCCGCATATACGAAGAGCGAAAAGAAGAAATGTCAAAACATTCCATTCAACGGTAGTAGGCAATAGCTCGTTCGCCTTGCGGTCCACGTGAAAAATTTCAATTGGGAAATCGAGTCAGAACGGGTGTTTTGCTGAAAAAAGGATATTTCTTTTTTTTATTAAAAACTAAATAAAAGTATTGTGACGAAAAGATAGTTTTCTGTAGCTCTACTTTAAATAAATAGTGGGCAACATGTGAGGTTAAAATAGAAAAGAACGCAACAAACACAGAAAAATAGAGAAAAATTACAGAAAGCAAACAAAGAGAAAACGTAAAAGATAATAAGTGAAAAACAACTTAAACGACAGCAGACACAGAAAGTGAGCACGTTTTTTTGTGTGGTATGTGAAAAATTAAAAATTTTAATATTTCTATGAAAAAAAATTAGCTAATAATTTGCAAAAACAAATAAAGTATATGAAAAAATAAAGCATATATCTCTAACTCTATTGAAAATCACAGGTAAATAATTAATATACAAACATATGTATGTACTTATGAATGTAGGTCTGTAGGTGTCTGCTGAAAGTTTTCTTGGTTTAGTTGGCGCTTAACATAAATTTATTAATGTTTCAAGAAATGACGTGGGTGTGGATTGTTGCAAGAAACATTTAATTACTTTTTTCGGCATAATTTCTAATAACACAATTTAAAATTTTTATATCGACTTGAAGTCTTTTCGTTGTTTAATTAAAACTCACAGACATTATTCTAATTAACGGTAAAAAATTAGTTTAAGAGAATTCTTGAAAGAATAGTTTACAACTTAACTCAAGTGTATTATTTAGTTTTTTATATACATATGTACATGTGTATGTATGTATATCTATAATTTTTGTTAAATTTTCATTTAAAAAAAAATAATAAAAAAGAACAAGACATTAATTGCAACGTGTCAGTGGCTCGTAATAAGATATCGGTACTCTTGCTCAAGACTTCTAAAGTTGGAAAATACTGTTGCAGCCAGCATGAACGAAAATCGAAAATACTTTAAAATAAAAAATTATGTTATTTTAGCATTTTTAAGTAGGTTACATATGTATATTGTACAATGCATATATTGTACAATGACATTTTTTAATATTTTAACTTCAACATAAGTACATATGTATGTATGTATGTATCTATAAGGCAGGTAAAACTAAAAAAGCACATGGTATTATTTATTTTGTATTTCCATATCTTTACGTGTTGTATTGTTTCTGTCATGCGAAACCAAACACAAGAAAACCTCTGAAATATAAATGAAATGCTTGTGCATCGTAAAGGGTAGTACGGAGTTCTTACATAGATTTATTGCTTTGATTTTGTACTGTGGTGCACAGACGATAACGCATTTTCAGCGCAGAATTTTTAGTCCAATTCGTCGTCCGTCCTCCATTTTTGAGAAAGGAGCAACAAAGTTCTCTTTTGATTCTTGTGCCATATACATGCCATATACATATGTATGTATGTAATTTGTTTGCCCTATCTTACTGTTTCCGAAAAAAGCACTAAAGTAGATAGTTTTTAACATTTAGTAGATAGTTTTTAAAATTCACAGTAAAATGTTACTCTATATGTAACGTCAGTAATGATCTTGCAGGTTTGTGTTGGAGTTAAAAATTTAAAAATTTATCGTTGCACACCAATTAGGTATCTACATTTTTATAGGTATTTGCGCATATCATTGCGAATCGCATCGCAATTTACAATAAATTTTCTGAAGATTTGGACCAAGATGAATTGTTTGAGTTTGAATAAAAAGTTGTAAAATTAATTATCACCGAACTAAAAAAAAAAAAAAATGCGGTCGGGGGTCCCCCGTTAGGAACGAAATTCCTTATACATTCTTCGAATGTAATACAAGGTGAAATCTATCAACTATCAACTGATAGTGTCGTTTTCACAACTAATTAATATTTATTGGTAGGTGTCTTCGCTGGCAGCAGCGGAGACATCCACACAATTTTTTGTCAACAGATACACCAATACATATAAACAGCTCACACGCTTTCGTGACGATTTCTACTAATTTGCACTACCAGCTAGCCGCGTTAAGGAACTTCGTTCCAAAAGTGAGAGCAAAATGGTATGCGAGTTGAGTTTTTTTTTGTTTGTTTCTAGTATAACATGTCTAGATAAATTTTCTAAATACTTTTTTCGTGTAGGGAATCATTTTCTTTCACAAGCATAAACAGCTTTTATCATTTTATTTTATTCACAAAAAAAAAAAAAAATAAATAAAAAAATACCACATTTTAACAAACAATAAATAAAACCCATTTAAAGCTTGTTTACGTGCGAAGTAGGGAAATCCAATCGCATGACATGAAACAAACAACGTGTTTAAAATAATTCAGTAGAGAACGAGACTTCTAACTTATTGCTAAAATATTACCTTGTAAATGGTGGTTTAGCGAACAAACTACCTTCAGATGAACAAAACTCAAATGCATATTTGCACAATACCAGAGTTCAATTAGGAAACTGTCAAGGCGATTCCTATAATTATAATTTTCGATTCAAAATCATACGAATTTTAATGAAAGAGTACAAAAATTGCTTTAGAAGAAAAATGTTGTTCCTATTACTTCATTTATATCCTGATACATACCTACATATGCCTATGCATATGTAGGTGTCTCCGCTGACAGCAGCGGAGACACCTACCAAAAAGTATCAATTAGTTGTGAAAACGGACACTATCAGTTGATAGATGTTGCTAAAGTAAAGTATGTCACAACAAAAAACAGCAATATTGAAAAATTTTCTTCGTTTTGTAGCAGATTGACAAAAAAATACTGCATGTGTCAAAAGTAAAAAAATAAAACATTCCAAAAATTTTAAGAAGCATGTAAAATTACAAAATTTCAAAAACAACACAAAATAAAACATACAGATTTCACCTTGTATTACATTCGAAGATGAAGAAAAAACGTAAGGAACTTCGTTCCTAACGGGGGTCCCCCGACCACATTTCTTTTGTTTGGAACGAAGTTCCTTAACGCGGCTTGCTGGTAGGTCAAATTAGTAGAAATCGTCACGAAAGCGTGTGAGCTGTTTGTATGTATTGGTGTACTGTCGACAAGCAATTGTATATGATGGGCGGTGTCTCCACTGACAGAAGCGGAGATACCTACCAATAAATATTAATTAGTTGGAAAACGTTCCAAAAATTTAAAGAATCATAAAATTTCAAAATTTCAAAAACAACACAAAATAAAACATACAGGTTTCAACTTGTATTACATTCAAAGATGAAAAAAAACGTAAGGAACTTCGTTCCAAACGGGGGTCCCCCGACCGCATTTCTTTTTTTTTTTTATATATAACTTTATTTAATGCCTGTGGAGATAAATTTTAAAATTTTTAACTACGAACACAAACCAGCAAAATGAACATAGCTTTGTTGAGCCCAAAAATTAAACACATTCGCCGCAGCAGGCTACATGAACACATGGCTACAAATGTCGCCGGCTTCATATGTCGCCTTTACCCAGCTACTTAAATATTTTGGAAGCAGAAGCTACAAAAAATATAACAAAAATTAAAACAAAATAATGGTGCTACTTATATTTTTTTTTGTTTTTGCTTATATTTTTGGTTTGAAGAAATCAAGTTGGGCCAGTTGCAAAAAATTACCGCTGGAAATGACCAAAAATTTGCAGGAATTAGAGAGAAATTTTCAAATTGCAAAATTTGAATTCAAACAGTTTTAAGAAAGCAAAATAATTGCAACAAATGGTACCATTGCAAAGGTGCACTATAAACAAAAACTTACTCAAAATCGTTGCACAACGGCACAGTATGCAACTGGTGCCAACATGTGAAAATTCGTGAACAATTGCAAAAGGCAGACATTCACATCAATAGGCCTTTAAGAAATATAATAGCGGTACTCAGCGTTTGGTGCGTTTTTGGTTGCGACTGATTGCATTTGCTATTATATTGCAACTGATATTGAGCACCCTTTTTAACCACTTTGCAAATTTTATTGCATTCCAAATAACAGCTGATACATTGTACACAATTTTTAATTTTTCACGTTTTATTTTTTTGGTAATTGCTGTTGGCTCCATCTCTACAATTTTTTGTTTGCTTTGTTTTAAAATGTCAGCAAACAGATCATTCTGTTAAAATAACAGCGTTTGGCTAAGCAAATGTAAACAAAACAGAGATGTTTAAAACGAAGCCAACTTCACACATAAAATATATTCTTATATCATAGAAGCTCATACGTACCTCTCAAAAAATGGATGCCGTGATACTCAATCGCACGACTCATTCTCTGAAAATTGCTAACTAAATCTGATACAATTCTGTCCTACTTTAAAAAGTTGCATTGAAACGGCCACACTACTATACTTTTGTAAACAATTTCGAAAAGGCAACTGTGGTCGCATAGAAAAAGATAGTTTTTGAATAATTTTAAAAGATTAGCAAATCGGACAGACTTGTCAGAAAATCTTTCACACACATACACTTTTAGTCCAAGCTATCATACTTTTCGGCCACACATGGGCATTTCCAAGATTGCGAATGGAACATTCAAGTTAAAAAAAAAGTATGAAAACATAAAAATTTTTTAAGCTCTTTAAAAAGATTTAATTGCATTTCTGTAGCACTATTTTTGAGTGCAAAATGCAAATTTTACAACTCTTACATTCTCAAAATACTTTAAAAACACATAGCAATTACAAACGGGGCAAAAAATGGAAGTCATTTTTGGCAGCATGTGGAATAATTGAAAAATTAGCGAATTTAGTCGTATTTTTTAGGAGAAAAATATTTTTTTTAAATATAACAGAATAATAAAGCTTGCTTTATAAAGTTATTCCTTTCCAACAGCTTTTATTATTAAAAAAAATTTTATAACTATTGCAAACGGGACATAATTTCCAAAAATTATTTTTTTAGTGTTTTCCTTTTTTTTTATTACATATTTAAAATAAATAATATACATATTTCAAGTAAAAGAAACTTAATATACTAAAATAAAACGCTTAGAAATAGCTTCTCCATATTCGATTAATGTGTCCTTTCTGCCAGCAGACTGAATGCAAATATCACTACTGAGAAAAAAAATTGTTGACTTCATTTATAGCCGTTTTTGCTTCAACATTTTCAGTAAGAGGTTCATCAAAATTTAATGGCTGAACACATTTTTCAAATAAAGCTTTAACAACCTGCGCTCTTTTATCAGCTGCCTGTGGCAATGCATTTTCTGCCTTCTTCAGAGCTTTTCCAAAACTTTTCCCGGTCTTATGGGGCGCGATGCTAATTATTTTTCATTTGCTTTATTTTTAATTCTTTCGCGGCTCCTTTGTTTCCTTATACATACGTTCCTTTTCCCGTATGTATTTACGCACCTTCTCATTATTCTCTGCCAATTGTCTGAGTTTTGAGCGATATTTTTTTAATATTCTCTGCCGCTTTCTCTAGGCACTTCTTGTTCTTCGCTGGATCGCTTTTAGTTTTTTCCCCTGCACTTCTTCTGGGCAATTTGTTTGTTTTCACAACTTATATTCTCCATCTGCATAGATAATTTTAACTTATCTATTAGTCAAAAATCAGTTTTTGTTGGAAAAAGTAACACTTACGATTGCGCACGGGACACACTTTAAAAATTAATAAAAAACAAAATTGTCTCTGTAAATTTTTGTGTTTTTTTTTTTTTTTTTAGTGAACTCACTAATTTAGCTTTAAATTTTCTTTAACAACCTATTTCGATCAATGATCACGGAGAACTGGTAACAAATGATTATTTTTGATTGCAAACGGGACAGAGGAGAAGTAAAAGAATCTTGAAATTTAACAGTTATTCGTGCTTTACTGGAGCTCTGCTACTTTTTTTTAACTATTTGTTGTTGATACACAATAAGTGCCTAAAAAGAGTGTAATCGTTATGATACTTACGAGTCAGTACAGTATTTATCGGATATAAGAAACTTGAAAAATCCACGAAAAAAGTTTCTTATAAGCGTGTCTTTCTTATATACAATTATTTTATATAAGAAACTTATTTCTTATATAAGTAGCTATGGCCATAAGGCATTTGTTTCTTATATGAATATACGAGCTTTTTTACCTTTTTATGTATAAACGTAGATGTATGTATGTAAATAGAAAAATAAAACAAATCAAATTTTATTTTATTAACCCCTTTAGTAAATAGATATAAAAAACTAGACAACTTCAATTTGAAAAAAAAATTATATGTAGTAAATACATGTACATACATAATTCATTTTGTACTATTTATTTATTTATTTACGAGGCAAGAAACAAAAACTTCTCATGAGCACTAAAAGTAAAAAAAAACGTTGTTGTTGCTGTAAAACTGTGAGAAAACAGAGTTGTCCATGCAAACTACATAAATTCAGTGTTGTCCTTGAAAGTTTCTTATATAAATTCTTTTTCTATACATTTAGTGGTTTTGGTGTTCAAGAAAAATGTTCTTTTATCAGTTTTTTTCTTATAAGCGTTTTTCTTATATGAAACTTTTTTGTTGGAAAAAACACTAAAAAGATATGGTGTTTTTGCAAATGTTTCTTATAAGCGTTTTGTTCTTATATGAGATGTTCTTATATCCGATAAATACTGTAATAACAAAAGGAAAACATGACAAAAAGAGACGTAAAGTGTAAGAAAACCAAATATGCATCTTGCAAACAAATTTACTCAAAATAAAAATGGAAATATATTTTGAAGTTAATAAATTATAAAAATTTAGACAGTTCTCTCATTAAATTTGAAAAAGAAAATTTTTTTTCTTCCGCTTTTTAATATTTCTGTCGCGGTTGACCTTTTTCTGGAAATGCCCACATGTCATTTTTAACAGGTTGTACGATTCAGTAGGATAGAAGAAGAACAAGAATATTTCTCTATCAAAATCTCTCTCACTTACACGAACTTTGAGTAGGGGAACGGTTTTCGTGGAAATTGGAATCCGGCGGGCTGCCAATGTTGAGTACGGGATCACATCTAGTATGTACATACATACATATATTTTATGGTTTTTTACGTGATTATCCTACATTTACTTCCTAAATTGTGAATTAGTTTTTTGTTTGAAACGTGTCGATTGATTTTCAAAACTTTTTTTTTAAGAATTTATCAGCAGAATGAATAAAAAATATTGGAAATCGAGCGAATATAAACATATAAAAGACCGCCCAAAATGTCGATTTCTAAATAACTGTGCAATTAATAAACCGATTTTCGCCATTTCAAGTTCAATTGAACTATTAGGGAAATCAGAGGGAAGATGTCGGTTTTTTGCGAAAGTTATTGCAAGAATTTCTTTCTGTTGTACATACATATAAACATGAGAATGCATTAGTATTTCTCTCTGTAGTTATTGAGCTTATGTCTTTTTTACCAGAATTATAGCAGACCCCTGAGAGAGAGGTCTTTCAATGTAAAACTTGGTCGAGTTAGAATCTATGTTCTAATGGTGCAATGCCAGCCACGGAGTTTCTTAAGTAAGAAAAAACGACTCCGACACGTATCTCCAATTGTAATTCACCTTTATTTTTTATTGGAACATTGATTTTTCACTTAGTCGAAAATTCAAAAATTTTTTAAAAAATTCTCAAATACAATTGAGAAACGGCACTTATACCACTAAATAGACCACATCCTTGGCTTTATTTTCCATGTGGTCCAGTTGAGTTACACTCAAGAAATGTACCCATATATGTCGAAATTCTTTCCAAGAACATTGATTTTTCACTTAGCCGAAATTTAAAAAATTTTTAAAAAAATTCTCAAATACAATTGAGAAATGGCACTTATACCACTAAATAGACCACATCCTTGGCTTCCTTTTCCATGTGGTCCAGTTGAGTTACACTCAAGAAATGTGCCCATATATGTCCAAATTCTTTCAGAGATAATCTATTTTTTACGATGCTGCTCTTAAATTTTTTTTTTTTAGTTTTCTCAATTTTAAAATTTAGATGGTTTTTATTAATATTTTTAAATATTCTTTTATTTTATAACAAGTTATTTATACATATATATTTACGGACATTTTTACTTTCACAGATAAACATGTTGGTACAATGTTCGCTTACGAAAAACATATTTAACTTCACACTTAAATATGTCGTTACGTTATTTCGTTACGTCAAACATATTTAACTCGGCATATTTATCTTCACACACATTATTTCGTAATATATTAATTTATAATTTGTACATTGCAACGTGTACGCTTCACCTTCAGTCCGCTACTAGTACTACCACGATCCAAAGACCGGATCTAACCACGAAGTAATGCTTTACATTACATGGTATTTTGTGTAGAGTCGCTTAGCTCTAGTTTACAGATCATTCACAATTGTATAACGTACATTATATTTAAATACAGATTTATTAACTGTGCATTAATCAATCTTAAACAGGTCGGTTTTCGACCAAATGTACACTAGTATCTACTTTAAAGAAATACGAAAAGAACTTCGAAATAACTGTTTCATATTTTAGGTGTTCACATTCTGCAAAGTACTGTTGGGAAAAAGTGATGGATTCAAGACTGTTAAATGTAGTCTATGACGACCCGTTTGATGGAAACTATGTTAAATATGATAATGACAATGAATTTTGGTCCAGTGGAAGCGAGTAAGTAATGCTTTATTAAACTTTCAAAACATGGGAGCGCTTTTATGTATTGTTGTCATTTATTTAAAAAAGAACAATGGGAATGCAACTTACAGAAACTTTAAATGGAATATTGCCCATACAACCTACAGAAGATTTTCACAGAGATGAACACGCTAACGCAATTAATATACAACATAAAACAAATGCGGTAGGTCTCCAAACAAATAAAATGTGGTTAAAGGGGCACAGCATTTAATTCTATCCTCCTCAAAAATGATTATTAATTTTTATAGTTTAATTATGACAATTTCGGTGGCGAACATTTGGCAACTGGTAGATCTATAGAAATAGTAACAATAGATCCAAATACAGATAGCTATGACACCGACAGCGACAGCGATGATGAAGAAAGTGATGATGATGATGATGATGATGATGATGATGGTGTTGAGGACGAGGACGATGATGATGAAAATAAGTTTGTAGATTTTGAACGTCAAAGTCAGTGTAGTAATGCAACATTTCGTACCAGAACGGACAGTTCTTCCATTGGTGACTATGAATCGCATACAAGTGATTATGAAGATGATAGCGATGATGATAGTGGAAATGCAGAAAATAACATTAATGCCGATTTAGTAGCAAATTCACTTTTATTCATGAACACTAATGCAGACAGCTCAATATTAGATTTACACTCAAATTTAGTTGAAGATGGTGATTTAATTTTTGACTCCTCTTATCACAAAAATCGCACTCTAAGCACAAATACTATTAATTCTGATGTTGATGGCTTAGGTTTACAAATTGATGCAAATAACTTTGATTTGGCAGAGTTTATCACAAAAGATGATTTCCATTTACATAACAATAATAATAATAATATGACTGCTTCAAATCCTGTACGTGCGCTGTCAAAAGTGAATAATGTTTCTGAACTGGGAATGAATAGCGAGAAAACTGCTTTAATTGTTCATGATATTAAATTGGAAAATTACGATTCTGACACAGACACAGACTCAGATGTTATAGTTGATGTCGAGACAGTCGAAATAGATGATGATGAGGTTAGCACATTAAGAAAAGCTTCGGCGATTTTAAACCCGTCTGCGCCACAACCACAAAAAGAAGAGGAGTCTCCTTTTGCAGACAATACTGAGTCGGATCCTTCTTGGAACCCGGCTTCTAATGTGAAAAAAACAGTAGTCGCTAAAATCGAGGTAAATATTTGCCAAGTTGCTTCCATTGCTTTTATGACACACAACTTTATTATTAATCCATGAAAAATTTTTTTTAGGAAAAACCTTTTACACAAAAACAAAGATTTTCTCGCAACTTTCCTTTGGCTCCTAACAAAAAACAATGTGACCTGCTGAAAGGTAAATTTGCCAAAGGAAAACCTGTACAAAAAACTACAAAGAACCCTGCATGTAAAAATATTAAAATTGGAAATTCACCTTTTAAACAAATATGCAAACAAAATAATGCTATAAGCAAAATGGGAATCGGTATGGGAGGTAAAAATTTAGCTTTATTAAAGCATGATCGCGCCAGTATATCAGAGCCAAGCTCGGAGGATAATAATACACCGATTAAAATTGAAAGTCCAAAACTGCTTGAGCCAATAATTGATACACAAAAAGTAGTTGATAAAACCCCTGCACAACAGGCTCAAGCTGTGAGAAGAAAGTTAAATTTGGATGAATATAAAAAGAGACGTGGGGGCGAAACAAATATTACCGCTACCAACACTCCATCCACAAATGCAAAAGTTTCAGCCTATAAAATACCAAAACTAGAGAATAAAACAAACAGTTCGCAAACAGATAATGACAAAAATCCAATAGTAAATACCACATTTACCAAACATAGTGAAGCTGTTACTGCCATAGTTAAGAGCCTAAAAGAACAACAGAGTTTGACTAATAGGGTTGTTATTGATCCCATTACAGAGGCTAAAAATAAGGTTCTGCGCTTGCAAGAGTTAAAAAGGGCTCAACAAATGCGTATCATTGACTCAACAATATCTGCTAAAGTGCCCAGGGTTACAAAACTGTTGCCACTTAAAGAAATTGTTAAAGATACTCCCTATTTAAATGAAAACACTAATAAATTGTCCAACGCTAAATCAAGAAAATCGGACTACGAGGAAATAATCATAGTTTCAGCCAGCTGCAACACAGATATTTCCATACCACCAATACCTAACCCAACCATACAACCGGTTAATAGTGCTAGCAGATCATTGCTAAAATCTTCAGCATTACTATCCACCATTTCGAACACTTTCCAGAAAGTAAAAGCTACGGATAATAAAAAATTATCAACTAGTTCTCTCATAGCCAGCATTCAAGATGTTGTAGTTAAGAAGGCGCTGCCTTTAGTAGAAACCATTGTCTGCGAAGACGTTAAAGATGCAAAGAAACTTGAACATCATGGCGAGGATAAAATTATAATGCATTTGCGAAAAGACAGAATACGTACGAAAATGTGCTCGATTGGCATACAAACTGATCTACAACCAGAGTTTCCTCCACTTCCTTTGCCCAAATCGAGCATGCAGCATAAATCACGTGAACGTACACGAAAACACCGTAAGCGCCAGTACCGCAAACACAAAGATTTATCCTCAAACTCTTCATCTGATTCCTCAGATGAACATTCTGACTACAGTAATTCATCAACCATTTCACGGTCTCACGACAACAGTTGTTCCTCTTCCCTGGAGCGTATGCGTACGTATGATAGTGCCATTGGAACAGGTGGTTATTCTTCTAGAAGTAGTTTTAAGCATCGTAGTTCTATTTCATCTTCTCACTCTGAATCTGCTGATCGTGTGGTGCGTGGTCGTCGCCAACGTCGTACAAGCTATACAAAGCGTTCTGCAGCTCGAAAGCATTCACCTACACCATATTCCTCTTCATCCTTCACCTCGGATTCGGATCGTTCACGTAGTCCACATTATCGGCGTTCACGTAGTCGTTCAAATTCTCGTACGCGTTCGTGTTCCATGCGCCACAATCAAAATAAAAGCAATAACTTTGTGGATCGCAATATTTCTCAGCCAGCTGTCGAGGAGCGTCGTATTGTTTATGTGGGTCGCATTGAACAAGAAACCACCAAAGATCTTCTTAGACGGAAATTTTTGCAGTATGGCACCATTAAGCAAATAAGCATTCATTTCAAAGATACGGGGTAAGTTTTATTCAATCTGTCGCCGATTGCATTTATGACCGAATGTGATTCGATCTCCGCCGGAGGCTTCCACAGAAAACGTAATTAAAAACATGCAAGTGTGCATTAAAAAATATTAGATGTCAATTAATGGGACCGCTGCTCTATTGTTTTGGCCAAGCTTATGGATACAAACGACTTAAAATGCATATACATACATATGTACATATGTATATATGTATCAACAAACAAGAACGAAAACCAAAGTCGGTGAAAATAAAATAATAACATTAAATTTTACAAGAGTATTTTTTAAGGGTTTTATTTGATCAAGAAGCAAAAACAAAATTTACAGCAAACAAGTATTTGGTCTCACAAAAAAACTTTGTAAGAGCAGATTTGTTCCAAATTTTATTTGTACCCGTTGAGCAAATAAAACAATAAAATATGCTGTTGTGAAATTTAATGTTTTTACGTTTTTTTCTGTAGATACGGATATGCATTTTGAATTTTTAATAGCTGTTTTAGTTTGAAAATCAGCTCTAACTTTTAAACGCTGTATCTTTTGAACACGGGGCACGGCTCTACAACAACAAATAGCAAAAAGTTAAAATTTAATTGGTGCCCAATGCATGAGCGTGCACCCTTTAGTTTGAAAATAGCTGTGACTTTTGAGCTCTAAGAGGTAGAGATTTGAAATTTGCACAGCATATGTAGTTCGCTGGCCGCTGTAACAACAAATACTAAAACAAACAAGTAAGAGTGCTATATTCGGCTGGGTCGAATCTTAAATACCCTTCACAATGATATGCATATGTACCATTCTGATTGATTTCTGGTGCCAAAAGTTGTTCTATTTGGCTTATAGAGCCGATTTCTTGAAAAATCGGGAAACGCTACATATATCTCGGTTATATATGGACCGATTTCAAAAATTTTCGAATGTCGCCTTTAAACATCCTATATGTACCATTCTGATCGATTTGTGGTACCAAAAGTTGTTTTATTTGGCTTTTAGAGCCGACTTCTTGAGAAATCGGGAGGAGCGTTATTTGGGGTGCATATGGGCCGATGTCCAAAAATGTTCTAATTTTGCCTCTGAACAGCCTATATTTACCATACTGACAAATTTTTAGTGCAAAAAATTGGTTTCGTTTGGCTTCCAGGGCCGACTTCTTGAGATATCGGGAGGCGCTATATCTCGAGTGTATATGGGCCGATGTCAAAAAATTTTCCAGTTTTGCTTATGCATAGCCTATATGTACCATTCTGATTGATTTTTGGTGCCAAAAGTTGTTTTATTTCTTTCTTTCTTTCTTCTATATCTCGGGTATATATTGGCCGATTTCAAAAATTCTTTGATTTTTGGGATTTAATGGGCATTAAAAATGATATGGCTAACTTTTTAAGAAAAAATTTTTAAAAAAAAAAATCTGACCCAAAAAATGGCCAAAAATATCAAAACCCGTTTTTTTGGATATATCTCGGCTATCCGTGGACCGATCTTACTGCAATAGCAGACCCACTACCGGGATTTAACACATTTTAGCGAAAGAATGAGGTTTCTATCTCAAACCGTTTTCTCACAAACCGTATTTCCACGACTACAGACTGACATCGCTTAATCGTAATCTCTATTGATTCTGATCCAGAATATATACATATATTTTAAGGGGTCGGTCTTAGATGGTTATTTCAAAGCGTTACACACGGAATCACAAACTTATATATGTATGTATACCCTTACACATTTTTGTGAAGGGTATAAACAAGTTGAAATTTTAAGGGTGCCCCGCGCAAGCCACTCGTATGGTGGTAATACGGAACTCTTGCTGTACAAGTCGCAGTGTCGCTCTTGCCTGAATTTATTTTTTGCTTGGTACCTTAAGTCGGCTTAGGAACTAATTTATAATAGCACCACATACGGGCAAAAAGTATCGGATTTTCAATTAATTTCTTAATTTTTTCTTTTAGGATGAAATATGGTTTTGTAACTTTTGAGCGTCCTCAAGATGCTTTTGCTGCCATCGACAACAGTACACGTGATCCTCAGATCAAAATGTATGATGTTAGTTTTGGTGGACGACGCGCTTTTTGTAGATCATCTTATGCAGATTTAGGTATGTTAAAGAAACATTTAATTCACTTTGAAGTGTCGATGAAACTTATAATTTTGCAAATAAATTTTAGATAACGCTGGCATAAATACTTATCAGTCATACGTGTTTCCTCAGCCGGTACAACAACCCAAAAGAGAGGACTCTTTTGAGGATCTTCTTATGAAAATGAAAGCAAAATTAAATGCCAATAAAACAAATACAACAACAAATGGCTCGGAGGCAACTGCTACAAATGTTCAAAGTAGCCCCAGCAGTAAAATTTGACGAATACGCCGTTCAGTTATCAAAGTTACAGAAAATGATTGCTGCAGACAGAAAACACAATTTCTTAAAATTTTCATTCAACGATATAAAACTTTTATTTTGAAACAATTGTTTTGTTACATTTATCTTAAATGCCTTGATAGTTTCCTTTCGTTTAGAAACGACTTTATTACACTTCCAAAATAATTTGAATATAATTTTCTACTTGCTATTAATGTAATATCTTCGCGAAATAAAACAGAATAGTATATATGCATATACATACATGTATGTATGTATGTATGTATGTATGTATGTATGTATGTATGTATATTGAGGTTGTTCACAGCAAACCGGGGGTCGTGAAAATCGTTTGGAAGGAGTTTGGCCATAAAAAATTTTACCAAAGCGAAACAAGTTCAAATATACATACATATATTTGTTTTGTTATTATTTTGCTGATTTTCTTTGTACTCTTAAGCATTTAGCCTGATAAACAAGTTGTGAACAACCTCTCTATTAGAAACAAAAATATCTTTACGTAACAACGTTTAAAATGTGTTGTTGAATTCATTTAATTATACATAATTTTCTTAATTTTTACTTGTTAAAACAATGTTAAACATTTTTCTGAGTTTCTTTTAAGTTTTGATTAGTTTAAGTCTTTTGTTTTTTTTTAATGAAAAGAAAAAAATCTTTAATTTATAAGTGAGCAAAGTTTAGCAAATGAGAAAATATTTTTTTAAAGTAGTGTTTAGCTCAATGTGTGAAAGATGTTTACTAAAGATTTTTTTCCTTAATATTTGGTTTAAAATACAAAATGTGATATTACATAAAAAAACTATTTAAAACTACAACAACACAAGTCATTTATTAATAATAAGTTTTAAGACTTAAAAGACAACAAAGAGAAATAATTTACACTTTTTTATTGCCAGTCACTCAATCTATTAAGAATTACATACATATTGTCCTGCATCCAGCTCCCCGATAAACGCAACATTCAGCAATAGTTCGTAAATTTTTTTTATGTCTAAACCACAAGTAGAAAAATTATTTTAAATTAATACAAATTTATTTTTGTAAGCTTAATCCACTTAATTTAAAGCAAACATTTTTATTCAACTGTAACGCGATGTGGACATTTATTTAGAAGAATTCATACTAATAATAATGATGCCTTCTGCAAATGTGTGGTAAATGTCCAACAAAAATGCTTATATTAAATATTGCTTGAGTCAATGAACAAAGTTAAGTTAATCTAACATTTTGTTAATTGCAAAACCATCTGATTCGAAATGAAACACAAAGCAAACAAATCCAAGAACTTTGAAGCAGATTAGAACACACATACCAACTAGTTTTTTAAACTGGAATTTTGTTGTCTCAAACAGGTTATTTATTTTAATTACACATCCTTGTATTAGAGCAGCAACTTGAATTTAACTGTTGATAATAAAACTTTGATATTAGTTTGTAATAAAAAATATGTTATAATTATTTGAAATTTGTAATAGAAAAACAACTCAAACATTTATTAGATATGTTTTTTTAATTTCGGCCATACATTTCGTTTACACCAACTTACAATGTTTGATTTCTTTAGTTTTTCCTAGTTGCAAATGTAAACAATTTATAAAAAAAAGTTTGAAACTATAAACCACTTCTTCATGCAATATATAAAGCGAAAAGTTAAAAAATTAAAGTAAAAATACATAAATACAATTGTTTGATTATTTTATTCTACAAGTTTGTATACGTAAAAGTATTTGTATGATTTCTAAAAAACAAAACAAAACAAAAAATAAAAAATTCATATTGCAAAAACTAATGTTTTTAATGGGAACTAATATGCTGTTCACATATGCCTTTTTAATTGAAACAATATTCAGTTAATTGGCAATATCGTTTTGGTGTTCATACATACTTAATATTGCTACGACAATTAGCATTTGGCAGGTGAAAAAGTTATTGTTTACATTCGGTCATTTTGTAAAGGGTGTTTTTTCGATGTATAGAACTATAAGTTGGCATTACTGTTCAAGATGGCGACCAATTTAACAGGTGTCAAGTGATCTATTCTCAGTTTGGTTTGGCAATATGTACATCATGAATAAACTCACGCGTGAACAGGGCTTGCAAATAGTGCAATTTTATTTCGAAAATAATGGTACGTATCGCGCACAATTTTGTTGAGCGATGAAGCATACTTCTGGTTGAATGGCAACGTCAACAAACAAAACTGGCGCATTTGGAGTGAAGCTAATCCTCAAGTGCATGTCGAAACACCGTTACATCCACAAAAACTGACTGTTTCGTGAGCTTTATGGGCTGGTGGAATCATTGGTCCGTACTTCTTCAAAAACGATGATGGCCAGTAAGTTACAGTCAATGGTCAATCGATATAGAGCCATGATTACTTACTTTTTCATTCCTGAATTGAATAACCATGATGTCCAGGAGATGTGATTTCAACAAGACTGCGCAACATGCTTGTGCCACAAACGCTTGACCATTTGGAAGACAACATTCGCTGTATTATTGCCGATATACGGCCAGAAATGTTGGAAAAAGTCATCGAAAATTGGAAGTCCAGATTGGACTACATCCGCGCCAGCCGTGGCGGTCATATGCCAGAAGTCATACATATTTAAAATGTAATGCCACAAGATTATCTTTCGGATAAGTAAAATTCATGCCAATCAAATAATCCATCGTTGTTTTATTGCAACTTAAAGTTGTATACATCGAAAAAAAACACCCCTTATCATAAAAAATTAAAAAAAAAAATTTGTTTTTTGTTTATTTATTTTGTTGACATTTGATTAGTAAAATTTTCACAAGGAGTGTTCAATATGTACTGTTATTGTAAAAGCTTGTTCATTTGGTACTGTTAATACAAATCTAACAGTGTTGCATTATAAATTTTACTCATTATTGAAACAATTATCTCTTAATTGCCAATAAGCTAATTGTAATTTTTATATGAAAATTTTGTCTCAATAATAGCTTTAATTGTTATAATTTGAATATTGCTGCATGTATGAACAGGATATAAGACAAGAATGCTATGTTACGTTCCGTAGGTTAGTATATCCCAGTAAGAACAGTACCGGCCAAATAACGCGTTCAATAACAAGTACTCATAACCAAAGTATAGGTTAGAAATTCTAAAACTTTCAATTATTTTGAACAGGCCATTGGGAAAAAACTAATGTATCTCTTCTGTACGTGTGAACTGATATCTCTTTCTTTTACATTATTGTTTAGAACAGAGAACACTATAGTGCTCTCGCTCGCACACGTCAGTGCTAACTTGTATATAACCGGTTAGTTAACGATAGCGATAACCGGTAGTATTATGCTATAAATAACTTGTTAGCTAACCATTACGTAATATTGGTTAGTGCTACTGAATACTACCAGTTATTGTATTCATAAAAATTGGTTATTGCTACTGTATTAAGAAAAGCTCGTTTTAATGTTTTTAATTCATTTTATTCTAAGAAATAAACAATATCTTAAAAAAATACTTACATATGTATATTAAATAAAAATAAATAAATAAAAAAAATCTCCACATGGAACATATTGAATCGGAACTTTTCGCTTTTGGGTACCCTTTTAGCGCAAAGGGGCAAGTTAGGAACACCCATTCCCTTTAAAGTTTGCAACAAGTCTGTCACAGTATTTTGGGTCACATTATTACGAATAGGCCATGACTTGAGCTTGCTTATATTCCCTATTTCTTCAATATTTTGTGAATTTTCACTATCGAACGGACAACTCTCTGCTCTTTCCGCTCTATCAACAATTGCAAATTTATTTATATTTTTTTGAGCCGATGGCCACTGCTGCTAGTGCTCACCACCGCCTTAACTTAATTATCATTAAGTTAATCATTAAGATTTCAATAAATAAATATTTATATTTTTATACATTTCCACTCTTTCAAATTCTTTTTTTTCAATGCTTAAACCACTTTGTTTCGATTTTTACTTACATATACTTTATTTATTATTATTTATGGTTTTATCTATATTTTTTTTTAACTTTTTTATGACAGTTCTTTGTCGTTGTTATTAGTTGTGCCATCTAAAATGATGAAAAAAGGTATAGCACGGTAAGACGCCACATTCATATTCCACAGAACTTCGTGGCTTCTGTATAGCTCTATAAATCGCAGCACATCATTATATTTGTTGGTTTTGCACGTAAACATTTTTATTTCTATTTTTAAGCTTGGATCTGTTTAATTTTTATCACTTTTAATTGCAACTTTCAAACAAAACAAAAAAATATTTGCTGACAGAACGAAAAAAAATTGTTGTCAGCTGTTTTCTTGATTGTGACTTGATGCTCTCTATGGAAAGCAAAAATTGTCATCAAGTTTGCATCAATTTTGAAAATTGTGAGTGTATTAGTAAAAAAGTGTGAATGTATTAAAAATTGAAAGACAAAACTTGATCGTGTAACCCCCAAGTAAGTGCCACATATATAAGTGTGCGTATGTATGTGTCGAAATTTTAAAATCTTTCAATGGATTGGTTTATCGGTTAGGTAGGTTTTACTGGGTAGTAACGAAGCCAGTCCACTTGGCTCCATATTAGTGGTCCTGGTGTGTTGCCTGCGTAGGTGGTACACATTTCCCACTTTCACCTCAAATCTAAATAATCACCTACATATATCGTAAACACTCTTTCCCACAAAACCCCATTTCAGCAAATTGCAATCGTTATTAAATTTCAGCTTGAAATGTATGTATTAGTTTTTTTATGTGTAATTCAGATTGGAATAATAACGCTCAAGGTACCTCGATACCAGGTAGCCGCATACTCGTAACTACAATAAACACAGCACCGTGTTTGTTGATATTCATGTATTTATTTTGTTAGTAGAAATTATTGAGCTCTGTCACCCATTTGTTCGCGTTTGTGTTGTGTATTTTGGCACTTCTTCAGGCTATAAGCAGTAGTCATCTGGGCTTGTCAGGCTACCTCATCTACTTCATCCGTTCCAACTTCCGCATTACTAACCCTGCAAGAACAGTGTCGGTCATATGATGGATTCATGCATCAGGGTTTCTATCATTTTCTTAAGGGCAAAATGAAAAAACTGATGTAAACATTCGTGTACGTGTGAGTTATTTTTTTAACCAGCGTTACCACCTCAGCAAAGCGATCATTCGAAATCTTTTTTTCAAAATGCCCACAAAATTACATGCAATGCTAATACATTTATATTAAATTACAATGCTATTTATTTCTTTATTACTAATTAAAAAAATTAAAAAAAAAATAGTTTTTTCGAATAATTAAAAAAACTATACAAGGAGAACAGAATAAATTATTTTAGACATATTTAGATAAAGTTAAGAGAAAAACAGGAGTCAGTAGCAGTTTTAACAATAGAAAACTGAATCATAGGGAAAAAACATCCACAGCACTATGTTTTTTCAAAGACAAAAAAAAAAAAAAACCAAATGAACCTATAAAAACATTAATGCATAAACGTAGTTCCAAATGAAATTACCAAACTAATACGGGAAAATCAAAATATTAAAAAAATCATTGTAATGACAACGCTGAAAGCTATAAAATTGCTTTGCATGTGCTAGTAAATAAGTTGTTAATGTGTTAGTTTCCATCAGCTGTTTGGCTCTTTATCGCAATTGAGTTATCTTAAATATTTGCTTCAGCAAACAGTTGTGAAAACAAAAGCTTTTTTTTGGCCAGCGTTATGAGCTTTTGAAAGTCATAGGGCTCCTCTGCATCAAATCTTTAGAAAATTCTAAATTATGATTGTTTCCATAACTTTGAATCAGAAAATATAGGATACTTTATAATTCTTTTAAATCATCATTATTCTTTTCTATCGCTCCAGAGCTTTCAAAATTTTAGTTGAAACTGATAACAATCACAAACCTTTAAATTTCATTCAGTTATCCAACAAAAACTGTTTGAATAAATTTTTTTATTTTAAATCGAAAAAACTTGTTTGTTTGTACAAAAAGTACTATAATTTTGGGAATATTTGTATTGTTTTCACTCCATTTTATCCTCTCTATACTTAAAAAAAAACAGAGGGTTTTTTAAACTGAATTCACTCAATTGTTGGGAATAATATTATTTTCTGTACAATAATTTTTTTGGTGTTGTTTGAAATTCATTTTTTTTTTTTTCTGAAAAGAGAAACCTCAAAAAATATATAAAAAATATTTTGTCTGTACAAAACTTTGCTTACCAATGAATGAATTTAGCTGTAATCTGTTATCAAATTATTACATTTACCTTCTATTCTTTGACTTTAGATTTAATGCGATAATCTTCACACAAAGCTGCTGCTTCATACTCTTAATTGCTCAAAATAGAACTTGTAAAAACAAAATTAAGGAAAATTATTTTTAGGTTACACTTTTGCCCCGTATGAAGTAAACTTAATTAATCTTTAGTTCATAATTTTTTTGTGTGGGAGAGAACACTTTCCCTACTTAAATCAATGGGGTTGTTTTGAAAATTCATGTAAGTCACCACCTCTCTAAATCATTATTTGCGTCTACTATTTTATTTGTGTGTGCTTGTATTTACATACATATTAGTAGAGAAATAAAACAAGATTTCCCTAATCAGATAAAAGTGAAAGCCTCATTTTTAATTTTGCGTTTTCCGCATGACTGATGAATAGAAGTGAGCACTTTGAAATGATTCCTCTATAAGTTCTTTCATATGATATGAATAGAAAACACAGGGAACGAATCGTAATCAGAGTTCGGATTTCGATAGAAACAAGAAACCGCAGATATAATATTCGTAATTACTAATGCTGGTATTCAAATAATTAGACTTTGAATGGTGGAAAAAATAAAATCTCACTAGTTCTGGGGGCTGATATGAGTGTTGACATTGGCCTAGAAATGTTTGACAACAAAAAGAGAGGATAAAATGGATTAAAATCATATTAGCTGGGGTGTGTATATATATATATATATATATATATATATATATATATATATATATATATATATATATATATATATATATATATATATATATATATATATATATATATATATATATATATATATATATATATATATATATATATATATATATACAGTCAAGGCCCGGTATAGCGAATACTCAGTTTAACGAATATCCGATATAACGAATGGCGAAATTTTTACATTAACTGCCTTTTAGAGGGAATGGCAAAAAGAAACAAGAATCTTGATTTAGCGAATGACAAAGCGAAATGCATTAAAAAATCGTTACAGAATCGTAAGATTGTGGGTGTTTTTGGCTTCAATGAAAGAACGAGTGTGATAGTAGTTTTGTTTGGTTCATTGTAAAAAACGAGATGTTGATCTCTTAAGAAATTAATAATATAAATGTAATGTAATAATAAACCTACACATGTTAATAGCATCCAAATATAAGTAAATATGTATATGCACCTATGTACATTTATGATTTTTAATGAATTTTCATATTAGAATTAAAAACAATTCTTAAATAAACGTTAAAATATCAAATAAAGTTTTATTTCTACACTAACCCCCGATTTTTGACTTGGGATTTAAATACAAAATTAGTAAATTTTTCTTAAAATTTAAGTTGGATGTAAAATAGCTTTCTGTTTTACAGTCTAAAATTATTTTTGGTAATTAATTGCAATAAAAGTACGGCAGCACTATGTAAGTGTCACAAAGTTATCGATAACTCAATAAAAAACAGCTGTTTAAACAAATTCCGAAGCAAGTGAATTTGTGAAAAGTTTGGAAAATAAATTAAATAAAATAAATTGTTTTGTAAAAATTATTAAAATAAGTAGCAAAAGTGATAAAAGGACTCCCAATTTCACTGCCACAGAAGTTGATTACCTTCGGGAAATAATAAAAATTCAAATTATGAAGCAAACAAAAACATGTGCAATTTTCTTAATTTGCAGGACAAAACCAAACTGTCAAAATCATATGGCAGTACGAAATCGATTTTAAAATCGATTTTAAATGGGCACAGCAGGCCGTTTAAATTTGGTTTAAATAGCAACTGTTTGACTCAATTTTGTATTTAAATAAAATTTAAATTGAAATGGCATTTAAAATCCAAGTCAAAAATTGGGGGTAAGTTATCAATACAATTAAATTTTAATGTTTTTAAAACTGCGGACCACCGTCTTTTATAAAAGTTTAACATAAAAATTTACTGTTCGACATAACGAATATCTCGGTATAACGAAAGGTCTGAACATTATATCATTCGTTAAACCGGACTTTGACTGTATATATATATATATATATATATATATATATATATATATATATATATATATATATATATATATATATATATATATATATATATATATATATATATATATATATATATATATATATATATATATATATATATATATATATATATATATATATATATATATATATATATATATATATATATATATATATATATATATATATATATATATATATATATATATATATATATATATATATATATATATATATATATATATATATATATATATATATATATATATATATATATATATATATATATATATATATATATATATATATATATATATATATATATATATATATATATATATGTATATATATATATATATATATTATATCTTATATTACTTTACAATTCTTGACATATGTATGTAATTTTTATTTGATATTTTTAATTCTTGAAAAAACTAATTTATGCAGCTTCAGCTTATGCAGTTTCTTACTATAAAATTTATTAACAATATTATTCAAGATTTCGCTAACAGTTTGTTAGCATCTGCAATTTAATTACAAATATTAACGATCTCAAGCGGCATAAATTAGTGTTTTCAATTAATTCTTGGCAACCATGAAAAAATCTCGCGGATCAAGCGACACCATCTGGCAAACCTAATTTTCACCCATTCACATTTCCAACCAGGCGTATACATAACAAATAGTCTGCACTATACCAGGCAGCATAACACTCATACGCACAGTGGTACACTAGCACAAGCAAATTTAGGTGTTTTGTTTTCATAATTATTATCACACATATTTTTTTTTCTTTCGTTTATTTCATTTCAAATAATAATAATATTAAACTATTATAAACACTAGTTAACAGTAACAATTAATTTATACAGTGCCTCTGGAACGAGTTCTCTAGTATAATAATACAACAGAGTTATGATTTGCTTTTTACAAAAATAATAGCGAATACAAAATTTTATAATAATTCTTAGTTTAGAATATAATGAAAAAAAAAAATACAAAAAGCATTATTTACATATCATAGATTATGAAAGGTTATAGTCAAAGGGTAAAATAAAAATAAAAAATAAAACTTCTTGGCATTTGATTTTTATGTTAATATTAAATCTTTTTCCGAAATGCTTGTATTGTACCTCGTATCCAGTTGATTTAAATTACATTTAACTGGTTTTATATTGGCCCGTCGATAGTTATGGTATAATATGGGGATTCCATTTTCATTTTGGACAACACCTTTACTGTATAGATAAACAAAAGCTTCCGGTGGAACAAAACACCATTTTCTAAAGAATTAGTTATGTATTCATAGTTTGTGTAATATGGTGCCATTACATAATTATTATCCGTACATCTACAACATCGTAAAATATGATTCCTGATAGTATTAATAATAAAATTATCTATACGAATAATGTTTGCGTTATTGTATAGAACTTTATTAGAAACAAACTTGGTGTAATTATTTTTTGCAAATCTATAAAGTGAAGTGCATTTTCTCTCGAATATTCTAATTTTTTCCATATATGATGGAGAAATATTGTACCAAATGGGACATGCATATGTAAGAATAGGTCTAATTGATAATTGATACATTAGTATTTTAACTTTGTTGTTAATATATTTGGAATGAAATAATGGTATATACGAGAAATATGCTTTTCTTGATTTGGCTAGGATTTCATTTACATGACAGTTGAAGTATAACAATTTATCAAGGTAAACAAACACCCAAATATTTATCTACTTCCTTTATTATGTAAATTAGACTTTATTTGAAAATTGTTCCAGTTTTTTCTTATATCGTAATTGTCTTTATGCACTGATGGTCTAAAAAGTATTGTTTCGCACTTATGCGCGTTTATTTTAATATTCTAGTCAATTGCATATTGTTCGACCTTATTGCATGCGATTTGCAAATTTGTATTGATTTTTTCGATTTTATCGTCATGATGGTAAATAATAATATCATCTGAAAATGAAATGATGTTCTCTACTTGGTTAAGGAGGTCTAAAATATACATATATGTTAAAAAGAATAGGAGAATTTACTGTTCCCTGTTGTAAACCATACGATAATACGAAATGATTTATCAGTTTCAATATTATGATACGTTACTTGGAAAGTCTTATTACTAATCATATTATATATTAGTATTATTTAGTTTAAGGGAAATCTGTATTGAAATAATTTATGTATTAGGACGTCGATCCAAACACTGTCAAATGCTTGTTCCATGTCCATCAAACATGCTCCCGTACACAACTTACAATCGTCTATACCTAGCTTTAGTTTCGGTCTTCTTCTTGATTTCTTTAGTTACTAAGACAAATTGTAAATATGTACGAAATCATTGTATGTACTGCCGAATCACGGCACAGCATCGTGCTCATCGCATACATGTATACAACGTGTTCAATCGAACAGACGACTTGTGCTGCGACCACGGCTGAACATTGGTGTGTCTATGCAGCAGTGTTCCCAGGTCAATGTATTTCTTCCCCCCAGAAAAATTTTAAAACCCCCTAAAATTAAATGTTTTTCTACAAAATCCCCCTAAAAAATTTTGGTGAACATTCTGCTTTAGTTTGCGAATCACGAATATGTATTTTTCAGTGCATATGTTATGATTACAGGCGTATTGTATATTTATTATAAATTTTCGATTTATTTGTATTCACATATTTTGGGATCTAATTACATATTCATAGGCAGCTGGAAATTGTTATCTGCGTATCTAGAAAAATTTAAGTTTCTCCAAAAATATTAACGGCATTATGAATAATAAAAACTTTATGCTAACTAACTTGCTGATATCTTTTCCTTATGGAAATTTACATACAAAAAACTTAGCAGCTAGATAGTTAGCAAATGGTTTTTTATTATGCATAAGCCCTTAAGAGTTTCTAAGTCTTCTTCGCTCTTTATGTTCTTTTGACATTTTCATACAAAGAGTTTAAATTTTATCAAAGGTTATTAGATATTTTAATTTTCCCAATTCTTAAGAAAAGGAAAAAATTCAAAGAAATGATCCATAAGGAAAAAATTCATCCACCTCAACAAAAAAAGTACTTAAAATTACCAGTTGCAAAATTCTGTACTTGAAACTACGAGATGATTTACCGTTTAACCAACCACAGAAATGCCCTAAAAATACCCCAAAAATAAATTTCTTTTCACCTGAATTTCCCCCGAAAGAATTTAGCACCCCAAATTCACCCCTAAAAGAAAAAAACCCCTAAATCTAGGGGGAAACCCCCTAAGCTGGCAACACTGCTATGCAGCGAATGCGTGTAAAGGTGAAGTTACATGGCTCGCTTTAGACGCGTCCACGCTCTTCATGCTTTTTATACGTTTTATGCGTTCTATGCGTTTCATACTACAAGTTACATACAACGCTTCGTATGCGCCATATTTCTTTGTTTTGATAAGCTGTTGTGCAAATATTTTTAATATACAAAATAAATATTAACAAAATGGAACTGCTCATGCAGCTGCTCTTTTATTTTTGTTCCGATAGAGCAGCAAGGTTTTATTATATAAAAGCTCGTGGTTTTTAATTGCATTTATTAGCTTCTCTTCCATATCGCTTGTTTTAATATATTGAAAATATTTGTAAACATAACAGTGATGATACTCAGTACGCAAACGCAATCGATAAATCGAATCAAAATTTTGTTAATGAAAAAAGTGTTGAAAAAAACAATTAAAATTTGTCTTACTCGTGATAATGTTTATAAAATTTGTAACAAAACTTTTCTTTTTTATTAAAAACGTTTTTTTTGCAAAAGATTTCATACATTAATTTACGATATAAAAGGTATTTATCGATAACGTTGAGAGTAGGCACATCATTGGTTAATAAAACCAGCTGACATTTTCTCATGACGCATGTGACGCATATAAAAGTAGAAAGTAGGTCTACTTTATGCTTTCTACGCGTCTTCGCGTTCTATGCTTTGTGCTCTGTAACTTGTCACATACAAATGCACTAATCCTACTTTTTTGACAAACGCGTGAAAAGCGTCGACGCGTAGAAAGCGTACTGTGTAACTTCAGCTTAAAAGGAGGATCAC
The DNA here is from genome assembly GCA_963662145.1 of Sturmia bella. Taxonomy (NCBI): domain Eukaryota; kingdom Metazoa; phylum Arthropoda; class Insecta; order Diptera; family Tachinidae; genus Sturmia; species Sturmia bella. Next base: position 72,263,167 of record OY759168.1, read on the forward strand.
GAGCTAAGAAAAGTAGTTGGCTGGCAGCTCGCGCTACGGCAAGTATTGCATATTAGAGAACGGGCTCCTTCTCTGATATTCATACTGAGCACAGACATAATCAGATATCCTAAAAGTGACTTTTGTAAAGTGGCCATATCATTTGTTTGGGGGCCAGCCAGAAGTGAGTGGCAACATGAAATCATGGCAACATGAGTGTATGAGACCAACTAGTGTACACGAAAACAAACATAAGCAATGAAAACATGTTGTTGTAAAGTGTTTGAAAAAATATTGGTTTTGTTGTAATTTTTACGAAAAAAGTACAAAACATGAATGAAAAGCTTTGAAAACTAAGTTTTAAACATATTCCATGTATTGCTAGTGATGTACTCAATGCAAATAAGACTTTAAATACAAATATGTAACTATTATCTGTTTGGTTGCAAAGCTGTTTTGTTTGCATTAGATTTGCACTGAATTTTCCTAACAAAAATCAAATGCAAACAAATGCGGAGTCTACCAACAGAGACAGCTATATAAAAATTTTCATGTTTGCTGTCCTTCACTGGATGCTCCAGCACCGCAAGGCTGCCGCTTTCATGAAATTTGACAGAAAATTGGTAATTTTTGTAGTCCGGCAGAGCTGGTGACCCTTCTGGTTGTATTCTATGATACTCAGTAGTGTAAAAGGAACATCATTTATTATTTTAATAAAGGATATTCCTGAATGTTGGCTACATATTCAGCCCTTTGGTTATTCATCCTGGACAGTCTTTTACATTGGAGGTTGGAAATTGTCTGCAAGTAAAAATTTATAAAGAGTGAGTGTATTTGCTCTGGGAGGCTGGGATACCTCTCCCAGAGAAAATTCGTGTCTTCTCCTTTGATGACCAACGCTACTATTTTGCTTTTATAAATTAAATACTTTTTTTTTGTTTATTTAAAATAAAAAAAATGAAACCGTACATTTTATAACGTTCTGTGAAAAAAAAGAACGCAACATGTTCTTAATTAATGTACAACTCTGGACTCGGTTCAGCCACCCCAGTAACCAGCGGAAACGTGTCGTTACAAATTTATTAGGAGATACGATAAATAAATTAATTATAAAAAAAAATTAAGCCGTTGTCTTTTTATCGTTTTACTTAAAAAGAAAAAAATTATAAATTTATTGCAAAGTCATCATAACACTACAACAAAACATGGCAAGAACAATTTTTTTTGCAGTTATATAAAGGCAAATGAGAAAATAAACTAACGACAAGTAATTAAAAACAACGATATCATAAAAAAACTTTTTAAAACATTTCCCAGATGGCAAAATCGTCTCACACCATATTGTAACCATTAGACGATGCGTGCACGATTTGTGCTGTTTTGTCTACTTTTTTTAAAGACGGACATGGGCAACAATGTCTTCTATATAAGAAAATTGAGTGAAAAAAGGGGAGAATTGGATACAACGGGATTGTCAGAAAGAACAGAATGAAAATTTTTACAATTTGAGTATACATTTTGATTCAGTTAAATATACACAGCAGCTCGCGAAGGTTTGTTTTATTAAGCTTTTTCAAGCTTGAGAAAATTGCCAATACGCTATGAATGTACATATGTACATATGTACCTATACTATGCACTGGAGCGTAAGCAGAGCTTAACTAAAATCATAAACTATAAACACATTCGCCACAACAAGCTACCGACTACCAGCTGCCAAAAATGGAACGCCTTTCAATGGTATCAATTATTTTGACGATAGCACGGCAACCTGGCTTCACCACCTGCTTCTTGGCTACAAAAATGAGTTAGTGTTGTCAATATATCAATGAATGTCCAATAAATAGATGTTTATAAGAGAAATGAAAGAACATAAAAAATGTTTATTATCTATAGTATATGTAAATATACAGTTAAACCTCTATTAACCGGGCCTCTATTAACCGGCATGCAGATCTTTTTGATTTTTTATCTCTACTATCCGTGCTTTTACCTCTATTATCCGTGCAGCATTCATATGATTTTTATACCCTTCACATAAATGTGTAAGGGTATATATAAGTTTGTGATTCCGTTTGTAACGCATTGAAATATCCATCTAAGACCCCATAAAGTATATATATTCTGGATCAGCATCAATAGCGATTACGATTGAGCGATGTCCGTCTGTCCGTCTGTCCGTCTGTAGTCGTTGAAATACCGTTTCTGAGAAAACGGTTTGAGATAGAAACCTCATTCTTTCGCTAAAACGTGTGAAACCCCGGTAGTGGGTCTGCTATTGAAATTCAGTAAGATAGGTCCGCGGATAGCCGAGATATATTCAAAAAACCGGGTTTTGAGGGATATTTTGTGTAATTTTTGTATTCAGATTTTTGAAAAAAATTTTTTCTTAAAAACTAAACCATATCATTTTTAGTGCTCATTAAATCCTAGAAATGAAGGAATTTTTGAAATCGGCCCATATATATCCGAGATATAGCATCTCCCGATTTTTAAAGAAATCGGCTTTATTAGCCAAATAAGACAACTTTTGGCACCGAAGATCAATCGAAATGGTATATATAGGCTATTTAGAGGCAAAAGTGGAAAATTTTTCCACATCGGCCCATATACACTCGAGATATAGCGCCTCGCGTTTTCTCAAGAAGTCGGCTCTAAAAGCCAAATAAAACAACTTTTGGTATCAAAAATCGATTAGAATGGAACATATAAGGTGTTTAAAAGCAAAATTGGAAAATTTTTGAAATCGGTCCATATATATCTGAGATATAGCGACTCCTGATTTTTCAAGAAATCCGCTCTTTAAGCCAAATAAAGCAATTTTTGGCACTAAAAATCAATCAGAATGGTACATATAGACTATTTAGAGGCAAACGTGGAAAATTTTGGACATCGGCCCATATACACTCGAGATATAGCGCCTCAAGTTTTCTCAAGAAGTCGGCTCTAAAAGCCAAATAAAACAACTTTTGGTACCAAAAATCGATCAGAATGGTACATATAAGGTGTTTAAAAGCAAAATTTGAAAATGTCTGCAATCGGTCTATATATACCTGAGATATAGCGTCTCCCGATTTTTCAAGAAATCGGCTCTATAAGCTAAATAAAACAACTTTTGGCACCAAAAATCAATCAGAATGATACATATAGGTTAGTCAGAAGCAAAACTGGAAATCTTTTTGTCATCGGCGCATATATGTTCGAGATATAGCGCCTCCCGATATCTCAAGAAGTCGGGCCTGGAAGCTAAACGAAACAGTTTTTTGCACTAAAAATTTGTCGGAATGGTACATACAGGCTGTTTAGGGGCAAAATTAGAAAATTTTTGGACATCGGCCCATATGCACCCAACCAACTCTTGGTACCAAAAATCAATCATAATGGTACATACATATGTATATAATATTATATACATATGTATATAATATTTGCGATCATGTATGAATGTATGTATGTATGTATGTATGTATGTATGTATGTATGTATGTATGTATGTATGTATGTATGTATGTATGTATGTATGTATGTATGTATGTATGTATGTATGTATGTATGTATGTATGTATGTATGTATGTATGTATGTATGTATGTATGTATGTATGTATGTATGTATGTATGTATGTATGTATGTATGTATGTATGTATGTATCTACATATGTATGTATGTATGTATGTATGCATGTATGTATGTATGTAGATACGTTTGTATGTATGTAGGTATGTATGTATCTACATATGTATGTATGCATGCAAGTATGTTAGCATAAACAATTTTTTTGCTTTGGTGTAAAAATGTGTATGTATGTACATATGTATACACGAGCTTGAAAATGAAAGTGATATAAAGAATTGTTGAAAAAAGGGTACGCAATGAAATGATTTTAAACAATTGCGTCTTCAAATTCATTCACACAAAAAATCATTTTGGGTTTCCCTACGTACTTACATATGTACATACACACACACATGTGTATGATGATACGCAATAGATCATCAACAACGTGCACAAGAAAAAAATAATTTTGTAAAAGCAAGCAATGTAAATATGTATGTATGTATATATGTATGTATATAATCATTGTTTTATGGAACACACTGAAAATATTCAATAATAAAGAATTTATTTTAGAGTTTTCTATTATAGATACATACATACATACGTATGCATGTACCCACATACGTAAGTAAATTGAAAAGAAAATCACACTTAATGGCAATGTTTAGCATTATAATTCAAAAATAATGCAATTATATGCAATTTTTTGTTAAATAAATTTTACTATAAAGTTAACTAATAAATAATTAAGAAATACATTTTGCTTTTCTTTATTTCATTGATATTAAAAAGAATTGGTGTCACCCAGTGGTTGAACTTGAGCATATTAGGAATTATTTAAATAAAAGTTTTGCAGCCTGTGTTAAATCCCGGTAGTGGATCTGATATTGAAATTCAGAAAAAATCGGCCCATTTAAAAGCCAAATAAAACAACTTTTCGCACCAAAAATCAATCGGAATGTATGTACCATTGTGAAGGGTATTTAAGATTCGGCCCAGCCGAATATAGCACTCTTACTTGTTTTAAATTATATTTCTTATTTTTGGAACGAAGTTCCTTAACGCGGCTTGCTGGTAGTGGAAATCAGTAGAAATCGTCACGAAAGCGTGTGAGCTGTTTATATGTATTGGTGTACTGCCGACAAGCAATTGTGTGTGATGGGCCGTGTCTCCGCTGACAGCAGCGGAGACACCTAAGAATGTATATTAATTAGTTGTGAAAACGGACACTATCAGCTGCTAGATATCGCTAAAGTAAAGTATGTCACAAACAAAAACAGCAATATTAAAAAATTGGCCAACAGTTGCTTTTCTTCGTTTTGTAGCAGATTGACCATTGCGTGTGTCAAAAGCAAAAAATAAAAATTTCCAAAAATTTAAAGAATCATAATACATAAAAATTTCAAAAACAACACAAAAAAAAAGAAACATACAGATTTCACCTTGTATTACATTCAGAGATGAAAAAAAAACGTAAGGAACTTCGTTCCTAACGGGGGTCCCCCGACCGCATTTTTTTTTAAATGTCTTATGACAAATAAGACATTGCATGTCATCAAAAGCATTTTGTAACATAAAATACTTTTCGGCTGCCATCATTAATATATCGCAATAATAAGACACAGAATTTCTGCAAGTGTAGTTTGTCTCTCCCACTCAACATGGTGATTTCCTATTGGTTGATTGACGATCAAACAAAAGAGCGTAATAATACGTGTGAGTTTAATTTGCTGATATCAGCAACTACTGGGCATCTGTGCTCTAAACTAAGTTGTCTTTAACTTATTTAGCAACAGCTTTGCTCAAACAAATGTCACTTTTATGTGTAAAAACTTTTTAATGTAAATTTTTTTTTAAATTAAATAATTGAACTAAAGATTTTTTATAACTATTATTAATAAGAACTTTCATTGAAATTTTACTTTTATTCAATTCGCTTTGATGGTTTTTTGTTTACTTACTAATACAATCTTACATTTGTATATGTGAGTGTTTACATTTATACATCAAGTTTTGAGAGTCATCTTATTAGAGATGGGATTTTACTTAAATTTGTAAATGGTTGTATTATAAATAATTTGCAATTTTTGATAAATAATGTGGCACCCATTTAAACCTGATTCAGCTTAAAGTCAACTTTAATTTTGACTATAGTTAGCAACACTTTTTAAAATTTATGTTGTTTCTAAAAAGAACATAAATTTAAAAAGGAACTGAAAGCACACTAAAAATATTTGGATAGGCTTGTGGTGCGTTTTCAAAGTTTTGAATTTTAAGGTGATAAAAGGGGGCAAACTCTGCACTTTGTTACTTTTTCCAATTACACTTATATAGAAGAGGTATGGGAACAGGAAAAGAGTAAAAACTAAATAGCACTTCCTCAAAAAAATACTTAAATATGTTACGTAGTTTTTTTTTATTAATATGGACATGTAAGGGGTAAAAATCGGAACAATGGGTAACCTAATTTTTCTGGCCTTAGCAAAACTAGCACAACTATTTAAAAAGGCCTAAAAGTTTACAAAAAATAGTTGGACAAATGTCCGGTACTTTTCAGAAATTTCAAATTTTAAGGGGACAAAACAAAAAATAGTTGGACAAATGTCCGGTACTTTTCAGAAATTTCAAATTTTAAGGGGACAAAACTTTTTTTCAATTACATTTACGTAGAAGTGGAATGGGCACAGGAAAGAAGTAAAAACTAAATAGTACTAGTCCACAAAAAAAATTAGGGGCTAAAACGGGTAAAAAAAAGGACAAAACCGGTAACTCAATTTCTCTGCAAAGGTATTTTTCTGAAGATTACATATGTAATATTAAGAAAAATTCTTCAATGGGTAAAATTTTGCTGACCTGTAAATTTAAAGTGGGGGTTAAGTGAATGTACCTTGGCTCACAAAATATCTCTAGAAGCTTTGGATCACGCTTTGCAGGATATCAGAAGCAATAATAATTTGTTCGGAGGTGAACTTATTCTTTTGGCAGGAGATTTTCGACAAACACTACCTGTGATATCTGGTTCAATACCAGCCGATGAACTTAATGCCTAAAATCGTCATATCTTTGGCAACATGTTTCCGTATTGAAGCTGACGACTTATGCGTTGATTAGCACGCACGAAATGTCGGCTTTATACCGCCGCTGACGGCTGAAAAAGACAGAAAACATTAATAAGGTTTATTTTTAGACCTGCATTACAGATGAAAACTAATATTTTTTTTTTTTTGCTAATTATCTGTCTATTTAATTTGAATGAAAACAATAATTTTTTGTATAAAATAAAATATTCAAATTTTCTCTTCCTCCGCATCATCCCAATATACGTAATACTAGTGTACATACGCATCATCCCAATATACGTAATACTAGTGTACATACACATGTACATATTCTAGAAAGTATTTGAACAGTAATAAAAAAAATTAAATTTTAAAGCTATGCCCCATTAATTTTTTTTTGTTCAATTACAAATACATACATATATATTTTTTTTTTCTTTCAATAGGGGTTTCCTACGGGCTGGTAATGGTCAAACCTTTGTTTCAATATATAATTTTTATTTGATCTTTTTAATTCTTGAAAAAACTAATTTATGCAGCTTCAGATTGTTTTTTTTTAGCATCTTCAGTATAATATTTTGAAAAAAAAAATTTTAAAATTTCAATTATAAGTATTTTTTAGGCCTTCATACGCCAATGGATTGTTTCGAAAAGCGCTGAAAAAATTAAGGTGATACCACTGAAATACATTTACCAGCTGTTGACATTTTTCAAGGTTTCATTTTATTTGTATCTGTGATTTTTATTGTGCAATGTTTTTATTTCTGGCAGCGGTATATTTTATAGAATTTATTGAATTTATCTCAGCCATAACAATTTTAACACACTAATTTGAACATCTATACAAAAGTATGTATGTATATGTATGAAGCTGCTGCTTCCAAAATAGTTCAGTAGCTCACTTCACGGCGACAAATGTAACTGGCAGCATTTGCAGTCGTGTGTTCGTGTGGCCTGCTGTGGCGAATGTGCTTATGGCAATACTCTTCATATGATTAAAAAAAAAAAAAAAAACAACAGCCGACGACAGGATGATCCATGTTGTCCCTTATATGGTCTTGCCTGACCTTGTTGGACATTTGTTTTAAAATGTGGTCAACGAGTTGCTTCACCTGGTTGCAATACATTACCGACGATTTTCTATTGTCTTTTAACCGTCGTTTAAAATGTCTTTAAGATATGGCCAACTGGGTTAGCATCTTCATGTAGTACATAGCCATAAACAATTTTTCATGGCGGACTGTCAACGCTTTGAGTTTATGAATAAGTTTTTAATTATTACAATAAAAAAACAATCTGCTCAAAAAGTCTTAAATGGCAGAATTTTAGGGGAATGAATAAAAACGAATTAATTAAAACACAATCAAACACATCCCCAAATTCGTAACTTATTGACAAAATTTGACAAGCGTTTGAGATTAAGTTGATTTTCTTAGTTTATACTTAAAAAGATAAAATATTCTGAGTGCACTTGAGGATATTACAAATTGGAAGGAGGAGCTGTTGCAGTGATTGTACAGATTAACATGAAATACTTGTAAGCTGTAAATTTTTACTTTTTCGTCCAACTTTATAATTTACAATTGTTAGTTACGCATTCGGCGGACTTTAGTTCGGCTTATCTCTATCACAATTGGGAAAGGCTGTTTTACCATAATTTTTAAAGAAAACAAGAAAATTGAATGAAAATGAAGACTTGAAAGCTGAGGAATATACCATGACTGTTTCACGTTCTAATTAACAATTATAAAGCTCTTTTACTAGAAAAAATACAAGCATTTAGGGAAAACAACCGTCTATATTTTTCAAAAACTTAAATTTTCTACAAAATTTCTGAAATAAATTCCTTATACCTTGTTCATACATGTATTTCTAATTGAGACAATATTCAGTTTATTGACATAATATTTTTTTCGTTCATACATACAAATATTGCGCTAACTCAATTAGTATTTGACAGCTGAAAAATAGTTGTTGTGAGTGAAAAATATTTTCCAATAAGAAAAATGGAGGAAAAACTGCATTTTATTAAAAATATTTTAGTGTTGTACAATAAAAATATGGAACTTGTACAAGTAGTGCGTTCATGTTATGACTCCAAAGCGGCAATAATAAAAAGAAGGAGAAATAAAAATTTGGAAATGCTGCAATATTTTTATTTTTATTGTATATATTTTTATTTTTTATTATTTTGTTTTGTTTGCTTTTGTTGACATTTATCACGTCATTCATTTCGCATTGTATACTTTTGCTTATTAAACACATCTTTTACAGTGTTGTGTTCCATCTTTTTCTCAATATTCAAAGCAATTTTGAGTTTATTGAGCAATAACTTCATTGACTTTTTGTATGGAATATTGAGCTCAATAATGGACTTTATTGCGATTACCTCAATAAAGGCGCATGAATGAACATGGTATTATAGCAATTAATTTAAGAGAGGAATTTAGTGTGTTGCCATGGTAAATATTTATTCATTCAAGTATTTTTATTCATTCATGTTTCTGGAACGAAGTTCCTTAACGCGGCTTGCTGGTAGGGCAAATTAGTAGAAATCGTCACGAAAGCGTGTGAGCTGTTTATATGGATTGGTGTATCTTTCGACAAACAATCGTGTATGACGGGCGGCAAGTAGCGAAACTATCAGCGGAAACTGTCAGCGGAGGCACAAACCAATAAATATTAATTAGTTGCGAAAACTGTCACTACCAGTTGCCAGATGTCGCTAAAGTAAAGTATGTCACAACAAAAAATAGCAATATTGACCAAAAATTTACCAACAGTTGCTTTTCTTCGGTTTGTAGTAGATTGAAAAAAAAACACTGCATGTGTCAAAAGTAAAAAAATAAAACAAAAATTTAAAGAAGTTTATAAAATTTCAAAAACAACGCAAAATAAAACATACAGATTTCACCTTGTATTACATTCGAAGATGAAGAAAATACGTAAGGAACTTCGTTCCTAATGGGGGTCACCCGATAAAAGTTAATATAATATAATGCACCATAAAGTAATTTTAGAACTTTGAAAAAAAAAACAATTCACAGGAGCGTTACCATATTTTTTTTTCAAAAAACTTGCTATTCCAGAAAAAAAAACTATTTCTTTAATAAAAAAAACTTTCCTTAACTAAACCAAAAAGACAATGAACTTATTTAGATGTCGGAAATTTCATCGTAGTCCAGCACTTGATCCATATTGCTTGCCACAATACAACACCACCACCATTTAGTTTTTTTTTTGGAAGAAAACAACAAAGAAATGTCAACATTTTGAAGTCATTTGTTCGCTTTTGTGTTGAAAAATAGTCAGCTGACGGCTACCTAGTCTTAGACGCCCTATAGCCTTTTTACACCGACGCACATCTTACATCTTTCATCAATTTGCAAAGATGTTACATCTTCCCCATAAGAATTATACAGGGCGAAAATTCTACATCTTTCTACATCAGTAGAAGATGATGCTTTCTAATTTTGTTCCATCTTACATCTTTCGATTTTTTTAATGCCATCACCAAAATAATTGCAGAAAATCGATTGCTTTTGTACCATCACTAGCAAAATGACATTTCAGAAAACAAATTTAACATAAAAAAAAAATGAGCGGAACATGTATTTTCTTATAATTTGTAATTAATTACATACATACATACATACATACATACATACATATAAATAAATTCATTTTAATTGCAGTGCAAAAGAAAGCCCATCGTATGGTCAATCAATATGGAGAACATGTTGCTTGACCTATGGAAATAAAAATGTCCAAAATGGTCCATTTTAAATGGACTTGGACATTTAAAATTTTTTTTTATTTTTCACAAAAATTTTGCGTCTTCTTTTTTTGACAAATAAATGAAAGATGAAAGATGTTGTCAATGTAAATGACTGTTTCACATTTTCAACATCTTCCATGCGTTTCGCGGGGATTTCAGTCGGTGTAAAAAGGGAAATTAATCAGAATAAACCATACACATTTAATACATATGTATATACAAGAGCTTTTCGCTGTGAAACCTTAGCCGAATCAAATGAAGCAAGGCATATTCACAATTGAGTAAAACCAGCGTATAACGAAAAACTATTGTGGAAAACTTATTAAACTTATTTTGCTAATTTTTGAAAAATGGTCAAAAAGTGGTATAAATTTGTTTAAAATGATACAAAGGGTTCAATTTAAAAAAAGGATCATAAAAGTGTAAAAAAAGTAAAAGTGATACTTTAGTAGCAGTAATGGCAACACTTATGAGGATATTTTCCTCTATAGAAAAAGTTAACAGCGTAGGGCCTTTTGCAGTGTCATTTCATTTTTTCATTTTAAAAATCGAGACCACCTAATGTTTACATATATAATGTAGAATGAGTTTTGGTCTTCGTTTACAATTTCTTTATTTTGATAACTTGTTGAAAGTTGTATATATGTACATATGTACCTCTATAATATTCTCCAAAAAAACAAATTTGAAGAAAAGAAAAACTCTCTTTAACAAAAGAGAAGGTGAGAGCGCATGCTCTGCTCATACGAAAGGAAAATCGCGTTGTTTCCTTCAACATGAAGACTAAATAAACATTTTTGTAAACAATTTCAGTTCTTGCGGGACTTTTATGGTGGAGAGAACAACGGATTCCCAAAAACGGAAGTTTTTGAAAACGTAAATTGTTTTTTTTTTCGGTCAACATTAAAATATTATAACTATTAAAGTAATAATAATAATAACATAATAATTTATATTGTAATAAAAACTTAAAAAAATCATACAAACTTTCCGTTTTTTCCGCGATTTAGAAACTTGTAATTTTGTTAGAATTTAAAAGTATCGTTTGAAAATGTGCTAGAAAAAGTACCCATTTTTGTGTTTTTGCGTGTTAGTTAGTTGGTTTAGTTAAATGAACCAATAACAGGTAAAACAACAGATTTATCTACATATGTATGTATGTATCTCTGCAGTACTACCAGCCTTACAAACGTGTCAGTGTGTGTTGCAAATATTATGTACATGGATGTGTGTGGATTCGTATCGGTGTTGGTGTTAATTAAAGTGTCGCCGCTGGTATTGGTTTTATTGTCGATTTGGTGGTTCTGTTTTCTAATGAAACAATTATTATAAAGACACTGCACAGTGGCCAACAGTAGGAGATGATACAATTTATTTTTATTTAATGACTGTGGATAAATGATTTGAAAAAAATAATGTATTCGAATTATAGTTTATATTATTTACTATTAAAGCCAGTGTAAGCTTTCAAAAACCCATTAAGTTTAGAGCTGTTTTCTGTCTTTAAGTTTCCAGTCTCGATGGATGAATTGGTAGAGAGTCCTACTAAGAGTCCCCGAGGTCGCAGGTTCGATTCCTGCCGAAGGCTTTGGGTGTGTCTGCAGACAAGCCAAAATCTTTGCAGTTTTGTGTTCGTTTATATAAGAAAAAAGAAAAGAAAAAAGCATGTCTATATATTCCGTTGACATTTCTTTGGTCCAGGGCAGCTATGGTACATTTTGCTACTTTTTCTGCAATTCAATGACGGATGCGAGACGCCTTCCTCTGACGAAATCTAACTAAAAATCGCCACCATTAAAGTGCACTTTAATAGATTGCAAATAACGCACATTTACCAAGTTTTATACTTTTTATGAGTTTTCTGAATTTAGACCACTTTGTAAAATAAATTATGTCTTTAAAATCTTTTAAGCAATAAAAGATTGAAATGTTTTTTAATAGTTAATGAGCAAACAAAATTAAAACTAGTATGACCTTTATGCCAGTATATAAAATGCTTCTGAACATTTTGCTATTTTTATTAAATCTAATCTTCTGACCACAGTGTCCACAGGCCAGACTAATAATGTTAAATACGTCTAATAGAATTTGTAAGGAACCTCAAAAAATTCGATGGGTAATTTCCTTCTTGACCGATTAATTCTAAATATCGCATAAAAATTCAGCAAAGTCGTCTAATGTTGGGTGTAGCGTGCATGACTTAAAGTTCCGCTATTGTTTTATAGACAGCTTGCACGTTCGAAAGATACAAATTTATTAGCCTATTTTTGTGTTTAGATCCACTGTGCATCGTTGTGTCTACGTTTTGCAGAAGGGATATTAAAACTTTTGAAATAGTAATTAGACATCTAACTTTATATTAAATTGAGAGACAGCGGCAAATAAAGTTAGTTGCAAAATCCAAGATTGTTCTCCTATATGATTCGAAAGCAAATCAGCCATAACTAAGCATTTCATCGCTGTCAAAATGCAATCAATAATTTTCAGTTGATCGAAGAATGTTCTAAGCTACAAAAAAAAAAAAAGAATTGATGCAAATAAGAATAACTATTTTGAAAATTGTAGAGAAAATATAAACAAGGTGTTGAAAAACAGTGGAAACCACATTTACAACATTTTTGACAGAGAAGGTAATGTAGAAAGAAGTTGTAAAAATCAGAAAGTTTAAGCTTTGTATGGTGGAAATGGTTACACGTGATATGGCGATCTTGGATATGAAACGCTTTTCCGCAGAAACAAATTTGGTAAGTAAAACTTACATGCAACTTAAAACTTTACTTACTTGATTTTTCACATAAGGGCTGTTATTATTATTATTAATTTTATTAAGCAACAAGTAAGAGTGCTATATTCGGCTGGGCCGAATCTTAAATACCCTTCACAATGTACCATTCTGATTGATCTTTGGTGCCAAAAGTTGTTTTATTTGGCTTGTAGATCCGATTTCTTTAAAAATCGGGAGACGCTATATATCGGGTATATATGGGCCGATTTACAAAATTCTTCGATTTTTTTTTAATCTAATGTGCATTAAAAATCATTTAAAAAATTTTTTTTAAAAAATCTGACCAAAAACTGGTCAAAAAACTCCTCAAAACCCGGTTTTTCAGATTTATCTCCGCTATCCGTGGACCGATCTTACTGAACTTGAGTAGCAGACCACTACCGGAGTTTAACACATTTTAGCGAAAGAATGAGGTTTCTATCTCAAACCGTTTTCTCAGAAACGGTATTTCCACGACTACAGACGGACAGACGGACGTCGCTTAATTGTAATCTCTATTGATTCTGATCCAGAATATATATACTTTATGGGGTCTTAGATGGTTGTTTCAATGCGTTACAAACGGAATCACAAACTCATATATACCCTTACACATTTTTGTGAAGGATATAATGAATAGAATAATTGATCTTTGGTGTATGTATGTGTATGTAGAAATTTTTTAATTTCTTGATCACTCTCATATGTGTATGTAAAAATTTTGTAATGAAAAATAGATACCCAATGTAGTAGTATTGGTGAGAGTGACAAAATAACACTGGAAGAAAACAATTTGCTATTCATTTTATTTAGTCGTCAACGAGATTGTGAACACATGTGTGGCGGGTGTTGTACATATTTTAGTAATACTCTTGGTAGTCTGAAATATTTTGAAATAAAAAGATTCTTCGAAGTGTTTATAAATTTTCCCTCAATTAGTCATTGTTGATCTTGCAATTAAAAAGTAATGAAATCTTCGATGGATACTCTTATTGCAGTTACGCAATAAAAGTATATTTCTCAAACTAGAAGAATTCAGCTTATTGCGTTTTTTTGAGCAAATATAATTCATATCTGAAAATATTTGTTCGCAAAGATACGTTGAGGGAAGTAAGGATAAATATTTCAATGAAATCTTCTTTATTTCGGGATATATTGTACCATCCAGATTTTCCAGAGTTCTATATTGATAAAATTATCAGGGAAATCTAATTCACTTCGAAGAATAATAAGTTCTGTTTGGATTAGAAATTCGTACTTTAATATATCGCATTTAAAATGGTTTTGAAAAATATGCAGTAAATGCTTAATATTATAAAAATCCTTGTCGTAAATAACAGAAGTTTTCGGAAAGTCCGAAAGGTCTGCAGAATCAATTTGAGCTGCAACTAAAAATAGCTGAGTTTTAAAATCCGAAAGAATTTTCCACGTAATCATATACATGTTCATGAAACATAAACATGTACACTGACAGCAGTCTCGATGACGATTAAAATGTAAAATAACACACAGAAGTTCTTCAAGTGTAGTTTGTCTCTCGCACTCAACATGGTGATTTCCTATTGGTTGATTGACGATCAAACAAAAGAGCGTAAGTATATGTGTGAGTTTAATTTGCTGATATCAGCCGCTACTGGGCATCTATGACTTAGAACATAGATGCCCATGGTAGTAGTATTGGTGAGAGTGACGAAATAATACTGGAAGAAAACAATTTGCTATTCATTTTATTCATGTCTTTGTGAACAGCTTCGAAATGCTTTTTTTAAAATTATATTTCTTAGTTTTTTAAATATCTTATGACAAATAAGACATTGCATGCCATCAAAAGCATTTTGTAACATAAAATACTTTTCGGCTGCCATCATTAAGATATCGCAATAATAAGACACAGAATTTCTGCAAGTGTAGTTTGTCTCTCCCACTCAACATGGTGATTTCCTATTGGTTGATTGACGATCAAACAAAAGAGCGTAATAATATGTGTGAGTTTAATTTGCTGATATCAGCCACTACTGGGCATCTATGATTTAAAACCAATTTCATTTATGATGTTTTTTTTAACTTTAAAATTTTTATTGAAATGGCTTTTGAATATTTTGATTACCATTTATCCGAAGATTAGAATTTCAGCATTCTTTATTAAATATGCATGTACGAATACAGGGGCCACCATCTAACGTTTTATTTCAACTGGTGCTTATTTCGTGAATGGTAACACTTAGCTCATGTCTGATTTGACAGATAATTAGTTTTATTCTTCCGCTGGGCCTGCGATCGACTTACAGAAGATGCCGATTTTGTCAAAAAAATCATCTTTTCGGATGAAGCTCATTTTGATTTTGGCGGGTATGTAAACAAGCAAGAATATCGCATTTGGGGCACAGAAAACCCGCACGCATACATTGAGAAGCCAACGCACCCAAAACGAGTCACTGTTTGGTGCGGATTTTGGTCCAGAGGCATAATTAGGCCATTGAGAAAGGAGTGGCCGTTACAGTCAATGGCGATCGTTATCGGGCGATGTTGAACAAAATTTTGTTCACAAAAATTGAAGAGGAGGATATTGGCAACATTTGGTTTCAACAGTACGGCACTACGTGCCACACAGCCTACAGAAGCTACACTCGATGTTTTGCGCGGTTTTCACGAAAAAAATGTATTTGGTGGACCCTTTATAATTAATAATTTTACTTACTTGGCGCATAATAGAATGATTAGACAATTTTTATTTTGCTTATTTTTTGCATTCTTCTCTGTGTTTTTCGCCATTTTCGACGAAGCTGCCACGTATTTTCAAATTATTTTGATCTATAGGTGTTAAAAGGTAGTTAATGAATCATATAAACGTTAATGCAAACCACAATGCTTTGAGACAAGTTAAACACTTTCAAAAACGACTTGTTGTTGTAGAGCATCTATAAATACATACACTGTACGAATTTCAGCTTTCTATCTTTTACGGCTCGAGAGTTATGGCTAATTGTAACTTTTCGTTGTATGGGGACACCTGGTAGTTTTCGCTTTGTTGTTGGTTTTAGTATTTACTGTTGTAGCGGCAAGGTACAACAACATCCTGTGAAAATTTCAGCTTTTTAGCTCTTACCGTCCATTCCGGAGAATGGACGCTGTGACGGACGGACGTAGTTGTCTCTGTAATAGGGTTCGGTTTCACTCTGATGAGTACGGAACCCTAACGAGGAGACATACATTCATTAATACGATTTCACAAATCGACAAGGCCTGTTACACATGATATTTTTTTAGCTAATATTATTTTTTGCACACATATGTATGTATGTATGTATGTTTGTGAGACATTCGCCTCAATTTGGAGCATCGAATATTAAAAATTAGACGAATATTTGGCATGGCAAATACGAACATTCTGAACTTCACTTCACTTTGCTTGCAAAGGAGGTGAAAGCAACTTCTTTTCGCACATTCTTGTTTCTAAAGAGTGTTTTTTTTTCGGTATATAGAACTTTAAGATGGCAGTACTGTTCAAGATGGCGACCGATTTAACAGCTGTCAAGTGATTTATTCTTAGTTTGGTTTGGCAATTCATCATTAATAGACTCACGCCTGAACAACGCTTGCAAATAATGGAATTTTAGTGCAAAACGAGATTGCCGTTGTTCGCGATTTTCATAAGCGAATTTTGTTTAGCGATGAAGCGCACTTCTGGTTGAAGTGCGCACGTCAACAAACAAAACTGCCGCATTTGGAGTGAAGCTAATCCTCAAGAGTGTGTGTCGAAACACCGTTACATCCAGAAAAACTGACTGTTTGGTGCGCTTTATGGGCTGGTGGAATCATTGGTCCGTACGTCTTCCAAAAAGGATGATGGCCAGAACGTTACAGTCAATGGTGATCGGTATAGAGCCATGATTACTAACTTTTTCTTTTTCATTCCTGAAGTGAATAACCATGATGTCCAGGAGATGTGGCTTCACCAAGACGGCACAACATGTCACACAGCTCGTGCTCCAATCGATTTATTGAAAGACACGTTTGGTGACCGCCTAATTTCACGTTTTGGACCTGTGAATTGGCCTCCAAGATCTTGTGATTTAACACCGCTAGACTACCTCCTGTGGGGCTATATAAAGTCATTGGTCTATGCGGATAAGCCACAAACGCTTGAACATTTGGAAGACAACAGTCGCCGTATTATTGCCGATATGCGGCCACAAATGTTGGAAAAAGTCATCGAAAATTGGACGTCCAGATTGGACCACATCCGCGCCAGCCGTGACGGTCATATTTGGAGAAATCATATTTAAAATGTAATGTCACAAGATTATCTTTCGGATAAACAAAATTCATGTCAATCGAATAATCCATCGTTGTTTTATTGCAACTTAAAGTTCTATACATCGAAAAAAAACACCCTTTATAAAAAACAAACAGCAATAACAACTACAAAAGGATGTGTATGTAAACAAAGAGAACATAAAATCATTTTCGTACAAAATGAAATGGTAATTCTGCAGACTGGACAGCCGAAAGGCGTTTTGTGGCGTTGTCCAACAATTAGGGATGTCTATCACTTTGCGAGTAATGAGGAAAATGAAAATCATTGCACGGAAAAAGATCAGACATGTTAGACTGAGGAAAGCTTACTTTGCACGGTAGTGTGGAATGACAGATTTGGACTTTCAAACCACAAAATTGACCGCAAACAAAAAAGAAAGACAAACATAAATAAGATTTTGTTGCTTTTGAGCTTTTCTTATTTTTGATTTGGAGTAATAAGTTTTTTTTATGTGCAGCTGTTCTGCGGGAGCAAAACCAGCTCACATTTTTCTCAACAAAGTACAAAAAGGATCAGAGACTAAATTTAAGGAAACTTTTTGGACTTTTCTACCTCTTAACATTTTGTCTCCACAGCAATACCTTTACAA
Source organism: Sturmia bella (assembly GCA_963662145.1). Taxonomy (NCBI): domain Eukaryota; kingdom Metazoa; phylum Arthropoda; class Insecta; order Diptera; family Tachinidae; genus Sturmia; species Sturmia bella. Next base: position 72,281,211 of record OY759168.1, read on the forward strand.
AAATGTACAGTATGCTCTTTTCTACATACATACATATTATTTTGCAATCAGCAGTTTTTAAATTGATTGTTGAGGCTGGGTCTTTGAGGTCTCAGTTAAGCTAGGTTTAGCTAAGCCGAAAATATATATGCGCTGCCGTTAAGGCGAAATGATGCTATTTTTCAATTAGTTCAATAAAGAGAAACACTTTAAGCAAACCCGAGTTGATCCATTAAAGATTTTGTGTAAAATTGGTATTAGCGGCCCGTATTTTTTTTTTCAGTGTAACTAAACCTAGCTTAACTTAGTTCTAAGAAACATGGCTGTAACCAACACTGTTTACATATAAAAAACGGCAGCTCTACTACTTCTCCATCACTATTTTCTACACATCAACCTGTTATAACTTTATATTTTTTTATATAAAGGGTCCGCCAAATAACTTTTTTTCTTGAAAAGGCTATAAAACATCGAGTGTAGCTTCGGCTGTGTGTCACGTAGCACCGTCCTGTTGAAATCAAATGTTGCCAACAGCTTCCTCTTCAATTTTGGTGAACGATAATGATCGCCATTGCCTGCAACGGCCACTCCTTGCTCAATGGCCTAATTATGCGTCTGGACCAAAGTCCGCACCAAACAGTGACTCGGGTTGGGTGCATCGGCTTTTCAATGTATACGTGCTGGTTTTCTGTGTTCCAAATGCTACAATTTTGTTTGTTTACATACCCGCCAAGAACAAAATGAGCTTTATCTGAAAAGATGTTTTTTTTGGCGGACCCTGTACATTGAAATATTGAAAATTTTTACTTGTGCACACAACGTGTTTGAATTTTATACTAAAAATTTAATGGCTTTATACCAAAAAGTATGTAAACTACCAAACTGAATTTACTATAGTAACATCCTTGATATAATGCAATTTATTTTTAAGTAACTAAAACATATGGCTGAGTCACAAGTGGAGAATAAAAAAATAATTGAATTTCGTTAACCATAATCTGTGTTATTAAGCTCTAAACACATAGACGACTGCAGACTGCAAATGCTGCCTACTTCAAGTGCAGCCAACTTCAAATGTTGCTCTGAAGTCGGCTTCATAATTATTTTGAAGACAGCAACAACATAATAATCAGCTGGTGAAAAATCAAAGAAAAAGATGAAGAACACTTTTTCAAAGCAACCAGGATGAAAATTAAATAAAGTATCACAAAAAATTAGCTCAAACGAAAAAAATTGTTTTGATATTGAAAATGAACAGCTGTGTATTTTAGCAATGCTAATTTCAGGGATGCCGTATTTCTTATTTCATAATGAATAAAATTGAAAATATTGATGAAAAATGTAATAATATCACGAAAAAACTATAAAAACACATACATTTATTTATTTATTGTATTTTTGCAATGTTCTTTTGTGTTTAATATCAAAAAAAAAGTTTTTGTTCTAATTTGTCCAATTTATGTATATAATGGCAACACTATATTTGTTTATTTGCTGCCCGTCAAAATAGAAAATAGCCTAAGTTGGCAGCAGCAGCAAATGCTGTTGTGCAGTCGTGCTGCCCTGCTGCCGTCAAAATAATCGTTTTCATTTAAGCACATGCATTTTATTTTTGACATATTGCTGCTTGCTGTCTGCTGTCGTCTATGTGTTTAGAACTTTAATCTTCAAAGCCACCACGACTAAACTACTGCACTACCAGCCTTAGTGATCAATTTAAGCCTGATGATTGCAAAATATTATGTACACAGAGAGGAGCATATTGCAAAGATTTTACTGTTGAGACAAAACTGAGATCTCAACCATATATCTTTTATATAGTTTTTTTTTTTTTAACATAAGAACGCAATACAAAAAATAGTGAAAAGTTTAAAACCCACTACATTCGCTTACTGATTTGGGCGTTGCAAATAAAACAGTGCAATTTGAAAAACTTGGGCCGAAATTGTGCGCTCCACAAGAGCTATACATTAATGCAAAAGAAATTGCACCAACAAGTTGTACAACATCTGAAACATAATTCCTTGTTTTGTGTATGGAAAGTCGAGCTTTTGAATTACCAAAATCTCTAACGATGTCATTTGTAATAGCTCATCTACACCAAAGCGAAATTTGTTAAATTTTAATTGAAACCTGGGGCCAAATTCTGGCAATCGCATACGAGCGAGTTTTTAGTCGAACGTGCGATTTTTTTAACTTTTGGGATTCTGTCACTCGTTATCCAGCAAAAGGTATCGAAATTTGTAATCATGGCAGTCGATTACAAGCGAACGTTCGAATGCAACCATGAGAGTTTTTACTCGAACGCAAGAAGCGTTCGAGTTATAGCCTTTTTACACCGACTGACATCCACGTGAAACGCATGGAAGATGTGGAAAATGTGAAACAGTCATTTACATTGACAACATCTTTCATCTTTCATTTATTTGTCAAAAAAAGAAGACGCAAAATTTTTGTGAAAAATAAAAAAAAATTTTAAATGTCCAAGTCCATTTAAAATGGACCATTTTGGACATTTTTATTTCCATAGGTCAAGCAACATGTTCTCCATATTGATTGACCCCATACGATGGGCTTTCTTTTGCAATGCAATTAAAATGAATTTATTTACATGTATGTAATTAATTAAAAATTATAAGAAAATACATGTACCGCTCATTTTTTTTCATGTTAAATTTGTTTTCTGAAATGTCATTTTGCTAGTGATGGTACAAAAGCAATCGATTTTCTGCAATTATTTTGATGATGGCATTAAAAAAAATCGAAAGATGTAAGATGGAACAAAATGAGAAAGCATCATCTTCTACTGATGTAGAAAGATGTAGAATTTTCGCCCTGTATAATTCTTATGGGGAAGATGTAACATCTTTGCAAATTGATGGAAGATGTAAGATGTGCGTCAGTGTAAAACGGCTATTATCGTTTTTTGCAACCAAAACAAAAAAAAAAAAATAACACCGGTATTCATAAAAAATAAAACGTTGCTCAAATACATTTTAGAAAAAATTTTATATGAAAAATTTGTCGTAAAATGTGTTTCAACAATGTTTTATTTTTTATGAATACCGGTGTAAAAGTATACATACAGAAATATAATTTCATTTGTTTATTTATACTTGTGTTGTAGAAAGAAACAAACAAAAAGATAATTTCATTTGTATGTTTTAATCCCTTAATAATAAAATAGGAAATGTAAATAATCAAATGCTTATTTTGTTAGCCGAAAACGCTTTTTAAACCCTTTTCAACACAAAAATAAATACATACATATGTGTGTATGTATATGTACATACAATTATATACATACATATGTATATTAAATATAAAATCCAATGTTTATATTTGTTAAAACTTACTCATTATTTGCCAAACTAAGGGGATCAGTGGTGTCTCGTATTCTTCTCCGAATGACGTTAACGTTTTCATTCTCGTCGGATTCGGAAGAAGATGAATAAAACAAGAATTCCGGATTCATATTAATATTCAACAAATTTCTTTTACACAAGCAACAAATTTCTTTTGCACAATATTGTTTGTTTACCTTTTTTATTTGCATTTTTAGTGTTGTAAAACGAATTTATATGCGATTTTTGTCCAACACTATAAAACAAAATCGATTCGTTCAGTATCGGATAAAAGAATTAGAAAATAAAGTACGTTCGAAATTATCTTTCGATCGAATACAATTTCGATCTCGACTGCCATAACTAGTCCCCTGTATCCAGGGGTGTTAGATGTGACGATTTTACGTCATTTTGATCACAAAACACTAAAATGACGTTTTTCTAGTTGCGCTCCTTTTTAAATTTATGGCAACTACGAGAAAATAATTGAAAGAAAACTTAAAAAATTTTTATACTTTAATTTACTCAAGAAAGAAAGAGACTAATAGACAGCATTCTTACGATCGCTAACAACAAGCATATGTATGTCAATAAGAAGTGAGTAGCATCACTATGAACTATGTACATAATGTGTCTGTCGAACTCTATATAAAATTTGAATTTGTATGGCAGTCAGATAACACTGCAGTTACACGACCAAGTTTTGCTATCAAGTTTTTTTCACATACTGCTTGTCAATATTCAATAAAATTGATAGCTGTGACGTAGGCTGCACGCAATTTCACAACAATTTGTTTTCAAGATGCCGTCAAGAAAAAAATTAAAAATAGCTGCTTCATTAAAATTACTATCAGAAATAAAGAAAATAAAAGAAGAAGAAGAAGAAAACCAGAGGGTAGAAAGGAAATACTGGGTGAATCCCTTATTAGTAAGAAGGTTGGTAAATATTTAAAAATTATAATGAATGTAGATATGCTCTATAAATCGCAGCACATCATTATATCTGTTGGTTTTGCACGTAAACATTTTTATTTCTATTTCTAAGCTTTGATCTGTTTAATTTTTATCACTTTTAATTGCAACTTTCAAACAAAACAAAAAAACATTTGCAGACAGAACAAAAAAAAATTGTTGTCAGCTGTTTTCTTGATTGTGACTTGATGCTCTCTATGGAAAGCAAAAATTTTCATCAAGTTTGCATCAATTTTCAAAATTGTAAGTGTATTAGTAAAAAAGTGTGAATGTATTAAAACTTGGAAGGCAAAACTTGATCGTGTAACCCCCAAGTTAAACAGTCAACTTCTATTTGTACAGTGTTGAGTTATAGTTATAGTTGGAAATGTAAAAAACTCACAGTTGCATCGCTTGGTACTGGACAGATTTTGGGGGAGATTTTGCCAAAATCTATTTAAAAAGTGGATTTAATTTTATGTGGAAAACCTCATCAAACTCCATTAGATCTTGACTGAAATGTCCAAAAAACTAGACTCCGCTTTGGTGTAAATGGGCTGCAGGAAGAAGTCCACTTAAAATTTTAATAACCTAATATTTATACACATCCGTTGCTTCTCCATCTCAGCTTGAAGTTGCAAAAATTTTATGAGACTTCCCTAAAATATCAAAAATCTAAATCTTCAAACAAATTTAATTATTTGAACACACGAATTCTTAAACATAAAATTATACTATTGTGATTGGGCATTACGTTATTAACAAAATATTAAGCTCCCACCTAATGTTTCTTTATGCTCGCACGAAGGAGTAAAAGAAATTACGTGTTTTATTGTTGCGAAGCAGACACATACTGTACATATGTATGTATACATGTGTGCATTCATTCATATTCATTTTCCCTCTTTGGCACGGTGAATTTAATACATTTCTCCAACCACATTTGCTATTGGCGAGTGGATGTTACAACTATGAACTTGCAAAAAACATTTTGCTCGTTTGTTCTTTTCAAGGAAAACTATTTAAGATATGTAAATTGGAATATTGTGAATCTTGCCCCATACCAGTGTTCCCAGGTCAATGTATTTCTTGCCTCTAAACAATTTTGGTGAACATTCTGTTTTAGTGTGCGAATCACCAATATTAATAATACAATGTTAAAAAAAATAACATTGACAATGCGAAAAATGCATAAAATCCCAAATTAAAAATAAGTAAAAATTAACTGATTTTATGTATTTTTCAGTGCACATATTTTGAGATCTAAGTACATATTTATAGGCAGCTGGAAATTGTTATCTGCGTCTCCAAAAATATTAAGAGTTTCTAAGTCTTCTTCGCTCTTAACGTTCTTTTGACATTTTCCTAAAAAGAGTTTCAGTTTTATCAAAGGTTATTAGATATTTTAATTTTCCCAATTCTTAAGAAACGGAAAAAATTCAAAAAAATGACCCCCTTAAGGAAACAATTCATTCAACTCAACAAAAAAGGTACTTAAAATTACCAGTTGCAAAATTCTGTACTTGAAGCTACCAGATGAACATAAAATATCTCATTTAATTTTACTCTAAAAATCGTTGAAATCTTCAAATTTATAAGTTGAAAAATCTTCTAATTCCTGCCGGTTTATTGTTCAACCAAACACAGAAATCCCCTAAAAATACCCCAAAAATAAATTGTTTCCCCCTAAATTCACCCCTAAAAGAAAGAAAAAAACCCTAAATGTAGGGGGAAACCCCCTAAACTGGCAACACTGCCCCATACTCAGCCAAATCGAACTTTCACGACTAATCATTGTTTTCAGCTGAGGAGATTACACTTCGTTTTGAAAGTAGGGTGAGTTTATTTGGATTTGCTTACCATTATTCATATGTTGCCATCAAACTTCATGAACATAAATATATGCTGCTTCAATTTTGCTTTACACGCTTGCTACAATTTACTTTAAACGCGTGTGTCTCAATTAAAAAAAAATCTGTATTGCGAAAATTGGTTTATTTGACAAGAGGATAGGAAATGTTCCCTCCATCTCTAAACATTTTCCGTATGACAATAAAAATAAATAAGTAAGAGCGCTATATTCGGCTAGGCCGAATCTTAAATACCCTTCACAATCCATTCTGCTGACCCTTAGATCCGATGTACATACATACAATAAATCGTTATCAAAAGTTTTTGGGCAGTTGATTTATTATTAGCGCAGTTCATTATTTGGTGCAAATGTCTTGCGTAAGTGCGAATGCAAGAAAGCGTTGCTTTTTCTTAGCAACCCAACATCAAAATATACAAGGTTGCACTCGCAATATTTTTGCATCTACGCACCGCTAATTACGTGTTGCTTTTTTCGCATGAGTGTTGCGTTTGCAACACTGACACTCGAACAGCTGACATTTTAAAACAAAGCAAACAAAAAATTGTAGAGATGGCAATTACCAAAAAAATAAAACGTGAAAAATTAAAAATTGTGTATTAATTTATCAGCTGTTATTTGGAGTGCAATAAAATTTGCAAAGTTGTTAAAAAGGGTGCTCAATATCAGTTGCAATATAATCGCAAACGCAAATAGTCGCAACCAAAAACGCACCAAACGCTGAGTACCGCTATTTTGTTCTTGTAGTCTTGCAGACTATGGCACACATGCTACGGTTGCAATATCTGCAAGGGTAATTTACAATGAGCTGTGAGTTCCGCTAATATGTGGGTACAACGTTTTAATTTCATCGATAATTTTGATGCTGGTGAAATTCAATAGTTGTAAACAATTGAAACGCGTGACTGCACCTTAAGTTTGCGAATATACCGATTATTTAGGAGGCACCACCAAAAAAAAGTTAAAAAAAAAGGTTAAAGCTCTAAAACAATTGTAAGTATTTAGGTTTGCCGTGTTCCACAAACTTCAGTTTTATATTACGTCGAACTAACACAACCCAAACCTGAAAAGTGAAGAATAAAAGAACTTCTTTAATTTGTTACGTGTTACCAGTTATGGGGGTTATCGTGTCACTTAGATACAGCAGCAATTTTATTAGGAAGAAGAGGAAGAGGTTTAAACGTACAAGATTGAGGAAGTGCACGCTTGTGGCGCAATAGCATTGTTGCGCCATTTTTATATGTATGTCATGCGAAAAAATTCGCCTGCAGTTGATTTTGTGCAGTATCATTAACAGGCTAAATGAATCACTTTGCGAGATTAAAAGATATTTTCTTGTTAATCTAGCGTTGTCGCTTCAATAGAAATTATACCTAGAATATAGAACATTTTGATGCGAGCAAAACATGTTGCGGTTCGAAGAAGAAATAATTAAACAAAAGATTGCATCATCAGTACTTGAGCGACGCAATTATAAATAATTTCGTCGGATACAAGGTATTTTTCAATATTGATGTAGTGAAAAAGAAGAAGCACGTGATTTTTCTGCAATTATGTATACATATGTACACTAGTTTGAATAAAACTTGGATTAATAATTACTTATAAAACTATTATTAATAACACTTTTTAAAAGGTTTTCTTTCGAAAAAATTTTCATCAAGCAATAAAATTTTAAGTATTGAACATGTGAGATGTTACAAATATACAAGGTGGCGCAAAAGTAATCCTCCTATTAGAAAATGCTATAAATTTTGCGATTGGACCCTAATGTCAGTTCTGTTTTGACATTTGTGTAGTAAACACATGCGAAATACACGTTAACAAACAATGTTACGCTACACTGCTCCAGAACGCGGAATATTGGTGACTATTTATTTGACCAATAATCGGTCGGTGACTTTGGCACAAAATAATCATGAGTGATGAGGTCCATTTCCATCTTAGCGGGTACGTAAATAAGCAAAATTTACGTTTCAGGGGCACTGAAAATCCGCGTGTAACCCACAAAGAGCCATTACAGCCGCTCAAAGTCACTGGATGGTGTGCTGTTTTCGCTGGAGGAGTCATCGGACCTTTTTTCTTCGAAGAAGTCGCGGGCCAAACGGTTACTGTGAATGGTGAGCGCTACAGAGAGATGATCAACGAGTTCTTATTGCCGCAACTTGATGAATTGGGATTAGAAAACATGTGGTTCCAACAGGACGGTGCTACGGCACACACTGCACGTGCCACAGCCGATATGCTGAAGGATGCATTTCCCGGGCGCCTAATCTCCCGTTTTGGCGATTTGCACTGGCCAGCAAGATCGCCTAATTTGACCGCTGCAGACTTCTTTTTGTGGGGCTTTTTGAAGTCGCGGGTTTATGTATGTCAACAAGCCTCAGACTCTTGCAGCTCTTAAAGAAAATAGCCGTCAAGAATGTGAGGACCTATCGCCGGAAGTTTTGGCCAATGTGATGGAAAATGCTGTAAAAAGGGCTCAAATGACAATCAACTGTAGCGGCGGGCATTTATATGACATCATATGACTTGTTGTAAAAAATTAAAAGACCAAATAAAAATAATCCACAAGGAGAATCAAAGATTTTAATTTTTTTTAATTACAGCCAAAAAAACATCGGAAGGTTATTTTTGCGCCACCCTGGTCAATGTCAGTCACATGTAATCGTACTTGTAAATTAAAAAGTTTTGATAGACATAAAGAAAAGCATGTGTGCCGAAACGCTCTTATCACAAAACTAATCAGCTGAAGTAGGGCTGTCAGCCAGTGCTGTTGCACTATGTGGGCGTGCAGACGTATCCAGACTTTCCAAAGAACACTACTCTTAGGTTCAATCAAAAGTTCTTGTTGCTACTGCAAACTTTGACACTATTATGAACTCTTATTGCACAGTTCGTAGTCTCTCAGTCGGCAACACTAATGAATATTTGAACGGAAAATACGAGTTGATGTATGAGTTTTATAAAAACATCAACCTTCAGCATTCACACACAAAAGCAAAATTAATTATTTACCGGAAAAAGGACAAAGCAATGTTGTTATTGGCGCAATAAAAGCACGAAATCATGTTGTTTCGTTATGATCACACACATTCGCATGCAGACTTTAATTAAACTTTTGTAATTTTTTTTATCCTTGTTCAATAAAAACTTTTACGGTCATCATGCGCTAATAAAATCCTATTCATGCTGCTTAATTTTTGCACTGATATTTAATGGTTTTTTCTCTTTATTAAACCAGTAATTGGAATACATAATACATGTATAAAAACATACACAGGCAGTGCTGAGCAAAATACATGCTCTGGTGTATTTCAAATACAAAATAACGAAAGTTGTGTATTTAAAATACAAATACTTTTTGTTCCATGTATTTAAAATACAAAATACTTCATTCTAAGAGCAAGTATTTAAAATACAAAATACTTTTTGTTTCCTTTCATAAACACCAGCTTTTCAAATGTGGTATCAGACAAACAACCTCTTGACGGCGAATGAATTAAACCAGCTAACGACAAAAAATCAATGATTTTTTTATTTTATTAGAAAACGATATTTTATTGAAGGAGAAACAACGGAATTAAGAAATAAGGGACATTTAGAAAACGTTTGACCAAAGGCTGTGTATATATGGGTATTTCCATGAAATGGCCCACCATTAGTTAAAAAATCAAAACGCTCGCACAATTTTTTTAAGCACAGAAAATTAAAAAAAAAACTATTGACATTTTATTATGTAAAAAAAAAATTTTACTTATAATAATTTTAAATGATGGTAAAAACTTCTGAAAATATACATATGTTAAATTACAAAAATATGTATGAAGGTAAAAAGTGTCACGTGCGTAATGTAACGTGCGTAATCAAAACAATTTTTTTTTTCTTAGCCAACCCATGCACACTTGTTTTTGAACAAACCATGATTATAAAGGTCCATCAATAACCTTTATAAAAACATTTTTTCCGAAATAAAAATCTTCTACAATTCGCCTACTTTTGCAATATTTCATGCTGCTTTAAAAGGCACTTACGCTTTTTGTCACGTGCGTAAGTCAACTTTGATCGCATGGAACTTGGGTACCCAGTGCTCAATTTTCCAATATATATACTTTTTGGAAGGAACTCATCACATTAAATGTAACAATGGCAAAATTCCATTCAAAAATTCCAACCCATTTATATTTTTATAATATTCAAAACAATTAAACGTGTACAAATGTCACGTGCGTAACCATGGAAACACCCATATGTATATATGTATATATACATACATACATACATATATATATATATATATATATATATATATATATATATATATATATATATATATATATATATATATATATATATATATATATATCGGAAAACTGGTTGAAACTGCAACATAATCTTCTTATCGGATCAGCCATAGCATAGTTAGTTCGATGTGTTCTAACATATAGTAATTCACTAGAACGTAATGAGCGTTGGGGAACGTTTAGATATAAGTTGCTTAACAAAAAATCTGAATTTATATTTCCGTTTATCAAGTTCATCAAAAAGGCGATATTAAGCATGGTTCTCCTGCTTTTAAGCGTTGGTAGGTTAATCTCAGACAATCTTGCTGAGTATGACGGAAGATCGATGAATGTACGGTAGGTATATATACATATAAAGTCTAACCAAGTCAACATCAAGGCAGCTCGATACCAGGTAGTCGCATAACTACAACAAACACAGCACCAACTTACACTTCACTTATCTTGTTGGTAGAAATCTTGAACTACTGTCACCCATTTGTTCACGTATGTGTGTTTGTGTTGTGTATTTTGACAGTTCTACAAGCTAAAAGCAGTAGTCAGCTGGACTTGTAAAATAGCTGAGTATGTTTTCTTTCCGTTTGCATTTAAAGAATCCGTAAGACCGTTTTTATTCTATTAGCCTTATAATTAAAATTAAAAGCTAACATTTTTTTTAAGGCAATGGCAGCATAGGCCTTCAGCACCTATTAAAGGGTAAAAACGTAACAATATCTATCAAAAAAAATCTGTTCTAAAACGTATTTCAACAACATTTCATTTTTTATGAATATCGGTGTTAATTTAAAAAAATATATGGACATATTTACATTAAATTACTTTTTCAGGCTTAACTTTACTTTACTTTTAATTAAAAGTAGTGACAAACCAAGGGTTGAACTTAAGCCTGAAAAAGTAATTTAATATAAATGTATTACAACACAGAAGTTCAATAACATAATTAAAATTTACAGTAAAATGTTAATAATGCAGGGCATGGCGTAAATGTTCAAATTGTATCAATAAAAAGAGCATCTAGATTTCAATGATGCAAAAGAGAACATTTTTTTTTTTTTTTTTTAATTCTTTTTATTTGCAATCTATTTTACAATAATAAGCAAATTTGATAAAGTTTTAAGAAATAACATGCATTACTGATTTAAAATCAATAATTTAATTTATATAAATTATTTTTTGATTCTAATCCAGTATGAATTAAACACCTTCTACATATGTTTTTATATTTTTATTGCGGTTCGATTAGTAAAGTTTATTAAATAATATTCGTGCTTTTTATTTTAGTGTTTCCATTTAATTTCTACTACGTATGTAGAACTTCCAGTTTATGGCAAAAATTATTTGCTATTTATTTTTATATAATTTCTCAATTTAAAGTGTTGTAGTTTCTTATTCCCTTTTACTTTTTACATAAATTTTTATTTTTACTTTTCTACTATGTAGAATTTTCAGCAAGAAACTTTATCTTCAAAATCGAAGTTATTTTTAAATTTTTTGTAATACGAAGCACGATAACTTATTAAAATCTTTTAACTTTCTAATATGTAGAAATTTTAGCAATCAATTTGCTCTGAGAAAATCCATTTAAATCATATTTTCAATATTCAATTTTTTTACATAAAAATTTTTTATATAAAATAAAAACTTTTGTTTCAAATTTGTCTATAGTTTTTAATAGTGTTTTTTAATTTCTTTTAACCTTTAACTTTCAGTTTTCACTTTAAATTTTTTAATAATGGTTTATGTAGAAAACTTTTTAATTTCTTAAGTTTAGCTTTTGACTTTTTTTTAATTTTTTCAAAAGGCTTCGTGCGCAATAAATCTTGTAATGTTGCGTTTCATTAACATCAAATTCAACAATGAAACATCAGAATTAAAAAGTTTAAGAAGCGAGTAAATTAATAAACATCTTAATATTTTACCTAACTGTTAGTTCAATTGACAAGAGAGTGAGAAGTTAAAAGCAGGTAGAATTCAATTATTATTTTATAAGCTTTACTTAAAATATAATTCGCTTGACAACAAAATAACAAAAAAACTAAAAAAAGGAAGAAACGACAGCGAGAGCATGAAATGTGCTCCTCTTGTTTTTATTCAATTGTTTCTTGTTTTATGCAACTGTTATTAACCATAACATTTAAATCAAAATGTGATAGCAAAAAATACAATTATTACAGTAAAGCAATGAATTATTCAAACAAGTAACAAGTATGTTAACTTATACATATGTACACGAACGAACATCGATATATAGGGATAATGTAAGTTTGTTGTTTTTTTTTTTTACATAAATTGTTTTTTTAATGAAAATAGATTTTCTTACGAAATTACTGAAATTATGACTAGGTGAAAGGGAGATCTAAAACATGTTTTCGTTTAAGTCTTTTAATTTCTTCAGTATCATCTAAGAGTGTGATTGCCAATATATTTGTATGATTACTTAGCCTTTCTAAGTAATTAGAACTAAGCCTTTTAATTTCAGATTTCACTAAAGGTATACTCAAGTCATTATGAAGTAATTTATTTGTTATATAAAAAGGTGCGTTTGCAATCGATCGTAGAGCTTTAGATTGAAATCTTTGCAAGATCTCTATATTAGAATTGCTTGCGGTTCCCCATAATTCTATGCCATAAGTCCATACTGGTTTTAATATAGTTTTGTATAGTAAAACTTTGTTTTCAATGGAAAGCTGCGAATTCCGCCCAAGCATCCAGTACATTTGTTTAAATTTTGCATCAAGTTGCTTCCTTTTGGTATTTAAATGATTTTTCCATGTGAGCCTTCTATCTAAATGAAGACCTAAATATTTGACGACATTTTTTGATGGTATGACATTGCCTTTGAGAAAAACAGAACATGTAGAGAACATGTAGAAAAAAAGCTTTCATATAAACAGAGAGCAAAAAATAACAGTCTTCTGAGATGACAAATATCGTCCAAGACTGCAAAAATATCATTGCTTTGGTTAATGTTAATTAAGTATACAAACAGAAAGTAAAATTGCGTGAGCTTTGGTTGCCGAGTGGTTAAAGCGGCTGTGCCAAAATTGTGAAATTTGACACGTCCAAAGTTCATAGGGTGCTGATGAAGGGTGTTTGCTACCCAGAAACAGCCGGTTGTCCACCTAGCAAATAAATTTTACTTTTCTTTACTTAATTGATATTGATTAAAAAGTAGTGAAAACCCAAGGGTTGAACTTGAGCCTGAAAAAGTAATTTAATATAAATGTATTACAACACAGAAGTTCAATAACAAAATTAAAATTTACAGTATATGTATTTACATTGAACATTGTTCTTTTTGTATATATTATATGATAGTGACCTTTCCGATGGTAGTGAAATTTAAGCCGTTCACAAACTATTTAAATTGATATGGCCTACTAAGAACCGAATTTCTCGTCCTTCACCTGTACAGGATTAATAAATCGTATCAAAAGATTCATGTTATTACTTTCCTCGAATCAAGAGTGTAGCTTATTTACAACTTATCTTGGTTTTTAAATATAGCTAGATACGCTTATATGCTGCCACGACTAATATAATATAACAAATTTTGATTTTTCATATTTTTTTTGCTTGTTTTGCTCTTTTACCTCCGTCCCTCCGCCCACAGACCGAAAATCAAAAATCAGGCTTCACAGTAGCACCCGCCTGATTATTGTGAAACTTTCATCAAAATCGGCTCATACATTACATACACACACACACACACACTCACATACACACACTTCATATTCTCATTATTTTTGGCGCTCACGTGTTTATTAAACGAGTAATAATTGCTACACGTTGTGTTTGTGTTTGTTGTTGTTGTTACTTTCCTATCCCGTTGACCAACGATGAAAGAAATTCAACATACGTTGAATTAGGCGAGGACAAAAAAAGTTATTAAGGTATTAATTTTACTTCATTGAACCAAGATAAGCGGTCGTTGAGTAAAATATCTTCTTTAAATTAAAATCAACTTCTAAATCCATGAGCGTGATCGTTTCAATGTACAACTGCTTAATTTAATCGATTTTATTTACACTTCGTTCATTCTCTTGAACGTGCTCTATAACTCAACGAATCCTACCTACATATGTACATCAAATCAAAATAAGGGTTCATTGCTTGTTTTGTTTTAACTAATACATACTCCCAATGAATGAAATCATCGTTCAGTTCATGTGTACATAAAATTGTATGTTGACTTTCAACGAATAATTATAAGTTTAAATCAATGAAGTTCAGTTCGTTGGATTTATGTAAGAGTAATTGCAGTGTAATAGTTTGTACTGCTTGTTTTTTTTTTTTTTTGTTGTAGATATCGTTGGGCGCATGTAGAAAGGCCCCAATTCGCTGTTTTCTTTTCAATCTAGGGCTTTTAACACATTTTGATTGATTGAAAGATCTTTTATTGAAACATGCAAAAAAACGGAGGTTGAAAAAAAAAATGTGAATTAAATTCACTCTACATGAAATCGATTATATACAAAAAGAGTTCTACTTGCTATAAGTTACTTGCAAGTGGAACAGTGGTGTAAACTAAATTAGAGATGAGTAGTTAACTGGCTTTGTTTGTGTGCTCTTCACACATGACGTATAATCAATCTTAATTAGTGTGAGCATTTCTCATACGCCCCAAACTTTTCAAAATTTGGAGACACATCTTTTGTTTATAGGAAAACGTGATGAGCCTCTTATTCGAACCCGCTAAAGCACAGTAAATTACAGTGTTGACAATATTTATAAACGAAACATGCACAAACATTCATGCATTAGTGGAGTTAGGCGAATACATATTGATACGAATACCTGCATTAATATCACCAGTGCTAAAGCCTGTATGATACTTAATTTTTCTTTCATTAATTGCTATAGGATTGATAGCCAGAAACAACAATTGCTAGAAAGAACCAAATATACGTTTTCTCACTATTTGTTTATGTTTTTTTAAGTGTTGCATTCTTTTTATTTTCAAGAAAGCGCTAGGTAATAAAAATGTTCAAAAAAAAAGAAGCGTTAAATCGCAAAAATTATGCATAAACCCTGACACAGCAACATTCAAGTGTGAAATGTCAATTTTAAGTTGAAAGATTTTTCATTTTTTTGACATGATCTGATTTTTTTATCGATAACTTCAAC
This sequence comes from Sturmia bella, assembly GCA_963662145.1. Classification (NCBI taxonomy): domain Eukaryota; kingdom Metazoa; phylum Arthropoda; class Insecta; order Diptera; family Tachinidae; genus Sturmia; species Sturmia bella. The sequence continues at coordinate 72,296,786 of OY759168.1, forward strand.
AAAAATGTTGACAGTTTTGCATTTATCTTAATATAGCTGAAATCTTTGCACATACTAAATTCTGCTATTACATTACATTTGCCCCGTACTCCAAAACTTAAACAATGCAAGAAAAATGTAGTATCATACGGGCTTAATTAATTCTTACGAATACAATGTGCTATTCAGAGCGAATTGATATACTAAATTTAATTGGAAAAATTGCGAATATTACTAGATTTTTCGGCCTCATTTATGCCCAGTACCTGAAAATTTTGCTAAGCATTATACATTTGCTCACTAAAAGCTTTTCGTTTTTTCCTGATTTGAATTTGCTATGAATTCGGTGTAGAGAGCATCCTATAAAGCACATTCTGGACTTGCTTGAAAGCATTGAAATCAAAATTTGACACACACTTACACAGAGAAAACAGAGCCTAATAAAAAATACCGGACGAAGTAAAAACCGAGGGAAAAAAGAGCTCTATGATTTTTGTTTTCATTTCACAACAGGGAAAACCTTAGTGAAAAAAATAAAATAAAATAAGTCAAGTACGAGTCTGGCTCGCACACTTAGGGTTCCGTACGTATGTATGTGTAATGTACATATGTATGGAATGGTGTATGTGAATACATATGTATATTTTATAAATTTCATCTCCCTGTTTTTAAAGCTACTTTATGTTGTATGGGGACACCTAGTAATTTTCCACTTGTTTTTGTTGTTGTAATTTGCTGTTGTAAGACATCTGGGAATACATACACTGTGCGAATTTCGACTCTCTATCTCTTACGGTTTGAGAGTTATAGCTATTACTCTACGTTGTAAAGGGACACCTGGTAGTTTTACAGTTGTTGTTGTTTTTAGCAAGTGTTGTTGTGGAGCATATGTGAATACACATATTGTGCAAATTTCATCCCTCTGTCTCTCACGGGTCGAGAGTAACGGCTAGTTGTTACTTTACGTTGTATAGGGACACCTGGTAATTTTCGACTTGTTGTTGTTTTTAGCATTTGTTACTGTAGGCCACACGCGAGTACATATATTGTTCACATTTCATCTCTCTGTCTCTTACAGCTTAGGAGTTGCGGCTAATTTTTACTTTACGTTGTATAGGGACACCTGGTAGTTTTTGATATGTTGTTGTTTTTAGCATTTGTTGTTGTAGGGCATATGTAAATACATATATTGTGCGAATTTCAGCTCTTTGTCTTTTACAGTTTAGCAGCTACGACTAATTGTTACTTTAGGTTGTATTGGGACACCTGGTAGTTTTTAACTTGTTGCTGTCTTTAACATTTGTTGTTGTAAAGCATCTATAAATACATACACTATGCAAATTTCAGCTTTCTATCTTTTACGGTTCGAGAGTTATAGCTAATTGTAATTTTTCGTTGTATGGGGACACCTGGTAGTTTTCGACTTGTTGTTGGTTTTGGTATTTGTTGTTGTAGCGGCTAGACACAGCAACATTCTGTAAAAATTTCAGCTCTCTAGCTCTTACCGTTTCGGAGAATGGACGCTGTGACACTGTTGCAGACGGACGGACGTACTTGTGTCAGTAATAGGGTTCCGTTTCACTCTGATGAGTACGGAACCCTAAAAAGAGAAACTTAGGATATTTAATGGGGTTTTTCTTGACGGCTTCAAACGATTGTCACTCGTCATTAAGAATCCAATGAAGGTCTTTTAATTCAATTTCATAGCGAACTATATGATTTACAATGGTTCTTTAAGAAAAGTAATGTCAACGACTTACTGACTGGAGTACATACCATGGCTGTTTCACGACCATCACGTCGCTCATCAGTACCCAAATTTGCTTCGAACCCCGGCTATGACTAATTGTATACTGTTTTCAAGCAACGCAAGCGCATAGCCATCCTCCACCTGGGCTCTTCATTACTGACTGTCTATATTTAATCTTATTGATCAACTTTTCACTTTACCACTTCGTTTTTCTATTGATTGGAATATATTGTTACGTTTTAACCTTTTCAAAACGTTTTCCGTAGATTCTTTAATTGTAATGAAGTTAAAACACTCACGTCTTCAGTTTACAATAATCAACAGTTCAACACTTTATTTATTTTAACACACTATACTTGTAAACACTTTACTAAGAACACTTTACTAAAAGAACAACACTTTCACTTAATCACTTTTTATTACTTAAGACACTTTACACGTTAGCGCAGCTAAAAATCGACTGACTTCTCAGCGTTAAGCTTCGCTGCTTTTATACCTCCAATGATCATTACTAGAACATGCTAGACATTTACAGAAGCTAATCACGCCACATCTTTAGTGCGATGTGCGATGACTCATCATGAACAAAAGATATACACACACACCGCCATACATACACGCGGCAGTGAAACTCAAACACTGAGCCGCGCACATACATACACACACGAATATTGTATCGTGCGGTGGTGGTTTATTTTATTTCGCTGTTGTGCTTATTTATCCACACATGTGTGTCAGTATGTGCACACTCGCTGTGCTGCCGTTTTGTTTATCAACAAGCTTCCATGTATGCATGTGTGTATATACCTCCTGTGTTCATTTACAAATAATAACAAGACAATATACGCACATATAAAATAACGATGATTTAGTACGTTCTAGAACAATCACAATCGGTCTGTTCACGACCAAATTTGTAACAATATTTTATATTCTCTCACCAACATCCAATTGATTTTTGTGTTTGCTGCTATTGTGTCAGTGATAACAACGCATGCAAGTTGTTGTTTGTGAACTCCAGTACAACGTTTGATAAGAGCGGACGTGGTTTTTAATATTCTTTGCTTGCTATGTGTTGGAGGAGATCACTTCGCTCACCATCCTATCTCTAATTAAAGTGCCGTCACTATCGTTAATCCCTGTATTGCTTTAAAATCCATTAATGTTGTTGTTGTTGTACTTGAGCGTGTCTGTGCATGCTCAAGCATACATACATAATTTTGTATGCAATTTTTGCACTTATATTATTTCAAAAACTGCGTAATTCTTAAACTTAATTATTAAGATTATATTTTTTGCGGCTCTTAATAACGGGGCACTTTTGTTTTATATACATATGTACATACATAAATGCTTTCATGATTCACTTTGTAAAAATTTTCACTTTTTTTTTTTACTGTCTTTAAAGTTTAGCTTATTCTTAAAAAAGAAACTTTTGTTTTTTTGCATTCATCACTATGAATAAGTATTGTATTGTATTATGACTAGGTTGGTCCAGGATGGCCCTTTGCAGTGCGACCATAGATGCTCTATTGTGCAACAGTATGTGAATAAGTAAATAGAATTAAAAAAATCCAGGACCATATAAATTATTTTCAACAAAATAATATTCAAAATGATGCACTATTGTAAAAAAGAAAATGGCATTATTTATAAATAAATATTGCATATGTACATATGTATTTATTAAAAGTTCATATGACAAATACCGTGCAGATATTTGTGAAACAGAACTTAATAAATGTAAAATATTTTTTATAAATAAACCGTTAGCGTCTAAGGTGGTAAACATTTTATTTATAAAAAGTTCTTATTGTGCTTATTTTGTTGTCTCTGTTTTCCGACTGCACAGCTGTCAGAGAGGTTGTGTTGACTGTTGTTGGCTGGGTAGTGTCATTCACAGCAGTTAATTTTGACTTCTTCAACTTTAAGGAAAAAACTTTTTAGTTTTTCGTTATTGTTAATCCCAAGCTTCGACTATAAACTTAAATTAAATATTAACTGTTTGGCTTAAATATGGCTGTAACTATTGACCTTTAACTGGCAGACATTTGAATTTTTCACAGAATAAGGACACACATATTTAAATAAATACTACAATATCAAATATCGTTGTTGTTTATTTTTCTTGCTGAAGGTGTGAAGCAAACAAAACAATCAAATTGTAGAGAGTATTAAAACTAACGCTGCTTTTTGTTTGTTTTTCACTTTATGGTAAAGTTTTCGAAAATATTTATAACCGTTTTGGAAATAGTAAATAAAAGTAAACTTTTATTTTTATTTGTTTAGTGCAACTCTATTAGCGAAATTGTCAAATTGTGCCTAAGAAGTTTCGTATGCTTACGAAATGTAACTTAAGCATTTGATTGAATATTATATTCCATTACAAAATACTTACATTTGATTGGGCAGGAGCAAAATTTCCACGCCAGCGTAGAAATAAAAATACGACGAACGTTTTATATTTTATTTCATAAGCATTTGCTTAAATTATCTCGACTTATTTTCTAACATTTGTTGACACAAACAAACGTTTAGGTGTAAGGAGATATAAAAGATTTAAAAATTCTTTCGTATGTCTTTGGAAACAAATTTGTTGTAGAAATGTTTTAGTGTATATGCGTATAAGTATACACTAGAGACGTGCACCTTACTACTTTGATAATATTCTTTTCGCTGCACATACCTAATAAATAATCTAACTCATTACATTTGGCAAGAAATTCAAGCGCTACTGTCCCCAAAAAGCTATCAATTCACAAAAATACGACAACTTTTCTTTCTTGACATTTTTAAAGTATAGCAGCAACAAATGTACATATTGAGAGAGAGACAAGACGGATTGTCGTTTCGGTCAATGTACCAATTCTATGTATACATTTTTCAGCCGTATGTATGCCGCCGACATTTCATTGATACTCAACTCAACTCTGTAGAATAGAGCTGATGTTCATTGGGCTGGATCGTGTGCAAATAATTGTTGGGGGAAATGATTCTATGAGCAATTGTATTGAGTTCGATACACTGAAGGTTTGAAATAGTTGTGTGCAAAAGAAAAACGAAATTTTCAGTTATATGAGTATTGATGTTTGCAAACTTAAGTGAACAAATTCGCTTTAAACTAGAGCAAAAATAACTCAATTATTAATAACACTGTACAACAGTGAAAATGGGTTCAAGAAAAAAATATGTAGATTATATGTATTTTGGTGCTCTAAACCCAAATCTACTTTAATTTTTTTTTTTAACAAGTAGGGAATTTTTTTATGGGCGTGGCTAATTTTGCCCCCTAAACTATAGAGTTACGCCCATTCGGAAGTATTTTCTCCAAATTTAGTGAATAGCACACTAAAAGATTTTATTTCAAATAATGATAAACGATTTGTTTCTATATTTTTCCGTTTCAAAGTTATTCAGAAATTAAGTTTTTTCGCCCACTACGACGAATACGCCGGTTTAAATTCGCTGTGTAAATTCGTCGTATAAAGCATAATAACGACGAAGCACAAAAACATCTCATTTTCAGTTTTTTAATTTTATCTTGATATAGTTGAACAACTGATGGGGTGACCATATTAAAAAAATTGGTTGCTAAAAATTTTTGCATTACCAAAAACAAAAACTTAAACACTACAAACATGTTTGATAATCTAATATGTTGGCTTTTTTATTTTAAATGCAAAACGTCCTAAAATAAAAGCTATTAAAGTAAAAGTTAACTGTTTTTACTAAAACACTTGAAAACTAAAACCAACATGGCCACCTGGTACTAATTTGTTTGTCGTTCGCCGGCGTAAGAAATAGAAATAAACCTATTTCAAGTTCGCCGCTTACAACGAATTTCGACCGACGCTGTGACTGTGTGTAATTTTATGTACACCAATGTATTTTATTTTTGACGGCGAATATTCACGACGAAAAATTCGTCGTTCGTCCCAGTTGTGTTCCTAGCATAAACTGTTACAGGCCATCGTAAATTAGCGCGTCAAGCGTATTTTTGCTGTGTAAACCACCCATTTTCATACCAAATGGGTGGCTTAGACGATAATAATACACTTGACGCACTAATTTAGGATGGACTGTTAATGAGTCCTTCACTTAGAACACCTGTCGGTTGTGAAAGAAGCTTGTAATTTGTCTTATTTTCATTTGCCACCCGTATTGCCCATTCTAGAATCTATTGGTAAAGTCTCCTGCAAAGAGTAGCGAATTCGCAGCAGACAAGCAAAAAGACTCACCTACATTTACTAAGTAAGTAAAATACATACTTATGTAGTATGTATGTATATTGTTAAACAACTTTTCCAAGTCGAACTCACAGATTTTTATAGCAAATAAGCGTGGCTTAAAAATCTAATAGTTTTCCCCAATTTTTTCCCCATCAAGTTATGAATGTCGAGGGGCGCTGAGTGTCAGATTGAATATTTTTATTATTCGGCGAATATTAAAAATTTATATTTCCAACAGCACTAAAACATACACAAACTCATACCTACACATAAATATACATACATATATGTATGTAGATGTGCTAACAATTTCTTATGGGTATATTTATGTATTTCAACTTCAAGTGGTATATCAAATTATACTAAAGATAATTTGTATGTACCAAGCTTTTAAATTGTTTTTTCTTCTTACAGCTCTTGAAATTTTCAAGCATGTTATACTTACAAAAACCGTCTCCACCGAAGATTTGGTTGTTGATTCATTAATGAAATGAGAGTTGTTTTTAAAGCAGAAGAAAAAAAATGTAGAGAACATTTGATATCAGTTTTTTTTTAAGGCTTACGTTATTTGAGTAGCTATTGCCCTCCTTTGCCAAATGGATGGTTTTGTTACAGCCCACTATAAGGATAAATACAAAAAAAGTTGCTCTCCCAAAACCATTTAATTTAAGCAATTCCTACTGTATTTTTAAAATCTTTCCTAAAAACGATTTTCAATTTAAAAACATTTAAAAATCCTTTACTAAGGAAAAGTTATATTTTACTTTGATATTCGTTATATTTACTCGGAATAATTTTACGGCTATAAATAATATGAAGCAAAAAATGCCATCGAAGCTAAAAGAGGGTTAGGACTTCGACCTGCTGACACTACAGACAAAAAGGTGTCTTTACCAAATCATCTGCACAAATAGATATAAACAGGTAAATGAGAAAAGTAAATCAACACCGAAACCAGTTAGACAACTCATGAAACTACAAACATTAATTTGAATTCAGAAAACACTTCAATGGAAAGTTAATATTACCTTTTTATAAAAAGTAAAGTATGTTTCATTATTTGTACTGCTGTTGAAAACAGGAATTTTTGTGGCATTGTAAGCAACAATGCAGGAAGATGTTGTCAACGACACCAGCGTTTGTAATACAATTGAGAAGAAAATTCGTGTGTCCAAAAGCCAGCTACACAAGAAGATTTTGTCACCGAATCTGCTCTCTGTTATATCAAAGAGGAAAAAGCATGAGGATGATTTCCTTCAAATACGGTTGCGTTACGGTTACGCATGAAGGAAAAACAAAGAATGATAATAAAACAAGCTGTGCCGGATTTTACCGAGGGTACCTCGCTTAATAAAGGTTGTTTTCTTTTCGATGTATAGAACTTTAAGTTGGCAGTACTGTTCAAGATGGCGACCGATTTAACAGCTGTCAAGTGATTTATTCTCAGTTTTGTTTGTCAATTTATCATGAATATACTCACGCCTGAACAACGCTTGCAAATAGTGCAATTTTATTTCGAAAATAATGGTTCTGTGCGGAATACGTATCGCGCACTAATTCCATTTAGCGATGAAGCGCACTTCTGGTTGAAGTGCGCACGTCAACAAACAAAACTGCCGCATTTGGAGTGAAGCTAATCCTCAAGTGTGTGTCGAAATACCATTACATCCAGAAAAACTGACTGTTTGGTGCGCTTTATGGGCTGGTGGAATCATTGGTCCATACTTCTTCAAAAACGATGATGGCCAGAAAGTTACAGTCAACGGCGATCGGTATAGAGCCTTGATTACTAACTTTTTCTTTTTCATGCCTGAATTGAATAACCATGATGTCCAGGAGATGTGGTGTCGGCAAGACGGCGTAACATGTCACACAGCTCGTGCCACAATCGATTTATTGAAAGACACGTTTGGTGACCGCCTAATTTCACGTTTTGGACCTGTGAATTGGCCTCCAAGATCTTGTGATTTAACACCGCTAGACTACTGTCTGTGATATACAGCCACAAATGTTGGAAAAAGTCATCGAAAATTGGACGTAGACCAGATTGGACTACATACGCGCCAGCCGTGGCGGTCATATGCTAGAAATCATATTTAAAATGTAATGCCACAAGATTATCTTTCGGATAAATAAAATTCATGTCAATCGAATAATCCATCGTTGTGTTATTGCAACTTAAAGTTCTATACATGGAAAAAAACACCCTTTATTATCACTTTTATCTTATATATGAAAATTTTATTCTCATAACATATAACGAATATGTTTATGTGCACTTTAACAAAAATATTCCTATATGTGCACAAACTCAATGGAACGCAGATATTATCTTGGAAAAATAAGAACATTTTCAACACACTTTGCTATCAATATAGTAAAGAGATTTTCATTTCAATATTTTAAAGCCACAAAATACACAAATACGGTGCAATGCTGACTACAATACATAAGACTTCTCTGAAAGTTATATTTTATTTCCACAGAATCAGCTTATCTTGCTCAAGTTGCTTCCAAATTGTGTTAAGTAAAGTTGTAATAACTTTTGCACACTTTGCCTTTACAAAGTAAACAACAGATTATAGGAATAACAATAACACTAACCAAACTAAATTTTACATACACACAACTACCAACGCCAATATTTTGTAGACATCTATGTTTGTACTTATCGACATAATCAAGCATATGAGTATGCACCCAAACAAAAATAATGAGTGCATGCTGAAGTTTAATGTTTTTTGAAGTTTTCTTTTTCATTCGTTGGCAAAAGATTAAAAAATGTTTTTCAATCACAGATAAAAGAACACATGAAATGTATGCTGGACTTAGAAGTTGTATTCGCAATTTCCTTCTCTACTTGCGAATTGTGTCAAGTTCAATTGTATCAACTTTTACACACCTGACCATGCAATTCGAAACTATAGTAAATAAATTGAGTCAAGTGCGAGACTGACTCACAGAGCCAGTTCCGTACTACCGTGCAAATTCTAGACAAAGGGTCCCCTTTAGTATTAAACTTTTTTTTTTGTTTTTGATAGTTGTTGTTTACACGCAGCGTGTAAATTTAAAGCCTCTACCTCATGCGGCTTAAAGGTTATAGCTGATTTTCAAACTACAGGGTGTCCCCATGTATGAACACCAATTAAATTTGAACTTTTTTCAGCTTTTGGTATTTTGGTATATGTAGGGGCCTGCGAACTGCATATGCTGTAAAAATTCGAAGTCTCTCTCTTTCTCTCTCTTTTATGGTTCAAAAGTTACAGCTATATTTGCCAATTTTCACGGTTTCTTGTATGGGGACCCCCTTTAGCTTTTAACATTTTGTTGTTTTTGGTATTTTTTGTTGTAGCGGCCGGGTAACCATATGTACTGTGAAAATTTCCGCTCTCTAGCTCTTAATGTTTGGGAGAATAGGGCCTGTGACGGACGGACGGACGTAGAAGTAATAGAGTTCCGTTTTTACTGCATGAGCACGGAACCCTAAAAAGTATAATTTCGTACACCAGACGGCAGACAGACGGCAACGATAATGTGCATTAGTGGCCATTTTGCGCATTTAGTCGTGCATTATTTACATTCGAATGTGAATTTAGCTCTGTCATAAATGCACAAAATCAGACTGCATTTATACTAAATTCATTTACATAATATGGCAGCACTGTCGAAATCCATCAGCTGTTGATATTTTGTTTACTATTGTGAATATATACATATGTAAATGGAATCACCGACAAAAAAGGAAAGCTGTTTTAACTGTTGCAACAAATTTAAATTTGTGATTGCTAGTGCACGCACAATTATTTTGTATTGTGGACCAGTTTCATGAAAAGAAATTCTAACTTTCTTGAAGATAAATGTTGATTTCCCATCAACAGCATGCCTGCAAATTTTACACTCTGTTTTCTTTTTTATCCATTTTATGTGTAAAAATGAACTCTAACACCGGTATTCATAAAAAATAAAACGTTGCTCAAACACATTTAAAAAAAAAAAATTTATATGAGAAATTTGTCGAAAAAGGTGTTTCAGCAATGTTTTATTTGTTATGAATACCGGTGTAAGTAAATATTTTTAATGCCAAAACAAAAAACAACAATAGCAAACAACAGATGTTTTTTAAATGCAGCTGTTTACTAAATGCAGAAACCGTCGGCTGTCACCGTAAAATGTTAATTCAAATTAGTGAGCTCTTAATGCAAATTAACTCTGCCGTCTGTCTAGGCTATTATATTATGAACTAAAATCAAGTACACAACTTTTTCGTACCACTTTTATTTATTTCTATACATCTTAATGCATACTTTTAATAAATTATCTAGAAACGATTTTAGACATATGAACTATATACTGTGTGATTCAGTTCCTGCAAATATTTTTATTATTACTATTACCCTTAATTAAAAAAAAAAAAAAATATTGTCTCCAATAAAAACTGATTCCCCTTAATATTTTTGCTTTTAGAGCCGTCTTGTACACTTTGCGTAGTACGATTTCCGTTAATGGTGGCAAACGCAAGTGGAAACAGCACAGCAACCCATAACAATATCCTGTTTCTTTCATAAAAGAATAACAAAACGTAAAATAATGACTACAAATTCTAACATAAATAAACCACAAATTGAGGTTGTCAAAACAACAGCGATAAAAGTTTAAAAGGAAAATTAACAACGGCGCTTATGAAATGAAAAGCTTAACAAGTGAAAAGGGAAGGTGAACCAAACCAATAATGATGTATTAAAATAATAAACAATAAAAACGACAAACTGCTTAAATGTGCTGCATTGAAGTAATGATTGTGGAAGCTTCAAAGACAGCTGCGTAAACTGTTAATTAATACTCAAACAGCTTTAACGAGGAATTAAAATTGTGCTTCACAGTGTTAACAAATTATCTGGTTACAGGTATAATATCAGCACTACTTTGTCTGTTTTTATTCAGTCAACAAGAAAACAAGGACTCCTTCTGACTTCTGGATTTTTAAGGCGGCATAAGAAACAATAACAACAGCAGCAATACCTTAAAGTTTCTAAGCAGGCTTTATAGCAATGGGAGCGGCAAATTCATCGAACAGATCGGATGGCAGTCTTTGCAATGAAGAAGATGGTAAGTAAGCTCAATCGTTTGGTTGCTTGTACCGCGCTACTGTCTTTGAGCTATTGCCAAAATATTCCATACGGTGATTGACATAAACTAGTACAGGGTGTCTGGTGGCAAATTTATATTCTTAACCCTTGAATGCATGTTGTTGTAATTCTGCAACATACCATTAAACTCAGCTCAAAATGGTATTAATTCGCTCACTACACAACGTTGTGTAGTAAAAGAGTTGTACTTGGCGTAGTTTATGGCTTGGCAGCACTTTTTTATGTTTTTAAAACTTTTTGATTGTGAATTTCACGTGGACAAAGTAACGGTATTAAAATTCTTCTAGCATTTTTAGCGACACAAAACGACTCAAATTGAAATCAAGCCGATGCAAATCGAGGCTAAAACGACGCAAGTTGAAATTGCAATAGCGGTACTCAGCGTTTGGTGCGTTTTTGGTTGCGACTATTTGCGTTTGCGATTATATTGCAACTGATATTGAGCACCCTTTTCAACAACTTTGCAAATTTTATTGCACTCCAAATAACAGCTGATAAATTAATACACAATTTTTAATTTTTCACGTTTTATTTTTTTGGTAATCGCTGTTGGCTCCATCTCTACAATTTTTTGTTTGCTTTGTTTTAAAATGTCAGCCGTTTGAGTGTCAGTGTTGCAAACGCAATACTCATGCGAAAAAAGCAACACGTAATTAGCGGTGCGTAAATGCAAAAATATTGCGAGTGCAACCTTGTATATTTTGTTGTTGAGTTGCAAGCAAAAAGCAACGATTTCTTGCATTCGCACTTACGCAAGACATTTGCACCAAATAATGAACTGCGCTAATGACGCAAATCGAAGTTTTCCAGTTTTCAAAAAGCGACGCTAATCGAAATGACGCAAGTCGGGGCCTTTGATTTTTTAATAATTATTAAGTTTGTTTGATCCTTTTTTTGGATTCATGTTTATAAATACACATACATATGTATAAAGTATAGTCTAGCTAATAATGTTTTAAACAAAATTTATCGGTATTAATGGAATATTATTTTATTATTCGAGCTAAAGATCCTCACCGGTATTCATAAAAAATAAAGTGTTGCTCAAATACATTTTAGAACAAATTTAATATGAAAAATTTGTTCTAAAATGTATTTCAATGATGTTTTATTTTTTATGAATACCAGTGCCTTTCTTCAATTTATTTCTTTGCTACTCCTGAAGCAGCAAGCTATCCGAAAAAGACCAAAATAAATAAATAGAAGAAATGGCCTTTATAGTATGTTTCCATTACGAGTTGAATCACCCGCTTCACTCTCTCAATTATGTATATTTATGAATCACGTATTAAAATTCTTCTAGCAGGTGCAACTTGTGTTTTAGTGAGAAGTATAATTTTGTGATTTTCAAACGTAAGTGTTAACAAAAATTGATTTTATATAGAATAACATACATATATTTTCAAAGAAACTTCTTGGTCGCAAGCGAGAATATTTTTTTTAATTTAATTTGGAATTATTGAAGCTTCCATACAAAAATAACAGTTTCATGGATTTTCTTTCTATCGTCCAAAGCAGCCCCACTGTCCCTCTGGCGGCGTAAAATATATGACTCAGTCCTATCAGATTTCTTTTCTCTGCATTTTTAAGTAATAAGCTAACCCTCTGCCTACCCACCCTGGGGGGGGGGGGAGTGGTTCCCATACAGAAGTACAGAGTTTTAAAAATTTTCTCTCATTGTTTTTGAGTAGCCCCCGAATGCGCCCGGAAGAATCAAACGGCTTCGTAATTTGTTCGCTCAAGCTATTTTTTAAATGCAGCCGCTAATGAAGGCGATCTTAGGGGGCTCTCACACAAAACGTTAATAAAACTTTTCCACTTCCACTTTTTAACTAGTCCCATGTTGCTTTTGGAGGAGTTATATGCTCACTTGACCCCCATTAGTTTTTCTCGTTCCGCGAAGAGAATGACCAGTGCTTAAATCCTACAAAGCATTGACGGCCATATGGCTGGTAACGACGACAGATGTTTATATCAGTAGTATGTATACCTAAAGCCCAATCTAAACTAGTGCATCAGGCGTATATTTCTTATCTAAACCACCCATTTTCAAACAAAAACGTACACTTGACTCCACTAGAACCATCCTGGGCTTAGCTAAGACGATGGGGGAGAAATTTTCTGAGGTTGCCCCTCATGAAGGGAAGAAAGAAGGTGGGTTTGTCCCGAGGAAAGACGAAGCTAGTGTAGCTAGTCAGGACAACAGGAAAAAATGTCTAAGAATATGGATTATTTTTGTATGAATAGAGAAACGAGGTTGATATGTTTAGACAAAAATTAAGGCGATAAAAACTTAAGGCGGTAATACTTTAACACGACTACAGCTGATTCCAAGGCATTTATGGTACATTTGCATAATACAATCTATCGAAACTTTTTCACAATGTAGTTTTTTGTTGCGGAGACAATTTTTCGGGGGAGCAGCAATGCCAATATACATATATCTTCTTTTTCCACGAAATCCATATTCAAAGACTTTAAGGAGTCTTTGCTTATAAGTTCATTAGATGAAGTTCTATTGCAGTAATTTAAAACCCGATTTTTCCCATTTTCAATGCCGTGCAAGAAAATATGGTTAAAAGCATAGTAATTTAAAATCAAGGGCAATGAATGTGCTCTATGTGCCCAGTTCTTTAGCTCAGATTTAACTGCATCGAAAGGTTTCGCGCATACCAAGCCTATGTTACTTAACTGTCCTGCTTTTGAAGCAAGTGAGCATGCCCTGGCACCCATATGATGTGCAGTTCATCTTGAGTGGAGAAACTGTTAATAGTATTATTGCAATCCTAAATTGTTTGAGATTTAATCCGCTCAGCTGAGATGGCTCTAATGGCCATTTGACTATCCGTAAATATATACACAGATCCTGGTCTTCCCGTTTCATTGAGCTCCTTAATACACACCGTAATTCCCCAAATTTTCGCCTGAAAAACTGTGCAAAAGTCCGCCAGACGAAATAACAGTTGCGTGGTATTTTCTATATGAATACCAAGTCTTGTTCTTACCCTCGCCCTTGATCCATCCGTATAACAATGAAGCCCCATGGGAACCTGGTTCAAAGGGTCGGTCAACCAGGAATGTATGTCAGGAATCAATGTTTCGCAATCGGCCTTTAGTCTGGTCTCCGCCATGCGATCTGACGTCACATTTTCCGGTATAGACTCGCCTATGGCCGTAAAGATCATCAACAAAAAAGAGCAAACAAAAACAGGTGACATATAAAGTTTTTTGATCGATTCTATGCTCAAAATTATGTTTCTTATAAACAAAAGTCACGGTATTTTTGCTAAATTCTATAGTAATCAACGATAAATGTGAAATTTACAATTGATTTGATTACAAAAAAAAATGAATGATTTAATTTATTGGGCAAAACATATTTTTATGAGGAAAAAGGAGAGACGAAATCATCGTAAAAAGTTAATAATAGTCAGAACTAATAGGAGTAAATACATACATACATATGTATGTATGTATGTGCATATATTCATGCATATGTAATTGCTTTATCGTTGTGAACATTTCAAGAACATAGCAAAAACGGGAATAATGAAGCTTAAAACGAAGGAGCTTAACATTGAATGTGTTTCATTTTGGTAAATTATAAATGACAAATAATAAGATGAGCAGAGTATGAAAACACGAGTGTTTGATTGCTAAGAAATAAAAAAAAAAAGAACTCAATACATGTGATACACGTGTTTGATTTTAAACAAAGCATCGATAATATGCTCGTGTGTATTAATACATACATATGTATGTATGTCTGTATGTGTGTGTAGGTGTGTGTACCCTGAAGGAAATGAAGATGAAAATATTAGCGGTATTCACACCGATTTTGTTAATTTGTTACTCGGTAGTTTGTTAAAGTTAGCAACTGTGAACGATCCCCTTTTTCAAACTTTATTAATTTGGGAACTTTCGTAGTAAACCAGCTGATTTATTGTTCCGACACAATTTATTATTCTGAAGATATTAAACATGCCACGAGAAAGTGACAAAAAAGACAATTGTTAACCATTTAATTACTCATGCTTTGACACAAATAACGTTTGCTGACGTTAAGTAGACAAGATTTATCGAAGTTTAATATGTAGTTTAATTACAAATAATTTGTTAATGCAGACATTTTCCCAGATGATGAAGATGAAACTGAAAATGTACTGGATGAGCTGTATGAAGATTTACATGCGGTCATAAAGTGTCGCAGACGAGTTGTGTATGAAGTTCCAAAACCAATTTATTGGCGCGAAGATGTTTTGTCTTCAATGGATGAAAATCGTTTCTGTCAGATGTTAGGCGTGAATCGCGAGCAATTTGCTCATCTACTATCACTCATATGTAGCAAAAAAGTTTTTACCAAATGCACCGGCAAGCAGTTTCCAATAGACTTACAACTCGCTATAGTTTTGTTTAGATTGGGATCCTCTGGAGAAAGCGCATCAATCGCACACTTCCAACACAAAATCCAACAGCAATTTATGCTCCACTTCACTCCACTATTTTTGCATTTTTGTTCGAATGAGCTTTTTCTTTTTGCTTATCCACTATAAGAACAGGGGGCAAATCACCGCATTCGAAATCGAGTGCTTTGTGATCGAAATGCTGTTAACGTGGATCACAGGACTCGTTATCGAAACGCATCTAATCGATGTTGTACTCGATTGTTACTACACTATCGAAAACAAATAAACTCTGGCTTTTAGCAACAAAACAAATAAAATAGCAAAGAAGCGACAAAAAATTAAAGAAATAATTTAAAAAATAAAAATTTTATTTGTTTTTAGTGAAAGTGAATACCAAGAAAAATATTTTCCACTAAGTAGTGCATTTCATTTGTTACATTTTTCACCGCTTTGCACATAGTGCTTTGTGCCAACCCCACTAAAAAATAATTCCCGGCCGTGTGCTGAAAGCTGCCGCTGGCCAAAAGGGACAATGTAGCGGCAAGCTGCAATGCGGGTGGTACGCTCGTCGACATGTGACCAGAGATATTTATTTCCGATAAAACGTACTCTTTCTACTATGTATGAAACATTTAGTTCTAATCTTTTGCTTCAAACTCACAACTAACTCAGCCTCTGGCAATGAAAAAGGATTGCTTTTGTCACGAATGTTCCTACTTATAATGGCAATATTGGACTCATCCTCCGATTCCGAAGATGAGAAAAATAAAAGCACATTTAAGGTTAAATTAGTCCCGACTTAACCATAACCATAAAAAACAGCTGGTCGAACCAACTTTATGGGCAGCACTGTAAATGAACAGTGCTGACTTAACATAATGCCATAGCCATAACCATAACCATAGATACCAATTGAATTTTGGTTTTCTGCCACAGCCATAAACAGCTGATTGCAAAATATATACATACATTTGTTGTGTTACTACTACTGCACTATTGAAATTATAAAAATAAAACATAAACAGCTGTTTACGGCTATGGCGGCACTAATTGTTGCCAGACAAAAAAAATTATGTTTATGGCTATGGTTATGGTATGGCCTTATGGCAAAGTCAGGAATAATTTAACCTTTAGATTCATTTATCTTGAAGATTTTCACCAATTTATTTATATGCGTACTGCGATGTAAAAATTGCGATCGAATACTGTGATCCAAAAAATTGCAGCCGTCGAAATATTTGTACACACGAAAGAAGGCGCGATTTCGAATGCAGTGATTTGCCCCCAGTTCATGATTTATTAAAATAAAATAAAAAATCATTTAATTAACATACTTACTCTCAATATACACGAAAATTGCCCAAATACAAATATTTTTTTTTAGAAATGTATCACAAATCACTTTTATTATTTAGAAACTGCAACAGCTGATTGTGAGTTACCAACTAACAACTATTTGATCAGGGATGCCGTGTCGTTAATTTATTAAATGTTAACCCGGTAGTGCGATAAATATACAAAAACAAAATACGTGTAAAAAATTAACTATTAACGATTAACAAACTAACAAGGTCGGTGTGAAAACCGCTATTGTATAATATTTTATGCTCTACACATTTACTATGAGTATCTGCTTGTCATTGAAATTCCCCTTGGCATATTAAAACAACCGACTAGAGTTTCGCTCTATAGTTGTTACGGTACCATATTGGGATAGTGAAACTAGAAATTCACCAGTAACTAGAACCTTCAGTTAAAGAAAATAGTACTACTTTTAGCTCGCCCGATGACAATATACCCAGAAATACACCTTAACATGGAAGAAAACCTTTAGACATATCAGTTAGTCACAGTGATATAGAGGCAATTGGTTCCAGTTTGATTGCTACTCATACTCATGCATGCTGGCAATGGTGGTTAAATAAAATACAATAAGCTTATTTTTTTTTGTCAATTTTTAAGTAAATACAAATCATAGATTATTTTATCTATAATTTTTGACCTTTATTGTTAAAATTGACAACGCTAGTTTTTAAAGCTTTATACCATGTTCACACATGCGCCTTTATTGAGATAATCGCAATAAAGTCCATTATTGAGCTCAATATTCCATACAAAAAGTCAATAAAGTTATTGCTTAATAAACTCAAAATTGCTTTGAATATTGAGAAAAAGATGAAACACAACACTGTAAAAGATGTGTTTAATAAGCAAAAGTATACAATGCGAGATGAATGACGAGATAAATGTCAACAAAAGCAAACAAAACAAAATAAATTGTTTGAAAATATTTTTCACTTTTTCTTTCTCACTACCAAAACAAAAACAACCAAATACTAATTGAGTTAGCGCAATATTTGTATGTATGAACGCAAAAAATATTATGTCAATAAACTGAATATTATCTCAATTAGAAATGCATGTATGAACAAGGTCTTTATATTTTTCTTTCTTTATTAATCGATATTTCGCTAACAATTTGTTAGCATTGTCAGGAATCTTTAATTGTTTTTATGTTCTATTGAATATATGTACCTAAAGCTTTAAAAAATAGTGTTGTCAATTTTAAACATAAATCAAATATTTAAAAAGTAACAACGGTGTTTTTCTACGTAAAAGAATGGAAAGAAATGTAAATAAATAGCGGTACTCAGCGTTTGGTGCGTTTTTGGTTGCGACTATTTGCGTTTGCGATTATATTGCAACTGATATTGAGCACCCTTTTTAACAACCTTTTTTATTGCACTCCAAATAACAGCTGATAAATTAATACACAATTTTTAATTTTTCACGTTGTATTTTTTTTGGTAATTACTGCTGGCTCCATCTCTAATATTTTTTGTTTGCTTTGTTTTAAAATGTCAGCTGTTCGAGTTTCAGTGTTGCAAACGCAATACTCATGCGAAAAAAGCAACACGTAATTAGCGGTGCATAAATGCAAAAATATTGCGAGTGCAACCTTCTATATTTTGTTGTTGGGTTGCAAGCAAAAAGCAACGATTTCTTGCATTCGCATTTACGCAAGACATTTGCACCAAATAATGAACTGCGCTAATAAAATAAAACAACGAACCGTTTTGTACAGAACAGTGATCAAAATCACTGTAATTTACAAATCACGTTCACGCAGTTGAGCGAAAACATTTAACTGTTTTATGATAATAAAATATCATACAACCAACAAAGACCGTGAAAAGCCAAGTAAGAATTCTATTCTCGGCTGTGCCGAATCTTGTAGGTATGTAGCAATTGTTAGAACACCCGCTGTTATTGCTTTTATCTTATAGCTGGGAAATGAAGTTTTCCAATGAAAATTACATCGAGATGACATGGGATGGGCATGTATTTATGTGAGTCAACATTCGTTTTGCAGTGAATTCATAATCAGCATTAGTGAACGATTAACATACACAATTTGTTTCAGTGAGAACAGAGAGAATGCAAATGAATTTATTGGCTGCTTCAAGTATTGAATTTTAGTTAGTAGTTGCACAGAATGAAAAATCTTGTTCTAAATTTAAGTTTTATCCATTTGATTTTAGTACGCAGCGTACTTGAAAATTTAAGTACGCATAACACACAAGTGTACTTAAATCAAACCGAATGGGAATCAATCCTGCTATGGCTTAAAAAGAGTACGAAGTTCTTGGATGTATTTGTAACCCGCACTTGTGTGCGCTTGTATAAATGTTGAACTTTGGTTCGATTTTTTAATTGCTTCTATCGGGGAAAAGGCAAAAAAAAAAAAAAAATTATAAACTATTATTAAACTAAGGAAGTAGAACGGAATATTTCAGGTACGAATTTGGGGGTTAAATAGGTTTTAGAAACAGCGAATTAAGTGCATAATCAATTATCACACTCAAAACAAATTCAATCCTTCCGTACTTAAATCAATCCCAAACTGTGTTAAAAGTATGGTAAGTACCAATGTTCTTAAGGTAAGAACGGCATTCTTGTTTTTTAGTCACGAATTGGAGCTATAAACATATGTATATTCAATCCGAAAGCGGGATTGGATATGACTGAAACCAATCCGAAACTGGGATTGAAAATGGCTAAAATTAAGTATTTAGCGCTTGAAAAATCCGTACTCAAAACAAGCACAACGTACTTGATTTAAGGAAATCCGTATTTACCGTACTTCTGACACCGCTTGGGACTGATTTATGTACAAATGGATGGAATTGTTTTTTTTTTCAGTGTGTTTTGATTCTAGCGGTAGTAGTTACATTGAATTATAACGCTTAGTAGCGCTCATTGTTAGCAATTAACAATTAAAATAAGAAAAGCAATAACTTATAACTTTAAGGTGATTTCTGTAACGAAAAATTTAATACAAATTTAAAGTGTATTTAAAACAAGTAAAAGTGCTGTATGCGACTGTGCCGAATCTTATATACCCTTTACCAAAGTATAACTAGAAACTTTTCTATATAAATGTGTGATATCAGGGGGCAAATCACCGCAGTCGAAATCGAGTCTTCTCTCGTGTGTACAAATATTTCGACGGCTGCAATTTTTTGGATCACAGTATTCGATCGCAATTAATATTGTCTACTACTATTTTTTACATCGCAGTACGCATTTGACAATAAAGAAACAAAACGAAAAAGGAAAACAAAATATAAATAAATTGGTTAAAAAAACTTCAAGATATATGAATCCAAATGTGCTTTTATGTTTCTCATCTTCAGAATCGGAGGATGAGTCCAATATTGCCATTATAAGTAGGAACATTCGTGACAAAAGCAATCCTTTTTCATTGCCAGAAGCTGAGTAAGTTGTGAGTTTAAAGCAAAAGATTAGAACTAAATGTTTTTTTTTCCCGAGGAAGACAAGGGGAGGCTTTTTTAGTCGGTAAACGCTGCGGCGGAGTCCGACATACCACTGTGGTGGCGACTACAGTGCATGCATAAAGCATTTTTGCCTCCCTACCAAAAAAAAAAAAAAAAAAAAAAAAGGATATTTTTTGGCTCTCTAAGGAAGCTTTTGAATACGTTTTATCGGAAATAAATATCTCTGGTCACATATCGACGAGGGTACCACCCGCATTGCAGCTTGCCGCTACATTGTCCCTTTTGGCCAGCGGCAGCTTTCAGCACACGGCCGGGAATTATTTTTTAGTGGGGTTGGCACAAAGCACTATGTGCAAAGAGGTGAAAAATGTAACAAATGAAATGCACTACTTAGTGGAAAATATTTTTCTTGGTATTCACTTTCACTAAAAACAAATAAAATTTTTATTTTTTAAATTATTTCTTTAATTTTTTGTCGCTTCTTTGCTATTTTATTAGTTTTGATGCTAAAAGCTAAAGTTTATTTGTTTTCGATAGTGTAGTAACAATCGAGTATAACATCGATTACATGCATTTCGATAACGAGTCCTGTGATCCACGTTAACAGCATTTCGATAACAAAGCACTCGATTTCGAATGCGGTGATTTGCCCCCAGGTCGTATATGAACTTCGATATCCCTAAGTTTATTTGAAAAATAGGTACCTAGTGAATTTCGACCAAGCATTATCAAAAATCGGAAACTGTAATGAAGTAATATTGTAGATCTTGGGGGTATTTTAAATTTAATAAATTTTGATAAATTTAAAACTCGGCCACAACAAATCTGATAAATTTTTAATTTACTAAATTAAAACTTCTGCAATGCCGAAAACAGCAGTAGATTTACTAAATGTAGTAATTGGATTTATTTACAAGCATGAAACAGCTGACAGATTTGGCGCCACATTGTTTTTTGCTTACATATAATAAAGTGAATTGTAAACATTTCTTAAATTTGCAATGGAAAAGACAAAAAAAGTAGAAAATGTGTTAAATCCCTTTAGTGGGTCTGCTATTGAAATTCAGTAAGATCGGTCCAAAAATATGTCCAAAAAACGGAGTTTTGAGGGGTATTTTTTTGGCCATTTTTTTTGGTGAGATATTTGAAAAAAAATTTTTTTCGTAAAAAGTTAGCCATTAATTTTTAATTCCCATTAGAACCCAAAAATCGAAGAAGTTTTGAAATCGGCCCATATATATCCGAGATATAGCGTCTCTCGATTTTTAACGAAATCGGCTTTATAAGCCAAATAAAACAGCTTTTGGCACCAAAAATCAATCAGAATGGTACATATATGTATGCTATTTAGAGACAACACTGGAACATTTTTTGACATCGCCCCATATATACTCGAGATATAGCACCTTCCGATGTCTCAATAAGTCGGTCCTGGAAGCCAAACGAAACAATTTTTTGCACTAAAAATTTGTCAGAATGCTAATTAAAATTAGAACATTTTTGGACATCGGCCCATATGCACCCCAGATAACGCCTCTCCCGTTTTCTCAAGAAGTCGCCTCTAAAAGCAAAATAAAACATCTTTTGGTACCAAAAATCAATCAGAATGGTACATATAGGATGTTTAAAGGCAAAATTCGAAAATTTTTGAAATCGGTCCATATTTTGCAAGAAATCGGCTCTATAAGCCAAATAAAACAACTTTTGGCACCAAAAATCAATCAGAATGGTACATATGTATATCATTGTGGAGGGTATTTAAGATTCGGCCCAGCCGAATATAGCACTCTTACTTGTTTTCTTAAGTAAATTGTTTTTATTTTTTTAAGTTTTCTTTCAATTACTTTCTCATAGTTGCCATAAATTTAAACAGGAGCGAAGCTAGAAAAACGTCAAAATACAAGAGCTTCTGTGAACAAATATGTCAGACGTCATTTTAGTGTTTGTTGATCAAAATCACGTCAAAATGACGTAAAATCGTCACATCTCACACAGTTGAAAAATTAATAACTTTTAATATTTAGAAGCGTTTGCTACTGTTATCGTCACGCGCAGTAAAGAGTAAATTGAGCCATAAAACAATTAGGATCATAAAACACATGATCATCAATGAAGCACATTCATTTTGTGACTCATTAACGTTGTTGATACACGGAATTGATTGAATTATATTTTTGAGAATTCTTTATGAACAATTTGTTTTCAATAAATAAAATAAAAATTCTTGCGTCTGTATGTAAACATAAAAGAAGGAGCAAGATTGTAAATAATAAATGATACCAAACAGATGAAAATCTTGTGTTTTAATAGAGGAAGAAAGGCACACAACACAATATAATATAATACACTGTCACAAAAATATTCCTATATGGGAGCACTTCAATTGAATTTAGATATTTTCAATACACTCTGTTGTCAAAATATTGAAAATTTATCCATTTCAAACTTCTAAAACAACAAAATGTCATAAAAACGCTGGCATCGCTGACTACAACATGCAAAACTTCTCTAAATGCTGTATTATTAAAAGTATGCCTGTAAAACAGCTGTGGTGCTAGTTAAATTGTTGTAAAAAAATTTACCAACTGCTCCACACCTGGCGGCCACTCCTCGTTCTATGATAAAGCGTAATGAAAAAAATTTAACTTTTCATTTAGATTTTCATTAGTACTTTTCATATTCCTTTTTGATGATCACTTATTTTCTGATTCTTTATTGAAATTTTTGGCAGCAAACTTAAAAATAAAATACATACTTTTTGTCAATTACCTGTCTATTTACGTTTAATGAAAACATAAATTTCTAAATACAAACAAGTTTATACTTAATTTATTTTTTCTTTCTCAGCTTCAACCCTGTATGCGTTCGTACTAGTCCACATACACATGTACATATGTATTTCAGGGTACTTCTAGAATGGGAAGTATTTAAATAATCATGAAAAATTCAATTTTGGGGATAAGCCGAACCAATTTTCTTTTTTTCAATCGCACACAAGGCATATTCATACAAGGTGAACACAGGAGCACAGATGATTATATTTTGCTTCTTGTATCAAATAGCTCTTACATGTCAAATGTTTTTCTTTTTGCTAACAAAAAAGGTAGTGCCATTTTATTCTAAAGATTTTTGGTGGCAGAAAAGTTTTGTGATAATATTTTGTTTTTTTTTTATTTTCATAGTGTTCAAAAGCACAAAATTAGCTTTTTTAAAGTGTTTAGCAAATATTCAGAACTTGACAATAAAAATCACTTTACACCAACAAAAGCATGTGTTAGTTTGTGTATGATGTGCGGCGAACTCTAATGCACGTTCCTGATAATGAATCTGCCTTGAATCGCAGATGTATGAAATAGTTTTTTATTATTTTTTTTAACCTTACTGCCTCAACCTTGTTCCTCGAAATGCAAACGATCGAAATGTAGTCGCTTGATTTCGAATCAATTTGGGTTCCCCTATGTCGACTGCTTGCGTTCGCATTGGCTTACGTCATGTAATTTTTTTCATTTACTTTACAGAGATGCCAGATCTGTAAATTAAAGTTTTGGTTGTTTTTTTATTGAAGTATTGATAAAAACGACTACATTGTTATTGCGTAAATACAAGCCTACTCAAAACTGGTCAGTCTTATCTGACAAGCCTAAGCAAATACATATACAAATAAGTACAAAATAAAAACAGTGTGGAAATAGTTTTTGTGGTGTTTTAAAATTTGAAAGTATTTTGCTACGAATATTTAACAATAGTTTTGAGGCACTGAACACGGTTATTCCCCTGGCAAAATCAGGATTTCCTTCCACCCAGCCAACAAGTGAACTGTGGAGGAAAACTATATACATACATAAGATAATTGTTTAATAGATTTATTAAACAAAATAAAAATTGAAAATATGTGGGTTTTCTAGTTCTTTAGTTTGTGCCCGTAGTGCTGACGACTTGATCGAAATAGAGGAACCGAATTTTCTATGAAAACACTTACGTCCTTTCCAGTTGTCGATCGAGTCATCGTTCGAATAAAAGAGCATTATAGAGGAACCCAAAATAATTTTTCTTTTCTTTCGCTTAGAATGCGAACAATCATACGGCTTCGACAATGAGGAACAGACAGTAATTAAGAAGCTGACTCGGTATATCTACACCAAGTAGCAGCATAACGACAACAAACACAACTCAACATGAAGTGTTTATGATATTTTTTTGCTAGACATACTTTTTACTCTGTCACACATTTGTTCGTGTTTTTGTTGTGTATTTTGACAGTTCTTGAAGCAATAGTCAGCTGCTCTCGTAAGGCTACCTGGTGTAAAGGTACCTTGACGGTGATAAAATATTGCTGCCAGCATGTGCAGTCGTGTGTTCGTGTAGCCTGCTGTGACGAATGTGCTTATAACATTACTTAGCTAAGCTACAAAAACTCAAAGACATGCAGACGCCTGTCTGAAGTGGACTTTTGATTGATATTGCGCTACAGGTGCCTAAAAATTGTAACAGCTCATCTTCCTTCGCCAATGTTTGTTTTGCAATTTATTTCATTCGTTCCTTCAGTGTTATTATTCAAAAAGCATCAAACGATAATTCTATGTCTGAGTGCCTCTTGAAGAACATTCATTTTTTTAGCATTTGCTTTTTTCTACATTGTAATCAGATTAATTTTGTCATATTTATGTATGAGCATAGCTTTTTCTATTGAACGCATTTTTTCATTCATTCGAAATTTTTTATTTTCAGTCAACTTTGATAATTTTCAAATTCTACGTGCAATTGGCAAAGGCAGCTTTGGAAAGGTATGTATGCATGCAAGTAGTTTTCATAACTCAATAAAACGCAATACTACTATCATTATTCAATGACACTCAATATTTTTCATTTGAGTACTCAATACTACTCAATATTTTAAACGGTTTTTTTTTTTTTTGAATGTTTAAACATCAGGTAGTTTTCTTCCTATATCTCCATTTATACCACAGATGCCCAGTAGTGGATGATATCAGCAAATTAAACTCACACGTATTATTACGCTCTTTTGTTTGATCGTCAATCAACCAATAGGAAATCACCATGTTGAGTGGCAGAGACAAACTACACTTGCAGAAATTCTGTGTCTTATTATTGCGATATATTAATGATGTCAGCAGAAAAGTATTTTATGTTACAAAATGCTTTTGATGACATGGAACAATGTCTTATTTGTCGTAAGACATTTAAAAAAAATAAGAAATATAATTAAAAAAAAAAAAAACATTTTGATGATGTTCACAAATACATGAATAAAATGAATAGCAAATTGTTTTCTTCCAGTGTTATTTCGTCACTCTCACCAATACTACTACCATGGGCATCTATGATTTATACCATAGATGCCCAATGTAGTAGTATTGGTGAGAGTGACAAAATAACACTGGAAAAAAACAATTTGCTATTCATTTTATTTAGTGGTCAACGAGATTGTGACACATGTGTGGCGGGTGTTGTACATATTTTAGTAATACTCTTAGTAGTCTGAAATATTTTGAAATAAAAAGATTCTTCGAAGTGTTTATAAATTTTCCCTCAATTAATCATTGTTGATCTTGCAATTAAAAAGTAATGAAATCTTCTATGGATACTCTTATTGCAGTTACGCAATAAAAGTATATTTCTCAAACTAGAAGAGTTCAGCTTATTGCGTTTTTTTTAGCAAATATAATTCATATCTGAAAATATTTGTTCGCAAAGATACGTTGAGGGAAATAAGGATAAATATTTCAATGAAATCTTCTTTATTTCGGGATATATTGTACCATCCAGATTTTTCCAGAGTTCTATATTGATAAAATTATCAGGGCAATCTAATTCACTTCGAAGAATAATAAGTTCTGTTTGGATTGGAAATTCGTACTTTAATATATCGCATTTAAAAGGGATTTGAAAAATATCCAGTAAATGCTTAATATTTTCAAAATCCTTGTCGTAAATAACAGAAGTTTTCGGAAAGTCCGAAAAGTCTGCAGAATCAATTTGAGCTGCAAGTAAAAATAGCTGGGTTTTAAAATCCGAAAGAATTGTAAACATAATCATATACATGTTCATGAATCATAAACATGTTCACTGACAGCAGTCTCGATGACGATTAAAATGTAAAATAACACACAGAAGTTCTTCAAGTGTAGTTTGTCTCTTGCACTCAACATGGTGATTTCCTATTGGTTGATTGACGATCAAACAAAAGAGCGTAAGTATACGTGTGAGTTTAATTTGCTGATATCAGCCACTACTGGGCATCTATGATTTATACATACTTATGTATCTGAAATATGTACATGTGTATGTGCGCATGTAGATCAGAAACTGTTTTTTATTTTAACTAAAGAAAAAATTAACTCATATTTTTATTTTCTTTTAATATCATCTTCATCACTTGACAACTGATGCTTTTTAAACAGTCTTGTAACATTTATCACAGTTAATTTTCAAATACAGTTGTATTTAAATTTGGTTAAAGCTCTGAAAATGTTGAGTAACTACTTTTGAGCATTGCGTATCCAAAAAATCTACAATTGTTGAGTACTCGGTACCCCAATACTCAATACTTTACCGCCACTAATCTACATATGAGCCCTGCAGCCAAATTTGTAGTGCTGAAGTTTCTATGTAGCTGTAACGAGTAAAAGTGACAACACTTTTGATTCAAATCAAATTGAGAATTTCTCATTTAAAAATTAGAAAATTCCAAATAAATTTATGAGTTTCAATTACAACTCAAATACATTTAATAACATACATAAGAAGCAAAAAAGTATTAAATTAAATAAAAATAGTAATAACATTGGCCAATAGACATGGCTTCCGGGCACCCGCATAGACAATGCCAAATGTTAAACATGCTTTCTCACTGGTTGGGGAATTACAGTGTGCTGAATGAATATCAGATTGGTTTAATGAAAAACTCTTCGAATGCTGATAACGCTTTTAACCTTGTCAATATATTACACATCAACAAAGAAAATGAAGTAAATTGAGCCAAGTACGAGACTGACTTGCACAGCACAATACTACCGTGCAAATTCTGGACAAACGGTAACCCTGCTGTAACTTTTAGTTTTAAACTTTTTATTACACGCACCGTGTACATTTAAAGCCTCTATCTCATACGGTTTAAAGGTTACAGCTGATTTTCAAACTAAAGGGTGTCCCCATGTATGAACGCCAATTAAATTTTAACTTTTTTCAGCTGTTGGTATTTGTTGTTGTAGGGGCCTGCGAACTGCATATACTGTGAAAATTCGAACTCCCTCTCTTTTACGGTTCAAAAGTTACAGCTGTATTTGCCAATTTTAACGTTTTCTTGTGTGGGGACCCCCTATAGCATGTAGAAGCCGGGTAACCACATGTCCTGTGTAAATTTCAGCTCTCCAGCTTTTAGCGTTTTGGGAGCTTGCGGCCTATGATGGATGGACCGATGAACAGCGAAGTCTCATAACAGGGTTCCACTTTCATTCTATGAGTGCAGAACCCTACCAGGGTTGCAGTTTCGTGTATGGGAACTTCCTTACTTTTCTAAATTTTTGTTGTTTTTAGTATTTGTTGTTGGAGAGGCCTGCCAACTACATATGTATGTATGCTGTGAAAATTCCATGTCTCTATCTCTTTCGGTTGAAAAGTTACAGCTAATTTCAGTTTCTTGTATGGGAGCACCCTTTAGTTCTAGCTTTTTTTTTTTTTTTGTAGAGTCTATGTAACCACATATCCTGTGTTATCAGCTCTCTAGCTCTTACAGTTTGGGAGAATGGGACCTGTGACGGATGGACGGACGTAGAAGTCTCAGTAATAGGCTTCCGTTTTTTCTCTATGAGTACGGAAGTCTAAAAAATACTTACGCATTTTTCGTGGACTTTTCACGTACTTTTGACACGGTCCCTAGGAATAACATTTTCTGCAAGCTCGCATGCGCTGGATTCATATCATGAAAAATATCAAATGCTGTATGGTAAATGGGGTCTTCGACGAAAAATGAGGAGTTGGTCTCACAGGACCTTCAGCGTTCTAATGGTTATAGATGTGCCATTGGCATGGTGGCCAAAAATGGACCAGTTCAAGAGAGAGGTATTTTTGCACATGTCAAAAATACCGCACCACCCGATGGCATAATAGAAAAGAAAGCTACGAAGTCACAAAAATTATGATGTTTGATTATTAAAATAAACGAAACGCACACAATCAAACGTGAGTGACAACTTTGTTGTATTTACATGTCCTGGGCAGTGTTGCCAGTTTAGGGGGTTTCCCCCTAGATTTAGGGGTTTTTTTCTTTTAGGGGTGAATTTGGGGGTGTTAAATTCTTTCGGGAAAAATTTAAGGGGAAACAATTTATTTTTGGGGTATTTTTCGGGGATTTCAGTGTTCGATTGAACGGTAAAATGGCAGGAGTTAGAAGATTTTTCAACAGATAAATTTGAAGACGATTTTTAAAGTAAAATTAAATGATACATTTTATGTTCATCTGGTAGCTTCAAGTACATAATTTTGCAACTTTCAAGTAGATAATTTTTAAGCAGTTTTTTTGTTGAGTTGAAAGAAGTTTTTCCTTATGGGTCATTTCTTTGAATTTTTTCCGTTTCTTAAGAATTGGCAAAATTAAAATATCTAAGAACCTTTCATAAAATCGAAACTCTTTTTATGAAAATGTCAAAAGAACGTAAAGAGCGAAGAAGATTCAGAAACTCTTAATATTTTTGGAGAAACTTAAATTTTTCTAGATACGCAGATAACAATTTCCAGCTGCCTATAAATATGTACTTAGATCTCAAAATATGTCAATACAAATAAATCGAAAATTTATAGTAAATATACATTCGCCTGTAATCATAACATATGTTCTGAAAAATACATATAATCAGTTAATTTTTACTTCTTTTTAATTGGGAAAAGTTTAACAATTTTATGCATTTTCCGCATTGTCAATGCATTAATGTTGGTGTTTCGCAAACTAAAGCAGAATGTTCACCAACATTTTTTAGGGGGATTTGGTAGAAAAACATTGAATTTTAGGGGGTTTTAAAAGTTTTCTGGGGGGAAGAAATTCAATGACCTGCGAACACTGGTCCTGGGCACTTAAGCATGATATACATACATACATATTCAATTCGTTTGTATGTTTTGTAGCCGTAAATTTGAACACAAATTAACATTTGGAATGCTTTTAATACAAGCAAAATATTACAAAAGTAATTGTATACAATTCCAGAATATTTAAGAGCTGAACATTTAATTTTCCATGTATTGCCAAAAGCAGCAAATAAAAAATATAGTAATTAGCACGTAGAACATCAAAAATCTTATTGGAAGTAATTTCAAATGAATTTTATATAACAGCGTAGCTGCTTGTTAGCAGTTAACAGTTTATTTATTTTAAACAAAACTTTAACAATCAAAGTGACACTCCAAATAGAAATCAAAGAGGACCCCAATTTGACACAAGTACTTAAAAGGAATGAACTTGAAAAGAAGTAAGGTAGCAAAAGTATCTAAATATAAGAAGAAACTTAAATTTTCAATTACGCTTTGTGCTAAAATTCAGTAAAAAAAAACTTAAATTTAGAACGAGCTTTTTCTTTCTGTGTACCTTGTTTATGTGCATATTAGGGAATGGTAAGTTGATTTCGATTGTATTCGATAATCGATTTTCAGTCCTAAAAAGCGATTATTTTCTGATCGATTATGCATTGCCAACTTTATGCTGAAATCGATTTTTGGTGTCGATTAATCGAAACGGTAGGCCACAAAGCGTGATACAACTAATAAGGAAGCCTTTTCACTACAATAACAACAACTTCAATAAAAATAACATGCATTTTGTTTTTGTGCAACTTCTGT
The DNA here is from genome assembly GCA_963662145.1 of Sturmia bella. Taxonomy (NCBI): domain Eukaryota; kingdom Metazoa; phylum Arthropoda; class Insecta; order Diptera; family Tachinidae; genus Sturmia; species Sturmia bella. The sequence goes on from OY759168.1 coordinate 72,326,948, forward strand.
AAGCTGTCAACAAGCCGCCGCTTCTGCATTTATAGAAGAGAGCTGAACAGGGCTTACATTGATTTGCTGTTTCGTTTTGGGCCGCCATTCATCTCTGCATTCTCTTGACAACCTAAAGTAGTCAGATGATTAACGGTTTAGCTGATGAGGTTACCTTATTAGATGTACCATGCCACCAAGCATAACAAAATTACCTGTTGTAGAAGTTCGACAACAAAAACGTCTATTTCATTACATACTGCAAGCAAAACAAGTTTCTATTATTGCTATAGAAAGCTACCACCACTATAAAGCTATTGAAGAGAAAACAAAGCAAGTGTTTGGTTGTGAAAATTTGATCAAATAAATCGTACATTTTGTTGTTTTTAGCATTTGTTGTTGTAGGGCATATGTAAACACATATATTCTGCGAATTTCAGCTCTTTGTCTTTTACAGTTTAGCAGCTACGGTTAATTGTTACTTTAGGTTTATTGGGACACCTGGTAGTTTTCAACTTGTTGTTGTATTTAGCATTTATTGTTCTACAGCATCTATAAATACATACACTATGCAAATTTAAGCTTTCTATCTTTTACGGTTCGAGAGTTATAGCTAATTGCAACATTTCGGACACCTGGTAGTTTTCGACTTGTTGTTGTTTTTAGTATTTGTTGTTGTAGCGGCAAGGTACAACAACATCCTGTGAAAATTTCAGCTCTAGCTCTTACCGTTTCGGAGAATGGACGCTGTGACGGACGGACGTACTTGTCTCCGTAATAGGGTTCCGCTTCACTCTGATGAGTACGGAACCCTAAAAAATACCACCCAGCGACGTTTGGCACCACGTAAAAATTCAAGTCGTAGTGCGTTTATTTTATGCAAAATATATTAATCGACTTAAAAAAAATCGATTTTGAGCTACGATTAATCGATTAAATAATCGGAATGAAAAATGGTTGGTAGAAAAATTAAAAATCGACTTTTACTTTCTGATGTCATTCCCTAGTACATATGTATGTATGTATAACTCTTGTGACGGCTCGAGAAGCGTATTAAATGCGCTTTAAATTTAAATAATAATTTTTTTAATAATCAAATGTATTACAATATTATCGAAAAATTACAGATAATAGCATGTAATCCTGAATTATGCAGCAAATTCACCACATTCACAGATTAGTTTTCGATTCATTGCGTTTCTTTTTGATTGTTAATTTACTATATGCCACATTGAAATACACATGTGTGCATGCATGTATGTGCATAAGTAGTACACACATATTGGAAAACACACATCTGAATGAGCAGTACAAAAGTTGAAATCAATAAATAGAATGTGTGTAATATAAAAATGTTATTTGTCCAAAGACCGCAACGTGATTAAATGTGAAATAATTTCGTTACTGGAATAATGTAGGTTCTGTATTAGTGCTTAGGTTGCTCAAAATAAAGTTGCTTTTGACTTAAGCTTTGTCTAGACGGTTGTCAGATCTTACAATATTGTAAGACCTAACAACGTGCAAATACAAAATTGTCAGCATTAAGAAAATTATCAGTTCAGACAATTGGAAGAAAATCTTACAATTTCATTGCCAGACAATTGCCTGACAATAAATTTAGGTACCAACGAAAATTGTCAGCCTACACGGATGTAAGATTTTCTATCAAAAACCGTCAGCCAATTGTCATTATCAAAATACACACACGCACACACATGCCATTATTCATTCTTTCTTTTTCTCGTTCAATAACCATGTTTTTAATATTTTTTATTCTCTTTTCTCCAACTTTTTACCTCTCGTACTCAAATTTTTATTCTTCTCTTGGAGTACACACACATTTTTCTTTAGTATTTCTTGTCAGTCATTACTCTGACAATGAAGCCATTGTAAGGTGTTGAGAATTTAGGCATCTTACAATATGCCAATGCCTGACAATGTACTAGCAATGATGACGCCAAAGTGTTCAGACGATTGACAGTTAACTGACAATTAATTGTTAGGTAGGTGGCCCGCCAATGCTTTTGCTTACAATATTGTCAGCAAGAAATTGCAAGTTCCCACGATTGGTTAAATATATTCTATACATTTTCTGACAATATTGTAAGATCTTACAATCGCTTTACTCTTAAACCGTGTAAACGCCAACTGTTCATTTCGCAGAAAACTAGAACTTAATGATTTTTGGTGTCTCTGTACAGTGTAGCTTGGTAGCTTTTTGAAATTGCTTTATTTATTTATTTATGTTTTTTATTGTTCATACAAACTTATCAAGATTTTCTATCATAGAAACCAAAAAAGTACCCTGCCAGACATTGAGTAGTCGTCTTCTAAAATAGTTAACTTTAAGTCAAGTTTTATACACCAGCTTCAAGTTAATATTGTATACAATCGATTTATAACTCTTTTGTTGTGCAAAATAGTGCAGAGTTGACGCAAAATTCAAATAATAACATACACACATACACATTTAACTCTTAACTTCCCTGTCGGACATTGGGCGGAGTGAATAAAAATTAACCCCCCGATTATGGTTCACAACATCTAAATGTTGTGTTGTAAGATTTACAACACAACTTACAACTCTTTTTGTGATTATGGTTCACAACATCTAGGTGTTGTGTATGTCACAGAGTTGTTTTTCATTTGTAGAGCATCTTTCCGCAAAAATACATGCCTGCACACAAAAAACTACCAAGTAAAGCCACACACACGTCCAGAAAGATGCACGCGTATGTTGCTTTCATTACACATACACAAGCGAAAAACAATAAATTTTGACATTTCATTGTCAAGTTTTACAACAAAAAGACATGGAGTGTTGCATTTCATGTAACACCGCAACTACCGCATAGATATGCATTGGTAAAAATGAAAAGAATGAAAAACGTTTTTGCTAGAAAAGTACCAACAAAGCCATAAAAATTTATGTTAATGTTGATGATTAGTTTGGTTATGATAATGAAAGGACCAAAAAACTATATATTGCAGTTTAAATCCATTGCAACTACAAAATAAAACTGTTTTGTAATCGAAAAATGGGTAATAATTATGTGTATAGATGTATTTTTATTTATATTTTGTTAATAAATTTTAACAATTTTTTGTTTTTTTATATTTTTGCAAAACATTTTGTATGCACACTTACAAATTTTATAATTTTTTCGTAATTTAACTGGTAACATCAACAAGACAACACTTCAGTAGGTGTCGTAAGTTTTTGACAACATCTGATTATGTGTTGTAAGATTTCGACAACACTTGCCACAATAGTTGTAAACCATAATCACTTTTCAAAAAATACATACATAAATGAACAAATGTTGTGAACCATAATCGGGACCTTTTTTCACAAGACAACAAACATACAGAGCTGACGGTGCTTCTCTTCTTCCAAAATCCGTACGCAATTTTCGCACACATTCTACAACATTAACATGATTTTGAAAGTAATGTCGCAATATTTCCCAGCGTAGTTCAAGCGTATACACAACCATATTCGGTCAGCGGAAGGATAAAAGGTACCTCGATATCAGGTAATCGCATAACTACAACAAATACAACACCAACAAACAACAATGTATTTTGTTGATAAAAAAGCCTTAATAACTGTCAAAGTCAGCTGTTCTAATTTTGCAAAAGTGTGTATACGCTTTCAGAAATTTTATAAAGTTGATCATCGGCAGCCGCACACAAATTAAAATTTGTAGTGTAAAATTAATAGAAAAAATAAAAGTTTAAGTATGTTTTTGTTGTTCCTCAACAAAGACTTTAGTGTATGTTCAAAGTTGAGCAATAACAACTGCATAAAATCATTGCTGGAACATTTGTGGCAAACACCATAAAACTCCAGAGGCTACAAATAAGAAAGAGCAAAATATTATGTATAACAGTATGTTAGCATTGTGTGTGGCTTGATAAACTATTTTGATATTTTTCAACCCACAGGCTTTTAAGTCACCTCCCTCTGATGTACAAAATTACGTATGAAGAAATAAAAATGATTAATTCTTAGAAGACCTTAAAAATATACATATACCTTAAGGTGCCTTTAGACTGACTATGCTAATATTTGTGCAAAATCATAAAAAGTTTGTTTGTCCTAGTGTAAACACTCGAATTTGTTAGCCTCCAAATATTTTTCGACTGTTTGTTGGCTAACAAAAATGTTTGTTTGTGAAGAAAGCTTTGGATAGTGTAAACACTTTGTCAGCACGTCGCAACAAATATTTGGCTCGATATTTTGTTTGTTCTCGCAATATTTTTGACGGAACAAACAGCGACAAATAATTGTAGAAACGTGGGTTGCCAACAGTTTTTTTTGACAGTGCTTAACATATAAAAAATGAAATAAATTGAAATGGCAATACTGGTCAATTCGTTTGACAGATTGGTAAGTAAAAACCGCGTTTCCGTAATTCTTAATTCTAAGGTATATTTTTCTGAAAGAAAATGGACGACAACGATGCAGCAGTTATTGATTCAGCCCCCATCAGCCAGTAGATTCAGCTTTATGTGAAAAACATAAACATTTATTTAATGTTAATAAGATGAATATTGTAATCAAATTACCAAGTAATCGAAGTCATTTGAACCCATGCGCACGAAGTTTTTATGCAGCGAAGGCTCTTCAGAACGCAAATCCTTGAGAAGTTTTTGGCAACAACATCCTTCCATTTAACGGCGCTGCACCCAAGCTCGAACCCTGGATCTTTTTTTTTCTTTTTGCTGGGTTTCTGAAACTGCTATAGCTCCAGCAGTTATTGATAATAAATCTCCAATATCACTGTCACTAAACATTTTAATTTTTCACATTGCTTCACAAACACAATTTGATACTGTTTGACAGATGTTTGTCATACATACGGGACAAATAAAATTATTAGTATAGTGTAAAGGGGTACACAAATATTTGTACCAAACATGGCTGACACAAAATTTTCCGTTATTTGCGCAAATAAAATTCAAACAAATATTAGTGCAATCTAAGCCCATGCCCAAACATTTGTCACAAACCATACTATTAGCCCAAACAATTATTTGTTGTGTTTGGACAAATATTAGCATAGTCTAAAGGCACCTTTACACATTTTTGTGAAGGGTATAAAAATAGTGATGTAAACGAGAAAGATTTTGTTGAAGATTTCAATGCAAATCTGCTAGATTTTGCGTAGATCTAAATGTAGTATTAGCGGTTTGTTAGAAAAATTTACAGTGTCTTACCACATACATACATACATATGTATATGCTTATATACATACATACCTTTATGCTTTATTAACATATGTATTTCTTTGATTTTCTCCATTTCATATCTCAACAATGTTGAACAATTCACTGTTCATGTATCTCGATACGCACAACAACATTGCACAGGTATGCATTGTTCAAAAACGCGACAGTGGCGTACTGTATGCCATGAAATATGTCAGTCGTTCGGCTTGTGAGAATCGTGGTGCATTGGGTGGTGTCATCAAAGAAGTGGAGCTGCTGGCGTCTTTGGAACATCCATTTTTAGTGAATTTATGGTTTTCTTTTCAAGGTAAATACAAATGTACACAAAAAAACCAGATTCGTTGTGAATTTTGAAGGTTGACGTTTCTTTGTCATGTTCTACACCATCAGAAGCCATGAAGACTTTTTTGTGTTGTATTTCTTGTAGTACCGCGTAGAAATGCATTGGCAAAAATAAGAGGAATGAGGAAAAGTTGTTGTTGAAACAATATAAATAAAACCATTACAATTTATGCTAAATTCGAGGTTTAATTTGGTTACGATAATAGATGGACCAAAAAATTTATACACTGCAGCTTAAATCCATTGTAACTACCGAATATGAAATAAAACTGATTTGGAATGAAAACTGATTACAAATTATATGTAAAGATGCACTTTTATTTGTATTTTGTTAATAAATTTTAATAATAAATTATTTTTATTTTTATTTTTGCAAAACATATTTCATATGTACGCACTTATAATTTTGTCCTTTTTAGGGTTCCATACTCATCAGAGCGAAACGGAACCCGATTACCGAGACTTCTACGTCCGTCCGTCCGTCCGTCCGTCACAGTGTCCATTCTCCGAAACGGTAAGAGCAAGAGAGAGTTGAAATTTTCACCGGATGTTGTTGTACCTTGCCGCTACAACAACAAATACTGAAAACAACAACAAGTCGAAAACTACTAGGTGTCCCCATACAACGAAAAGTTGCAATTAGCTATAACTCTCGAACCGTAAGAGATAGAAAGCTGAAATTCGCACAGTGTATGTATTTATAGATGCTTTACAACAGCAAATACTAAAGACAACAACAAGATGAAAACTACCAGGTGTCCCTATACAACCTAAAGTAACAATTAGCCGTAGCTGCTAAACTGTAAAAGACAGAGAGCTGAAATTCGCACAATATATGTATTTACATATGCTCTACAACAACAAATGCTAAAAACAACAACATGTCAAAAACTACCAGGTGTCCCTATACAACGTAAAGTAACAACTAGCCGTTACTCTCGAACCGTGAGAGATAGAGGGAGGAAATTTGCAGAATATGTGTATTCACATATGCTCCACAACAACAAAAGCTAAAAACAACAACAACTGTAAAACTACCAGGTGTCCCTTTACAACGTAAAGTAACAGTTAGCTATGACTCTCGAACCGTTCGGCTCCATAGGGAGCCGAAATTCGCACAGTGTATGTATTCCCAGATGTCTTACAACAACAACAACAACAAGTGGAAAATTACTAGGTGTCCACATACAACATAAAGTAGCTGTAAAAACAGAGAGATGAAATTTATAAAATATACATATGTATTCACATACGTCATTCCATACATATGTACATTACACATACATACGTACAGAACCCTAAGTGTGCGGGCCAGCCTCGTACTTGACTTAATTTATTAAATTTATGGCAACTACGAAAAAATAATTGAAAGAAAACTTAAAAAATGTTTATACTTCAATTTACTTAAGAAAGAAAGAGACTAATAGACAGCATTCTTACGATCGCTTACAACAAACATATGTATGTTAATAAGAAGTGAATAGCATCACTATGAACTATGTACATAATGTGTCTGTCGAACTCTATATAAAATTTGAATTTATATGGCAGTCAGATAACACAACTTTATTAATTATAGTACTGCATTTGTCTTGTTTAAGAAATAATTATAAATTATATGCATACACCAGGGATGACAGACATTTTTGTGAAAGGAAATATTTTTTACCAAGTGGTGAAGTTTATCTTGGTGTTCAGGTAAAAGAAAAAATGTCGCAGTGTAGAATTGACGTTGAAATTTATAACCAACTTGTAGATAATTGTATTGAATTCTATGTTGAGTTATGCTGTCAAATAACTAAAGAAAAGATTTGGCCTTGGAAATTCAGGCTTAAATAATTTAAATTTAACTAATCCATCCGTTATATTAAATAAAAATACTTCTATAATACCCTTGTTAAAATGTTTTCCTAATTTGGTATCTAAAGAGAAGTACCAGGAAGTTGAGAACGCAGTAAGAGAAATGAGGATTTTAAATTTAAATAAAAGTTCAACCGATTTTAATATTTTTTGCAAACAAAGCAACTCAATCAAGTTATCAAATAATGAACCGGCTTTCCCTATCTCATGTGGTTTTATTAACGATTTAATGGTTTTGCCAAATTCATCTGCTAACGCTGAACGAATTTTTAGTCAAGTGAATTTAAACAAAACTAAAATGAGAAATTCCTTGGGGACAAAAACAATTGAAGGGATTTTGTTTACTAAGGACTAGCTATGTAAACATTACAAAAAGTTGAGTTAAGAGGCACAAAGCAATAAATTTGTATGAATAATACATACTAAAACTTTTCGTAAAACTTGTACTTGTTTTGTTATAGTAAAATGCATATTGAATTGTTTTGTGTACAATATAAAAGATTTTATTAAATAAAATTAATTAATTTTGGGTTTATTTGTACATTTTTATAAATGACTTCTTTTTTGAAGTTTTACGAATTTGGTTTTGACGTTTTTCTCTTCAAAATTTGACATTTTTTGAAAAACTTTTCTCAACACCCCTGAACTTACGACACCTAGTTGGGTGGGTCTTGTTGGTTAAAAAACGAATAAATTTAGCATTTTTAAGTGTCATATGGAATTTGTTTTGCAAAAATATAATAAAGCAATTAGTTATTAAAATTTATTAACAAATTATTATTAAAATTTATTAACTAATGAAAATGCATCTGCACATATAATTTGTAATCACTTTTGTTGCCGCTTTATTTGCATTTTGCTCACAAAACGTTTTTTCAATCTCTTTATTTTTACCAATGCGGTTCCGCCCGGTAAGCGCGCTATTACAAGAAATACAATGTTCCATATCTTTTGAGGATAGAACTTGACAAAGAAATTTCAAAATCTGTTTTTTTCGCTTGCGTTTGTGTAATGAAAGCAACTTACACGTGTATCTTTCTGGTAAACTTGCTTTACTTGGCAGTTTTTTGCATGCAGGCGTGTACTTCACACTGCAGTTACACGATCAAGTTTTGCTATCAAGTTTTTTTCACATACTGCTTGTCAAAATTCAATAAAATTGATAGCTGCGACGTAGGCTGCACCCAATTTCATAACAATTCGTTTTCAAGATGCCGTCAAGAAGAATTAAAAATAGCTTCTTGGATATTCTGCTAAGAAAATTAAAGCAAAACCTCCTCTTCTATATTCTACATTAAACCCAGAAACTAATTCAGATTCTAAATCAATACTTTTTTTAAACTATTTAAATATAATCATAATACACAAATATCTCTTTTTAAAATTAATAAATTTAATGAAAATCAATGTTAAAATAAAAGTAAAAAATTTGTTGGTTTTGCACGTAAACATTTTTATTTCTATTTTTAAGCTTGAATCTGTTTAATTTTTATCACTTTTAATTGCAACTTTCAAACAAAACCAAAAAATATTTGCAGACAGAACGAAAAAAAATTGTTGTCAGCTGTTTTCTTGATTGTGACTTGATGCTCTCTATGGAAAGCAAAAATTGTCATCAAGTTTGCATCAATTTTAAATTTTTTGAGAGTGGGTTAGTAAAGAAGTGTAAATGTATTAAAACTTGAAAGGCAAAACTTGATCGTGTAACCCCCAAGTTAGCGAAAATATTCTCTATAAATAAAATACAACTCTGCGACATACACAACACCTAGATGTTGTAAAGCATTATCGCAAAAAGAGCATATGTTGTGTTGCAGATGAAACAACACAACATTTAGGTAAAGTTACCTCAGTACCAGGTAGCCTTACAAGTACAGCTGACCACTCCTTTTCGGCTGAAGAACTATCAAAATACACAACACAAACGCAAACAAATGGGTGGCAGAACTTAAAGATCTCTACCAACAAAATACATGAAGTGTTTGTTGTAATTATGAATCTACACTCAGAATATTTTTGCAGTAACTGACCGTAGTTTATTCTAGAAGTAATCGGTGCATTTATTTTTAAATAATAAAACGTTTAAAAAAGAATGAAATTCTAATTTTAACCGATTTGTACAGTTGCTTAAAAAACTAACTACATATAAATACGGATTTTCGCTCACAGTTAATAATGACAGTAGTAACTTATGTTACACATACATGAAGAAGCCAATCTGTTAATACGTATGTATATACATACATACATATTTATAATTTGGTTTCTACAGGCATATGTAGCATACATACAAAAGCCACACTTAAATTGATTGTTGTTGAATTTGTTCTGATTGTTGCGATGGCTGCTTTCAAGTCGAGATGCTGCATGTTCGAATCTCAGCAGGGGCTTTGCAGTACAAAAATTAAATTAGTGTTATGAGACATTTTCCCCCCCAACAAATAAATTTTACTAAACTGCCAACTGCACCGTAAATTAAGCAGCGGCAACAAAAAACCGTCAAAAGGTAAAACACAAACAAAAGCAACAATAACCAAAACTGCTACCAGCCAACTGATAACAACAAGAGCAACAACAACAACAACAGCGGCAATAACCAAGTACTGCCGCACCTAAGTAGGTGTCATTTAGCAGTCCAAACTATGGGAACCGCTGACACTGCAGAACATTGGTACAGGGAAAATCGGGCAAAGTCAGCAGCAGCATGTGACCGACAGTCGGCTGGGACTCCCACTATCGCAGCAGCAGAGGCAGGCTGTTCTCAAGCCAAAAATAATGTAGTAAGAGCAGCGAATGACACAGTTTCTCCTCCAGAGCGGCCGACTATAGTTCAGTATAATTTCGGAAAATAAACTGGTGAACGTTAAAACAAAAGTCTGTGTTCTCATTTACATACATACATATTTCTTGTCGGTTTTCAAATAGTTAAACAAATAAGGGCATCCCTGTGACCTCTACGGAGAAATCCAGGGATATAATAACCTAATAAAATAATATATAATAGTAATCCTGCATTCCTAGGGGACCCTGCAACGATTAAAACTTTATAAAATTATAAAATAATATTCATACACAGAGAAAAAAGCACCTAATAAAGTAGAACAAAATCAATAAGATATCTCTATGGTTTTTTTTCAAGAAGGATTCCTTATTATTTTAAATGGGAAAACCTTATTGAAAAAACAACAATTAATGAAATTAAAAAGATGATTTACGTGTGTTTATATAGCAAACTAATAAAACCAATAGAGAAAAATTAATAGGATAACCTAATAAAATCAATAAGAAATTCTTATTGTATACAATTTACAAGAAAACCTAATAGAATCAATAAGTTCTTCTCTATAGAATTTTTTTTGGTACCATGCAAATCGGAAACTGAGTAAAAACAAACGTGAGTAACAAGTTTTCTTCTTGGTTTTATGTGTTTTTCTTGTTGAGACAATTAATAAGATTTGCAACATGGAAATAATAAGAAATACCCATAGAAAAATCTTCTTTTCTCTCTGCTGGGATACCCCTCAGCCTAAAAACGTTTCAAAGAGAAAATCTTTTTGAATATACTAGGAAGTTTTCGCTCTGTGTAACATTAGCGAATTGAAAAAGGAGATAATACAGATAGAAAGCTATAATTAAATATTGGCTGCCGTAGACTTTTTAACATTTAAATTCAAATGAAGTAATTAGTAAATTTAAATGAAAAATCAGTAGGACGGTTTTTAATTTTAAAGAGTGTTTTCAGTTAATTTTACTGACAAAGTTTTCTGAGTGTTGTAAACCATAATCGGGGCATTGGATTTAGGGGGGCAAATTTTTGTTAATCTAAATTGAGTTTTCATACAATAAACAAACTAAATCTGAAAATAAATGTGAGCCATCTGCAAACTTATGGTATTTTCGCTCAATTTTACTTTTAAAAGCTTTAATACGGCTTCGGTCCTGGTTTATGTGCTTAATAAATTTGAATCACTACTCTTTTCCCCCTCTGGGCCAACAACACAAAAAAAAACAGTTTATTTTTTGTTTGATATCAAATTGTTTGCGACTTTTTTTTATTTAAATCAAGTAAACGTTCTTTATCACATGTACTACATACAACATTCTTCTAAAACAAAAATTTATTTTGTGTATTTTTCCATGTGACTGTTGCCAGACGAGGAGGATTTGTTTATGGTTTGCGATTTGCTGGCTGGTGGAGATTTAAGATATCATCTTCAAAACAGAGTAAGTTCTCTTTTGCTTTCTAACAAGTATATAATTTAATATTCAAAACTAAAGTGATAAAAAAGAAAATAAAAAGCCACACTTAAATACATAAAATGTAATAAAGATGTGAATATAAATAAATAAACACGTACAAAGTCGTAAGACGTGCTGCTTAAAGCATTATTGTTGCCCGTTTTAATGAATACGAGAAAATAACATAAATATTTATTTATAGTGAAACAAATTTAAATTTTTAATTTTTTAAAAATTTTTTTTTTTAAGAAAACTCTCTACAGAGCAAATATTCATGCATTTAAATTATAAATATGGAGGTGCAAAAAATCAAGAGTTACACCCTTTCATCTCAAACTTTGTGCATTTACAAACACAAAAATGTACAAGTTTGCATTTTATTTTTAATATAAAACTTTTTCACTTGTTGAAAATGTTGAACGTTCTTCCTGTAATCAGAGACGGAGACAGATAAAAGCATTATCTGTAATGAAAATCCCTTTGCAAAACAATATGAAGTTTAATATTTTTAAATGGAAGCAAAAGAAAAAAACTGAAAATGGCATAACGACATTTCTATGTTATTATTTGTGACGTTTTTGCAATTTGTACTCGAAGCTTTGTACTTTAATGAATGAATCGTACAATGAAGTAGGATAGTGTATCACAGCCTTAAGGTGGGATCATACGATTGCCGCAATACACCAATTTTTGTTACATTTTGTGTGCCAATCGTGTGATAGCACAATTTATTGGCTCATGCGGCAACCAAAACGAATGTTGTTCCTATTTGTCTCAATCAAATACAACCCTGATGCGACAACCGTGTGAACACTTGACATACAACTAATCACCAATAAAAATTCTAAAAATGCAATTGTAAATCAATGTAATCAATTGTTGTTACTATTCATTTTTTGCTTTTACAGCCCGCACAACATTATAATAATAGCCGAAGCAATTTTCTTTCTTTTTAATGAACAAACCATCTGCTACAACAGCTGTTTCTCAGAGTTGCCGTATAATATAACAATCGTGTGACTATAATGCGGCAATTATTGGTACTAAATTGTTTTGCGGCAATTTGCGACAATAAAATTTCAGTAAAATGTGACAATCATGTGATTGCAGAGAATTTGATTGGAAACAATTTTTTATTGTGCTCCAATTCAGCCCAATAAAAATTGTGTAAAATTGGTGCATTGCGGCAATCGTGTGATCCCACCTTTATGGGACATTATTACAACAAAAAGTGGCCGTTAAATTATCATAACAATAATCCAACCGTTAAATTAACGGTAGGTTTACCTGTTGCATTCACCACACTTGGTTATGTCTCTGCTATATCAAATTGAAAAAAAATCGAAGAATTTCTCTGAAAAAAATTAATTTTTCATGCATTTCCTCTTCTTCCGGACTTACGTCTTTCAAAAGTATTGCCACAATTCAAACCCAAAACAAATTTTGGTTGAACTGCGCATCATATGGTTGCCAGGGCATGGGTCAATAATTCGAAATGATAAGGCAAACTCACTTGTTTCAAGAAAAAGAAAGTTTTGCAACATATGCTTAGTATGCGCGAAACCTTTCAATGCAGTTAAACGTGAGCTAAAGAATTGGGTACATAGGGCCCATTTAACTCTATGGAATAACGAAATCGTAGGAATTAGTACAATAATTCTATTGGGGTATCCAGATGAGGAAAAAACAGAGGGACCCGAATTAAGTAAAATTATGGGAGTTATGACAGGCCACTCTCAACTACTGGCACCTCTTAACCGCATAGGAATAGCGGGAGGAGATGAATGTAAAGCATGAGGAATGGAGAATGTCTCGCCAGTGGTCCGCTTTCTCACAAATACGATCCCGACATGTTGGATGAGACACCTTACCAGAGATAACCCAATTACGGGGCGTATGCTAGAGGAAATTAACGAACTCTGGGAATAACACGAAGTTCCTGTAGTCCTATGGGTTGTGCTGCTCATAGTTAAGTCCACGGAGCGCACGATAAGCCTATACTGGCTTAAGTGTATGTCGCAAGACATGGACAAAGAAACCCCTCGACTCAACCTAAGCTAACATAACCTAGCCATTATCAATTGTTAATTAACTGTGGCAATTTTAATGATAAACATTTTTTCATTGGTGAAGTTACTCCTTCAATCTGGTTAGATGTCAAAAAATTTAACAAAAACAAAATATTAAGTCACATGCCCTACAGTAGCATTATTATTCAATACGTAGCTATACAACTTGTTGAGGTTCTTTTTTATAGCGTTTTTATTATTTGGTCCTGGAGGGTTTAGTATTTATTGCGTAGCAATCCTGGAGGGTCCCGTAGGAATCGCAGGATATCTTTTTTGAGAAGGAAAAGAAAACACACTTTTGTTTAGTTTGATTTAATTTATTTTTATTTGGGTTCTTGTTCTTGTGTCACCTTTTGATTACTGATGGGATCACTCTTCACTACTCGTTCTTTTTGGCTGCTTCTGGCTTGGGAATCCCAGGCGTGGGAATCCCAACCGACTGTTGTTCCCATACAGCTGCTGACTGTGCCCGATTTTCACCACCCTAACATTTCGCAGTGTCAGTGGTTCCCCTGATTTGGGATGGTAATTGACACCGGCCCATTTGTTGAAAGGTTTTAGCGTTTGCTGTTGTTGTTGCAGTTCCTAATTATTGCTGCCGTTTTTGGTTGAATTAAATTTGCTTGTTGTAGCAGTTTTACTGCTACTGCTATTGTTGTTGTTATTTTGGTTTTTTCCCATGGTAGCTGATTAATTTGCGATGCAGCTGAATTTATTCGTTGAGGGAAAATGTCTCATAACAAACTCCAATTATAACATTCTCATAAATTTGTCTTTAAATTGCAAGTTACTCATTTTTAGGGTTCCGTACTCATCAGAGTGAAACGGAACCCGATTACCGAGACTACTACATCCATCCGTCCGTCCGTCACAGCGTCCATTCTCTGAAACGGTAAGAGCTAGAGAGCTGAAATTTTCACAGGATATTGCTGCACCTTGCCGCTACAACAACAAATACTAAAAACAACAACAAGTCGAAAACTACCAGCTATCCCCATACAACGAAAAATAACAATTAGCTATAACTCTCGAACCGTAAAAGATAGAGAGCTGCAATTTGCACAGCATATGTATTTACAGATGCTCTACAACAACAAATGCTAAGCATAACAACAAGTCGCTGTAGCTCCCAAACTGTAACAGACAGGCAGCTGAAATTAGCACAATATATGTATTTACACATGCCCTACAACAAAGAATGCTAAAAACAACAACATATCGAAAACTACCAGGTGCCCTTATATAACGTAAAGTAAAAATTAGCTGTAACTACTAAACTGTAAGAGACAGAGAGATGAAATGTGCACAATATATGTACTCACATATGGCCTACAATAACAAATGCTAAAAACAACAACAAGTCGAAACGCACCAGGTGTCCCTCTACAACGTAAAGTAACAACTAGCCGTTACTCTCGAACCGTGAGAGATAGAGGGATGAAATTTGCATAATACATATATGTATTCACATATGATCCACAACAACAAATGCTAAAAACAACAACAACTGCAAAACTACCAGGTGTCCCTTTACAACGTAAAGTAACAGTTAGCTATAACTCTCGAGCCGTAAGGGATAAAGACTCGAAGTTCGCAGAGTGTATGTATTCCCAGATGCCTTATAACAGCAAATGACAACAACAACAACAAGTCGAAAACTACTAAGTGTCCCCATACAACGTAAAGTAACAATTAAACGTAACTCTCAAGCTGTAAGAGACAGAGAGATGAAATTTATACAATATATGTATTCACATATGCCATTCCATACGTACATTACACATACGTACGGAACCCTAACTGTGCGAGCCAGCCTCGTACTTGACTGAATTTTTATTTTGTTTACAAATGAGTAAATCATAATCCAAGAGATTTTGTAACCCAACCATAAACATTTTTCAGTACCAATCTTTGATTGCTAGTTTCTTTAATTTTATAATTTTACAACTTTTTATACAAAATAATAATGTTAATAAATTTTACAACTTTTGGTGGATTATATTTTTTATTTTCTTGGTTAATGCAACTCCAATCAACAAAACTAGTTGGATTTACCAACAGATTTTATTTTTGGGTGCTTATCCATGCAACCAATATTGTTTTCATATTTTGCTTGTTCTTATTTCAGTAGTTTTCTACATTGTGCTGCGGGCTCTGTAAATCTGCTTACTTGTTGTAATGTATTAATTAGCTCAGCTCAGTTTTATTCAATATCCAATTGCAAACTAAACTTAAAAGTGTAGAAAACGATTTTCATTATTATCAAGAACAATACAGATTATCAAGTTATGAAAACACAATAAGGTATAACGGATAGGTAATACAATTATATCACGCTCAAAGTGAGTATAAGAGTTTAGTGAGAAAAGGTTATTATTTACGTTGTGAGTAGCAGGTTAAGGTGACCATAACAAATGAAAGCGTACTCTACACTTGTAATTATTTATTATTAGCTTATGCAAACGCTTCTATTGTTTTGTTGTGTTTACAGGTGGAGTTTTCCGAAGAAAGTATTGCCTTATTAGTGTGTGAGCTCGGAAGTGCTCTGGATTACTTGCAAACTCAACGTGTTGTTCACAGGTATGTATGTTCAATTCGAATGCATCATTCTTCTGCTTACAGGGGTCAGTTTAATTATTTCGAAATTAATTTATTTATTAATTAATATAGAGGATTTGTGCACGCAAAATAAAAAACATACCATTGCATTCAGTTCAGATTATTTTTGCTTATCAGGTTATTTGATTAAAATTACATATAAAACCAAGACAATAATTGCAAACTAAATGGAAAAACTGTTAATTTGCAAAAATACAGTTTCGTTCTATATCGGGTATATATGGACCATATTTTTTCACTGGATTCCAGTGTTGCCAATAGATTTCCTACACATGCTAAAAAAAATCCGATTTTTCCCTACACGTTGAAAAAATTTCCCCTACAAAGATCCCTTCGCAGTTTTGTCATTAAAATAGAAGAAAACCATTAGTTATAAAAAAATATATGTTTATTAAAGCTTTGGTAACAAAATGAGTAAAAAACTTAAAACAATAATAAGTACATATGTACTTTTAATTAAATTTAATTAAAAGAACAAAGTTTCTTAAAAATTAATATGAATAGTTCTTTTCAAACAAAATTTTAAAGGAATTTAATTTATCAGATACAAAACCAGGTTATTTTAAAATTAATATACACAGGTAATTCCATACCACTAATTTAAACATGAGAACTTTCATTTAATTAAAGTATAAAAACAATGTAATCTTAAAATTAATATTTATAGTTTTTTTTTTTTTTTAATTATATCTTTAAATAATACATTTAATACAGGTACACAAACAACAGGGTATTTTAGAATTAATAAAGATCTTTCGAATTTAGTTTTCTAAAACGACTGTCAATACATTCGAAATTTATGCAGTCTTTTCCACTGTCTTGCAGAAATGATCTTAGTATACAAATTGAACTTAAACTTGTGTGGCACAATAGCGGTATTCACACCGAACTCGTTAATTTATTACTCGTTAGTTTGCTAATTCGTTAAAGTTAGCAACTGTGAACGACCTCCTTTTTCAAACTTTGTTAGTCTGGTAACTTTCGTAGTAAACCAGCTGAGTTATTGTTCCGACACAATTTATTATTCTGAAGAAATTAAACATGCCACGAGAAAGTGAAAAAAAACACAATTATAAACCTAATTCAATGGTTTATAATTGTTTTTTTTTTGTTTACACTTTCATACTTTGACACAAATAACGTTTGCTGACGGTAAGTAGACAAGAAGTTTAATAATTTAATTACAAATGATATATTAATGCAGAAATTTTCCACGATGATGAAAATGAAACCGAAAATGTACTGGATGAGCTGCATGAAGATTTACATGTTGACTTTCGCCACTCTTCAGCTTTATTAAATGTGGCTTTCCAGTATCGAACTTTGCATCGCAGCATTTCGCATGTTGTGTCAATTTTGGTCTGGTCCAAAAATTTTTGATAGTAGATTGTACTAGTCGGTTTCTGAAAATACATATGTATATGTATGTCATTGGCATAATCTTATAAATATATACAAAATAGTGCTACATTACTTCAATGTCCACATTTTCCAACACAAAATCCAACAGCAATTTATGCTCCACTTCACTCCACATTTTTGTTCGAATGAGCTTCTTCTTTTTGGTTATCTACTATAAAGCCCGTATGACACTACATTTTTCTTGCATTGTTAAAATTTTGGAGAACAGTGCAAATATAATGTAATAGTAGAATTTAGTATGTGCAACGCGTTCAGCTATATTAAGATAAATGCAAAACTGTCAACATTTTTGTTGAAGTTATCGATAAAAAATGAGATTATGTCAAAAAAAAAAAAATGTAAAATATTTCAACTTAAAATTGACATTTCAAACTTGAATGTTGCTGTGTCAACGGTTTATGGACAATTTTTGCGATTTAGCGCTTCTTTTTTGGAAAATTTTTATTTCCTAGCGCTTTCTTGAAATAAAAAGAATACAGTATTTATCGGATATATGAAACTTGAAAAATCCACGAAAAGAGTTTCTTATAAGCGTTTCTTTCTTATATACAATTATTTTATATAAGAAACTTATTTCTTATATAAGTAGCTATGGCCATAAGGCATTTGTTTCTTATATGAATATACGAGCTTTTTTACCTTTTTATGTATATACGTAGATGTATGTATATATGTAAATAGAAAAATAAAACAAATCAAATTTTATTTTATTAACCCCTTTACTAAATAGATATAAAAAACTAGACAACTTCAATTTGAAAAAAAAATTATAAGTAGTAAATACATGTACATACATAATTCATTTTGTACTATTTATTTATTTACGAGGCAAGAAACAAAAACTTCTCATAAGCACTAAAAGTAAAAAAAACTGTTGTTGTTGTTGTAAAACTTTCAGAAAACAGAGTTGTCCATGCGAACTACATAAATTCAGTGTTGCCCTTGAAAGTTTCTTATATAAATTCTTTTTCTATACATTTTGTGGTTTTGGTGTTCAAGAAAAATGTTCTTTTATCAGTTTTTTTCTTATAAGCGTTTTTCTTATATGGAACTTTTTTTTTGTTAGAAAAACCACTAAAAAGATATGGTGTTTTTGCAAATGTTTCTTATAAGCGTTTTGTTCTTATATGAGATGTTCTTATGTCCGATAAATACTGTATAACACTTACAAAAAAGATGCCAGTTTTGTTAACGTTTTATATATTTGGTTCTTTCTAGCAATTGCTGTTTCTTTCTATCAATTTTATACCAATTAATGAAAGAAAAATGAAGTATCATACGGGCTTAAGAACAGTTTATGATTTATTAAAATAAAATAAAAAATCATTTAATTTACATATTTACTCTCATTATACAGGAAAATTGCCAAAACACAAATATTTTTTTTTTTTAGAAATGTATCACAAATGACTTTTAATATATAGCAACTACAACAGCTGATCGTGTGTTACCAACTAACAACTATTTGATCAGGGATGCCGTGCCGTTAATTTGTTAAATGTTAATCCGGTAGCGCGTTAAATATACAAAAACAAAATACATGTAAAACTATTAACGATTACCAAACTAACAAGCTTGGAGTGAAAACCGCTAATTTGTTTCGCTTTTTGGTACAAACATCTGTTATTATTAAAAAAAATCCCTTCGGCATTAGCATGGCAGAAAGCAAACGAAGTCCGTGCCAGTTTCGATAAATTCGGAAGTACAATTTCGTCAGTACAGTTGTTCCATATCTATTTTTAAAAACATATTAATTTCGCTTGTGGAAAATTTGTATGTTATGTTAAATTTTTCAAACAATAATTCAAATTTAAACTCACTTTTTTTCCTCCAAAAACATTTTCTGGGCTTAAGAATCCCATTTCTCTAAATATCGAATGATTGTATAGTGGGAAGATATTTTGAATTTCCTGTAGTGCCGTTAAGTAACAATAAGATTTAATTTCGTCTTAATTTCTCTTCAGGGAGCTTTTTCAACAGTTCCTCACATTCGTGGCCGACAAAAAAATTTCCTTAATTGGCAACAAAATATGTTGTGATCTAACAGAACAATTCGCTTTTAGTTTCGACTTTTTAATACAATTTTAAGCGAGCTTTAAAAAATATAATATAGAAATATTTATTTATTTATTGAAAGTATTTTACTAGAATAAATTTATAAAATACGAATACGATATAGAAATATATTTTCAAGCGATTTTAACGAAAAGAAATTTTTTGAACGGTTTTGAAGAAAAATATTACTAAGAAAACGTTATGTTTGCATTTATTACATAAATAATGTGACATGTCCTGCATGACGAAAAAATCCCTACATTTTGTGGAAAATATAAAAAATCTGTCCGATTTTCTTTCTTTTTCTTTGTCTACGGTAGTTCGAATTTGTCACCTGGTGATAACAACCACTGTATATTAATAGGTATATCTGTTTTTGTATTATTAATTAGCCAATCTCTATTAATTTGAATGTTAATTCTTTCCAGCTCTATTTCTATTTTTAGTGTCTCCAGTTTATTGTTCTGTCTATGTCCGTTTGTGCTCTTAATGTTGTCAAAAATTGGGTTTTCACTTTGTATCAGAAAACTGCTATCTCATTCATTCATTTTATTTTCCATCATCATACAACATAAATATTTTAGATATACTAATATTAATACTAAGTTTGAGATATTACTAAATAGTATTGCACCAAATATTAAACTACACCTAAGTCTGTTTTTACACGGTAGATTGGTTTCAGAAGAAGCCGTGTAAAAAAAAACCGTGTAAAAAAAGACATTGATTTTCTACAAAAATGGGTGATTTGTTCCTAATCTCTAAAACCTATTAAAATTAGTGAAAAAAATATTTTTTGGCTTTCCTTTTATCTTAATGCGTTAAAATTAAATTTAATGGAAAATCAAATTTGCCTGCAAAAAATTTCTTTACCAAACACGTCTTATTGCATTGACAGTTCACAAAATATTAACACGTTTCAATTGCTCTGACCATTAAATTTTATTGTATGCACATAAAGGGAATTCCCCTAAATTAGTGCTATTCACATTTGCTTTGACCAGTAAAAATTGTTTGTACGCGCTAAAGGGGAATTCACTTAAATCTTTAAGCTAGTGCTCGCAAACTATCGATACTATCGATGGTTTCAGACTTTTTTCTTTCATAAATACTTTTTTGTGATATGAACATACTTCGCAAAAATTAAATTTGACGAAAAAAATTTAAGTACATAAAATTTCAAATCGTGCTAAATGGAATTATATCGTGTAAAAAAATTAAAAATATTTAATTTTCAAACCGTGTTATATCAAAACCGTGTACAAAAAGACCGTGTAAAAACAGACTTAGGTGTATTATAAACAGATAAGAGATCATTGAAAATATAATCATATGTTTTATGAGAAATTTTTTGGATTGGATCTTAAGCCATCTTTGTGACAGAAGTTGGTGAAGATTTCAATGCTGCAAATTTCATATCAAATCATAGTTTGAAAATCTGTTGCGTTGTTCAAATCTTTGTGTTAGTTTACAAATTACAGTTTCTAATAAATTTTCTTTAAAGTTTGTAAACTGCTGTCTTTATCACATAAACTGGTACAAATTATTGTTTCTAATTTGTTTAGATCAGATTGAGTTTTATACAACAGTTTATGTTTTGCTTGTATTAATAATCTTAATATAATCATATGAAAATTATAAATACATTTTTGTACGGTCAATTTAAATTTGGTGTAAAATTATTTACTGAAAGGACCTCAAGCCGAACCCACTTTATAAATAGATACTTACTAACTACAAATTAATTTTTAAATTATTATTTGAGGTACCAAGACCAAACGAATGATGCAGAAGTTCTTCTTTTTAGGGCTACATTCATAAACAATTATGTCATAATTGTTCCCGAATCCATCACCTGAAAAATGTTGTACAGTGAAAACGACATTCTTGAATCTCCGTGAACTAAATCCCATGGAGCGTATGAATGTTATTTGTCAATAGTGTATATGCAATATTTGTTACGTATACGCCTGGATGAAACTAAAGAAAAAGCTAATTTATACCAATCTCAGTGAAGCTCTAAACACATAGACGACAGCAGACTGCAAATGCTGCCAGCTTCAAGTGCAGCCAACTTCAAATGCTGCTCTGAAGTCGGCTTCATAATTATTTTAAAGACAGCAATAACATAGTAATCAGCTGGTGTGTAAATCAATTTCGAATTTTTATAAATATTACAAATTCAAAGTTTAAAAATATAAAAAATGAGCGAAAAAATTTAGCGAATTTTATCACAACATTTTTTAAAATAGCTCAGACTACAGCTGAAGTGTATAAAGCCCATAAGACGAATAGTACAAGAAACCGAAGATGGGGGGTTCGCCCAGTAAATATAACCCGTGATGAGGAGGGCATTTACAAAACATGTGTACAACAGCTCAAGGAAAAAGATGAAGAACACTTTTTCAAAGCAACCAGGATGAAAATTAAATAAAATATCACAAAAAATTCGCTCAAACGAAAAAAATTGTTTTGATATTGAAAATGAACAGCTGTGTATTTTAGCAATGCTAATTTCAGGGATGCCGTATTTCTTATTTCATAATAAATAAAATTGAAAATATTGATGAAAAATTTAATAATTTCACGAAAGAACTATAAAAACACATACATTTATTTATTTATTGTACTTTTTCCAATGTTCTTTTGTGTTTAATATTAAAAAAAAGTTTTTGTTCTAATTTGTCTAATTTATATATATAATGGCAACACTATAATTGCTTATTTGCTGCCCGTCAAAATAGAAAATAGCCTAAGTTGGCAGCATCAGCAAATGCTGTTGTGCAGTCGTGCTGCCCTGCTGCCATCAAAATAATCGTTTTCATTTAAGCACATGCATTTTATTTTTGACATATTGCTGCTTGCTGTCTGCTGTCATCTATGTGTTTAGAGCTTGATGAGCAAGAAATACTGACAAACTTTATATCTACCAAAAAAAAAAAGCTGCAATTCGCTGAAACAAATTATAACACTAACCGTCTAATTCATAAAAATTATAACAAGTTTATAAAGCTCTTATTTGACAGATTTTCCATACAAATATGTCAAATAGCAGTCTTATAAGTCTGTTATAATTTTTATGAATTAGGGGGTAAGCATTTATTTCATTTTATAGCTGAACTTTTTTACTAACAATTGTTAATTACTGTATCGCGCTTTTAGTACGATTTTACAATTGCAAACCATAAAGTTGGACCACAAAGTTAAATTAGTGTTTGAAAATCTCTGGGCCAGGCACAAAAGCGTGAAAGCATTGTTACCACTGAGATAACGGGTTATCCATTTTGCGGTTTCAAACGTCAACGTAAATAAAACACATATAAAATATTTTTTCTCATGGTATTTCATTTTTATTATAAAGTTTGGACGTTGACAGTATGTGTGAAACACTATATCATTTAGATGACCACCATGCGAAGTGTTGCAGGCATTGATTCTTTTGAGGTAATTTTCGACCACTTTTTGACACATATTGGGCAATATCTCAGCCATAACTTGACGAATGTTGGTTTTTAAGTGCCCACTAGTAAAGGTTTATCAGTATAAACACGGTCTTTCGCGTAGCCTCACAAAAACAGGTCTAATGGTGCCAAATTGCATGATCTTGGTGGCCAGTTGATGTCGGCACGACGAGAAATTACGCGGCCAGGAGATGTCTCTTTCAATAAAGCCATATTCGCTCGAGTTGTGTGGCATGTGCCACCGTCTTGTTGAAACCTCACATTCTCCAAGTCTTACTCTTCAATAGCAGGCAAAACAAAAGTCCGAATTGATGGTGAGAGTCATTCCATCGTCGTTTTCGAAGTAGTAAAGTCCAATCACACCTTCGGACCACTGAGCGCACCAAGCAATGATTTTTTCTGGATGCAATGGCCTCTCTTTAATTACTTGAGGATTCACAGAACCCCAAATATGACAATTTTGCTTATTAACATACCCACCGAGTGAATGAAAATGAAGAAAATTTTGTTTGAAAAATCGCCGTCCCCCACCTGTTGTTCAAGCACCCATTCTACGTATCTACGACGTTGTAAATGGTCCGCTGGCTTCAGTTCTTGTGTGAGCTGGACTTTGTATCGATGTAGGTGTAGATCTAAATGCAAAATACTCCATAATGTGCCGTAAGACAGTCATAATTCCTGAGAACGATGCGGAATCGTTACATTCGGGTCTTCGGCAACACTTTCACTTACAGCAGTGATATTTTCAGCGGAACGAGCGAAAATATGCAGTTACAATATTTGTAACTGCTCCAGTCTCTGCAAATTTCTTCACAATTTTGCCAATTGCTTGCGTGGTTGGACGATTATGTAAACCATAATCTCCTCTTAAAGCACCATATGTGGCTGTGGCAGAATCACAATTTTTGTAGTATGTTTTGACCATTTTTATCAGTTGTGTGATAGTTAAGCAATCCATTTTCATCAATGTCAGACTTTCAACTGAGAATAAAAAAGAAATTGGTTTAACAACTTAGTTTGACAGATGTCGAATTCCAGTCCTACACTTTTGAAACCACGAAATGGACAACCCGTTACAATAGCGCAAATCAATCGAAAATCGGTTGGCTGTTAGAGAGAGAGAGAGAGAGATAGAGTATAAAATACGTTTTGATTTTCGGTGCTTCAAAGTATACTTTAAGAGTACGACACGTGTCTAATTTCATACTTGTACGATTTGCAGTACCGTATCTGCCCATTGTAACTGTGTATAAGGACTTTTGTGTAATTTCATCCACTTTGATTTCTAAACAGTATTTGTCAACTCAGCCTTTAATATATGGGTATTTCCATGAAATTTTTTTAAGCACAGAAAATTGAAAAAAAAAACTATTGACATTTTATTATGTAAAAAAAAAATTTTAACTTATAATAATTTTAAATGATGGTAAAAACTTCTGAAAATATATGTTAAATTACAAAAATATGTATGAAGGTAAAAAGTGTCACGTGCGTAATGTAACGTGCGAAATCAAAAAAACTTTTTTTTCTTAGCCAACCCATGCACACTTGTTTTTGAACAAACCATGATTATAAAGGTCCATTAATAACCTTTATAAAAACATTTTTTCCGAAATAAAAATCTTCTGCAATTCGCCTACTTTTGCAATATTTCATGCTGCTTTAAAAGGCACTTACGTTTTTTGTCACGTGCGTAAGTCAACTTTGATCGCATGGAACTTGGGTACCCAGTGCTCAATTTTCCAATATATGTATATACTTTTTGGAAGGAACTCATCACATTAAATGTAACAATGGCAAAATTCCATTCAAAAATTCCAATCCATTTATATTTTTATAATATTCAAAACAATTAAACGTGTACAAATGTCACGTGCGTAACCATGGAAACACCCATATGTACATATATATATGTATGTACATTTAAGCACAAAGTACTTTTTGACTGTTGTAATTATTTATTGAAACTTTTTATTTTACTTCTTAAACAATCAAAATTATAAAACTCTTAACAAATATATTTTTCTTGTATATTTTTTTTTTTCGTAAAACAGAGACGTTAAACCAGATAATATTCTATTAGATGGTGATGGTAAGTGATTTAAAATACATACATATTTATTTATTCATCCACATATATGTATTTTATGTTGTTAAAATTACAAAAATTAGTTTTAAGTATGACTCTATATGGGGGAGAGGTTCAGAGTGCAAATGGCTTAAGTACCTCTAGTGCCTCCAGTGCAACAGGCATTTTATTTGGGGTGTGATGGAATTGCTAATCATATCTCGTTGTTGGTCAATAATTTCATCTTCACCTCTAATTTCCTGCATTTCTTTCAACTCTATATGTACATACATGGGTATTTAGTTGCATAAATCAATTTTAAAAATGCATTTAAGGCCCTAAGCATAAGGGCATATTCAAGTCTGTGGGAAAACCATTACTCCCATCTACACACATATCCTTTTTCCATCAATATACATACTATGTACGTACAAACATAAGCATATACATATGTACGTACATACATAGAAATTGTATACTATTTTTCTTTTGTATTTTTGTTTCAAAAACTAGAAAAGAAATCTGCATTAAAATAGAATTTCTAAAGAGTTTTTCATATCTTTATTTTTTTTTTTTTTTGTGAGTGTTTTTACCGGTAAAAAGTTTCAAGCTGTAAATTTTTCACACAGCAAATTGTTATTATTTTCATTGTTCGTTCATATTCTCAACATTGTGCAACGAAATAGAATAACGATGTAAACAACTTGTGCATGTCAGCAACATCAGCACAAAAGATGTACTGTGTGTTTACGCTCTTCCTATTTTTAACTTGCTTTACTAAACACACAAACAGGGTTGCCTTCGCGAAATTTAAAAAAAAAAGTCGTACAAAAGAACGTTTTAGAAAAGTAAAATCTTACAGTACAACTTTGAGATTCGAACACCGTTTTAAGATTTTTATTTATAAAAAAAGAAAGAAAATGCAATTTCAAACAAAACATTCTCTACAAAAAGCAGAGTGAGGTTGCACGTTTTTTTTTTACTAGAAGTTGTCGTTGCAGCGGTTTTTCTTTTAGTAGGCAATAGAATATAGAGTTGAATTTTTGAAAATTTTTCTCTAAACTTTTAAGTCTACTGCACCAACAAAGTGTTGACACATAGACAGCTAGAAAACAAACAAGACGCAGGAATGTCTGCCTCTTTTCCTAAATGCGAACATACGCATACTGGCTGTTTTTCCAAATGCGATCGAAGTTTTCATTCGCATGTTTTAATTGAAAACATCTTGTTCATGGGAATCATGGAGCAAGTAGTTGGGTCTCAAACATTATTATAAGTTTTTTTTTAGTCTACTGATGAGCTGATTAGCATTGACAAAATGTCGACGCATATACATACATAGATGGCTGAAAAAGACAGGTATATTTTTAGATCTAAAATAATAAATTGCAGTTGGTTCTTATTGCAAGTAAATAGTTAAGTTCATTTTTGAGCCTTAACTATAGTCAAAAACTAAAGTCGGTTCTTTTTAGAAACAACTTAAATTTTAAAAAGTGTTGCTAACTACATATAGTCAAAATTAAAGTTGACTTTAAGCTGAATCAGATTTAAATGGGTGCCACATTATTTATCGTAAATGCCAAGTTATTTTATAAATTTAAGTAAAATCCCATCTCTAATGAGATGACTCTCAAAAATTATGTACACATGTGAACACACCCCTACATAAATGTAAGATTGCATTAGTAAGTAAACAAAAAACTTCAAAGCGAATTGAATAAAAGTAAAATCTTAAGGAAAATTCTGATTAATAGTAGTTATTAAAAACATCTTTAATTTAATTATTTAATTAAAAAAAAAAATTACATTAAAAAGCTTTTGCATATAAAAGTGACATTTGTTTGAGCAAAGCTGTTGCTAAATAAGTTAAAGACAACTTGTGGTGGTTTTAAGTTTAGAGCAAACTTTTGCAAGTAAATTCGGTTTTTCTCATCTATAGTAGACAAAAAGCTTACTTTTATTTAGCAGTGACTTAAAATTGCTTAAAGCATACTTTTTCTATGTCTATAATTATGGGCCAATAAGTTTAGTTTTTAGTTCAACTTTATACGATTGATACTTATGTACATATTTAACGGCCTCAAAGATTTTTTGTCGTAAAATTAAGGTGATAAACATTTTTAAAGACAAGAAAAGTCAATCGAACTCAGTTCATAACTAAAACGCATACTGTTTTTAAGCACAATTAAAATTTCTCCATTACAATACATTATTACATTAAAGCCTGTTAGATATACATATATATAATTTGCCATCGTGAATTCTAAGGTTCGACTATAAAATAAAGTCATTGTATAACCAAGTATACAAACCTAGAAATCGGCTATCTGAAACAATTGAAGAAAAGAAAAATATTGTTAGTACCTGCAAAAAATGTTCTATCAGTGGCAACGCTGAACTGAAATCGCATATCTAAATTTATATGATTGTATGCACACGTATGTACTGCCCCAGTTGGCTATGTCTTTTCGATATCATGCAAGACTTGTTAGTGACAGCTCAAACAGATCACCGAAGACTTTTTCGAATAAATGGCCACAAAATTCACACACGGCGAAAAGTGCGACACTTTCGCTCAGTATTTCCTTGACACAATATTGCTGTCAATTTCATAAGCATGTACGTTTATGACATCATAAACGACGACTTCTTAAGAAACGTCGTTGATCCTTCTATGTACTATTTTCTTCAACGTTTTCGTTAATGAATATATAAATGACAATCTGGCTACATTTCAAAATCTTTCTTTTTTTCTTTTACACTGCAGTTACACGATCAAGTTTTTCTATCAAGTTTTTTTTTTCACATACTGCTTGTCAAAATTCAATAAAATTAATAGCTGTGATGTAGGCTGCACCGAATTTCATAACAATTCGTTTTCAAGATGCCGTCAAGAAGAAAATTAAAAATAGCTTCTTGGATATTCTGCTAAGAAAATTAAAGCAAAACCTCCTCTTCTATATTCTACATTAAACCCAGAAACTAATTCAGATTCTAAATCAATATTTTTTTAAAACTATTTAAATGTAATCCTAATATACAAATATCTATTTTTAAAATTAATAAATCTAATGGAAATCAATGTTAAAATAAAAGTAAAAAATTTGTTGGTTTTGCACGTAAACATTTTTATTTCTATTTTTAAGCTTGAATCTGTTTAATTTTTATCACTTTTAATTGCAACTTTCAAACAAAACAAAAAAATATTTGCAGACAGAACGAAAAAAATTGTTGTCAGCTGTTTTCTTGATTGTGACTTGATGCTCTCTATGGAAAGTAAAAATTGTCATCAAGTTTGCATCAATTTTAAATTTTTTGTGAGTGTGAATGTATTAAAACTTGAAAGGCAAAACTTGATCGTGTAACCCCTTGTGGCATCCAAGGCAGCTCGATACCAGGTAGTCGCATTACTACAACAAACACTTCATGTATTTTATTGGTAGAAATCTGTCACCACTACTGTCACCCATTTGTTCGCGTATGTGTGTTTGTGTGGTGTATTTTGACAGTTCTGCAAGCCAAAGGCAGTAGTCAGCTGGGCTGGTTAGCCTACCTGGTATCGAGCTGCCTTGGTGGCGTCATTTCTTAAGTCCCGCTACATATTTTGTTTTTTCCACTACTTATTTTACAGTAACAATTCTTGCAATTTGTCCTTCATTCATCATTAGTTCAATTTTGATTTAAGCAAGGCTAGAAAGAATGTTATAAATTGATGAAAAGCGGACCGAGAAATTCCACAGCAATGACGTTTACTGATACATACACGAAATGGTTTCTTTACATATAATGACAGAGTGAGCGACAAGTTCCACAACAATTTCGTTGTTGGTACACAAAGCAGTGCCTTTTCTATTTTGACGCAGCGTGAATTGTTGTATATTTGATGTCTCGGGTTAAGATTATAGAAAATGTCCACCAGCGAATATTGTTTGAGTTTTTGTCATTCACATGGTCTTTGAGTACGATTCGCATCTGATTGTCTTAAAAGAAACTACAATCGACAAATATCGTGCATGATAGATCTGAAAATATCGTCAAGTTGTCTTTGACGACAGTGTCCTCAGCGACATGTTGGCCAACTGGGCTTTGGATACCTACATGCACACCATTGTGCACGCATACTGACACAGTCAGGTATTTGAACAATTTTCTTTAAAAAATTGTAAACAAAATGCTAAAGTTTCAGCGATAAATTTCAACATCGCAAAAAGTTAAACGTAATAAAAACAATGCCAAATTTAAAACTTGGTCTCAATAAACCATTTTGCAAAGTTGTCACTGTTCTATTCAACCCAAAAAATTGTTAAAAGTGCAATTGCGTTGTTCTGAAGAAACACCTACATACATACACATTCAATTTGCAATTTTGTTTTTGTATCCAACCAAACCAAGTTTCAACTCTTTCTTTGTAGTAACGAGACATTTCGCATATTTGTGTAACATCTAAAATTTCAAAGAATTTTTCAGGTTTAGCCAGCGTTGCATTCCAAAAAATTATTGATTGTAATTTTTTGAAAAAGATGAGTTGCTTTTGAATCGTGCGCAATGAAAATATGTATTAGTAAAAACGCCTGAAAAGTTGTTAAGTTTGTTTAAAAAAAAACTCAGATTTGTAAATGCATGTATTGTGAACATAGCAGCAAGATATATGTAATAAAAAATAAAAAAATTTTATTTTATATTTCGAATATGTACATGCTTTTAGAATGCAGTATTTTGTATTTTAAATAAAATAAAAAGTTTTATATTTTGTATTTTAAATATAGAATTTACGTGTATTTTAAAATACAAAATACATGTAAATTCATTAGAGCATGTATTTTGCCCAGCACTGAATGTGTACATATGTACATACATACATACATATGCATGTATGTACGTATAAGGCGCAGCTACTCAGAAACCCAGAAACCACATACAGACAGAACTCTAATGCTTTAAAGAAAAATGCTGTAGAAGTGCCCAGCGGGAAAAGGCAAACAATGGGAATCGGGAAGGTATAATATAGCTTGTACAAAATTCGATTCCAGAACTCATAACTTAGCATTTCCTAAAACGAAAATAAATTATTTTCGTTTATCTTCGGAATGAATTCGATAAGTTATTTTTTTTTTTTTTATAATAAATTTTATTATTACTAGATTCATAACGTAGATGAATACAGGTAACTCGCGGTAATGTGAACTTCCACAATAGTGAACTATCCATTAATGTGAACATTCATTTTCTTATACATATGAACTCTCGAACAGGGTTGGCGTTGAAAATTTTGCAAAAGTGTCATAAAAGGGGTATTATATTCAAAAAAGGGTCAGAAAAAGGGTACTTTAAAACAAAAAAAAAGGGTCTTTAAAAGGTATTAATCACTAAAAAGAATTCCGTTAATATTAAAATAACAAATTATAAAATTAAAATAGAGTTCACTAATGAAGATTTATTTTAATTAAAGAGAAATAACGAAGAATTTTAACAATGTAGTAAATATTAACACCGGTATTCATAAAAAATAAAACGTTGCTCAAATACATTTTAAAAAAAATTTTATATGAAAAATTTGTCGTAAAATGTGTTTCAACAATGTTTTATTTATTATGAATACCGGTGTAAAAGTTTAAAATAAAAGTAATTTTAATACAATACACATTGGTATTTAAACCATAAAGTAATTTTAATAATTAAAAAACAATTCACAGCAGCGTTACCATATTCTTTTTTCAAAAAACTTGCCATTCCAGAAAAAAAAAATTTTTTTTAATAAAAAAAAAACTTTTTCTTTAACTAAACCAAGATAATAAGCGAAAATACCAAAATTAGATTTCATTTTTATGAAAAATATTAAAAAATATACAGGTTTTTTCCAACTAAAAGAAAACATAACTTAACCCACAATACAACACCACCATTTTTATTTATTTAACATTTATTTATTTATTTATATCAAGAACACTTAAGAATAGAATTCTTTTATGGTTCATTAAAATGTTACATTGACATATATGGTAAAACGGAGAAAAAAAATATACATGTACTTATAATATAAATCTTGTACTAGTTAGTTTCCAGTATTATGTAAACTTTATCACATTATTATAATGTTTAAAAGCGAAAAAAAGAAGATATACAAAAATAAAAAAGTAAAAGTAAATTGATAAATATTTAAGAAATATGCAGAGAGATTTGAATTTATTTAGTTGAGAAGAAATCCAAAAGTGCTGTAGTAAAACTGTTTTTTCCCTGAATGAGTTTAATATATATTGGTAGACCATTCCATAGCTTAATAGCGTTAATGAAAAAGAATCTGGATGTATTGAGGTGCATGTGTCTTGGTGTTATAAGTGTTATAATTCGAGAGGATGTACCAAAAGTGAGTTTTTCGTACAGATAGCCGGGAGTTTTTCTATTCATGCAAATTCATGCAAAAAAGATAAACTTCTTATGGATAATTCAGGTCCAAAAATGAACCTTTTCAAAAAATATTTGCTGTATTTTTCAGCTGTCTATAGGCCGACGACATTTCGTTGGTATAATAGTCATTAAGTTCACAACCTAAAAGCATATTTCGCCATGACGAGACACTAGTCAATCGGGATATACCAAATACATAGCGTGTTGCGCTGTTGAACGCTACTTGAAGTTTGTGTAGGGACTGTGAGTCAAGCTTGCTATAAACTTGCGCCGAATATGCAATCATGGGTAGTATGAGCTGCAGTACAAGCTTTCTTTTCACAGCTGTCGGAACATAGCTGCCGGTCATTCTCAAATTTCGAAGAGTGAGAAACACACTTCTTACAACAATGTTAATATGGTCTTTACAGGTTAGTGTAGAGATAAGGTGAAATCCCAGATATTTTACGTTATTAACATACTTTAGCTCAATTGAGTTCTCGCCTACATATCGGTAAGACAAATGATTTCTCAGGATTAAGTACTAGTTTATTGGCCAAGGACCATGCACCAACTAAGACTAAGTCATCATTTAACCTATGACACATATCCTCAAGTAGACCAACACGATTAGATGCGTATAGCAGAATGTCATCAGCATAAGCATGTATTTTTGCATAATTTACCACAGTAAAGATGTCGTTAGTTTTTTTTTTTTTTGCAGGAAAGAACAAAGAAATGTCAACATCTTGAAGTAATTTGTTCGCGTTTGTGTTGAACAATAGTCAGCTGACCACTACCTAGTCTAGACGCCTTGATGGAAATCAATCGCACACATTTAATATATACAAGAGCTTTTTGCTGTGAAACTTTAGCCGAATCAAATGAAAGGAGGCATATATATATATATATATATATATATATATATATATATATATATATATATATATATATATATATATATATATATATATATATATATATATATATATATTTGATTAATTGTTTTGTAGTTATTTTACTCAAAAATTTTGCAGTTTTCTCAAAAACTCCGCTTTATTTCCACCAAACCAAAAATTTGAATAACAACTTACAATGAAACCAGTTACTTCTATCGCAATACTGATTTCTAAGGATTTTGTAGCCTTGGCCAGCTTTCAAGCGTATTGTAATGCAACGGGTTTTCTGAATTTCATTCCTAAAGAACGATTACAAGCCCAAAAAATTCTGTATAATCATCTCTCGGAAATGAATTGATAACTTTTGCAGAAGCAAAGTGTAAAAGCTCAGCAACATTGTCGCCTATAATTTCCATAATTCGTGATTGAGCTATTCCTGGCACATAACTATCTGTATTTATTAGTGCCCAAAGTTTTTGGAATTGTTTTAAAAAACGTTATGTCCGAGCCAGAAGATACTCCCACACTACTGGGCTCTGTAAAAACTGCTGTTAAAACAATCTCAAAAATATGATGTCTGCAGCCAAGAAATAAAATTTCTCTTTTAAATGATCTCTCCAAATAGACACACACTTACCTTTCAGTCAGTCAACCAGTGTTGGATGATGTTGGATCAAAAACGAACCTTCCGTTCTTTCCAAAATCTGTTTATCTTCCAATACATCATGAACTGCAGAAGAAATTTCCGCTCCAGTCCCAGAAGAAATATCAGGCATATCTTTAATTTGCTCTAATTTGATCAGGGACACGAGAGCTATAGGCGAGTGTATACCGGAAAATGTGAAGTGAATTGTGTCAGATGAAGTTACCTTCTCGAAGAAGAGCATTGCTACTCTTTTTAAAGGTATACATTATTTTATTAGTTATTTGAATTCCCACTGTTTTCCCACTGGGTATATGCATGGGTATGGGGGGATAAGCATGTCACTCTAATAACATTATAATTTTATTAAACTTAATCTTGACGTTATGGCAAAAACAAGATGTCAATCAAGGCTAGACACACTGCAGCACATAAATTGTTGGCAACTTTTCAAAATGTAATAAATGGTTTCATACTGTTTCATTCAATTCTTACACAGTTGGAAAATGAAAACTGTTTGTGGACTTAAGCCTTAAACGTTTTAAAAGTTTAAAGTAAGCTGTGCAATTCTTTATTTGTTTTTTTTTTTTTATCATTCAAATATACATACATACGAGTACACTCTGTGCAGGCATTTCCGTAAATGAATCAAATTTAGAAATTTTGTAGGTGAAAAATGTAAATGCAGTATGGCTGTTCAATACGAAATTGAATTTAAACTAAATTCCATTCACTTTGAAGCAACATAGACAAATTGTAATCATATCACAACAAAATGAAGTATTTGGAATAAGAAATTCAAATTTTTTTTTACAGAAGAGAAAATAAAAACCTTTTTATCTACTCTAGAAAACGAACATTTTCCGTATTCACTTCAATGCAAAACAGTAAAGCGTAATTGAAAGTTTTGTAGAATTTGCCTTAGAAAAAAGTATAAGGATTATGACAAACGCTAATGAATGCTGTTGTCTCTTGAGTCATGTCTTTGTAAAATGGATAAAACCAGTCAGAATTGAAAATTTTTTTAATTTGTTTAAGCTTACAATTTTACCAAGGACGACTATGAAAGTGAGAAAAGCATAATTTTTATGAGACATTATTTATTTTTGATAAATCCGGAGAATAATGTAAGTTTTATTGCATTCTTCCTTGTTTACAAAGATGCTGTTCAACAGAGGCAGCATATTTAATTAATAACAGAAACCCACAAGCAAAACAAAAACGTTACGAATTGAAGAAAGTGGAAATTTTCTCAGTCGTACAGATTCCTATTAATTTTATTTTCAGGATATATCAATCATTTACACCGGTATTCATAAAAAATAAAACGTTGCTGAAGTACATTTTAGAACAAATTTTGTATGAAAAATTTGTTTTAAAATGTACTTCAGCAACGTTTTATTTTTTATGAATACCGGTGTTTGAGTTTTAATAAATTTAGTATTCATATTTTAGATTCCAAGTTCAATCAGCCAAACTGGCAGAAACTTCTCCAATTTCACTTCCTAAAATTTGAATAAAAGTGCTTTTTAGGGTTCCGTACTCATCAGAGTGAAACGGAACCCTATTACGGAGACAAGTACGTCCGTCCGTCCGTCCGTCCGTCACAGCGTCCATTCTCCGAAACGGTAAAAGCTAGAGAGCTGAAATTTTCACAGAATGTTGTTGTGGCTTGCCGCTACAACAACAAATACTAAAACGAACAACAAGTCGAAGACTACCAGGTGTCCCCATACAACGAAAAGTTACAATTAGCCATAACTCTCGAACCGTAAAAGATAGAGAGCTGGAATTTGCATAGTGTGTGTATTTATAGATGTTCTACAACAACAAACACTAAAAACAACAACATGTCGAAAACTACCAGGTGTCCCCATACAACGAAAAGTTACAATTAGGTATAACTCTCGAACTGTAAAAGATAGAGAGCTGAAATTTGCATAGTGTATGTATTTATAGATGATCCACAACAACATATACTAAAAGCAACAACAATCCGAAAAGTACCAGGTGCCCCCATACAACCAAAAGTTACAATTAGCTATAACTCTTGAACCGTAAAAGATAGAAAGCTGAAATTGGCATAGTGTATGTATTTATAGATGCTTGTGAACAACAAATGCTTAAAACAACAACATGTCGAAAACTACCAGGTGTCCCTATGCAACGTAAAGTAACAATTAGCCGTTACTCTCGAACTGTGGGCGGCAGAGGGATGGAATTTGCACAATATGTGTATTCACATATGCTCCACAACAACAGTTGCTAAAAACAACAACAACTATAAAACTACCAGGTGTCCCTTTACAACGTAGAGTAATAGCTATAACTCTCGAACCGTAAGAGATAGAGAGTCGAAATTCGCACAGTGTATGTATTCCCAGATGCCTTACAACAATAAATTACAAAAACAACAACAAGTGGAAAATTACTAGGTGTCCCCATACAACATAAAGTAGCTTTAAAAACAGAGAGATGAAATTTATAAAATATACATACATATGTATTCACATACGCCATTCCATACATACATTACACATACATACGTACGGAACCCTAAGAGTGCGAGCCAGCCTCGTACTTGACTCAATTTATTTATATCATATTCATTCATTTAATACGAAGAAGTTCTTTAATACATTTATATTAAATTACTTTTTCAGGCTTAAGTTCAAATCTTGGTTTCTCACTATTTTAATTAATATCAATTAAGTAAAGAAAAGTAAAATTTAATAGCTAGGTGGACAACCGGCTGTTTCTGGGTAGCAAACACCCTTCATCAGCACCCTATGAACTTTGGACGTGTCAAATTTCACAATTTTGGCACAGCCGCTTAAAGCACTCGCTTTTCTTTCATGGGCTACCTCATGATACAATTAACAAGGTAGCCTCGTCAGCTAAACCGTTAATCATCTGACTACTTTAGGTTGTCAAGAGATTGCAGAGATGAAAGGCAGCCAAAACGAGATAGCTAATCTGCGTAAGCTCAGTGCATCTCTCTTCTGTAAATGTAGAAGTGGCGTTTTTTTGACAGTTTGCATAAGTTGTACAAAAACAAAATGCATGCTATTTTTATTGAAGTTGTTCTTATTGTAGCGAAAAGGTTACCTTGTTAGTTGTATCATGGGCTACTTGATATCGAGGCATCTTGAATTTACAATCTATTATTCCTGCTTTTCGAAATCATGGTTGGCAACAATGGCGCAAAAGGGAATTAGCATGTGTATTCACATTATATTGTAGTTTAAATGCAGTATCTTCCTCGTTTAGTGTTAAGCTTCGTATAGACGGTTGTCAGATCTTACAATATTGTAAGACCTAACAATGTGCTGGCAATCTACTAGAAATACAAAATTGTCAGCATTAAGAAAATTATCAGTTCAGACAATTGGAAGAAAGTCTTACAATTTCATTGCAGACAATTGCCTGACAATAAATTTATCTACCAACGAAAATTGTCAGCTTGCACGGATGTACGATTTTCTACGTATCAAAAATTGTCAGCCAATTGTCATTATCAAAATACACACACACACATGTCCTTCTTCATTCTTTATATTTCTCGCTCAATAACCATGTTTTTAATTTTGTACATCTTACAATATGCCAATGCCTGACAATGTACTAGCAACGATGATGCCAGTGTTCAGACGATTGACAGTTAACTGACAATTAATTGTTAGTTAGGTGGCCTGCCAATGATTTTGCTTACAATATTGTCAGGAAGAAATTGTAAGTTCTCACAATTGGTTAAAAATATTCTATACATTTTCTGACAGTATTGTAAGATCTTACAATCGTCTATACGTAGCTTTAGTTTAAATGTTCGAATTCGCTAACTTAAACATATTTTAAATTGAAGAGACAAATTATCTGCCACTGATTTTTGGGCATTGTCCTGAGAATGTTTGCCCAAGAAAACAGGGATCTAAAATCGAAATCATGGTACCCTTTTTTGACGAGAAACTTTCGAAGTGAAAAATTTCTCGTTAAAAATCGGAAGCTCGATTCTGATTCTTTGAATTAGTTGTAAATGACGTATTTGGATACCGCTTTGGTGATTTTCTTAGTAATTACGAAATTGCCCACTCAAATATACATACATACATACATATAATCATATTTATATAAAAAGCTATTCGTTTTCTATTCTAATACTGCAGGTCATGCACATTTGACTGATTTTAATATCGCAACAAGGCTGGCGCAGGATGGTCTCGCTTGTAGTATGTCGGGCACAAAACCGTACATGGCCCCAGAAGTATTTATGTGTGCTCTAGATGAAGTAGGTAAGAACCTTGTATATAAGCATGTGTTATCTACATATCGTTACCTAAAATGCAAAACTTACTAAGTGAAAAAAATTACTGCCTGTTACTCGATGTCGCAAGAAAATGTAAGCGATCGAAATTTAGTCGCACGATTTCGAATTAATGTGGGTTCTTCTATAGTTATTTATTTCTTATATATTTTGAAACATGAACACTTAAGAATATAATTCTTTTATAGTTCTTTAATACTGTTTCTTTATGCCCATAGGGCATAAAGAAAATACAACTTACATATATAACCATAAAAAGATAAAAATAAAAATATCAAGTTGCGTTTTTCGCATTTACTTCACAGAGATGTCAGATCAGTAAATTAAAGTTTTTGTTCATTATTAGTTTTATTGCAAGGTGGCGTGATCAGCTTCTGTAAACTTCTTGACTGTTCGAGCAATGATCATTGAGAGGTATAAAAGCAGCTCAGCTTAACGCTGAGGCAGTTCAGTCGATATTTAACTGCGCTAACGTGTAAAGTGTCTTAAGTAATAATAAAAAGTGAATAAGTAAAAGTGTTCTTCTTTTAGTAAAGTGTTTTAAAGTGTTTGTGAGTACAGTGTGTTAAGTAAATAAAGTGTTGGACTGTTGAGTACTGTCAACTGAATAACAGAGTGTTTTAGCTTCATTACAATTAAAGAATCTACTAAAACGTTTTTAAAAGGGAAAAAAAAACGTAACAATATGGCCACGAGACTGTCGTTTAGCTTCGCGCTTCTTTTTCGAACATTAACGATCTTATTTCATCAACACTGTGTGTCGGACGTTGGCTTCTAAATGATCAATCGTTGCTGCTTTATCAGCATAGACCGCAGATTTCACATCAATTAGTCCAAAGTGTCACACAAGTATGGCCATTCACTCGTAGACATTCAGGTTTCGACTGACGACAGAATTGCTTCTTCTGTTCAGAAACAGCGATTCTGCTGAAGATGATTTTACGATAAAAGTCTTTCAGTTGATCCTCAGCTCATTTACCAAATACACGCCACAGATGATAGCCCTCTGACTTTAATTCTTGCACTAGCCTTGCGTGGTTGCAGGTCCAGATATTTTCCCAAACCAGAGACCAAGTTGGCGAAACGATATATTCCGGTCAGGGTGATCATTTCTTCTGTACGCACGATGCGGGCCCGATTTGAATGGTTATATCAAGTAAGCGTCACTCATATTTGAATTTGCGAGATTAAATCGATTATTACTCAATCCTACTAAAACGAATTTAATTCGATTTAGGCCACATTCCTTGAGTATCAACAACAACTTTAATGTGTATATAGATGGAAACATTGTGTATGAAACTCATTCAGTAAAATACTTGGGAATAATTCTCCAAAGCAATTTAACATGGAACCACCATATCGCACATGTAAAAAGAAAAATTGCCCCAGCAATCGGAATACTATACAAATTAAGGAATAAATTAAAGCAAAGGTCAAAATTAATGATATATCAATCCTTGATTCAATCACATCTGAATTACTTGGCCATTATTTATGCTTACAATAAAAATAATAGTGGGCTCAGATCTCTGCAACGTATGCAAAATAAAGCACTAAAAATCATTTATAATTTACCGATACAGTTTTCAACTGTATCATTGTATAAAGAGGTATGTAAAATAATATTGTCATGCAACATGGGTTGCATGAGTACCAAGTTTTAATGTTTGTTTTTATACCCTTCACATAAATGTGTAAGGGTATATATAAGTTTGTGATTCCGTTTGTAACGCATTGAAATATCCATCTAAGACCCCATAAAGTATATATATTCTGGATCAGCATCAATAGCGATTACGATTGAGCGATGTCCGTCTGTCCGTCTGTCCGTCGGTCCGTCTGTCCGTCTGTCCGTCTGTAGTCGTTGAAATACCGTTTCTGAGAAAACGGTTTGAGATAGAAACCTCATTCTTTCGCTAAAACGTGTGAAACCCCGGTAGTGGGTCTGCTATTGAAATTCAGTAAGATAGGTCCGCGGATAGCCGAGATATATTCAAAAAACCGGGTTTTGAGGGATATTTTGTGTAATTTTTGTATTCAGATTTTTGAAAAAAATTTTTTTCTTAAAAACTAAACCATATCATTTTTAGTGCTCATTAAATCCTAGAAATGAAGGAATTTTTGAAATCGGCCCATATATATCCGAGATATAGCGTCTCCCGATTTTTAAAGAAATCGGCTTTATTAGCCAAATAAGACAACTTTTGGCACCGAAGATCAATCAAGATGGTATATATAGGCTATTTAGAGGCAAAAGTGGAAAATTTTTCCACATCGGCCCATATACACTCGAGATATAGCGCCTCCCGTTTTCTCAAGAAGTCGGCTCTAAAAGCCAAATAAAACAACTTTTGGTATCAAAAATCGATTAGAATGGAACATATAAGGTGTTTAAAAGCAAAATTGGAAAATTTTTGAAATCGGTCCATATATATCTGAGATATAGCGACTCCTGATTTTTCAAGAAATCCGCTCTTTAAGCCAAATAAAGCAATTTTTGGCACTAAAAATCAATCAGAATGGTACATATAGACCATTTAGAGACAAACGTGGAAAATTCTGGACATCGGCCCATATACACTCGAGATATAGCGCCTCAAGTTTTCTCAAGAAGTCGGCTCTAAAAGCCAAATAAAACAACTTTTGGTACCAAAAATCGATCAGAATGGTACATATAAGGTGTTTAAAAGCAAAATTTGAAAATGTCTGCAATCGGTCTATATATACCTGAGATATAGCGTCTCCCGATTTTTCAAGAAATCGGCTCTATAAGCTAAATAAAACAACTTTTGGCACCAAAAATCAATCAGAATGATACATATAGGTTAGTCAGAAGCAAAACTGGAAATCTTTTTGTCATCGGCCCATATATGTTCGAGATATAGCGCCTCCCGATATCTCAAGAAGTCGGGCCTGGAAGCTAAACGAAACAGTTTTTTGCACTAAATATTTGTCGGAATGGTACATACAGGCTGTTTAGGGGCAAAATTAGAAAATTTTTGGACATCGGCCCATATGCACCCAACTCTTGGTACCAAAAATCAATCATAATGGTACATACATATGTATATAATATTATATACATATGTATATAATATTTGCGATCATGTATGAATGTATGTATGTATGTATGTATGTATGTATGTATGTATGTATGTATGTATGTATGTATGTATGTATGTATGTATGTATATATGTATGTATGTATGTATGTAGATACGTTTGTATGTATGTAGGTATGTATGTATCTACATATGTATGTATGCATGCAAGTAGGTTAGCATAAACAATTTTTTTGCTTTGGTGTAAAAATGTGTATGTATGTACATACATATGTATGTATACACGAGCTTGAAAATGAAAGTGATATAAAGAATTGTTGAAAAAAGGGTACGCAATGAAATTCTTTTAAACAATTGCGTCTTCAAATTCATTCACACAAAAAATCATTTTGGGTTTCCCTACGTACTTACATATGTACATACACACATACATGTGTATGATGATACGCAATAGATCATCAACAACGTGCACAAGAAAAAAATAATTTTGTAAAAGCAAGCAATGTAAATATGTATGTATGTATATATGTATGTATATAATCATTGTTTTATGGAACACACTGAAAATATTCAATAATAAAGAATTTATTTTAGAGTTTTCTATTATAGATACATACATACGTATGCATGTACCCACATACGTAAGTAAATTGAAAAGAAAATCACACTTAATGGCAATGTTTAGCATTATAATTCAAAAATAATGCAATTATATGCAATTTTTTGTTAAATAAATTTTACTATAAAGTTAACTGATAAATAATTAAGAAATACATTTTGCTTTTCTTTATTTCATTGATATTAAAAAGAATTGGTGTCACCCAGTGGTTGAAGTTGAGCATATTAGGAATTATTTAAATAAAAGTTTTGCAGCCTGTGTTAAATCCCGGTAGTGGATCTGATATTGAAATTCAGAAAAAATCGGCCCATATATACCCCAGATATAGCGTCTCCCGATATATCAAGAAATCGGCTTTAAAAGCCAAATAAAACAACTTTTCGCACCAAAAATCAATCAGAATGTATGTACCATTGTGAAGGGTATTTAAGATTCGGCCCAGCCGAATATAGCACTCTTACTTGTTAAATGTATGAATAATATTCGTTACCATACTATATCGTTCACGCAAAATCTAACGAATTTTAATACTAGTGTTACGTTTTAACCTTTTCAAAACGTTTTCCGTAGATTCTTTAATTGTAATGAAGTTAAAACACGCACGTCTTCAGTTTACAATAATCAACAGTTCAACCCTTTATTAATTTTAACACACTATACTTGTAAACACTTTACTAGTAGAACAACACTTTCACTTAATCACTTTTTATTACTTAAGACACTTTACACGTTAGCGCAGCTAAAAATCGACTGACTTTTCAGCGTTGAGCTTCGCTGCTTTTATACCTCCAATGATCATTACTAGAACATTCTAGACGTTTACAGAAGCTAATCACGCCACATCTATAGTGCGATGTGCGATGACTCATCATGAACAAAAGATATACACACACACCGACATACATGCGATGTGCGATGACTCATCATGAACAAGAGATATACACACATACCGACATACTTACACGCGGCAGCAAAACTCAAGCATCTGAGTCGCGCACATACATGCACACACGAATATTGTATCGTGCGGTGGTGGTTTCTTTTATTTCGCTGTTGTGCTTATTTATCCACACATGTGTGTCAGTATGTGCACACTCGCTGTGCTGCCGTTTTGTTTATCAACAAGCTTCTATGTATGCATGTGTGTATATACCTCCTGTGTTCATTTACAAATAATAACAAGACAATATACGCACATATAAAATAACGATGATTTAGTACGTTCTAGAACAATCACAATCGGTCCGTTCACGACCAAATTTGTAACACTGCCGCCCGCTCAAGCCTGTTCGTCCCGAACAGGCCCAGAACCACTACTTCCGTACCTTGCGAGTCGTTCCAAGTGTACAACCTTCATTTTGGATCGATGGCTGTTATGCTTCTGTATCCTGTATACAACGTCGTTCAACCTCTTAATCACCTTATACGGTCCATCCCAATGCGTTTGTAATTTGGGAGACAGTCCTTTCTTCCTTTGTGGGTTATATAGTAGAACCAGTTGTCCCTCGCGGAATCCGTCGGAATTTGCAGCTCGATCGTATCTGGCTTTCATTTTATCGCTGACTACTCGAATTCTGTTGCGTACAAATTCGTGTAGCTCGTGCAATTCACTTTTCTCCTGCGAAGAATTCTCCGTATCCTCATTTTTCGGTACAGGTTTTGTGCCAAATTCCAAATCGCCAGGCAATCTGAGTTCTGTTCCAAAGACAATTTTTGCTGGTGTTTTAGACGTTGAGTCATGCACGGCGGACCTGTATGCCAACAAAAATTTTTGAATGTGCTCATCCCAGTCTCTCTGATGGTCGCTCACTACTTTCCTCAGGTATTCCTCCAGCGTGCGGTTAAATCTTTCAACCATACCGTCAGATTGCGGATGAAGTGGTGTTGTCCTGGTTTTTTTTATTCCATAGAGCTCGCACATTTCCTTAAAAATTGCAGACTCAAAGTTTCTGCCTTGATCGGAATGCAACTCCATTGGAACACCATATCTGCACACCCAATTATTGATGAAAGCATTTACCACAGTTTGAGCCTCCAGGTTTGGTATGGGGTATACTTCTGGCCATTTGCTGAAATAGTCCATCACCACAAGGACATAACGATTACCGGCAGTACTGACTGGAAAAGGACCTGCTACATCCATAGCTATTCGCTCAAAGGGCACACCCGAATTGTACTGCTGCAGGTGTGCTCGAGTTCTCCGTGCTGGACCCTTCGCCGCTATACATTCCTTGCAGTTCGCTATCCAGTCGGCTACTGATTGTTGCGCTCCAACCCAGTAAAAACGCTGCTTTACCTTTTCCAGTGTTTTATTAACTCCAAGGTGACCTCCACTGGGACCATTGTGGAACTCTCGCAGAACTTCCGGTATCTTAGATGATGGTACGACTATTAAGTTAGAAGTAGTTTTGCCATCCGCACTTTCCCATATACGGTACAAACATCCGTCTACCAGCTGCAAGCTGCTCCATTGTGCCCAATAAGCTTTAGCGAGGGGGCTCTCAGCCGCAATTTCATTGCGTGCAGGCCTGCTATCTCTCTGTTTAGCAGTTATTATTTTGCTGAGCACCGGGTCATTTTTCTGCGCCGTTGGCCAGTCTTCGTGGGAATCTATCTGCGTTAGCCGAACATCAATGACGCACTCTTTCTGCTCGTTTCCCCATTGGTATGATCGTGACTTCTTGGTCAGCTGATGTTGGCCTGCCCTTTTGCTGGGCCTCTGTCGTGATACTGAACTTGTACGCTTCCTGGGAGCTTTACAGTTGCGCTGAAAGTGGCCTGTCTTTCCGCAGTTAAAACACTTAGCTCGGCCTTTGTTCGAGATTTCGGCCAACGCTTGCAACACTGCCTCTTTAATCATACCGGCCAAGCCATCTCCTGGCTTATGAACTACCTCTAGCTCCCGTATTTTGTGGACCTGTGGCCTTGAAATTAGTCTGGCTGTCTCCTGGGCCAACGCAAATGAGACGGTTTCGGCGAATGAAGGCTTTTGTGTTGCACATACAGCAAGTTTAATGTCGGGATCTCGAATACCGTTCACAAATGCCTCCGTCTTAAAATGGTCCAAAAACGAGTAGCTCTCTCCAGGATAGCTAAGCTGCACCAGACGCTCAATCTCCATTGCGTAATCCTGAAGAGTCTCATTGCCTCTCTGCACTCTGCCTCTTAGCTCCACTCTGTGGATTTCCTTCTTGTGCTCTCCACCATACTTGCGTTGCAGAGCTGCCATGATGACTTCATAATTGTCTCTAGATGAAGCGGGCACAGTTTCCAGGACCTGTGCAGCGACACCCTTTAACGCCAAAATTAACTCAATGCATTTCTCATCCTCGCCCCATGCATTTTTATTGGCCACGGTTTCAAACTGAAACTGGAAAATGTTAAAAGGTGTGCTGCCATCAAAGGTGGGCGTTTTCACTCTGCTCACAGATTCAGGAATAGCTCGCACAGGCGCTTCCTGCAGTTGAAGGCTATTCATTCTAGCTTCCAGGCTATGAAGCTTTTGATCCACATCAT
The DNA here is from genome assembly GCA_963662145.1 of Sturmia bella. Lineage (NCBI taxonomy): Eukaryota > Metazoa > Arthropoda > Insecta > Diptera > Tachinidae > Sturmia > Sturmia bella. Next base: position 72,371,745 of record OY759168.1, read on the forward strand.
TTTCTAGGGCAACAAATTTTTCTCCCACTTCGTGAACATTTCGTTCCAAGCCGCACAATTTTTCCTCCATGGCATTTACTCTCAGATTCATGGCCTCAGAAATTTCCATTAACTTCTCGCCGTTGGCTTTCAGCATTGCATTTGTTGCAACTGACGCCTCTTTGATAGACTTGGAGTTTTCCTGCATGATGGATTTGGAGTTTTCCTCCATTTTCTGCATCATCATTGCATTTGTTGCCTTGGACGCCTCTTTGATAGACTGCATCATGGCAGCAAACATCGAGTTTAAGTCCATGCCACTCGTACCTGCTCGTGTACTCATCTCCAGTTCTTCTTTTTCTTCGAAGTCATGAGTATTGATGTCCAGGCCTAGCCGATGAAATTCCTCCATTAGCCTCTTCTGCAGCTCCACTTTGTTGTGGGCAGATCCAATTTGCACAACTCCTTTTTCAGTTGTTCCACTTTAAGCTCGTCGAACTTCATTTTACAATTTCACTTCTGACACCAATTGTTACGTTTTAACCTTTTCAAAACGTTTTCCGTAGATTCTTTAATTGTAATGAAGTTAAAACACGCACGTCTTCAGTTTACAATAATCAACAGTTCAACCCTTTATTAATTTTAACACACTATACTTGTAAACACTTTACTAGTAGAACAACACTTTCACTTAATCACTTTTTATTACTTAAGACACTTTACACGTTAGCGCAGCTAAAAATCGACTGACTCTTCAGCGTTAAGCTTCGCTGCTTTTATACCTCCAATGATCATTACTAGAACATTCTAGACGTTTACAGAAGCTAATCACGCCACATCTATAGTGCGATGTGCGATGACTCATCATGAACAAGAGATATACACACACACCGACATACTTACACGCGGCAGCAAAACTCAAGCATCTGAGTCGCGCACATACATGCACACACGAATATTGTATCGTACGGTGGTGGTTTCTTTTATTTTGCTGTTGTGCTTATTTATCCACACATGTGTGTCAGTATGTGCACACTCGCTGTGCTGCCGTTTTGTTTATCAACAAGCTTCTATGTATGCATGTGTGTATATACCTCCTGTGTTCATTTACAAATAATAACAAGACAATATACGCACATATAAAATAACGATGATTTAGTACGTTCTAGAACAATCACAATCGGTCCGTTCACGACCAAATTTGTAACACTAGAAATAGATCAAATTTTAGAATTCCTAGATGTAGACTAGAAATAACGAAACAAAGAATAGACTATATTGGTGGAATTGAATTCAATAAATTGCCTACATATTTGAAACAAATTGATCGAATATCAATTTTCAAGTCCTCTTGCAAGGAATACTTATTAAATATAATTGAAACGCTCTTGATATGACTTTGATATCAAATGTGTAATAAACTTGTGTCGAACTAGTTTTTTATTAAATTTTGCCACGAGCCGATTTACATAATGAGGGTTCGACACAAGTCAAGTCTAGTTTGTAATACCCATTATAATCTTCTTAAGTAGCTAATATATTATTTGTACATTTTTTAATTGTTTTGCCAACTTGCCTCAATAATGCCTTTCTGGCGCTGAGGCCAAATTTAAATATGTAAAAATGAATTTTGTTCAAATAAAGTACGCAGCTACATTCATTCATATGGATGTTTATGTAGCTGAAAAAAAAAAGTAAGCAAATGTGACCATTGCATACCATCTGTTTAGATGGACTATTAAGTGTACCGCATCTTATTCTATAAGCTTGGCTAGTAGAGCCGTAAATCATAGAAATAAATTTTCACAGTTCATAAACGTTACTCTGATGCAGTTACTTATGTGATGATGTGCCAACATGGTACTACTCGTTTACTGAAAACCAAGTCACTCATATATTTGCTCTGACATCTGTTTTGTCAGCTATCCCTATGGGACATTCTATACCTCTAAGAAAGACATAATAGTTTCTAACACATATACAGTATTTATCGGATATATGAACATCTCATATAAGAACAAAACGCTTATAAGAAACATTTGCAAAAACACCATATCTGTTTAGTGATTTTTCTAACAAAAAAAGTTTCATATAAGAAAAACGCTTATAAGAAAAAAACTGATAAAAGAACATTTTTCTTGGACACCAAAACCACAAAATGTATAGAAAAAGAATTTATATAAGAAACTTTCAAGGGCAACACTGAATTTATGTAGTTTGCATGGACAACTCTGTTTTCTGACAGTTTTACAACAACAACAACGTTTTCTTTTTTTTTTACTTTTAGTGCTCATGAGAAGTTTTTGTTTCTTGCCTCGTATAAATAAATACATCGTACAAAATGAATTATGTATGTACAGTATTTTTCAGTTAATTGCACATCAAAATTTGCACAATTTTTTGTTCAATTAACCGGGGAACCAATTAGCCGATACCCGTTTAATTGAACAATTCGTTCAATTACAAGAATCCTATTCAATTGAACAGTTTGTTCAATTACAGAAATCATGCATAATTGGAACTATGTACTAATGAATTAAAAGAAATCGCATACATATGTGCACTTTAAGTTTTTCAAAATAATTATTTTTTACCTCAAACGAAAAAAATGCAAGTAACAGAAAAAAATGTACATATATGTGTATACGCAGGTATTTATTATTGTAGGTATGTACTATTAAATGCACTATTTATGTGCACAATAGTTTTACAAAAAAATAAAATCTATAAACTAAAAAACAGTTCATATATTGTTATTGGTTTTACAAAAAAAAACATAAACAACTGATGTCAAATGTGTATGTACAAAAATGCCAGATTATTTTTCAATAATAATGCAATTAACCGGGTAAAAGTAAGAGGAAATTTATTTTTGAATATTGAACGAATTAAGCGGGAAAATCAATTAACCGGGTTCAATTATCTGAGGAAATATACATGGTTTTCGTATGCAATATTTTTGCCCGATCATGTGGTTCAATTAAGCGTGGAAACCAATTAACCGTAGGGTCAATTAACCGAAAAATACTGTACATGTATTTACTACATATAATTTTTTTTTTCAAATTGAAGTTGTCTAGTTTTTTATATCTACATATTTACTAAAGGGATTAATAAAATAAAATTTGATTTGTTTTATTTTTCTATTTACATACATACATCTACGTACATACATATATACATAAAAAGGTAAAAAAGCTCGTAAATTCATATAAGAAACAAATGCCTTATGGCCATAGCTACTTATATAAGAAATAAGTTTCTTATATAAAATAATTGTATATAAGAAAGAAACGCTTATAAGAAACTTTTTTCGTGGATTTTTCAAGTTTCTTATATCCAATAAATACTGTACATACATACATACATATGCATGTATACTCTATATATGTATTTTAATTGTTTGCCTTCTTTTATTACAGCTGGTTATACATTTCCCGTCGATTGGTGGTCACTAGGTGTCGTGGCATATGAAATGCGAGCGAATGCTCGTCCCTTTTCAGTTCATTCGGCTACAGTGTTGGTAGAAGTGAAGCACATTTTAAGCTCTCCAGTACATTATCCACGCTACTGGAGTCATAAATTTGTCGATTTAATAACAAAGGTAATTTCCCATAATTCATAAAACAGAGAAAAAGCAATTTTGTGTTAAACAATTAAGAATAGAAAAATTAACGCTCATTAAAAGTTCATTTAAATTTGCTGATTTGTTGATTTAAATTTAAATGTTCAAAGTGTTAAGGAGTCCAATTGGTGAACTAGTGAATTTTCCTTTACTTTGTAAATTCTAACCGTCAATAACACGATGACACAAAAGTTAAAAAAAAAAAAAAATTATTGAGGAGTTCTCGTGTACCAATTCTGTTTTGTTCGAGTCCATAGACAACAAAAATACCTTTAGTTTTTTTAGGTCACTACGAAAAAGGATTTTATAACGATAGCTCAAAACTGCATCGCCTTTAGATCTAATAGGAATATTCATAATATCTTCTATATCTTTTAATAGCCCTGATATTTTAATCGAATATTTACCAGCCAGTGACCCAGCTCCCACTAGTCTGCTTGGAATATTTCGTTTGATTGAATGTTATATTTTGTTAGAACTGTGGGCTCAATTATAACTTCCACTGTTTCTTTACGAGTACCTGCTACTTCAACTTTGAGAACATTTGGCAGAGATTCCATTTCTTTCTTTAGCTTGCGTGGTATTTCAGTTGAGGCTCTTTGCTCTGACAAATTACCAATTAAACCGACATTGAGTATCGGAAATAAGCTCAAGTTTATTTCATTGATTATCGGAGATTTCGATTCAACAGGTAACTTCGATTTTATATTTGACCCAACTTTGAACGAACATTATCGAGCACTTCTTTATTATCATACTCTGTTCCAAATTCGAGTATCATGTGAACACCATCATTAGTTGCAAAAGATATCAATTCTCTTAAAAGGATTTGTTGCATTTTTGAATTCAAAGAGTCATATCTTCGTTGTTTCCCAACGAATTTTTATCAATTTTCTTTCCATTCCCAGAGCTTAATATTGCCTTTCAAACAAAGCTTAGTTGTGGTAAATCGCGTAATAAATAGCAAAGTTATAGTGGTTAAAATGCAAAAAAATCAATTTTCCACAAACAAATTGGTTTTCTCGGGCTCTATAATTAAATCCGTTAAAAAAAACAAATGGCATACAAGTTTTTCAAGCACATTTTTTATACCACCACCCCCCTTCTTGCATTTTGCAACTACACTGTGGAACAAATTCAAGTTAGCAAAAGTTAGGACCATTCCGAGAGTGAGGAGTGAAAGTAGGGGCTAAATCGCGGCTCTTGTTTATGTTAGTTGGAATGTTTTTTTGATCGACTGTCGAACTTTGCAGTCAGATGCCGATTTTCAGCATATTATTTATATGGTTTCTGGCTATAACTCGTCGATTAATTAATCATTTTTAAATCTGTAAAAGCCAAATTATTATTTTAATTGTTGCACAGGTCTCTAGCAATAATTTGGCTTTTAAAGATTTCAAAAATATAATGTAAGTCGACGAGTTACAGCCAAAAAACCTTATAAACAATATGCTGAAAATCGGCACTTGACTGCAAAGTTCGAAGCTCGATTAAAAACAAATTCGAACTAACATAAACAAACGCCGCAGGGTGGGACCAAACGAGAGAAATGGATAATAAATTTGTATCTTTGAAACGTCCGAGCTGATTATAAAACAATGTTTGAAGGAATCATAGAGGAGGACCCAGTCTTTAAGAGTAATGAACTTTGAACCACCCTGTTGTATCACACGTTGACCTACAGGCTGTCAAAGTTGAATACCTCGGGTATGAACAAGGCGAATCCATTACAGGTGCCCGCATACCAATTCGCTTCAACATGTTTCCACGATTTTCTGTCTGTTCCTCAATGTCGCAAGAAAATGTAAGCGATCGAAATGTAGTCGCTCGATTTCGATTCAATTTTTATTCCTCTATATCGCCAGCTTGCGTTCGCATAGTCTTACGTCATGAAATTTTTGGCAGATCGGTAAATTAAAGATTTAGTTGATTTTTATTGCAGTATTGAAAAAAAAGTACTAAATTTTTCTTGTGTAAATACAACCCTTCATAAAACTGGTCAGCTGTATTTGACAAGCCAAAGCAAATACATACATAAATGACATAGTGTACTCTGTGATAAAAAAAAAGTACAAAATAAAAAAGCAAACATTTTGAAAGTGCGGAAATAGTTTTTGTGGTGTTTTAAAATTTAAAAGTATTTCTTTGCATTTAATAAGTATTTTGACGCGATGAGCACTGGTATTCCTCTGGCAAACTCAGGATTTTCTTCCATCCAGTATTTCTATAAAAACTCCCACTCGATAGCAAATCAACAAGTGCTTGATTTTGACATTTGTGTTTGCAGTGCTGATGACATGATCGATATTAAGGAATCGGATTTTATATGAAAACACTTACGTTTTTTCGACTTGTCGATCGAGTCATCGTTCGAATAAAAGAACTTCATAGTTTTCGCCAAAACAATTTAGTTTCGCTTAGAAAGCGAACAATCACACGGCTGCGACATTGAGGAACAGGCAGTTTATCTTCTGAGTTGTCAAAGCTGATAGCAAACGACAACAAAACATATGACAACTCACGAGAAAATGTAGAAGCGAATTGAATTGCGTCCACCTGTAGTTGATTCGCCTTGGGTATGAAAAACTCTGTTCGCTTCATAACTTTTGTAAATATAATTTGATTTTTGAAAATTTTAATTTTTCGAAAATTAAGTAAGTGGATAAACAAAATGTGTTTCAGCTTTTGTTAATATCGTAAATGGTTTAGGAGATATTTGGTTTGAAATTTTGGTTTTTGGCCGTGACTTTGTTTCTTATTTTGTAAATATCTCCGGTAGCACCATAGCCAAGTCCTAAAAATATTATTAAACTATTTCTCAGATATTTTTTAGTATTACACAAAAGAAAATTTTCAATTATCTTAAGGTGCGTGCTCGTGAAAAGAGATCAATGTCAACTCTTTGAAAAATTAGTGAAAAATGGAGCTTAATTGTTTGACATTTTTTTTTAATTTTTGACCGTTTGAAACTGCAATTATTGATTTTTTGTGAATAACTTCCAAAGTTGGGCACCGATTTTAGTCGTTTATAGCTTTTCTTACTTGACACTTTATTTGTTATGAATGTATGAATGAGAATTCATCAGCATAACTTTGTTTTTAGATTTTTTATGGTGTTTTAAAAAACAAAAAATTTCGAACTTTTGCAAAAATTTAATTTTTTTTATCGAAAAACTTTTGTATTTTCTTAACTACTAAACCGATTAAAAAGACTTTTACAGTTGTTGAAAGGTAATTTAATTGCCGAAATTCGGTTTTTGTATTCTTTCCCGAATTTTAGATCGTTTTTGAGTTAAGGCAATATACATATGTCGTAATACCTTCTCCATTTTTAAAATAACGGTATATCTCAAAAACAAGAGCTAACCTAAAAACAAACGGTTAGCAGCACTGAATTCAGTGCACCCGAATTATGTTTAGTCACTGGGTGCCCTTTCTGTCGGTTTTTACAACTAGCACAGTGTAATTAGTCAAACAAAAACCCAACTTTCTTTTACGACGAGCGCTAACAGCTGTTTTAATTTTCTATTCTGTTAAACATCAGATTTACTTTCTGGCAATAGAGTTTCTTTTAGTGCGTTCGAAATCCCGGCTTGTGTGATATACATATGTATAGGGTATAGATGGAGCGATGCAGGTATACATTTTTATACCCCTCACTAAAAGGGTATGTATAGATTTGTTTCGCAAAAAAAACACCTTTTTGAAGCCATTAGACAATTTATTGATCTACATTTTGGTTTACTCCATTTTTAACTATCTCTTCTTGCACAGTATTGACAATGGGTAGAATCGGGGTAAAGATATAGTAAAAGAAATTACTATTAAATGTTTGTTTTTGGTGTAAGAATTTGCTCTTTTCAGGTGTGTAGAAAAGAAAAAAAAAAAGAAAGTAGGGAAGGAAAAAATTCTGTTACTGAATACAATTTTTAAGAACAACTTACATTGGCTTTTAAAGTTTCGTACTCATAGAGTGAAAACGAAATCCTATTACTGAGACTTCGCTGTCCGTCCGTCTGAAAATTATAAGGGGTCCCCATACAATAAGCTGAGAAAATTAGCTGCAACTTTTGAATCATAAGAGATAGAGACTTAAAATTTATAAAAACCATAAACAACAAAAAGTTAGTATCTAAAGGGTGCTTACATACAAGAAACTGAAATTAGCTGTAGCCTTTGAACCGTAATTGATAGAGACTTGAAATTTGCACAGGCTATGCAGTTGCCAGGCCTATACAACATTTAATACCAAAACTAGCGTAAAGTTAAAATTGAAATTTTGCCCTAAATACGGGGCCACCCTTTGGTTTGAAAACCAGCTATAACATTTGAACCGTAAGGGATAGAGGCTTGAAATTTACACAAGGTTTGTAATTGCCTGGCATCTATACCAACAACTACTAACAGTAAACAATTAAAAACTATGAGGTATCCATGCAAGGGTACCCTTTTTCTACCACTTGGACGGTAGCAGGGAATACTTGCGGCGCGAGCCGGTCTCGTCTCTGGGCTCAATTTTTTCTTTTATTTGTGAATGAAAAACATTTTTTGATCTTTTGTGAGCGAGTGGAAAAGAAAAATTTCTTTAACATTAAACATCAGTATAAGTTCATTGTTAAAATACTTACACATACATATGTGTAAGATTGTGCCGATAAGTATATAGTACATATTTAGCATCTTGAATTCATTAGTTTTTACAACTTCTGGCAACAACGATCGTCACCTGTACGTTAAGAAATTTTCAGATTGCGTGAAAAAAGAGGAATCCCCTTTTCTTTTTTATATAAGTGGTGCTAAGAGCAGCTGTCTGGTTATGGTAACAATTTAGTGTGTGATTCACCAGAATATGCCTTAAGGACGTAAAACATGAGTCAAAGTAAAAGAAAAGTAATAAGTCTGGAATTAAAATTGGACGTAATAAAACGTTTTAAATCGGGAGAAAAGGCTGCTAATATAGGAAGAGCTCTTGGACTAGCACCTACAACAGTAATAACAATTTGCAACAGAGACAGTGATAAAATAAATCAATTAGCTGAAATTGCCACACCACTCCAATCTAAACAAGATACTCTAGCAAGAAATCCCTTATTGGTTAAAATGGAGTCCCTTCTTTGCATTTAGATACATGATAAAAATAAGCGAAGAATGCCGCTGAGCAAGGACGTAATAAAAAACAAAGCTCTTTCTATTTACACCGACCTTAAGAAAAATACTGCATCTAGTAGTAACGGAAATTCTGATGATTTCGAAGCCAGCAACGGTTGGTTTAACCGCTTTAAAACTCGGGCAAATTTACATAATGTTGCATTAAAAGGAGAGTCAGCCAGTGCAGATTCAGTAGCTTCAGAAAAGTTTAAGCTTGAGCTAAAAGCCATAATTGAAAAAGGAGGGTATTCTGCTAAGCAGGTTTTGAATGCCGACGAAACAGGTCTAGTATTAGTATATACTAGTATTTTTTTTTTATCAAAAATACAACATTTTTTGCTTTGTTTTAAATATTTTCCCCAACAAATTAAATTTCAGTGTATTTATATAGAAAAAAGTGATTCGATTTGCGTCGCGTTTCTCCGGTCCCCATTAACGACGCAAGTCGGGGCTCTAGTGTATATACATACATACATGCCTGCGAAATGTTGACGTTGTTGGCTGGGTATGTAGAATTTACTTTTTTAAGTTTGCACCGCCAAAGGTCAGGTATGCAAAAGTTGCTACAATATAGCTTAACACAATTTAAAAGTCAAATATACAATACCACCCCCAACAATTTAATTAGCACCATCGATCGCCGTTCTACAAAGGATACTTTCAATGAAAATATTGAACAAAACTGAGTTGTAGCTAAGTTTTATTAATTTTAAGCAACTTAAACCGATTGCGTGAAAATCCAATACAAATTTTAGAGAAATTTTATATTTTGTCATCAGCGCGGTTTTAGAGCATTTTGTTGTTTTAAAATTTTGAATTGGAAAAATGTTTAGTATTTTGACAATAAAGCATATTGAAAATATATATATATTTCCCAGATAATATGTACATTTCTCCAAGATAATATGATAAGGCCGTGATACACTATCCTACTCAATCGTACGATTCATTCACTGAAAATTGCTAGCTAAATCTGATAGAATTCTGTCCTACCTTAAAAAGTCGCATCAAAATTGCCACACTATTATACTTGTGTAAACAACTTCAAAAAGGCAACCCTGATCGCATAGAATAAGATAAGTTTTTGAAAATTTTCAAAAGATTAGCAAATCGCACAGACTTGTCAAAAAGTCTTTCACACACATACACTTTTAATCCAGACTATCACACTTTTTGGACACACATGTCATTTTTAACAGATCCTACGACTGAGTAGGATAGTGTATCACGGCCTTTATGTACATTCATTTGAGGTGCGCCCATACAGGAATATTTTTATCATCACGATGTAATTTCCATTGGTAAACATCATTTCCCAGTTATAAGACAAGAGTAATAATAATGGTTGTCCCAACGATTTCGTTTGGCTACATGCCTTGGTAAAGGGTACATAAAATTAGGCATGGCGGGATATAGCACTCTAACTTGTTTTGACTCTAGATAACGTTCTTTTATCATCAAACTAATTTTTTGGTATACCGAATTATTTAGCTCGCTTAAGGTGAAATTTCCTTAAAATCGCCGCTTGAGCTGCATATATATCCCCAGTAAGAACAGTACCGGTCAAATAACATGTTAAATAACAAGTACATACTCATAACCAAAGTATTGGTTAGAAATTCTAGCAGTTTCAGTTATTTTGTATAGGCCTTTTGGGAAAAAACTAACCTATTCTCTTCTGTACGTGTGAACTGATATCTCTTTCTTTTACATTATTGCTTAGAGCAGACAACACTATACAGTATTTTTCGGTTAATTGACCCTACGGTTAATTGGTTTCCACGCTTAATTGAACCACATGATCGGGCAAAAAAGATATTGCATACGAACACCATGTGAATTTCCTCGGATAATTGAACCCGGTTAATTGATTTTCCCGCTTAATTCGTTCAAAATTCATGACATCAAAAATAAATTTCCTCTTACTTTTACCCGGTTAATTGCATTGAAAAATAATCTGGCATTTTTGCACATACATATTTGACATCATTTGTGAAAAACACTGGGTGGCATCTCTACTATACACATATGTGTACATTTTTTGCTGTTACTTGCATTTTTTTTTCGTTTAAGGTAAAGAAAAAATTATTTTGAAAAACTTAAAGTGCACATATGCGATTTCTTTTAATTCATTAGTACATAGTTTCAATTATGCGTGATATCTGTAATTGAACAAACTGTTCAATTAAATAGGGTTCTTGTAATTGAACGAATTGTTTAATTAAACGGGTATCGGCTAATTGGTTCCCCGGTTAATTGAACAAAAAATTGTGCAAATTTTGATGTGCAATTAACCGAAAAATACTGTAGTACTCCCGCTCGCACACGTCAGTGCTAACGTGTATATAACCGGTTAGTTAACGGCAGCGATAACCGGTATTATTATGCTATAAATAACATGTTAGTTAACCATTACCAAAAATTGGTTATTGCTACTTTATTAAGAAACGCTCATTTTAATGTTTTTAATTCATTTGATTTTAAGAAAGAAAAAATAATTTCTTAAAAAAATACTTATGTATATTAAATATAATAAAAGTAATTAATTCAAACTATTTAAAAATGTAATAAAAATAAAAAAAGGCGAACAGACAACTCCCTACACTTTCCGCTCTATCAATAATTGTAAATTTATTTATATTTTTGTATATTTGCACTTTTCTTTTAAATTTTTTATTTTTTCAATGCTTAAAACATTTTGTTTAGATTTTGTACTTTTATTTATGAATTTATGCACATTTTTCTAAAACTTTTTTCTTTGTTTTCTCGAGCGTCTTCAATTTATTTTTTTTTTATGACAGTTCTTTGCAGTCAGTTCATATTTATTAGTGCTGCCATCTAAAATGATGAAAAGAGTAAGGTATAGCAGCACAATTCTTTAATCAAAAAAGCTGTTTCTTTCTAACTTAAGGTGCTTATGGAATACAAGTGTGTGCGTATGTATATGTTGAAATTTTAAACTCTTTAAATGCATTGGTGTATCGGTTAGGTAGGTTTTTTTTAGGGATCGGACATAAACGTCTGTACCGATATCGAAAAAAATTTTCTGTAATCTTAATAACCAGGTTCACTTTTTGGCATAAAAACTTATTTTAACTCGCTTGCACGTGAAATTTGTTGAAATGCTGTTTTGCTTTTGCGATTATCTATGATCGATATCGATAATGGAAAACATATTTTTGAGTCTGATTAACCTTCTTTTAATACCAGATTCACCTTTTGGTATGAAAAAATGTTCTAGATCAATTAGAGGTGAAATTTCTTGAAAACCCTGATTCACAATAGCGGCTAAGATCTTCTTCTCTTAGTTGAAAGAATAAAATCCTGGTAATATTTTTAGCAACTGGCAAAGACTCAGAGAATCTTATAGAAAAGTATCGCTTTCAGGATGTCTATTTGAATATGAAAACGAAAAAAACAAATTCTGGGATTATAGTTTATTGTTTAGATTGTTATAAATATGTATGTACACATGAATTTCCTTTTACAATCTCCTATTCACTCACAGTATTCTTTTCTCCGTCAACAGCTCTTATGTGTACATCCTGGTGGTCGAATAAGCTCACAACAAGAACTTCAACAAACGCCTCTGCTTCGTAATATCAACTTTAAAGATGTAGTTGCAAAGAAAATGAAACCTCCTTTTAAACCACCGGAAGATCATTTGAACTGTGATCCCTGCTTGGAACTAGAAGAAATGATTGTAGAAACCCGCCCCCTGCACAAAAAAAAGAAACGCTTAGCCAAGCAACGTTCCGCTCAGCGTGACAGCGATCCTGAGACAACACTCGTTAAAGAGTTTATTGTTTATAACCGTTACAAAGAACTGAAACGGAAAGATATGGAAAAGAAAGAAACCGAATGGGAAAAGGAATTGGAAGAAGCCATGGCAAATTCTGTGGTGAGTAGTCTGGCGCCGATAATAGAAACGCCACTGCTGGAATCTCTGAAAGTATCCTCATCAACAACCGCAAACTGTTCCAGTGACACAGTCACCAATACAACTTCATATAGCAGTAACAAATCAAGTCCCAATTTTACATCAACGAAAACCTTAAACGCTTTAGGATCTCCTTTCCAAATGTGCTCGAAATGCCAACGACCTGATTCGAGAAAATCAAATACTGCTGATAGTATTGAGTATATAGATCGCACGCCTTCACCCTAACATAAAAAAATTGGTCTAGTGGAGAGGAAACAATAAAATATTTCATGATAGAAAAAGATCGATTGGTTTCAGGAAGAATCATTTAGGAATTTCTATTATTTCAACCCACTATATTATATAAGAGAATCTAAACAATGTACATATGTATGTATGAATGCAAATAAATGTATCTTTACATATTTTAAATGATTTCTTTCAATACATAATAAGATGATAGGTATAAAGTAGAGATGTGCACTTAACTGTTTTTAGCTCACGTCACACATGCCCACAGCCAGAATAGTTGTCCTTGTCACGCCCATTGAAGGAGAATGTATTATCTACCTTGCCAGTGAATGCAACCTAAAAGTGTAACCAGACACATTTCTAAGGACTCGCATCATTATAAATACATTTTTCTCTCGACTGGGGCCAGTTCTCAGGGGATGACCCCTATAAATGCATTGTGTTGTACTGGAACTAGGAAAATTGGAAAGAGGGATTGGTGGGTGAAAAAACCAAAATGGAGTGTTTGTGAACGTTTGTTTGCAAAAAAAAAAAAAAAAAAATTAACATAAAAACAAAACTGAACTTAATTATTTATTCGCTGTAAAAGCCAATTGAAATGTATTATTTTAGGTCTAAAAATAGCCCCTAATGTTTTCTGTCTTTTTTAGCCGTCTATATGCCGCCGACATTTCGTTTATGCTAATTAACTCATCAGAAGACGGCATATAGACGGCTGAAAAAGACAGAAAACATAAAGGTCTATAAAATAATTCAAACAAAACATTTATTTTTTCAAATCTGAATAAGTCAGGATTAAATGTTACGAAATTGTCTATTTAGTGAGCAGTGTATATACCTTTGACACTATCCAGTTAATAACATTTAACGTAGCCTCTTCAATATTGCAAAACGTTGAATATACAGCACAGAAAACTATCAGAAGGGTCACCAGTTTACCGGACTACAAAATTTACCAATTTTTCTGTCAAATTTCATGAAAGTGGCAGTCTTGGGATGCTCTGGTGCATCCAATGAAGGACAGAAAACATGAAAATATGTATTTATTTATGTACGTTTTATAAACATGGGATATTTTTTTAAAGTAAGCCAATAAAAAAAGCTCACGTTCACCTATTACGACTACACAACACAAAAAACACGTCCGCTCTGACCAAAAGCTCATAAACAACAAACACAAAAAAATATTTGATTCACTTTTCTTGATGCCCCAAAAGTAACAAAGCAAACACAGCCTTAATGCCGAAATACATAGATTGGAATACTCGATGCAAATATTTAAATAAACCGTTAACTACATAGTATGTATGTATGTGTGTGACGTATTCCTTTAATTTTTAAATAAAAAGAAGTATACAGTTATTTCCGCTTAATTGAGTTTCTAAAAATGCACGACTTTTGACGCAATTAAATGGGAACTCAATTAAGCGATACTCGGTTAATTGAATCGCCGACGCAATTAAACGAAAATCGGTTAATTGAGCAATATGTGCAATAAAGCGAAACACCCATGCGTAGATGGAAAATAAAACTCATTTTCTTAGTTACATATTAAGTTGAAAAATTGTTTAGATTTATTAAAACAACATTGTATGTACTATGAACGGTACAATGTTTATAAATTAATATTATTTTTACGTTTGTGAAGCAAAAAAAAAAAAATTAAGTAGATGCAATCAATTAAGCGAAACATTTGCTCTTGTTTTTTGCAATGCGGTCTCAGTTTGCGAAACAATTAAGCGGGTGGTGACGCAATTAAACGGAACTCAATTAAACAGGTATTTTAACATAGACAGGTATACTGAATGAATTCGTTCCATGATTTTTAGTGCAATAAAGCGGGAAACTCAATTAAGCGGAAATAACTGTATTTTGTTTAGCTTGTTGCGGGTGGCTAATGTTTCGACGCGGGAGGAGACTGATAGCTTAGAGCAGTGCGCTCTTGTGGATTTTGGATTAATTAGCAAATTTTAAAGATTTTGAACTTTTTAGATTTTACTCCTTGAAGCAAAGAAAAAATGTACCTTAATGCACCTTTTGATATCTCTTAAGTTTTGATATCTCTGAATGGGTGAATCCACAAATTGGTCCGGAACCACTTCGTGGTTGATCATGCAATCATCTGCACAGTGGCAGATGATTGCAGTTTTCTGTACTCTTAACGTCACATATATGTACATATGTAGATATATATTTTCAATTGCGCATATTTATTATACCTAAATACATATGCACACATAATAAATAAATATAAAACCTTCTACAACTGTACTATAGTAAAATGTAGCTGCACAGCTTAATCGGTTCGGAACAAAAATTAAACCAATTCGATGTATATTTACTCTCTTTCTTTATCTCTCTCAAAAAGAGACGCGTGAAGCCACATATGTAGCAAAAATACTGGTTCAAAACAAAAATTTTGTTCCAAAACCATGGGTGCATCCCATCATGAGATATGGGGAAGTTCGGACACAAGCACAAGGAGTGAGTTAATGTTTGACTTTGTTCTTTGTTGAGACTTGGATGTTATAAATGTTGGGTCGGAACCGACTTTTGTTGTTGCTAATAGGAGTTAAGTTTTTGATATTACGCTAGCAAGTGATAGGCTCACGGTATGGTCAGGGAATGGAAGGTGTCTAGTGACTGTTCATTCTCTGACCACAGCTATATTGAATTCGTAATAGGACTTCAGGTGGCAGGTTTAAAGTCCAGACGAAACAGGAGGAAAACGGATTGGGATGGTAGACTTCTATCAGATCTCCTTCCTGAACCTCCAGTTATAGGAAACTGCATGGATATTGAATCGGCGGTTGATCTCGTGACAGTCACGACTGAGTCTCGGCAGACCCAGTATCTACCGAGGTAGGAGTAAACCACCTTGGTGGAATGTGGATATAGCGAGAGCTCGTAGAGAGTCGCGACGTTTATTTAATGAAGCAAAAGTATTCTGAAACTTGTCTCAGTACAAAGCTTCAGTGAACAGATTTAAAAATCTGATCAGAAATCCGAAGAGAAAGTCTTGGAGATCTTTCTGCAGTGGAGTAGAGGGGATCTCTGAGACCAGCAGGCTTCGCATGATTCTAGCAACTACGAGGAACATTCCGAGTTTCGTAAAGAAACAAAATGGTAGTTAGACGACCAGCGCCCACGATACCCTTGAGGTACTCATGGATGCTCACTTTCCCGGATACTCTCCCAATGAGGGAGAGTCCATCAGCGAGGAACGAAACAGCCACGGGGACGATCTGTTACATATTGACAGAGACAAGATCCTCTGGGTGATGAATAGTTTTGATCCATTCAAGGCACAGGGTCCGGATGGTGTCATACCTGCTGACTTGCAAAGGAATGCAGAAATTGTAATGCCACGGTTGATAAGGATATACAGGGCCTGTCTCAGATGGTATTACGTACCGACATCGTGGCGAAGGTGTTCAGTGGTCTTCATTCTGAAAGGAGGGCGGACCTCGCACACCACTCCGAAGGATTTAAGACCTATAAGTCTATCATCCTTTCTCTTAAAGACTCTAGAGCGGATTATAGATCTGCGACTTAGAGTGTCTATAAATCAACATCGATGGTCCAACTCTCAACATGCCTATACAAGGGTAAGAGTGTGGAGACCGCATTGCACTCTCTTGTTGGTCTCATAGAAAAGAATATGGAACAAGGAGAGTATACTCTGGTTGCCTTTCTAGGTATAGAAGGTGCTTTTAACAATGTGGAATCGGGAGCTATAACTATGGCTCTGAACGGACTGAATATTGATCAGTCGGTTGCATGCTTCGTACGGAATTTGCTGACTAACAGGGTCATAACTTCTAGTATGGGGTAGGCCACCGTCTGCAGAGTGGCAAGCAGGGGCACTCCACAGTGAGGGGTTCTTTCTCCACTTCTGTGGAATATTGCCCTGAACTCGCTATTGTTGGAGTTAGACTCCAAAATGTTTAAGACTATCACATATGCTGACGATATTGCTGTGGCGGTTTCGGGAAAATAGCCTGAAATCCTCTCACAACAGATGCAAATGGCACTGACCATCATAAGTGGGTGGAAAACCAACAGTGGTCTCAGTGTAAATCCGCAAAAAACAGAGCTTGTCCTCTTTACTCGGAAATACAAGCCTCCCCCGTTCAAACCACCGAATGTAAAGGGAATTGAGCTTAAGTTTGCGGAGAATGCGAAATATCTTGGCACTTACATATCTCGATTCCAAGCTAACATGGCAACGGAATGTAAGAGAAAGAGACAGCAGGGCAACTGTTGCCTTATATCGACATATGTCGAAGGGCCATTGGTAAGAACTGGGGAATAAGCCCCAGAGACTTCCATTGGCTCTTCGGCACGCTTGTGTAGCCCATACTGGTGTATGGGTCGCTTGTATGGTGGAAGTCGCTGGAAAAGTCCACCTATTGCAAGATCTTCGAAATAATTTTGCGGACATCGGCCTTGATGGTAACTGAAGCACCCGGCTCCACACCATCTAAGGCGCCCTTTACTATGCTACATTGGACACCAGTCGATCTCATGGTCAAGGTAACTGCTATGAATTCGGGAATACGGTTAAAGGAAGGTGGCAAGTGGAAGGATGGCTGACCTTCCGGATCGCATAGACTACTGCTCACCGGCCCCAATGATCGATACGGGTTTCCGACTAGATCTGTCGAATGCGTCCTTAGATAGTGTCGAATTAGATCAATCAGAGGACGTATTCATGGTATTTACGGATGGTTCCAAGTTGAGCACTGAGGTTGGGGGGTATCTACATCCCCCGATTTCAATGGAGGATCAGTTCTAGACTACGACACGAGTGTAGCGTCGTTCAGGCCGAAGTTGCGGCGATACGGATATACGGGGAGCATATCATAATCTGTACTGACAGCAAGGCCGCCATAAACACGCTTGCGGGTGTTTATACAACATCTTAATTGGTTTATGATGCCGGATATACATATCTAAATGAAATAGCGAGACATTCAGACCTGAAGATTCGCTGGGTACCTGGACACAACGGTGTGTCCGGAATTGAAATAGCGGATGAACTGGCAAGATACGGTACCCGCCTTCAGCAGGAGAATATGGACGAATTCGTCGGTGTTCCCCTTAATTGTTGCAAGCAGCTAATAAAACGACAGCTGCTAAGAACTGCGCAGGAAAGGTGGTCGAACGAGATCACCTGTCGAATATTAGGACTCACATGGCCCAGGAATGAGTATAGGAAAACTGTGGCCTTGTTGGACTTTCCGAGGCATAGGCTCCACACCCTTGTGGCTGTTCTAACGGGACACTGTCACATGGGAGCACATGCGAGAAGACTAAATCTTCCATATAATAATTTCTTCAGGTTCAGGTCGGAACCGGCGGGGGTTATGTAGGGATATCTCTCTACAGCCTATTCGGGTATCACAACGGGACCTTTTCTAGGACCCAAGTGAGCCGGTCTCATGACCTGGCAGCCCGCGTAACATAACATAACATGGGTGCATCCAGCATTTTTACATTTTGAGGCCGGTACGGAGGCCCTTAGGAAATTTACATTCCCATAAGAACTGTATGTAAAAGAAAACTTACGGAGTTTAACGCTGGTAAATTCCTTTTGTAAACTTCCGTACACCATACGGAGCTCAAAAAGAAATGTAAACGGAATTTTTACTATTACAGGTACTCGTACATGTTATAACTATTAGTGGAGACTTTTTCAGTCAACTCAAAAAAAAAAATGAATAATTTTTAGTGTTTAATTTATTGCTGCTAAATAAGATAATTAAAAAGCGCTTTTGAAGAATATTCGCAAGATGAAGAGATTAATTTGTCACTTGTAACAAACTTCTCCACATACATAAATAAATCTACACAATTATTTTACCGTCTATGGATAATTGTTATTTTCCAAATGTAATTTCGTTAAGATCTCCCTACCGGCCTTTATGCGACATATCCTTATTCTTTTTCATGTTTTCGTCTAAATTTTTTTTATTTTTGGTTTTATGCTTTTAACTTTTTCGTTAAACAATTTATTTTAATCCTACCAATTAATTTGTTATAAAATTATTTTTTTATTTTATTTATTTATTTGATTTCAATACAAAGAAAGCCTCATGGCCAATAATACATGTATTGTTAGTGAAATGTCTATGTAAATTGATTTGACTAATTCTAAAATTAAAACCTAATTGTTAGTTAGAAGGCTCCCCAACCATCCAAATACCGCCAAAAATATAAAACTAGTTTCGATATTGAGAATTACAATCGCATTTCCTAAAAACCAAGGATACTTCGAAAGATTTAAAAATTTAATGATGAATATTGTTAAAATACTCGAAGAGCATTTTACTATAAGTATGATAAGTATAACAAAATAATTTGAGAGTATTAGGAAGTTCACTCCAAATACGATGAACTCTTATCACAAAAGATCGATCAAATACTGAAAGGCGCCCCAAGGGGACGTTGATTTGAATGTTGCGTGTTGAGTTACCAAAAGAAAATTCGTTAGCTAGTAGTGTAGGTCTTCCAGTTTTAATGATTTTATAAAAGTGAAGTAAAATACGTATTTTCAGATAATTGTCAAAATTGCTTTTTAAAATTTCAGGGGTAAGTTCAGAAACACGTTCATGCTCCATTACACCAATATTGAATACATAACGAATAATCTTTCTAATTATTCTCTCAACAACATTCAAATTGTATGCCCAGGTAGCAGAAAAAACTTCTAATCCGTAATTGATTCTTGACATAATGAGTGCTATAGCAAGGCGAATCCTGATATGTTTTGGTGTATACGCTTTTAGAGAATATATGTAGATGTCTTAAAATCAGACAGCTCTTGTGGGCCAAAAAATTAATATGGTCGGTAAAGTTGAGCTTGGAATCAAGAATCAGTCCAAGACATTTGAGAGAGTTGACAAAAGTAATTGGCCTACCGCTAATAAATATTCTTGCACAAGAAGAAATTCGATTTGATGTCTGAAAATGAATAGGCTCAAGTTCTTTCTATATTATCTTTGTGATTGATATTAATTAAATTAGACAAAGAAAACATCAAAGACATTTAGGAGGGTGGACAACTAGCCGCCGTCTTCGAAACAACTAGTTGTCCACCCTGCTAAATGTCTTTGATGTTTTCCCTGTCTAATTTAATTAATATCAATCACAAAGATAATATAGAAAGAACTTGAGCCTGATAAACTTAATACAGAAATAATTATAAATTAAAATGTGTTGAAATAACTTGGTCTGGTAAGAGGAAAATAACAAGAGTTAAAAACTTTTTTATTTTGATACATGCAGTATTTTTTGTCAATCTGCTACAAAACGAAGAAAATTTTTCAATATTGCTGTTTTTTGTTGTGACATACTTTACTTTAGCGACATCTGTCAACTGATAGTGTCGACAGATACACCAATACATATAAACAGCTCACACGCTTTCGTGACGATTTCTACTCATTTGCACTACCCGCGTTAAGGAACTTCGTTCCAATAATAAATGAATATTGCACCATCCACCAATTCAAAAACCCGATTTCACATGAGGAAAAAGAAATCTTCTCGCAAACCATTTCGCTGAAACCTTCACAAACCCAATGCTTATGATCAGATCACTGGTAAACTGTTGCTAAGTAATGCGCTTGTGTATTTAACAAATACATACATATATTTAATTCAATTATCCGCATTAAGTACTTCCCAAGAACCTGGAAAGTTGCTGAGATAATCAGCCCGATTATGAATATTCCCGGGGAAAGATGCTCCCGGGGAGTTCATTTCTCCCA
This sequence comes from Sturmia bella, assembly GCA_963662145.1. Classification (NCBI taxonomy): domain Eukaryota; kingdom Metazoa; phylum Arthropoda; class Insecta; order Diptera; family Tachinidae; genus Sturmia; species Sturmia bella. Next base: position 72,392,446 of record OY759168.1, read on the forward strand.
GAAACTAAATTCCCATATTCTAAACAAACGGGGAGAATGTTATTACGGGAAAGGGAACTTAGAGCTTTCGAAGTCAGCTGTATGCTTTTAGCTTTTATGCTTTAATGTAAAACTTTTAAATTGAAATTAAAAATTTACCAAAACAAGTTTATAGAACGTGAAAAAATATATTAGAGCAAAGCAAAATATTTAGTACAGCATTTCGGTTGGTAGTTGAAGCAGTAGAAGAGCGTTCAATAACGGAGCAAAGAATTGCAAGAATAATGTTGCGTGATGACTTAAACCCATTCTTTTATTTGGAATTGCAGGAGGCTGTAAAAACTATTTGCTTCTTAGTAAATGTTTTAATTATAGCAACTCTAAAGAATAACAAGTAAGAGTGCTATATTCGGCTGGGCCGAATGATATTCTTCAACGTGCAAAATAAATTTCTCACGTATTGGTGGTCAATGCACAAATCTTCTCTTCGAAGCGAATGTTCAATAGTGTTACATCCAATGCCGACTTCTCGAGATATCGAGAGGCGCTATATATCTAGTGTATATGGACCGATGTTAAAATATATCCAAGTTTTGCCTGTAAATAGCCTATATGTACCATTCTGATTGATTTTTGGTGGCAAAAGTTGTTTTATTTGTCTTATAGAGCCCATTTCTTGAAAAATCGGGAGACGCTATAGGTATGTATGGGCCGATTTCACAAATTTTTTGATTTTTTGGATCTAACGTGCATTAAAACTGATATGGTAAACTTTTTAGGAAAACATTTTTTTTTTCAAAAATCTTACCAAAAAAATGGCCAAAAATACCCCTCAAAAACCGGTTTTTTGGATATATCTCGGCTATCCGTAGAGAAGACTTACTGTATTTCAACAGCCAACCCATTACCAGGATTTAACACATTTTAGGGAAGGAATGAGGTTTCTATCTCAAACCGTTTTCTCAGAAACGGTATTTCAACGACTACAGACGGACATCGCTTAATCGTAATCTCTATTGATTCTGATCCCGAATATTCACACTTTATGGGGTGGGTCTTAGATGGTTATTTCAATGTGTTACGCACGGAATAACAAACTTACACATTTTTGTGAAGGGTATGAAAATAATCTCTAGCTGTTTCTTATTTGCTGTTTTTGGCAAAATACGATGTAAAATTGGATTAAATTAATTTTTTATTAAAAAAAATTATATACTAAAGGCCATATTCATAATAATTATTGTAAGTTTATTAAGCTCTTATTTGACGTATTTCTACTGAATATTTGCCAAATAAACGTGTAATAAACCTTCAATAGTTTTTATGAATATGGGTGTAAGTTTTTTTCAGTGCAACTCCCTTTCAATTGCTTAGCGAAAATATTCCCAGAAGTTGTTATTGCAGTCTCCCTTAAATTGGCTTTCGTAATACCTACTTTTTTCCCGGGGAACAGTTTCCCAATTTCGAACATTGTTTAGAATACGGGGAAAGGGAAAAGAGAAAACTTTCCCGGGGAGAACTTATTTAGAATAGGAGAATTGGGAGTAGAGAACAAACTCCCCGGGAATTGTCGTTCATAATTGGGCCGAATAAAGCCTTACAGGGCAAATAGTCTATTTCCATTATTCTTAAAGCTCTTTTGAATTAAAAAGGCATACTGGCCAATTAGCGCGTCAAGAGTATTTTTGTTGTCTTAGTCACCCATTTCCATACAAAATGTGGAGCTTAAACAGCAAAAATACGCTTCACGCCGTAATTAAGGTTGGACTGATAGAAACGGTAATAAAAAGGCCAATCGCAATCGGGCTGATTACAGAAAGTGTAAATCTAGTTACATCGTGGCCAAGTTGTATTTTTCCTCCCAATTAAAAGAAAACGTGAAACGACATTAAATTATTTTTCAAAAAGTTTCAATTTGTTTTATTGTTGTTGGCTTGCATTTTTAATTCAAATTTCACAAGTTGATTATTTTTCATTCAAATTTGGTTTTATTTAAATCCATTGTATAAAAAGAAAGTATTTATTTATTTTTTGTTAATTTTATGTTTTGTTGTTGTTTGCTTAAGTTTTCCTTGTTGTTATATATTATTTCTTTTATAAAATTAAAAACAAAAACAAGAGTAAAAATCAGATAAAGTTGATACAAATAATAAATCAAATAAAAAAGTTTTTGAATTAAAAATTATAATCATTAATTTTATATGTATGAAAAAAAAAAAGAAAATATACATATATAAAAATGTTCAAGTTTTGTTGTTGTAACATACATACAAGACATTATTTTTGTTTTCATTTTGTTTGTAAACATTAGTCTGTTGTTAGTTTATATTCCTTTTTTATATATTTTTTAGGTTTTTTTTTTTCAAAGTTTTATTTTTCATTTGTTTTTCTTTCATATTATGTATATAAATTTGTTTGTTTGTTAATTGAAAGCATGATTTATATATAGAAAGAGCAGGTAATTACTACCTTCATAAAGAGAAGGGGAGACAAGATAGACCGTTTGATGACACAGATACGCGGCCTAGCCGGCAGCTCAGCTGTCGGAAAAGCGTATTGCCCCATCATGTTCATCTTTCCCCCCAACATCTTTGAAATCAAAATAGTTTAAAAGCAAATAAATTACGAATACAAAATGGTTCAAATATTTGGAAGTCGCATGTGTTCATGATAGATTAATCTATTTTTAGAGAAAATCGATAGTGCATTAATGTAGAAGACAATATTATAAATATTAAAATGCATCGTTACTAAATAAAATAAGCACTCAAGCGCACTGTTTTCATTAACATAACCGATAGTTTAAGAATATTGTAACAATAATATGCGGCATGTTTTCATTAACATAACCGATAGTTTAAGAATATTGTAACAATAATATGCGGCAAAAAAAAAAACAAAAAAATAAAAATAAACGAAAGCTGATATACATATTATTAAATTTTAGAGATTTATAATAGCAAAACGATGAGTTATTGAAAGCGAGAAAAATAATATATGAATGATGAAACAGATGAAGGGCAGAGTGAGTACCAATGCAAGGCTAAACAATAAGTGTCTCATCATCCAAAGCTAAAACACACGATTCCAAATATCCAAACCAAAAGTACAGCCGTTTTAAAACAGCCCGCATCTCACACTATACCGTAGTGGCATCAACAGACTCAATACGTGCTGCGCTAGCAGCATCGCCGCCAGAAGCAGGACCTCCATCGCCATTTACGGCGCCACCATCTCCAGCAGCTGCAGGTTTTCCTTTGTCGACGCGTTTAACCAATTCCACTTTCAAATTAATAACCTTGGGTGGTTGGGGTGCGGAGCTATCAGCTTCGTTCTTTTCTACTACTTGTTCACCACCCTCACCGGCAGCCGCAGCAGCAGCAGCACCATCACCTTCACCATTAGTAGAGGCAGCAGCATTTTTGCTTTTATAACTGTTCGGTGTAACAGTCAAAGAGAGATCGTTCAAGGCCTCCAAAACTCTGTTCACCTCATCTTCGGAAGTGGGTTGACCTTTACGATGACCGAAATGCAAATAGCAGCGACCAATATATCCTTTAAATAAATTAAAATGAACTTGAAGTAAAAAAAAAAAAAGAATTTGCATTAAAATGTTTTGTTTACTCACCTTTCCAGGTCAGGGCCATAGGATTACATTGGCGACTGCGCAGTTCATTCTTAAGATCTCTAATGCGAACATCGCGCGATATGTTGGTCAGTTTGACAGAGAAATCACGAATCATGCGGTTCCTGCGTCTGTTGCCACCTTCGCCTGTCTTACGATCATTACTTTTCGATTCTACTGCGGATTGATCTCCTTCGGACTGAAAGCCAAGTGGTTAAAAAGAAATGGATTACAGTAGGTTTGCATTTAATTTTTCTTTCTTGAACTTCAATATGTTCTAGACCCCGTTTATACTTAAATTCGTTTCTTTATTCGCATTAAAACTATGATTTAATGTGACGAACCCAAACGTTTCGATATGATTACATCGATTTCTTATGAAAGCGTTATGAGAAAATACAATTTTAAGCCACTTATGTATAAACAGTAGAGTGTGTCAATTTGTAAATATTTTTGCCTTCGATTTTTCGATAATTAAAACGATAAAAACGAAAAAATATTGGAAAAAAATGATTAGTGTGAAGGAGGGAAGAAAACAAACGCCCTTATTCAATTTATCGTCGTTGTCATCGTCATCAATTTAATATCAATCTTAAATTTTATCGACATCGTCGTCAATTCAATACAAAACTAGTATGTTTCCATTACGAGTTGAATCACCTGCTTCGCTCTCTCAATTATATTTATGAAACGCAGTGTTTACACGACGCGTCTATGTGCTACGATTTGACTTTTGTTTTTAATAAGCCAACATAAATTTTCTATTAATTTCGTGAAACAAATTTTTCTAAATGGACAAATAAAAGTGAAAAAAAAAACACAGTTTCATATGAAATGTCTTCGGAGTTTGCAGTGCAGGCATTAAATACAACCCAGAACTAAACTTTTATGGGTCAAATACATATTCTTTTTGGTTTTTTGTTTACAATATATGATTTTGATAGATGTGCAGATAAATTTGCAATATAAATTAGAGAAGACAGGTATTTTCCGTGCTTAGCACGGAGTAGCTTCATTATGAAATTACATACTTCATCCGCTCTAAAAAGGGTGTTCGCTCCTGATTAGTGCGTTAAGCACAAATAGAGAGCGAAGCGCATGTCGTGGAAACATGCTATAAGAACAGTGTAACGATGTCGATGGTTTATCGTTTTTAAAGCACATCTCTAACAATTTAGCGTTTTTTTCAGTTCTTAAGTTTTTTTGAAGGAGAGCGAAATATTGACAAAAATATAAAAAAATAAAATGGACCTATAGTTTTAACATAAACTACAGTGTGGCGCAAAAATAACGTTCCGATGTTTTTTTTTTTGGCTGTAATTAAAAAAATGAAAAACTTTCGATTCTTCTTGTGGATTATTTTTATTTGGTCTTTTAATTTTTTTTACATCAAGTCGAGAATATGATGTCATATAAATGGCCGCCGCCACAGTTGATTGTCATTTGAGCCCTTTATATAGCATTTGCCATCACATTGGCCAAAACTTCCGGCGATAGGTCCTCACATTCTTGACGGATATTGTCTTTAAGAGTTGCAAGAGTCTGAGGCTTATTAACATAAACCCGCGACTTCAAAAAGCCCCACAAAAAGAAGTCTGCAGCGGTCAAATCAAATTTATAGCATTTTTTGATAGGAGCATTAATTTTGCGCCACCTTGTATTATTCATATAACTTTAAATAACTAAATGTTTTTTGTTACTGATTGTAATTCTGACCCCGAGTGATGTTTCTTTCCACAACTTCTATTTCCAGGGAGCTGGGTTTAGCTGCTTCTGAAATTGAAGCAGGTTAGCCACGGCTTCTTGCTGGGGGCTAAGTATCATTTGATTATAAATTCCGCTCCCAGTAGACGTACGCTGCCTTATTTGCAACTAATTTTTTCTTCACTTTGAATTTTAAATCCCGCCAAAACGTTAAAAACAATTTTATTATGCAATAATCTTTTTTTATAACTATTGATCTTACCTTTTGTCAACCACACCTGCTCTTTTTGGTGGACGAAGGACATTTAATATTGTTGCAATTCTTTCCCACTGTTCTTTGAAGCTACTGGGAAGACTGCCTTTTTGGAAGCCCTTGGCAAGTGGTGGATTTTTTTCCATCTCCTCCACTAATTTACTAAATTGGATACTGCTTGTAAGTTTTTTCTTTTTCCATATTTTTTTTACTTTAAAATTGTGTTATAGCAAGAAAAAGTCAAAAACACTAAAACTGTTTCGGCACAAACCAGACCGACGATAAAATCAAAGCATTTTTAAATAGACGCTGTCGTCGGCATACGAAAAATCCATCGACACTTATCGATAAAATTTGATATTGATATGGGGCATACCGATTTACAACAATCGAAGCAAAACGACATCGTTGTCGTATTGATGACGCTAAATGGAATAAGGGTGAAAGATTGAATAAAAAAAAATGAGTTGGGACCTTTAATACTAATCACTCCCACACATTCACCGACTCCGTACCACGGCTCCTACCCTAAAGGAGGGCCCCAAATTGAAATTTGCGAGCCCGGAAATTACTTTTTTTTTTGTGATAGTGAATTTATTCTCGATGCCAAAATCTATCGAAAAATCGATGGCACAATATCGATAAATTGTTGTCCCATCTTAATGTACTTAATACTATTTTTTGATACAACTAACCTTTGTTGGACGTCTATGGCGGTTAATGAAGCGTCTTCTTTGTGGTGGCTGACGTCTCTGTTGTTGGCCATTGTTTTCGTCACTCTGCTGCTGATCAGCATTGTTTTGGGAAGCAGTACGACGATGGTAACGGCGAAAACCAAACCGACGACGTTGCGGAAAGCTGCGACGATTGTTACGTGGGTTTTGTTCTACATCTGTGTCCACCTCCTTGAGAACAATAACTTTTCCAGCCTTTTCTTGAATTTCTTTCAGTTCTTGAAGAACGGGTATGATCTTAAGGCGACGTTCTGAAAGTAATTCCCAAAATATGCCTGCGGGACGGGGCAAACGTTTAGCAACACGTATAACCTGAGTGGGTGTTACAATCAAATCGACTGGAGCATCATATTTCTGGAACAGGTCAGCTTTTAGGGTATCAACTACTTGAGCATCGTGAACCATTGTAGCAATGATGGTTTTATTAGTTATGGCGCCAACTTCACAAAGTAAACCAATAGCTAAGTCGCAGAAACCGTTACCACGGCCAATGCGATGGCCCTCACGTGACACAACGACTGAACCAATAATGACCATATCCAGTTCCACTTTGTTTTCCAGCGCTTTCAAATGAAATAGTAGAACACATACATATATAAATTTATAAAAAAATCATAAATTTAATAACTTACAGATTTCAGTGCGATGTTTTTCCACGGTCTGTACATTTAGAATTTGAGTTTTTTGTTCTTCTGTTGCATCAGCCGGTACATCGACTTTTAAAAACAAAGCTTTCGATTCACGAGTTGCGGGCAAATACAAATTCTTGTTAGCAAGCAATGTTTGTAATTTGGCGGCATATAATGGGCGATCAATTAGAACTTTAATATCGTCTGTTGAAAAATGAAATTTTGTTTATGTAAAATGCCTTAAATCATAAAATTTCTTGGTAAAATTTTTAATCTTACTAGCTTTTTTGAATTCCTCAGTTTCAGCCAAGAGTTCACCGGCCTTGTCGCTGTTAACAAAACCAGGAATGCGATTAAAAATGTCAAAGAAACGTACGCCAAATTTGTTTTCCTTAAAGTTTCTCCAAGTTTGCAAACGCAAGGAGCGTTTGGTAGGCTCAACAGCTTCTGCTATAAAATGGGAAGCAAAAATAAATAAAATTATTAAATCGCATTATTTGGTTTATAAAAGTATAAATCAAAATTTTTGTAACAGAATGAATTAGAAATAACACAAGAAAGTAAAGCTTGTGTTCCATGAAACCTTTTAGCTAATCTTCACTAATTCGATCAGATCTCCGTTTTTTCTATCTGGGCTAGTTTTTGAGATATAGCATATGTTAAAAATTAGGGCAGTTTTTTTTTTGGAATGTGTTCACATTCACTTGTATAAGTATAACTTATGAACGAGGGAAAATTCGAAATATATAATAAAATGATTTAACATTTTATTTAAATATGCCTAGTAGTCGAGGAATCATCGTACATCTTCAGCAAAAATGTTAAATTTGTTAAAAAAACAAACACCGATTCCTTTGTCCACTATAGTGTTGTGTTGCCCAAAAAATTCTAGTTTCAGTTTTAGTTTTGCAAACTTTATTGTTTACCATGTGCTTTGAATATGACAAAGTTAATGATAACACTGTCTACTAACCCCCGATTTTTGACTTGGGATTTAAATACAAAATTAGTAAATTTTCCTTAAAATTTAAGTTGGATTAAAAATAGTAATTGGTAATTAATTTTAATAAAAGTACGGCAGCACAATGTAAGTGTGAAAAAATTATCGATAACTCAATAAAAAACAGCTGTTTAAACAAATTTGGAAGCAAGTGAAATTGTGAAAAGTTTAGAAAACAATAAATTGTTTTGTAAAAATTATTAAAATGAGTAGCAAAAGTGATAAAAGGACTCCCAATTTCACTGCTACAGAAGTTGATTACCTTCCGGAAATAATAAACAATCAAATTATGAAACAAAAAAACATGTGCAATTTTTTCATTTACAGAACAAAACCAAACTGTCAAAATTATATGGCAGTACGAAAAACCTAAATCGATTTTAAATGGGCACGGCAGGCTGTTTAAGTTTGATTTACATAGCAACTGTTTGAATCAATTTTGTATTTAAATCAAATTTAAATTGAAATGGCATTTATGTATCTCTTATTCTCATCCAACCAAGACCAGGTTATGCAAATAATAAATCAGTTACGAGGGTAGAGCTGGAAAATCTTATCATTTTAATACAATTTTTATATACTGGCTCATCAATACTTATATCTCGATTCTTATCGAGCTCTTAATTTTGTATTTTTAGTATTAATGTCGGACATTACATTTAGTTATAAAATAATTTTTGTACTGATGAACAAAAAAGTTACAGAGCAGAATTTTGTTGCTAGAACAACCTGCTTAATAAGACCTTTTAATTTTTGGCCGCAAAATTTTTTGTTTAACAGAACTATTTTATTGTGTACTATTTTATTATATATTTGCATGCACTAACAAAAAAAAAAAAAGGGGGAAATGAGATATTTTATTGGTTAAGAAAATTGTTGAAAGTCCACAATCAAAGAACCTGTGAAAATCGGGGTTATCTAGCAACATAATGCTGTACTGTAACTTTTTTGTTCGTCATTAAAAAAAATATGTTACAACTGAAAGTGATTACTTAGAATAATAATAAAAATACAAAACTAGGAGCTCGATAAAAATCGAGATATAAATATTTATAAAAAATAGTATGTAAAAAAATCTATTAAAATAATATGACATTCAAATTCTACCCTGTAACTCCTTTGTTACTTACATAATATTGTACTAGTTAGCCTTTTAGCTCATAAATTACCTGCAAAACGATATTTTATTTTTGACACTATTTCGATCAAAAGATATGGCTATTTTAATTTTGACGTTTAGCATTATTTACCCACGGTTGTTTTAAATTTGTGGCCACTACTGTACATACATATAAATGTAAGCCTAAAATGTATAGAGTCCCGAGTACTTTATATACACAAAGTATGCCACACCTAATTCAGTACGTGTAACACACTTCAGTCACTAGGTTTATTATTAAAAGTTTGATTTCCTTTAATATTTCCTCTATTTCTGTCTCGAAAGTATGAAATGAAAACATTCAAAAAATATTTCCAAAAATAAAATTCCAGATATTTAAAATGAATTTTCGAATTTATATTCCAAAAATTTATATAAAAACATTTTTTCATAATTTATTCAATACTTTTAAATGGTGTAATACCTTGTTCATACATGTATTTCTAATTGAGATAATATTGAGTTTATTGACATAATATTTTTTGCGTTCATACATACAAATATTGCGCTAACTCAATTAGTATTTGACAGCTGAAAAAAGTTGTTGTTTTTGTTTTGGTAGTGAGAAAAAAAAGTGAAAAATATTTTCCAATAAGAAAAATGGAAGAAAAACTGCCGTTTATTAAAAAGATTTTAGTGTTGTACAATAAAAATATGGAACTTGTACAATTAGTGCATTCATGTTATGACTCCAAAGCGGCAATAATAAAAAGAAAGAGAAATAAAAATTTGGAAATGCTGTAATGTTTTTATTTTTATTGTATTTATTTTTATTTTTTATTATTTTGTTTTGTTTGCTTTTGTTTACATTTATCACGTCATTCATTTCGCATTGTATACTTTTGCTTATTAAACACATCTTTTACAGTGTTGTGTTCCATCTTTTTCTCAATATTAAAAGCAATATAGAGTTTATTGAGCAATAACTTTATTGACTTTTTGTATGGAATATTGAGCTCAATAATGGACTTTATTGCGATTACCTCAATAAAGACGCATGTATGAACATGGTATTAGTATTACTGTAGATCACTGTGCTTAACAACGTGCCCCATCTTGTAGGCGCAGTCATGTTTTAATGATCAGATTTCTTTTCCGTCGGAGGGGCATACTGAAGTGAATAAGAAACTAAACACTCCATAAGTATTGCCGCGGAATAGGAATTAATAAGAAAGTATTGTTATCAATTTTTGAAGAGGAGAACTATTTTAAATTAAGATGTAAATTAAAAAGTGCAATTTTCGTTTCAATGGTTTGTTTTATTTTGTACATCATATGCGTATGTACCTCTGACCATGCTAAAATTTATATTAATTAGGATAATTGCATTCACAGTAAATCGAAAAATTCTGTAATTTTCCACAATTGTACTTGATTTGTCGAAACTCATTAAAGAATTTTAAAATACTTCTTCGTACTCTTTTTTTGTGTGTAAATATTTTGTAGATCACTGTGCTTAACAACGTGCCCCATCTTGTAGGCGCAGTCATGTTTTAATGATCAGATTTCTTTTCCGTCGGAGGGGCATACTGAAGTGAAGAAGAAACTAAACACTCCATAAGTATTGCCGCGGAATAGGAATTAATAAGAAAGTATTGTTATCAATTTTTGAAGAGGAGAACTATTTTAAATTAAGATGCAAATTAAAAAGAACTGAAGTTTTCGTTTCAATGGTTTTATTTTGTACATCATATGCGTATGTACCTGACCATGCTAAAAATTTACATTAAATAGGATAATTGCATTCACAGTAAATCGAGAAATTCTGTAGTTTTCCACAATTGTACATGATTTCTTGAAACTCATTAAAGAATTTTAAAATATTTCTTCGTACTCTTTTTTTCGTGTAAATATTTTGTAGATCACTGTGCTTAACAACGTGCCCCATCTTGTAGGAGCAGTCATGTTTTAATGATCAGATTTCTTTTCCGCCGGAGGGGCATACTGAAGTGAAGAAGAAACTAAACACTCCATAAGTATTGCCGCGGAATTATACGCCGTAAGGTGTAAGGTATGGTGAATTTTATTCTGCTTACGCTTTTATTTAACATATCGCCTATTCGTTAAATAACTTAAAATATTTGTTTTTACATAAAAATGTATCAAACATCGTATTGCAAATTGAAAACGATGACATATTTAAAAATCCTTTTTTCCGAAGCCAAAAAAAAAAATTTCCCCAAAGTTTCGTCTTCCCCTCTGATCGCCGCCATACTCAAGGAGCTACAGCAAAACTATACTGCTTCACAGGTAGGTTTTGCAATCTCCTTCGGAATTTTCGAGATGAGCCATCACTTTTAATTTTTCCTTCGTTTAGCTTAAGACGTTGAAGAATCTTTTAGGTCAGTCTGCTTTGCAGATGGCATTTTTCAAGGGAATGAATTAAAATCTTTTGTGCAGGAAGGCCGAAGAGCCATTAATCCTGACCCACAACTGAGCTCAACCAAATGTGTTAAATGTAAGCCCAGACAAAACTGAATTTGGACTATTTACAACGAAGATAGCTGTATACGACGAGCCGCGCTTCCTTGAATGGTCAATAAACATTTCCGAGAGGGTAAAATATTTAGGAGTCATCCTTGATCGGAAATTCAAACGGAAACACCACATATATAAAATAATCAATAAGGCTCATATATGTTAATCAATCTGTAAACGAGTCGCAGGCACAAAATGGGGACTTATGTAGGCCGATTATGATCTACATTTCTATAGTATGGGGACGTCGTATGGATTATAAACGCGACATAAGGTTCAGAGAGTCTGGTGCCGTGGGGCTTTCAAAACAGCCCCAACAGAGGTGATGGAGACAATATTATCCGTCTATTGAAATTCGTATAAGATACGAAGTGGCACTCACAGCGAAACGACCAACGGTGACGTGTGAGTAGATCGTCTAGGGACACGAAGCGCATCATTAACAAGATGAATCCTATAGAGATAATAATATACGACCTTAGCAAGCCCGAAAGAAGTAAAATAATGGGAGTGATAACAGGCCATTCTCAACTACTGGCACATTTAAAGCGCATAGGAATAGCGGGACTAGATGAATATAGAACATGCGTGGAGGATAGTGAGACATTGTAGCACTATTTATGTCAATGATCCACCTTCTGACAAATACGATCCCGCCATCTAGGGAGCGACATCTCACAGAATATAACAAGCCTACTTTGGCTTAAGTTTATGTCGGAGGCCACGGGCTGCCTCAACTCTCCTATTAACCTAGCCTACTATGTGATTATCTATTGCTGGAATTTGTTCTTCTTATACGCTACGCTAATACATGCTTTGCTACGCGAATAAAGCACAATGATGTGAAAATATTATGATACATTCACTAAATAACGGAAATATTTAAAAACGCCGCTTTATTTAATTCACATCTATTTTTCTGGCCACACGTGTAGGTATGTATGTCCTCATTTTTCTTTTGGTATAGTAAAATTTGTTTAAAGAAATTTTCAACACAATTTTTATTGAACAATTATTACTTCAAATGCAAAGAATTTGCAAATACATGTGGTATGTACATACATACATAAGCATGTATTTGCAATAAAACATCAATAAATATGACCGTCCAGTGAAAAAATACATACATACATACATAAGAATGTATGTATATAACAGCATTACTGAAATTCTTTAATTTTCTCTAAGCAAAATTAATAATAAAAAAAAGAAAAAAAAACAATTGGCGGGAGAAGAAAATATAACAAAGCAGAATGATGAAAAGCAAAATACATACCTACACACATATAATCCACATACATATTGTACATGTTTAAGTTCAAGAAATTAGTTCTCTTCTATTTGAGTATAAATAGTAAATAAATAAAAATGTTTAAAAGAAAACGAAAAGCGAATAACCAGCACGCGCTGAATGTTATTGATCAATTCAGTATAGAAATTAGTATATGCGAGCACGTATGTATGTACATACCTATGGAATATGTGAAGGTTGTGTTTGCAATAATATTGAAAGCTTTCCAAAGGAAAAAATATTTGTTTGAAGATAAAAAAAATCGTTTCGGTTTCAACAATTTAAGCAGGACAAAGAAAGAAATATTTTGCCAAACTTTCGAATTAGGAGCCAGGCTTTGAAAAAATGGGTTTTACTAGGTTTGTAGAGGGGGTAGTAGACCTCTCAAAACTGAAGGCAAAGTCTGCCGGAGGCTTCTAGTTTGTTCATAATTCGATGTTGAAGTTGCGGAATATACTAAAGAAAATATGAAAATATTGGTAAAGCAGTGCTGCCAGAGGAAAGTTTTTGCACAGCACGTAAAATTGCAGATTCATAAACGGTGTCAAGCATCGAAAATCGTATTTTTTTTTTAATTTCGGTCAATAAATTTTTTCATATGTATGAAATGTGTTGTTGACAACCAGCTTTCTGTCCGTCGGGCTGTCGTTTCCTCCTCTATGGTATAACCAGATTCGAGTGCAAAATCTGTAAGCATACGGCAATTGGTACCAGTACACTAAAGCCAACCCAAATTTTTAGGTGCATGCACCTAATCCTTAACAAAGTGACATAGTGTATTGAGGACATAGGCTGCAGCGCCTAAAGTACTGTTAAATTAAATTGACGATTACCTAATTACAGCTAAAATCGGTTTTAATCCTGATTCTAAAAAAGAAGTAAATATAAATTATCTACAGTTTACAAAGCAACAAAAATAAAATAAAAAGAACGAAGCAAAACAAAATCTTTAATATATACAACAAACAATTTAAACGTTCTGCAACACTTTTACTTTTCTTAACATGTAGACGGCTGAAAGACAGAAAACAAAGTATATTTAAGTTAAGAGACTCAACAAAATGTATTTCATTAATTTGTGTAAATGTCCTTTTTAGTTTAAAAAACATCAGTAATTACTTCTACTAAAAGGGCTTTTTTCTATTGTGCAATTTAAAGTGTGCAAAAATATTTAATTCAAATTATATGCGTATATATGTACAATGATTTTCAACCAGTGTGGACACGACTGAAAACAATTTGCGTGCTAACTGTGATCCAATATAAAATTAAAAAATGCGGTAAGAAATTTTAAAATGTTAAAATATAATAATAAGCCTTTTATTACTATTTTTACCCCATGTAATTTAAATCAAATATTTTTGCGCTCATCACTTCAAATTGCACGATTGATATTTGTTTTTTTTTTTTTTATTCAAACCACGAGGAAATAGTTACTTTAAAAAATTTGGAAAAGTCCAACATTTGAAAACAAAGACCGAGCTCTTGATGTTTTTTTTTTTTATTTTTCTGATGCTGTTAATTTTCTTTATTACTCACCATCACAGCTGATTTGGACTCCATATCGAACTTTCTTTTAGTAGAAATGATTTTATACGAGGTCTGATAAAAAAAAATATAACCGTTATTTTCAAATTTCGTGTGTTAGTTATGATCCGATTTTCACATTTTTTCTGTTATGTTGGTACACATGTCTGCTATATGTGTTGGCATTATCCGCCATTTTTGATTGTCAGTTTGTTTTCGACAGATAAAAGTGTTAGTTGTGTTTTGGTGTGCTCTTCGATTTTTTACTATTAAAAAAATGGATCAAAGAACCTGTATTAAGTTGTGTGTAAAAAATGAAACTAAATACTCAAGGACATTTGAAATGTTGACTGTGGCGTTTGGCGAGTCTACTATGAGCAGAAGGCCGAGAAGATGTCAATGACGATGCTCGTCCTGGTCGCCCGAGCAGGTCAATAGGCGATGAAAGCATTGAAGCGGTGAAGAAAATGATTTTGGATTATCGTCGAATCACTATCAGAGAGAGGTTGCTGATGATGTTGGCATATCGTTCGGCTCATGCCAATCAATTTTTACGGATGTTTTAGGCATGAAACGTGCCACAGCGAAGATTGTTCCAAAATTGCTAAATTTTGAGCAAAAACAACGTCGCATGGACATCGCTTAGGAGCTGTTGACCATCGTCAAAGACGATCCAGATTTACTCAAAAAGGTCATAGCTGGTGACGAATCATGGGTTTACTCGTATGGCTATGGCATTGAAACCAAAGCACAATCATCTCAATGGAAGAGCCAAGGCCGAAAAAAGCAAGTCAAGTTCTTCGACTGCAATGGCGTGGTGCATCATGAATTCTTGCCACAAGGTCGTACGGTCAATAAGGAATACTACCTTGAAGTTAGGCGCCGTTTGCGAGAAGCAATTTGTCAGAAAAGCACAGAATTGTGGAAAAAAAAACAATCATGGATTTTGCACCAGCTCGATATTTGTGCGTGAGTTGGTGGCCAAAAATAAAACTGTTATCATGCCTCAACCACAGTATTCACTGAATATTCCTCTTCCCAACCAAAACTGAAACCACCGATGAAAGTGAGAAATTGAGGTGAGATAAAAGAAAAATCGAAACAGGAGCTGTTGGCGATAGCAGAAAGCACGTTTCAGAAGTGTTTTGAGGATTGAACAAAACGCTGGCATAAGTGTATTATATCTGAGAGGGATTACTTTTAATGGCATAAGATAGTTAGTTGTTATTGATGAATAAACAAATATTTTTGAAAAAAAATTTTATAACTGCTATTTTTTACCAGACCTCGTATAAGATACGTAGCTTTTATTTTGCCCCTTATACATACAGTGGTGTGTAAAATAATAAAGCCATCCCCACACCTCAATTACAATACTAAAAAATTTACAGAGATAATAACTTTCTTTAAATTTTTGTCTCGTTTCTTAGTAGACATACTTATAGTATAGAAGAAAACATATATTATATATTTCAATTCTTTTCCAGAAAAAAAAAAAAAAATCGCTATATGTATTTAATTTCTCTGTGAAAAAAAATAGAGCCATTTCTCTAAACCATCAAGAAAGATAAAAAATATAAAGAAAATTGTATGTATAATAAAGTAATTGCTACCATAACAACTCATACTATCTCAATACTTTGTAGAGCTACCATTATTTTTTATTACTGCATAGCAGCGCTTTGGCATGGAGTCAACAAGCTTTTGACAGGGATGTTCATCCATGCAGTCTCAACCATTGTCCACAATTCATCTTTATTTGATTGATTCTTTCCCTTTAAACTTCTTTTAACCTCGGCCCACAAGTTTTCGATATGATTTAAATCTGGTGAAAGTGAAGGCCATCCCAAAACCTTAACATGGTTGTCTCCGAACCATGCCTTTGCCAACTTCAATGAGAGTTTTGGATCACTGTCCTGTTGGAATGTCCATTGAAGCGGCATTTCACAGTCAGCATAAGGCAGCATGACTTCTCCGAAAATATTTGTATACAATTTTGCGTCCATTGTGTCTTGTATACGATATAGCGGTCCAACTCTATAATATGAGAAGCGTGCTCAAACTATAATATTACCTCCACCATCTTTGACGGTTTTAATCGTATATTGAGGACTATATTCTTTAGTTTTGGGTCTCCGAACTTGAAGAGAACTCGGGTCCGAGTTAAATAAATTTACTTTTGTGTCATCTGACCACAAAATATTACTCCACTTAGAAGCTGCCCAACTTATGTGTTCTTATGCGAATTCAACTCTTTGTTTAATGTTTCGCTTCGATAGAAAACGCACTTTGCCGGCACTTCTTGCTTGTAAATCATTTTTAAGGAGCATACGCCGTGTTGTAGAGGTATCCATAGCAGGTTGGTATTGGCTTTTAAGGGCGAATGACGTTACGTTTCACGTGACGCAGTATTTTTCGTTTTGAAATCTCAGATATCTTGGGTTTTCTTCTTCTTGTTTCTGGTTTATCATTACTTTTTATAGCGTTTTCCACCATTTTCTTCGACCATTCAATAAATTCAGGTATTTTTCTTTGTGAATTGCCTTCTTGATGAAGCTTTTTTATCAATATTCGGCGCTCCACGCCGCAATGTTTTCCTTTACCCTTTCTGTTAACTAATTTATTTTTTATTTTTTTATTATTACAGAAAAAGCATAAAATGCCTTTTTACTTACTTACTGCAAATAGAAACCCAAAAATAATTCTTACTTTAATACATTATTTTTCAAACTTAAAAATTGGCTCTATTTTATTGCACACTTGTTTTTCTACTACTTATATAAAAACACTGTAATATTTTAAAATGTTCCTTCAATTAGCGAAAAAGAAACTTGATTATAATGAGAAAGGGACTAGCTAACAATCCTCCAAAAACCACGTTCGGAAATAAGTTTGCGCATTATTAAAATAACATTCAATTTATAAAGCAGTAGGTGGCTCTATTAATTTTCACAGCACTGTATGTATATACCGCAGATATGTCATATCAAATGAGATAAAATAGCTAAAATGAATTTGATATTTTCTAGAAGAGCAAAGTAAAATTTATTAAATAGGCTATTTTGATTGTTTTCAGCCGACTTGTTATTATCGTTCACACAAAACGAAGTATTGCTTGATCTAATTCATAAAAATTATAACAGGTCTATAAAGCTCTTATTAGACAGATTGTCAATACAAATATGTCAAATAACAGTCTTATAAGCCTGTAATAATTTTTATGAATTAGGGGGTAAAACTATAGAACTGCGAAAAAATCAAAGAATGTTAAAATGCGCTGCTAGTTCAAACTACATAACGTTAAATTTAATAATGAAAATACCAAGTTTTCGTGGATGAAGTCAAGAGTATGCATATTATTTATGTACTTGATATTTTGCAACCTAATAAGTTGCAGTACGCTTATTTGGCAATTGTTTGCTTGTTTTGGCGTACCGATTTTATTTGATATTTCATGGATATACCTATTCCATTATTTCAGAATTAAATTTGCCTGTTTTCGCATTAAAATACAGAAATAATTTTTTCTCGCAAATCGAGAAACGATGTAATTTTTTGTTTCACAGTCACAGTTCAAGTGAAATCTTGCTCGATTGGAGAAATGCAGAAACGATGTACAGTTTACACAAATCAGATGTTCTTGACATATACAACATCAATTCCCTTTTAAATTTTACACGACCACTTTGTTTCATTTCAATTCACTAGCAAAACACGCAAAAATCAAATTGGCGGAATTGACAGTACGGTCAAGGAAAATATTTCTCATATACATATGTACACTCAAACCTGGATTTAGCAGCCGACATTTTGCCATCGATTTTTCGATAGCCCTTGGCACGAGGAGAAAAAGTTCCACACCGACATAACAAAAAAAAAGGAACAAATTTTGCATACCTATGAAGAAATTTATGAGATTAAATTAAAACAATACAATTTTGGATGCTTAAACCCATTTATGAGTCGCGATTTTACGTTCTGCGCAAACTTTCCTCGGGCAGCACTGTTTAACCCACATTTACATGTTTTTCCTTACCCGGCATTTAGACGGGAAAGTGCTTTCATTAAATTTTTGTATACGTATTATGAATAAAAATTTCAAAGAACTCTGTGACTTTCATGAAAATTTCTTGCTCAATTTCAAAGGAACGTGAAAGTTAATTTTGAAAATGTCGTCAAAGCGAAGAGTTGCAAGTATTATAGTTTTGTTTATTACTGAAATAGAATTGCCAAGACTACTCCAAACATAAATTTATATGGCAACATTCGAAAATAATTTTTATTGCTAAACTTTTATTAGTTAATTTAATAATTATCACTATAAATATACTTCATTTGTATTTGCTGTAAAAATGTTTTAAATATTTTCTAATGTACAAAATGATTTAAAATTCACCATTAATATTCTACTGCAATCCTGAAAATTTCTATGTGCCGTGGAGTAAGTAGGCAACCGTGTTTACTATCTTGTCACTTTACTTTCAGTAAATGTAAAAAAATTACTTTCAGGAAAATTTTGCTGAAAGCTGAGTTAAAAGTTAGAATACTGTGGGTGTGTTAGTAAAAAAGTGTGAGTGTATTGCAACTTTCAGGCATTTACTTTCCCGTCTAAATGACGGGTTAGTAGATTTCGCAACTTCAACATTCAATTATTAAGAAACTAAAAGCCTCCGGCACTTTGTTTCATTAAACTACAGTTTTGGGAGATCCACGACCACCCTCTTCAAACCTACAAAACTCTTTTCCTTCAAAGCCTGGTTCCTTATTCTAAAGTTTAACCATTAAAAATGTAAAAAAAAAATTACCCAATTTTAACATTTGTGTACGCTTTTTGATATGATTTGCATGCATTAAGACAAAATGAATACATATTCCTTATAAGACAGATGAATATACCTAATACACAAATGTCCAAAAGAGCACAAACATTCATTTCACGATGAGTGGCAATTTAATTGGGTATTTTTTCGCGAATACGTATAGGTATGAATAACATGTATGTATAAACATATACCTATGTACATAGACGAGTGAATCGGTTGGCATACAGCAACGATGAGCGCATCAGCAACTAACTATCAATAGGTACACACATACTAGTATACTTTTTTTTTTGGACCGTTGTAGTGGTAATTTTATTAAATTTGCAAACAATTAAATTTTAGTTTGAGCTTTCAGTATGTAATTAGAGATAAATTAATATAACTACCCCGAAAGCAAAAATACGAAAGTAGAAATCCATTTGCAAAATTCGTATGAATAAATATTGCAAAGAAAATACATACTTATACATACATACACATGTATGTAAGAAAACAAGATACTAAAAGGAAAAACAAAAGAACAGAGAAGAAGAAAACAAATGAAGAGCAAAAATATGAAATACAAATTTGTTATCATACTAATAGAGTAAATAAAATAAATTTTAATGTAGTATTATGACTCAGTTATTAATGATAGACGCTAATCAAATATTTCTATCTCTTGTACTTATTTATGTAAATAAATACACATAGGTACATACATATGCAGATCTGCGGCCCTCTTCTGCAAATCGCTAAAATCTATAATTCTACTGACACGGGACTAGCCTCTAAGTCGCTGGATATTTTCTATAAAGTACTAGCGTATTTCAGCATACAAGCATATTCTGCAATTCTCTAAAATTTAATTTTAGCTACGTCGCCAAAAATTAAATTTTTCAGTGAAATTTTTGACTTAAAACATTTTTTCTGATAGATTTTTACGTTATGGCGCTAAAATTCAATTTTCAACATTACATTGATGGGGTTGGTTTAACATTTGGGCGCCTCGAATACAAAAGTTTTTCCCATCACCATAACTTGCCCAATAATTCAATATTTTTCTCCAATATTTTTTCGAGCACACCGGCCCCGTACCATTGCTCCTTAGCGGGGTCCCATGCCTTTGACACCTCTAATATATATTTTTTTTTTTTTAATATATCGTAGTGGAACTTTTTTCCTCGTGCCAAAGGCTATCGGGGAATCGATAGCACATTATCAATTGCTAAATCGACCATTCAAGTGCACAAACATAAAAACACAAGAAAAATTCATATACATATACATATGTATATGTATGTACATATTTTATTTATATACACGTATGTACATGTATTCGTAACACGTACAGAATGACTTCATCAAAAGCAAGAGCATGGGCGAATAAGTTTGTATGTGAAGCTTATTAATTTTGTAAATAGATAAATAGGTATATATGAAACGGACTTTTAAGCATTCATTTTTTTTATTTATTACATTGGCACTGGAATAAAAAAATATTTATAGCAAATAAAAAAATTCAGAAACTTATTGATTATTATAGGCTGTGATTTATATGCAAATGCAGTTTAAACATTATTATCAATTAGTTTTTGAACTACATGCCTGTTGAACTTTTCACAATGTTTGTATTTAAATAATTTTAAACAGACATACAACATATGTACAAACAAATGTGCAGATGACGACTTTTTCTGATTTGTTTAATTTTACACACATAGTATCTTTGATAAGAAACTGCATACAGCTATTTTAAGAATGTTTTTCTAAACATATTCTGAACGAAAATAATAAACATTTCTTATCATATGCCAGAATGTACTAAATTTTGTACTAATCGAAGAAGTATGAGCTGAGACACCCACACAGCAAAATAGATGTTTTATTAACAAGATATGTACATATGATGGACATGTTAAAATGACTATAAAACAGATAAAAATCAGTTTAAACATTTTTAAAAATTAAAAAAAAGGTTTTTTCAACAGTAATTTAATATAAATGTAGAAATTTCTTGATATTTGTTGTTGTGTTAGCATTGAAATTTTAATAAAAATTTAGTATCCTTTTTTTTTTTTTTGCATTGCCAATGGCCAATAATACATGTATTGTTAGTGAAATGTCTATGTAAATTAATTTGACTAATTCTAAAATTAAAACCTAATTGTTAGTTAGAAGGCTCCCCAACCATCCAAATACCGCCAAAAATATAAAACTAGTTTCGATATTGAGAATTACAATCGCATTTCCTAAAAACCAAGGATACTTCGAAAGATTTAAAAATTTAATGATGAATATTGTTAAAATACACGAAGAGCATTTTACTATAAGTATGATAAGTATAACAAAATAATTTGAGAGTATTAGGAAGTTGACTCCAAATACGATGAACTCTTATCACAAAAGATCGATCAAATACTGAAAGGCGCCCAAAGGGGACGTTGATTTGAATGTTGCGTGTTGAGTTACCGAAAGAAAATTCGTTAGCTAGTAGTGTAGGTCTTCCAGTTTTAATGATTTTATAAAAGTGAAGTAAAATACGTATTTTCAGATAATTGTCAAAATTGCTTTTTAAAATTTCAGGGGTAAGTTCAGAAACACGTTCATGCTCCATTACACCAATATTGAATACATAACGAATAATCTTTCTAATTATTCTCTCAACAACATTCAAACTTTTTTGATCATTTATCCAAAACACCGCAACAACAAAATGTTTATCTCTCTACTTTTCCAACAAGTAAAAAGCTGATATACAGGTATGTTCTGAAAATCACTTTTCACGAAAGTGAAAAGTTATGAGTTACTGCTGCAGATGATACCTTGACTTCTGCAGTAAGTTAACCATTACTCCTGCTTTTATTTGCAATGTCCTCGTTGATTTTTCCACTAAAAATGTGGACCGAAATCAATAATCGAACATATTACTCGCATAATGACATTGCTGGAATAAGTTAATCTTTAATTCGTTAACGCCGTGTTACAATACCCTACTCAATCGTACGATTCATTCAAACAAATGAAAGAAAGACTCCAGAAACTACAAAATAAAGGCATGCGCTGTATTCTGAAATGCAACAGAATGACACATATAAGTGATATGTTAAATAAGCTACGGTGGCTCTCCATCAATCAACGACTCGTTATGAACACCCTTTTATATTTATTTAAAATTAAGACAGGAAATATGCCAAACTATATGCAGCAATATCTAGTCAATGTAGCAGAAGTCCAACCATACAACTTGAGAAATGCCAACGACTATAGATTATCTTTTGCAGCAACAAGTTCTTGTCAAAATGTTATATTTTATAAAGGTCTGAAAGTTTTCAATGAAATGCCTCCAGAAATAAAAAATGAAATTTTTGATTATATCAAGAGAAAATTTAAAAAAAATATGTAACAATAATTTTTAATTTAAAATGTATATTTTTTTGTGTGGAAAATTTTAATATTTGATCTGAAATTGTAAACATATGTATTATACTAAATAGCAACAAGATGTGCTAAATAAATCAATCAGTCAATCAAGAAAATTGCTAGATCTGATAGAATTCTGTCCTACTTTAAAAAGTCGCATCAAAAACGGCCACACTATTATACTTTTGTAAACGACTTCGAAAAGGCAACTCTAATCGCATAGAAAGACAGTTTTTGAAAATTTTCAAGATTAACAAATCGGACAGACTTGTCAAAAAGTCTTTCACACACATACGCTTTTAATCCAGACTATCACACTTTTTGGACACACATGTCATTTTCAACAGATCGTACGACTCAATAGGATAGTGTATCATGGCCTTTAAGAGACAAAGGGGAAACTTTAGAATAAGGAGCCAGGCTTTGAGAGAAATGAGTTTTATAAGTTTGTAGAGGGGATAGTGGACCTCCCAAAAATGGAGTCATACTCTGCCGGAGATTTTGTGAAATTTACTAAGAAAAAAAAAATGCGGTCGGTGGACCCCCGTTAAGAACGAAGTTCCTTACGTTTTTGTTTCATCTTTGAATGTAATACAAGATGAAATCTGTTTGTTTTATTTTGTGTTGTTTTTTAAATTTTTAAATTTTATGATTCCTTAAATTTTTGGAACGTTTTATTTTTTACTTTTGACACATGCAGTATTTTTTTTTTTGTTAATCTGCTACAAGACGAAGAACATTTTTCAATATTGCTGTTTTTTTTTTTGTGACAACAGATAGTTGTCTACCTAATTAATATTTATTGGTAGGTTTGTCGACGGATACACCAATACATATAAACAGCTCACACGCTTTCGTGACGATTTCTACTAATTTGCACTACCAGCAAGGAACTTCGTTCCAAAATATGAAAATGTTGCTAAAACAGTGCTGACAGAGGAAAGTTTTTGCGTAGAACATAAAATCGCGAATTAATAAACAGTTTAAAGCATCCAAAATCGCATTTCCGTTATTAAATTTCATAAATTTCTTCATAGGTATGCAAAATTAGTGCTTGACAATCGGCCTTCGGCCGGTCTAAGGATTTTTCTGCCCCATAGTATAACCAACACCAGCTTCGCGTACAAAACCTGTGAGCGTATGGCAGCACACTTTTTCATTTTATGGCAATTGGTACCATTATACTAAAGCCGACCGAAGACAGATTTGTTTTACAAAAAAAAAAAAAAGGGGAAAACAAGATAAAATAAAAACAAGTAAGAGTGCTATATTCGGCTGGGCCGAATCTTAAATACCCTTCACAATGGTACATACATTCCGATTGATTTTTGGTGCGAAAAGTTGTTTTATTTGGCTTTTAAATGGGCCGATTTTTTCTGAATTTCAATATCAGATCCATTACCGGGATTTAACACAGGCTGCAAAACTTTTATTTAAATAATTCCTAATATGCTCAAGTTCAACCACTGGGTGACACCAATTCTTTTTAATATCAATGAAATAAAGAAAAGCAAAATGTATTTCTTAATTATTTATCAGTTAACTTTATAGTAAAATTTATTTAACAAAAAATTGCATATAATTGCATTATTTTTGAATTATAATGCTAAACATTGCCATTAAGTGTGATTTGCTTTTCAATTTACTTACGTATGTATGTGGGTACATGCATACGTATGTATGTATGTATCTATAATAGAAAACTCTAAAATAAATTCTTTATTATTGAATATTTTCAGTGTGTTCCATAAAACAATGATTATATACATACATATATACATACATACATATTTACATTGCTTGCTTTTACAAAATTATTTTTTTCTTGTGCACGTTGTTGATGATCTATTGCGTATCATCATACACATGTATGTGTGTATGTACATATGTAAGTACGTAGGGAAACCCAAAATGATTTTTTGTGTGAATGAATTTGAAGACGCAATTGTTTAAAAGAATTTCATTGCGTACCCTTTTTTCAACAATTCTTTATATCACTTTCATTTTCAAGCTCGTGTATACATATGTATGTACATACATACACATTTTTACACCAAAGCAAAAAAATTGTTTATGCTAACATACTTGCATGCATACATACATATGTATGTAGATACATACATACCTACATGCATACAAACGTATCTACATACATACATACATACATACATACATACATACATACATACATACATACATACATACATACATACATACATACATACATACATACATACATACATACATACATACATACATACATACATACATACATTCATACATGATCGCAAATATTATATACATATGTATATAATATTATATACATATGTATGTACCATTATGATTGATTTTTGGTACCAAAAGTTGGGTGCATATGGGCCGATGTCCAAAAATTTTCTAATTTTGCCCCTAAACAGCCTGTATGTACCATTCCGACAAATATTTAGTGCAAAAAACTGTTTCGTTTAGCTTCCAGGCCCGACTTCTTGAGATATCGGGAGGCGCTATATCTCGAACATATATGGGCCGATGACAAAAAGATTTCCAGTTTTGCTTCTGACTAACCTATATGTATCATTCTGATTGATTTTTGGTGCCAAAAGTTGTTTTATTTAGCTTATAGAGCCGATTTCTTGAAAAATCGGGAGACGCTATATCTCAGGTATATATAGACCGATTGCAGACATTTTCAAATTTTGCTTTTAAACACCTTATATGTACCATTCTGATCGATTTTTGGTACCAAAAGTTGTTTTATTTGGCTTTTAGAGCCGACTTCTTGAGAAAACTTGAGGCGCTATATCTCGAGTGTATATGGGCCGATGTCGAAAATTTTCCACGTTTGCCTCTAAATAGTCTATATGTACCATTCTGACTGATTTTTAGTGCCAAAAATTGCTTTATTTGGCTTAAAGAGCGGATTTCTTGAAAAATCAGGAGTCGCTATATCTCAGATATATATGGACCGATTTCAAAAATTTTCCAATTTTGCTTTTAAACACCTTATATGTTCCATTCTAATCGATTTTTGATACCAAAAGTTGTTTTATTTGGCTTTTAGAGCCGACTTCTTGAGAAAACGGGAGGCGCTATATCTCGAGTGTATATGGGCCGATGTGGAAAAATTTTCCACTTTTGCCTCTAAATAGCCTATATATACCATTTTGATTGATCTTCGGTGCCAAAAGTTGTCTTATTTGGCTAATAAAGCCGATTTCTTTAAAAATCGGGAGACGCTATATCTCGGATATATATGGGCCGATTTCAAAAATTCCTTCATTTCTAGGATTTAATGAGCACTAAAAATGATATGGTTTAGTTTTTAAGAAAAAATTTTTTTCAAAAATCTGAATACAAAAATTACACAAAATATCCCTCAAAACCCGGTTTTTTGAATATATCTCGGCTATCCGCGGACCTATCTTACTGAATTTCAATAGCAGACCCACTACCGGGGTTTCACACGTTTTAGCGAAAGAATGAGGTTTCTATCTCAAACCGTTTTCTCAGAAACGGTATTTCAACGACTACAGACGGACAGACGGACAGACGGACAGACGGACCGACGGACAGACGGACAGACGGACAGACGGACAGACGGACATCGCTCAATCGTAATCGCTATTGATGCTGATCCAGAATATATATACTTTATGGGGTCTTAGATGGATATTTCAATGCGTTACAAACGGAATCACAAACTTATATATACCCTTACACATTTATGTGAAGGGTATAATAAATCGCAAAATTAGTGGCGTTTTCAAAATTTGCACAAAAAAGTCTCTTTAGTTGAAGAGAGGCAATAATGATCCCAATATTTACTTCGAATTTTTATGCTTATCTATGGAATATAACTAAGGGTAGTTAGTAGATACACTATGCGACATGCGAGTATAAAAACGTCTATGTCCATCGATGTACATACATATATGCATATCTAGTTGTTTGTATCTACATACATATGTACTTGGGCAAGAGAGTAATGGTCACGTTGTTTGTGGGCTAATATTTGCACACAGTGGCCGTAAGAAATGTTTGAAAAGAAAAAGAATAAATTTGTTTACTTATTGTTAGATATTCCAAACTACTCGAACTTTTTCATTTCCTAAAGAAATAACTATGTACCATTAATGGCAATTTAGTGTTATTGCTAATGAAAACTACCCCTCCTCTTAAAAGTTATGTTTAGAATGTGGAATTGTTTTTAGGGAAAATAAGCCTAGATTTTGATAAATTAATTGTCGAAGACTTCCGATTTATTTCAATTAGACAACTATTTAATTTAATGTAAAAAATGTTTAAATTCCACCTAGAATGCATTTTTTTTTTTTTTTGAAAGTTAAAGATTAACAAAATAAAAAAAAAACTCGTAGCGTTTGTTTCACTATGGAGAACAAAATACAAGAAATCGGTTATCGCTATGTGGTTACCATTTTCTGTAGCAAATCTAAATTTATTTCATCACAGTGCATCCGTATCGTATTGGGAACAGCTAATCACACATCAACAGCATACTTGCAGCAGTAATACACAAGTTTACTGTATTTAAAATATAACGCTGTATTTTTAAGGCGATATGCATTATGTGGAATGCAAGTGCATACGTGCATACCCTAATTGTAGAATATATGTAAGTGTGTGCTCGTAACTGGAGTGGATTTCAATAACTTTCCGCTTACCACAAACAAAATCTATAATACAAAGATCCGTTAGTTTTTATATGACATATCGTCACCATAAACGTAATATAACGATATGTAAAATGTAAAAATTAAACAAATTTAAGTCTTGGAATCAATTTCTTTCACCCCTGTCCTAAATACCAACATTTGTATGCATAGGTACGTATAAAATTTCTGTTCCCAAGGGAAGAAGTGACTCTATCGTAATGTTAAGGGAACGTTGTTCAAACTGTTGATACCTGCATACATATGTAAAAAAAAAACAATTAAATAAAAATTATTCAAGTAGGTATACATGTTTATAATGAAATCAGTAATCTTCGCAATAATACTTGGCAACATTTGTGCAAAAGTAAAAAAAAATCGAACAAAATTCTCAAGAGTCAAAAATAAGCTATTAAAAATTCGCAAGACATGGGTGTGTAATAGACATACATATGTACATAATTACGCAACTTTCAATTCGCCTTGCAACTTTTCATAGACAAGCGAATATGCAGCTAGTGCCTCTACGCTATGAAAATAAATACGAGTAGATACGCTTTGTTAATTTATTGAAATTACATTTGAAATTAATAAAGTCTGAATTTTTTAAGGGAAAATATAGACCTGGTGTCACCGTTTCTAATGGCATCGGCTTGGACCACATCAGAGCCTATCTATGTTGATATAGCACCATCGATTTTCAAGAGCTTTCCGTATAAGAAAGAAAAAATTTTTTCCGAAATCAAATGTTTTGTATGGGCGACCCCCTAAGGAGATGTGGTATATATGAGCTAAGGCCTTTAATACTCAGGGAGGAGTAAAATGACCAAACCACAATAATTTTGTCTCTCCAAAATGTTTTTCATTGTCGAACACCGACCCCGCAGCACGCCTCTTTAAGGAGAGAATTTTTTTTTTTGTAGTAGGTAGTTATATACAGTAGTAGGTACATAAGTATATACAATTTAATACGCTTTTTGGCTGTTGTGTTCTTTGTCTTGCATTAGTTTTTATTACTTATTCTTACATCTATTTTTTGGTTGTTTTAAAATTTTTACCTGGTTTCTACTGTTGAAAGCCTGCTATAAAATAATTTAGTTTCATACGAACATGTGCGGATTATCAATCAGAAGAAGAAGCAGTAAATCTCTATACCTGCACATATGTATATATTTAGATAATGCGGACATGTTTTTACCTAAAGATGTATGCATGTGTAAAAACAACTTTGAAAACATCATTTACGATAATTCGTTTTTGGGTATTTTTGTGGAAATCGTTTCAAAAGAAACGGTATACGGCCACAAGTTTGGGAAATATACTTCGAAACAAAATTTATTAACGAAAACGGCACAGGTAGCGAACGTAGATAGATACATACTTGCATAAATTAAATACTTGTTCATTCTTTAATTTTTTTTGCTTTTATATTCCACTATAATAGATCGGGGCGCAAATAATCAAACCTAAGCTGCACACTTCATGTGCACGTAGGTTGATATGTAAGGCTTGCCCATGTCTTGCGACATACATACACTTAAGCCAGTGCCAGGTGCCAGAACACATTTTAGTTTCCAACTTTTTGTTGTTGTCGGCGTTTGTTGTTGTAGAGTTTAAGTAACCACATTTCCTGTGCGAATTCCAAGTCTCTATCTCTTATGATTCAAACGCTACAGTCAATTTCCAGTTTCCTGTACTGTCAACCTAACTTTTTGTGATTTAGAACAATAGTTGTTGTAGCGGTCGGGTAATCACATATTCTACGAAAATGAGAGCTCTATACACCGTTTGGGAAAATGGGATCTGGGACAGACGGATGGAAAGCGAAGTCTCGGTAGGGGATCGGTTTTCACTCTATGAGTACGGAACCATAAAAAACAATTTTCGACGCGTCTGAATTTCAATATTTTTTATGGGAGTAATTCGTGGAGTTGTGGTAAGAGGTCTTTGTGTTCGAAAAGAATATTAATTGGTAGTACTTTTGTCTCCTCTACGGCCACCCTGCCGCTGAGAATAGTTATGGCATTTCACATAGTGTGAAATGGCCTAACAAATATGTTGTTCAATCTTGACAGAAATCAGTGCCGGGGTGCAGGTAGAGAAGATAAACCTATGACTAACCATTTTTCTGCTCCATTACCTTTTTTTTAAACACATCAACCACGTACCACACCTCATTAGAAGCCTTCCATACAAATAAAAAATTAAATTGCGGAAGCCTCGAAAATTATTTTTCTGATACGTCGTAGTGGAACTTTTGTCTTCGAAAAATCGATGGACAAATCGAAAAAATGTTTGTGCTTACAAATCGACCGGCTTTAATGTGCATACATATTACAAAAATAATGTAATCAAACACAGTTTGCTTGACGATACGTATTTTGGATAGATGTGTATACATACATACACACATACATACCTACTATTGCATGCAATTAACAAAGAAAATAAATCATTCACAGTAAATGGAACAAAAAAAAAAAAAAAGAGAATTAATATAACTGATATGTGCGTTTTGCTGCCCTTGATCCAAAAATAAAGGTTAAAAATAACTTAAATTCCACAAAAGTAAGATGGTTGAACTTATAGTTACAATTTCTTCACAACACAACTTGAAATTAAGGGAGTAAAGACAAAAACTACTTTTAGGCTT
Organism: Sturmia bella; assembly: GCA_963662145.1. Classification (NCBI taxonomy): domain Eukaryota; kingdom Metazoa; phylum Arthropoda; class Insecta; order Diptera; family Tachinidae; genus Sturmia; species Sturmia bella. The sequence continues at coordinate 72,422,373 of OY759168.1, forward strand.
TTGGTGGATGAACCAGAAATAGTTGTTTTAAAAACTTACTCTACACAAGAAAAAAAATACATAAAATTATTGAATTTTTGGTTAATGTGTCATAAATAAATCACATCAAATTGAAAAATATTTTCTATATGTACATACTCATATGTACTATACATACATAATACCAAATTTTTGCTTTTTCATTACCCACGAAAACAATTACTGCTGACAAAAAAAAACTACTCCACCCAAAAGTTTATACGTAAAAAAAATAATTGGTCAACAATACTTTTTTTTGTTGTTGAAGATTTCTCGTTTTTTACATTTTTTTCCTTTTGCACTTACTGGTAGATGAGACTTCTTGAGTTGCGTTGCCGCCATTCTTAGTGGCTGCAGCCTCCTCAGTAGCAGCGGCAGGAGATTGATTGGAGTTTTGATTTTCCATATTTTTTTCTTTATCCGTTTAAAAAAGAAATTCTGCGTGTTAAATGTCTTTTTTTCTATTCTTTCAAACTTCTTTTTACGGTTTATTTCTTTTTATCATATATTTAGAAAACCTGACTTCTATTTTTTCAATTTTCTTCTGCACTGTATTCCAGTTTTATTCTTGCGGCAAAACCACGTTTTTCCGTTCGTTGGAGCACTCCTCTGATCGGCGGCACAAGCACTACTTTTGTAATTCGTATGTTGAAGGCAAACAACCGTTTGTTCTTTTCTGGTCGACAGCCGGCTTTTATCGGAACAAAATCTAGTTATCTCTTTTTTGCTTATGTATTATATATAAAGCAGCCAATCGCAAGGTTTAGTCTTCTCTAACTGCAAATTCTAGAGCGTTTTCGCGTTTAATGAAAACTTTTGATGTTAAAGTTATTTTTCTATTTTAATATCCTCAGCAATTATTTGAATTGAAATTTATATTTTAGCGACCTACTTTTTTATTTTTCCAAGCAACAGTGGATGACTTTCTCTATGCAATACCCAAAAAAAATTTACGTCAGTCACAGAAATAGAATATTTTTTTTACACAATACACAGAGTTGCAAAATCTGGTGTTAGGGGTTTTGTATTAACCTTTAGTGATTTAACTAAGTATATTGCACCCGGTCGCGCAATATAAGAACATATATGTTTTTTCACTGCAAGTACGGCCAGATTATTATATGTAGTTATAAAGCAATCACATAACTAGATCACTATTCTCTTGTTTCGGGGCAAGCACATAACGAAAAGCTAAAACCATAAGTAGTGCCTAGGACAAGTTGTGCCCCTTTAACACATATCTGTACTTTAAATATAAGTGAGACCTTGTTGTACAGGAAATGGAAATAAATTAATTAATAATAATAAGCACACTAAATATCACAAGAGTATACATATTTTAAAATTTTGTTTGACTATTATTAGATCTTACAAAGGTGGATCAGATTCAGCTGTTTTGCTATCAGCTTGTTGTTGTTTGCTATCAGCTTTGAGAAGAGCAAACACAAATTTGCTCTACATTTTATTTGTAATCGATGAGCGAACAAAGCAGCTACATATGCTATTATGAAATTTTATACTCTTACGTTGCTCGTTGTTATTTTCTTTTCGTTGGTGTTTCTTGGTGTATAAATATGTATATACATTTGCGTATTTTTCGTCCTTTATATGCATATGTTTACCTAAAATAACGGTAAACAAGAGCGTCGTGGTCCCGTTTTTAGACAAAAATGGACAAATAAAAGCCTAAATGCAACTGTTATCTCTATTACCAAATAACTACAATCATGAAACTAAATATAGAGGTTGGTTTGTCTTTGACAATTACATTAATTACTAACACCGGTATTCATAAAAACTAAAACATTGTTGAAACACATTTTACAACAAATTTTTCATATAAAATTTGTTCTAAAATGTATTTGAGCAACGTTTTATTTTTTATGAATACCGGTGTTAAAATTTAAACGGATTGAACAAAAATATTAAAATATGGAACAAGGTAACCACTAGATTAATGCTTATTTTTCACATCCTCGGAATGATTTTATGTGTTTTCATTGTGAAACTGTCAAACAGTTGTTGTATGTTGTTCTGTTATAACATCAACAAAGTACAAAGTAGACTTTTGCTTTTTTTAGACTTCTATTTGCCTATTACATGGGCTTTGATTTAGACTGTAAATTTCAAAGTATATAATAATTAGAAATAAGTCAATATTTGAAAATGTCAATGAAATTAGGAATAATGCTACGGAAAGAAATTTAAAATCAACAGTTACCTCAGAAACAATTTACAGTCAAAGACCATGATTCAATATCCCATATAATCGCACGATTAATGAACAGCTAATCTGCTAAAATTCTGTTCTTCTTTAAAAAGTCGCTTCAAAACAGCCACACTACTATAGTTTTGCTAACAGCTTCAAAAAGGCAACTTTGATTCCATGAAAAAGAAATAATTTTTAAAAATTAAAAAAAAACTAGCAAATCGGACAGAATTGTCAAAACTATTTTCACACACACATACACTTTTAGTTTTTGGTTCACACTTTTTGAGAGCACATGTCATTTTTATCAGATCATACGATTATATAGGATAGTGAATCATGGCCTTAATCCGCATTACGAGTGTCATGCTATGAAGTCATGCTATTTCAGCGAAACCGACAGATAATAGACGGTCTACAGAAACTAAAAACTATATGGAAATTGTATCTTGCCTGCGTTGGCACAAATTAACACTACAATGACTTTGCCTTGACAAACACAATAAAAGATTATTCGCCTTTAAATTTATCCAGCCAGTCCTGACAAATCGACAAACACGTTATCAGATGTGCTTTTTCTCCTCAGCCTTCTCTATTAAGTAAGTTCATTTTATTGTTAAATTTTATGTTGCCACCATATGTGTATTTCATTTTTAGAAACGGAAAACCATGGTTAAATTAATTTGTTTCTGAGTTATTATCATATGCAAATGAAGAAGAACAATTCTATTGTATTATTGTAAGCCTAAAAATTTACCTTATTGATTGTTTTCTGTCTTTTTAAGCATTCTATATATCGGCGACATTTCGTTAATGCCACTCAACAGTAAACACGAAAAACTTAAAGAAATGTTTGGAGCTTTACTACATATCCTATTATTCCCACAAACACACTGAGAACTACGAAAATTCAAAGAACCCTTCAATACAGAAAACAATTTTATCATTTATCAACACCAAAAAATAAATAACAATTAATAACGTCTATTTTTAGATCTAAAATCATACAAATAAAATCTAATATATGACAAATAAACGGCATGTGAATACGCAGTGTCAACGATATTACATTTCACTACTACGCCCAACAACCGTGTATTGCACCATGATGCAACTAATTAGTTGTATCATGTATTTCACTTACTTTTGTTTCACAAATTCAAAAAAAAAAAAAAAACGAGATGGATAGAACACATTGTATCGCGAAATATCAAGAAAGAGCGAGATGAGTATAATCAATTATACGGCAATTTATTAAAAAGGAGACATACATATATCATCAGAGAGAAGTGAGAACAACGATATGCATGCTTGTGTTTGAAAAGGAAACGGACATCAAAATGTAAATAACGTACACCATTTTAAAATCATTAGAACGCGTTTGGATCTTAAGACCACTTTGAGCTCCAGGTTTTCAATTTTCATCCGTTCTGAGAGTAAAGCAAGAATAGATACAAAAAAACTAATATAAGCCTAAGTATTTTTATGTACTATCCACACTTGATGCAAGCCAGGTATAATAAATATGTTAAAGGTAAATTTATAAATAACCATTTCAGCTCTAAACAAATTCTTAGAGGTAAAGATCAGTAACAAGCTGAAATAAAGGGGATCTTTGCCGTCCGTGTATAATAACTCTCCCCCAATGAAAGAGTTATAATTGAGATGTAAACAGGGGAAAAGAAATATATCTTTACTGTAAATTTTAATTTTGTTATTGAACTTCTGTGTTGTAATACATTTATATTAAATTACTTTTTCAGGCTCAAGTTCAACCCTTGGGTTTTCACTACTTTTTAATCTATATCAATTAAGTAAAGAAAAGTAAAATTTATTTGCTAGGTGGACAACCGGCTGTTTCTGGGTAGCAAACACCCTTCATCAGCACCCTATGAACTTTGGACGTGTCAAATTTCACAATTTTGGCACAGCCGCTTTAACCACTCGGCAACCAAAGCTCACGCAATTTTACTTTCTGTTTGTATACTTAATTTTTGTCCACCTAGCAAATAAATTTTACTTTTCTTTACTTAATTGATATTGATTAAAAAGTAGTGAAAACCCAAGGGTTGAGCTTGAGCCTGAAAAAGTAATGAAATATATCTTTGTTTAATTTCTTTTCATAATACAAATTCTATTTATTGTATGTTACCTTTGTTGAGAACTGTTCAACATTTAGATAGAAAAGGGTTTAAATATAAAGATTAACTGGCTGCTTCGTTCTCTTCGAGTGTGTATTTAGTAATAATTAAAATTCATGCTTTTCAGAAATTCATACCCCAATCACATCTTTGACAATTGGAAATTGGTGTGCTTAATTTAAAGCGCCAAACATTTTACGGCGTGGTGAATATAAATTTAAGTAAATGGTACGTAGATAAAGCAGTGCGTAGATAAATAAAAGATAAGTATTCAAATATGAAGGTAAATTACTATTATAGGTTAAGTATTCCATGTAGGGATATAAGCATGATACAACTAACAAGGTAACCTTTTCCCTACAATAACAACAACTTCAATAAAAATAACATGCATTTTGTTTTTGTACAACTTCTGTAAACTGTCAAAAAGCCTAAAGTACCCAGTGAGGAACGTGCGTTATACGTATTGCAATACGTGGGTCACACTTTGTGTGTGCGAAGTACTCGGAACTCTATATACGTTTCTGGCTTACATTTATATAGAGCATGGCCGCTTTTTCATTGATTACCACCAACACACAAACTGCACGAGAGAGTATCTGTCGGTAATACAATTCCAAGTACTTTGTACTATGGTTTTGTAATCGAAATGAAGTATTTTCTCATATACTTTGTACACGATACTGTAATTAGCATAAAGTACTTGTTCATATACAAAGTACAAGGAGAAGTGGAATAGTTACACCCTGCATAAAATGTTGGATGAATTGAAAAACAATTTTTATTAATAATAATTTTTATTATTAATAATAATGCTAAGAATATATACACATACAGTTCGGATTAAAAAACTAAAACCTTTAAATACAAAAAAAAAAACTTGTTCTACATTTTTAAATTAATAATTATGAGTAGTTGCACAGACTTTTATAATTCTTAAATAATTTTTTGAGATTGAGGCTTTACTTTTTACGTGTATTTTGTAGCAACAATCGAAATATTGAAAAACACATATTTAAAAACAACCGAATAATTGTATCCCAGAGGTGGAAAAAACTAAACTAAACTTAACTTCATCATACTTTCTTTTATGAATCCTGTTCTTGAGGGTCTTGATAGATTCACGAACATCCCTGACGTATTCTGTATGCGTGTAGCCATCACTTTTAACCGCTTCTATATAAAGTAAAAATACAAAAGATGAAACTCACGTGCAATTTGTGAGACTCAAAATGTCGTTTACCGAATATTGCAGCATTTAAGGACTTATATTCTTTGAAAGCTTTTTTCCGCTTACGCCATCGTAATTGAACGAAAATATAATGTTTTTGTTTTCAATCCTCCAGGATTTAAAATTCGTTTTATAACAGATATCTGCCAGAAAGATGAATAATAAAAAAAAAAAAATACTAAATCCGAAGAAATCAAAACCTACCACTTCGGCTATATTTTCTTCTGAAAAATGGTCCACAGTTTGCATTTTATCTTCATTTTCAAGCGGAAATAATGTTTTGACATTGCAAAATGCTCTTTTTGGATGTTTGCGTTAAATGTGCCAATATTTTGGCTTGGTTGTCCAAAACCTTTTCCAATAACTGCTTAATAGATTCTTGTATCACTGTTTCCATTAACGTTGTTTCACATAGCGGAACATCAAGATATTGCTCATGCAATACTTTTAATAGAGCGCGTGTGGCCCTTACTGGGGAATGAAATTCCATGTACCAGTCGGCCAATTGATCTTTCAATGAAGGCTTTACGGCTTCACTAATTAAATGCATTTCAATACTTGCGCTTGAGGCATTGCTTGTAGAGGAAGGTAATTCATTACTTAATATTTTCACACTTTTAATAGTTTCCTCCACTTCTCTATTCGCAATAGTAGACATTTTCTGTCTCTTCTGCGCCGTCAATCTTCGTAGATGACGCTTGCTAAATCCCTCCATTACTTTTAAATAATTATTTAACTTCAATAAAATTTATTTCACAGCAGCACGATAAATACACGCGTTTACCTGAAGAATGTTTTTCTTTTTTTGATCGATAGCACACTACTGTACACTTTGTACATTGCTGAGTAAGCAACATCACTTCTGCGTGTAATACTTTGTACAATGAGAAAGTGTGTTACACTCTATTCTATACTACAATTAGCTTACTTTCTCTCAGCCTGCAGTAATACATCGTGTACATTGTACAATTTGAAGTAAGTTAAAGTACACTTTGTGTCACTCTTTGGCTTACAATTCTCACCACTCGGAATATTCGTAACTGGGTAGTCAGATGATTAACGGTTTAGCTGATAAGGCTGCCTTGTTAGTTGTATCATGAATAGAAGTAGGTCTGTATCAGTGTTGCCAGCTTAGGGGGGTTCCCCCTAGATTTAGGGTTTTTTCTTTTAGGGGTGAATTTGGGGTTTTAAATTCTTTCGGGGGAGATTTAGGGGGAAACAATTTATTTTTGGGGTTTCTGTGTTTGTTTGAACGGTAAAATGGCAGGAGTTAGGAAATTTTTCAACTGATAAATTTGAAGATTTTAAAGATGTTTAAAGTAAAATTAAATTAAATATTTTATGTTCAAGTACAGAATTTCGCAACTGATAATTCTAAGCGCTTTTTTGTTGAGTTGAATGAATTTTTTCCGAAGACTTGGAAACTCTTAATATTTTTGGAGAAAATTAAATTTTTCTAAATACGCAGATAACAATATCCAGCTGCCTATAAATATGTACTTAGATCTCAAAATATGTGAATACAAATAAATCGAAAATTTATAATAAATATATGTACATACGCCTGTAATCATAACACATACACTGAAAAATATGTACATATGTATAATCAGTTAATTTTTACTTCTTCTTAATTGGGGAAAGTTTAACAATTTTATGCATTTTCCGCATTGTCAATGCATTAATATTGGTGATTCGCAAACTAAAGCAGAATGTTCACCACATTTTTTAGGGGGATTTTGTAGAAAAACATTGAATTTTAGGGGGTTTTAAGATTTTTGAGGGGCGAAGAAATACATTGACCTGGGAACACAGGTATGCACATAAATCTTATTAAATAATGGTAAGTATTTTAGTGAAAAAAAAAAACAGAAAACGAAATAATAATGTCCAAATTAGTTTGGACAAGCCCTTTAACTTTATAATGGAAATTTTTTGATTTACAATTGTTAATTACTTTATCGGATCTAAGTTCGATATTAATTCCCCAGAATTGGGAAAGTAATATTGTATTGAACCCTGATAGAGAAACAAACAGTTCAGCTATTGTCAAATACGCCAGAAATATTAACAAATTAACCTTCGAAACCGGTAGCACAAGAACAGTTGATAGGTATACTTCCCCTTTCAGTTTTCTTTACTTTCGCATCGACAGCATTACGCTTTTTTAATTACAATTGTTACAACCGTTTTCTACACTTTATTTTTCTAGAATATCGTGAAGTAGGCGAAAATTACAACACTTTTAAATAATTATGTCGTATGAAAAATAATAAATATTGCAATACGAAGAGCCAGTGGTGGCCTTGTCAAGCCAGAAACACATTGACCAACAAAACTATTAGTATGTACCTACAAACCCAAAGAAATAAATGGGCTGGCTGTATATTATTTGAAATAAATATTTATTGCTTTGTAATATGAGAATATTTAATTGCAGTGCGCATATCGCTAGACACATACATATGTAATTAAAATGTTTTTGCATACATACATACATACATATTCTACAGCGTTCAAACATTTTTCAGTCGAAATACAGTATTTTTCGGTTAATTGACCCTACGGTTAATTGGTTTCCACGCTTAATTGAACCACATGATCGGGCAAAAAAAAATATTGCATATAAACACCATGTGAATTTCCTCGGATAATTGAACCCGGTTAATTGATTTTCCCGCTTAATTCGTTCAAAATTCATGTCATCAAAAATAAATTTCCTCTTACTTTTACCCGGTTAATTGCATTGAAAAATAATCTGGCATTTTTGCACATACATATTTGACATCATTTGTGAAAAACACTGGGTGGCATCTCTACTATACACATATATGTACATTTTTTACTGTTACTTGCATTTTTTTCGTTTGAGGTAAAAAATAATTATTTTGAAAAACTTAAAGTGCACATATGTATGCGATTTCTTTTAATTCATTAGTACATAGTTCCAATTATGCGTGATTTCTGTAATTGAACAAACTGTTCAATTAAATAGGGTTCTTGTAATTGAACGAATTGTTCAATTAAACGGGTATCGGCTAATTGGTTCCCCGGTTAATTGAACAAAAAATTGTGCAAATTTTGATGTGCAATTAACCGAAAAATACTGTATACAAGAAATACATGAACACTTTTCTCAAGACAAGCGATTTCCTACTAAAAAAAAAAAATTAAACATTTCAACAATTGTTCAATTCACAAGTCTATTTAGTTTTATCGTAGAAAATCATGTATTCGAATTATAGCTGTTAACTAGTGCATAGTAATCATAGACATTACTAATTAGATTAGTTTTGTTTTAGGGGCAATATAATTGATTACAATATGATTATTTCTGTATTAAGTTTATTAGGCTCAAGCTCTTTCTATATTATCTTTGTGATTGATATTAATTAAATTAGACAAAGAAAACATCAAAGACATTTAGCAGGGTGGACAACTAGTTGTTTCGAAGCCGCCACACTTGCTCGTCAGCACCCGTCTTATTGATTACAATATGACTATGAAGAATCAAAAAGAGTCAAAAGTAATCTAAAAGCAGTCCGACTATTCTTCATTCAACGACTATTCTTCATTCTTTTCTCTTATTTTCACATACATATCCTCATTTGTACTAAAAATTAGTTCATTTTGTTTGTCACAATTGTCAGGCAGACTGAAAATTAAATATTAATTTTATGCGAAATCAGCTTTTTAAGAACAACGCTGCAGAAGTAAATGCATATTTTCTTTTATATTGAAAATAATTGAAAAGCATCTGCTACCTGCGCTTAAAGTGGTCATTATGTGGCGAAATGTTGCTTTAGAGGCATTAACTGTCTCAACTTCCTCAATGTCGCAGTCGTGCGATTGTTCGCTTTCTAAGCGAAAGAAAATTGTTTTGGATTCCTCTATGAAGTTCTTTTATTCGAACGATGACTCGATCGACAAGTCGAAAAAACGTAAGTGTTTTCATACAAAATCCGATTCCTCAATATCGATCATGTCGTCAGCACTGCGAACACAAATGTCAAAATCAAGCACTTGCTGTTTTGTTATCGAGTGGGAGTTTTTATAGAAAAAAATTTTTGTTTTTTTTTGTTAAAAAACTGGAAAATAAAACTACAAACCCCACATATTTTTTATTTTTATTTTATTTAGTAAATATATTAAACAATTATTACATACATGCATGTAGTTTTCTTAAACAGTCCACTTGTTTGCTGGATGGAAGGAAATCCTGAGTTTGCCAGAGGAATACCAGTGCTCATTGCGTCAAAATACTTATTAAATGCAAAAAAAAAAAAAAAATACTTTTAAATTTTAAAACACCACAAAAACTAATTCAGCACTTTCAAAATATTTGCTTTTTTATTTTGTACTTTTTTATCACAGAGTACTCTGTGTTATTTATGTATGTATTTGCTTTGGCTTGTCAAATACAGTTGACCAGTTTTATGAAGGGTTGTATTTACACCAGAACAATTTAGTAGTTTTTTTTCAATACTGCAATAAAAAAATCAACTAAAACTTTAATTTACCGATCTGGCATCTCTGTGAAATAAATGCCAAAAATTTCATTACGTAAGACTATGCGAACGCAAACTGGCGACATAGAGGAATCCAAATTGATTCGAAATCGAGCGACTACATTTCGATCGCTTACATTTAAGTAAGTAAATTTTTTCCTAAACTCTTACTCAAGTACATATGTATGTATCTGTGCATATTCCATTATCGATGGTTTTGTTCAAATTTAAATAAATTTTACATTATTACTTTAAACATTGCAAGCTTTTACATGCCCAGGAATCAATGTTTAGGGTAACTTCTTATGCTACTTGGAATATTAATCCAAATTTACTGTGTGTTTTTGCAGTTTTGAGAAAAAAAAGCTGTTGTAATTTATAAATTTGCCAACATAAAAATAATTCATACATTTATACTAAATTACTTTTCAGGCTCAAGTTCAACCCTTGGTTTATCACTTTTTAAATAAATAAATAATTAATTGATTTTTAAATCAATATTAATTAAGTAAAGAAAAGTAAAAAATAATTCATTGGCTTTGTTTTTAAATAATTCAAACAGATATTTTTCCAGTTAGTTCTGTTTTTCAATATTGTATAACGCACATATAAAACTTTTTAATAAAGATTCCTGATATTTCTATAACACCACTGCACATTTATTTAAATAACTATAAAAACTTTGTGAACACTTTACAATTAAAACTAATTTTTTTTTTTGCCAAAGAGTGCACTCGTATGTATGTTGCTTCAGGAAATAGAACGAATTTTATATAAAGAAAATGAAGATATTGTTTTTACCCTTTAAAAGAGCGGTTTTTGCGGATTAGTAGATTGCAAACGGTAATAAAAAAAAAAACACACTCTATTTTATTTACAATACTTTCAATTCAGTTCACTCTTTATTAATTATTCAACTATGGTAAGGCACTCTGCTAAAACACTTTGTACACTGGCTTACCACTACTGTGGAAAGTCAGACTCACTGCTAATTACTGACGATAATACAGTTAAAACAACTGTCTGTCTAAACCAGTGTTCCCAGGTCAATATATTTCTTCGCCCCAGAAAAATTTTAAAACCCCCTAAAATTCAATGGTCTTCTGCAAAATCCCTCTAAAAAATGTTGCTGAACATTGAGCTTTAGTTTGCGAATCACCAATATTAATGCGAAAAATGCATAAAATTGTTAAACGTTCCCCAATTAAAAAGAAGTAAAAATCAACTAATTATATGTAGGAACTGGTCCTAATGGACCAAGGAGATCGGGCCGACTGAGGGTTAATTAGTACATGGTAGCATGGATAACAGTAACATTGACAACACTTGACGAAGAGACGAGAGAACGCGGAATGACAGGAATGTCGGGGTTTTGAGTGGGGAGAATGAGTTGGTTGGTGTGAAGACGCGAGGAAGAAAAGACAACAGAGTGAATAGTGAAATAAGTAAAGTGCATTAAAGCTGCATAACAAAAGATTAATTAACTAACATCTCAAGTTCATTAAAACTAGATAACAGATAAGAATTAATCGATTAACATTTATAGTTCATTAAAACTAGATAACAAAGAATTAATTAATCCACACCTATGTACTGAAGAAATATTCATGAAATAAGTGTACCTAAATAAAGTCTATTAAAACTAAGCAACAAAGAATCAATTGATCACAACCTGTAAATAAATATTCAACAAACACCTATACTATTGTCAGCCTTAAATTTTTAATAAATATCTACGTATATTTACTCGCGAAATCTAACCAGTATTTTATTGACTTGAAAGTGATTAAAGGTAATTCCTCAGCGGCAGGGCTATCCACATACATATATGTATTTTTCAGTGCATATGTTATGATTACAGTCGTATGTATATTTGTAGGATTGATTTTGCCATAGCTGGTAACACTGTTTTCTCTCCCAACAAAAAGAAGTCAGTTGAGCCGAAGACGAGAGTAAAACCAGACGAGTTTAATAAAGCACAGTTTCCTTTTCTTTTGTATTTTTAAAATATAAATTAATTTTATAAAAGTTTCAATAAAATCACTATATTTTTATTATAAATTTTCGATCTATTTGTATTCACATATTTTGAGATCTAAGTACATACATATTTATAGGCAGCTGGAAATTGTTATCTGCGTATTTAGAAAAATTTAAGAGTTTCTCCAAAAATATTAAGAGTTTCTAAGTCTTCTTCGCTCTTTACGTTCTTTTGACATTTTCGTAAAAAGAGTTTCAATTTTATCAAAGTTTCTTATATATTTTAATTTTCCCAATTCTAAAGAAAGGGAAAAAATTCATTCAACTCAGCAAAAAAAGTACTTAAAATTACCAGTTGCAAAATTCTGTACTTGAAGCTACCAGATGAACATAAAATATTTCATTTAATTTTACTTTAAAAATCGTTAAAGTCTTCACATTTATCAGTTGAAACATCTTCTAACTCCTGCCATTTTACCGTTCAACCAAGCACAGAAATCCCCTAAAAATACATCAAAAATAAATTGCTTCCCCCTAAATTTTTGCCGAAAGAATTTAACATCCCAAATTCACCTCTAAAAGAAAAGAAAAACCCTAAATCTAGGGAGAAACCCCCTAAGCTGGCAACACTGGTCTGAACGCCAATTTCGTGCCACTATTTATATGTACATAGTTGTATAAACTTCCAGAACTTTCTAATTCGAGAACCATGGGTAATGCTTGTGCAAATGATCTCGAAGGTTCTAAGACAACAACCGTTGTGCAAAAGTGGCACAAAGGTCGAGATCCTTTTAGAACAATCGATAGACGACCGTTTATTTAAATTGCATAGTGGTGTTCTCTTTTGTAAAGTATAGATGTCGCTTAAAGCAGTGCTACTCAATTACCTGTATAGGTTTAACCCATTGACGCACCACCAGCTAGAATTTGTAACAGTATGAATGCATATGTTTTTATGTCGCAAAGACACAAATAATCCTTGCAAGTAGTAGCAATATTTTTCGATTATTTCTGATTCTCTTTTAATAATCAGAAATTGCCTGGAGAAGGATTATGTAATCACAACGATTCTATTTGAGCAGGAATGTAATTGAATGAATCGAAAGCTTGTAACTGACGTTTTCTCTCCAATTACATCTTTAAGCGAACAATCTTTTGAATTGAGTCGACATGTATTTTAACAAGTAAATAAACTCAAATCTCACTCGGAAGGTCTGTACATTCCGTGCTTGCAGTGTTGCTCACGCTTTTATTCTTATTGTTATTTCTGAAAATAAGTGGCGTAGTGCCACTCTGCCCTTGGGTGGCACTACGCATTCAATACACACACAACATAACGATTACGATTTGTTATTCAATGTTAAGGTGTTTTCTTTTCCGAACAGCCATTCATATACCCTTTAATTATATAATAGATGTGTCCAGACGAATGAACCGACACGTTGCATGATCTGCCAGTTTTATGTGGGAGGTATTTAAAAAAGAACATGGTATGCTTCGCAAGCGAAGTAACATTTTTGTAATGAGTTTACGGAAAAGAGCTGTTGTCAACTATTGAATGTGTAAAATCCCAACAGCTTTATATTCAAAATAACGTTCTTTCATTATGAAGTATCAGTAGTATACATAAAAATAAACAATTGTATCAGTATGTATAATTTCAAATGCAGGGTGAACGAATTGCTACTTCTGGAATATTTCCATCATCATCAACTTCTTAAGGTAAGTACTCTGATTAAAATTCCACGCGGAAAGTTGTCAAAATGCATGTAAAAAAAATTCGCATGAACTTTTTGTGAAAAAATGTTGCAGAAGTAGTACTCTGCTCATTTTGAGAAAAACATATGAAATGTATCTGGCAACATTTTCTTTTTGCTGCGAAATAATTGAAGTGGCAATTCTTCCACGTGAAATTTTTAGCAACAGCTGACTGCTGAAATTTCATTGCAAAAATTTAAGTAAAATTTTTTGGACAACAAAAAAAAAAAAAAGAAATGCAAAGTAATAAAGAAAACCAAAATATTAAATTCAGTACGACAGAAATGCGGGAACTGATATCAGCTGTGAAGAAAAAGAAAATTATTTGGGACTTCTTTGTTCATTTTGATATATTTGTATAAAAAATAGACTTTTTATTCTATAATTAAATTTTTCTCATCATAATCCAAATATGGGGTTTGTTTACAAACGTAAAACAATGTAGCATACTTTTAATGGAAAACTCGTTAAAATGTGTAAAACCGGGGGTTAGGTAACATTAGATACATGTCAAATTTTTCGTACGAAAAAATCAATGTTGCTCAACATTTTCCGCAGTTTCGAACACAGTACTTACCTTTAAGGTACAATCAACTATGAACAAACAAGAAGCCAAGTACGAGACTGGCTCGTACTGCCGCGCAAATTCTAGATAAGGGGCAACTCTGGTGTACCCTTGAGATTTACCGTCTAATTCATAAAAATTATAACAGGTTTATAAAGCTCTTATTTGACAGATTTTCCATACAAATATGTCAAATAACAGTCTTATAAGCCTGTTATAATTTTTATGAATTAGCGGGTTAAGCTTTTTATTGTTTTTAATAGTTGTTGTTGTAGAGGTCAGAAAACAACTAAATTTTAAACCTCTATCTCATACGGTTTAAACGTTATAGCTGAGTTTCAAACTACAGGGTGTGCCCATGTATGAATACCAATTATATTTGATATTTTTTCGGGTTTTGGCATTTGTTGTTGTAGAGGCATGCAAACTACATATATAGTGGAAATTTTAAGTCTCTATCCTTTAAGTCTCAAAACCGAAAGTAATTTCCAAATTAAATGGTGCCCCCGTACAAAAAGCGACATTTAAATTTTCACTTTTTACTACCTTTGTTGTCTATTGGTGTGTAGGCCTGGTAACTGCTTGTACTGGGCAAATTTCAAGTCTCTTTCCCTTACGGTTTAAAAGATACAGCTAATTTCAGTTTCTTGTGTGGGAGCACCCTTTAGGTCTTGGGTTGTTTTGGCATTTGTTGTTGTAGAGCGTATGTAACGACATATCCTGTCGAAATTTCAGCTCCGTAGCTGTAATGGTTCAACAGTTATAGCTAGTTTTAGGTTATTTTCATAGTTTATTGTATGGGAGCACCTTTTAGTTCCAAATTTTTTGTTCTTTTCGATATTTTTTGTTGTAGAGCATATGTGATTACACATCCTGTAAAAATTTCTGCAGGATGTGTAATCTACCTCTTACAGTTAATTTAAGCTAATTTTGATAATTTCTTGTATGGTGACGCCCCTAGTTTCTAAGGTTTTGTTGTTTTTAGTATTTGTTGTTATAGCGACCGGGTAACCACATATCTAGCTTTTACCTTTTGGGAGAATGGGGCCTGTGACAGACGGGCGGACGGACGTTGAAGTTTCAGTAATAAGATTCCGTTTTTACTCTAAGTACAGAACCCTAAAAAATGATTGTAAACATTCGTGTACGTGTGATTTATTTTTCAAGCCAGCGTTACCATCTCAGGAAAGTGATCATTCCAAATATTTTTTCAAAATTCTCACAAAATTATATACAAATAAGTATTAAATGAAAAAAGAGTTTTTCGAAAAATTCCAAATAATTAAAAACATTTTTTTACTGTGTTAAAGTTTTGTTTGAACATTTCCAATTTTCATTTTGTTCATGGGAATTATGGAATAAGTAAGTAGTTAAGTTTCAAACATAGTTTTAAGAATTTTTCAAGTCCACTGATGAGTTGGCGACATATAGACAGCTGAAAAAGACAGAAAACATTTGAAAAAGGTCTATTTTTGGACCTAAATTGAAATACACTTCAATGGGCTCTTAAAGCGAATAAATAATTAAGTTCATATTTGAATAATTCAAAAGGAATAGAATAAACTATTTTAGAGATACATTTACTAGATAAAATTAAAAGAAAACCAGTAGTCTTTTCTATTCTTAAAACTGCTACAGTTTTAACAATAGAAAACTAAAGCATATGAAAAAAACTTGCGCAGCACCATTTTCTGCAAATAAAAAAGGACAAATGAACCTATAAAAACATTAATGCCCAAACGTAACTCCAAATGAAATTACCAAATTAATATTAAAAGCTTCATTGTAATGGCAACGCTGAAAGCTATAAAATTGCTTTACATGGGTCAGTAATTAAGTTGTTAATGTGTTAGATTCCATCAGCCATTTCTAGTAGCAATATTTTCATATCGTAGTGATGTGAATTTACGAAATAGGGTGAATACTTGTGCGGCGAAACAGGGTTATTAAATAAAAACAAAACAGTTTTTTCGTCCTTCCCTTGGGCACCCCTCTGCCAAGAAGCTTGGCCACCTTTACTTTTCATATTCTCCATATCTAAAATATTAAAATTTCAATTAATGGAAAACACTTGTGTTGACTTAATTTTTTCTTTTCTTACTGTGTTGATAAATATGATTAAAACGCTTAATTCTCGTGCTCTTCGAGAGCAGAGGTGGAGACAAAAGATCAAAAATACCAAAGAATAAAATATTCGAAATAAACATTTTATATATATTACAAATAATAAAAACAAGATTAATTTCATTTTAAGTAAAAAATAAATAAATATATATCATTGGAATGTATGTGCACATATCGACATGTACATACATACATATGTATGTATGTACAGACATACACAGGTATGTATGCATGTTTGGATGTGAGTAAGAGCTGCTGAGTAAAAGCAGCTTCACACTCAATAAATAAATGAAAAGGTAACAACAAAATGTTTTTGACTTTGTAGACATGTACATACATATGTACATATGTATGTGTATTGAAATTTATCGTCCATTTGAATGAAAATAAGTAGCAACATCACTTGATGATAATTATTTATTTACTTTGCCACCTATTGTTCATTTTGGATTGAGGGAATACCTGTGGCAAATTACTTTTTCATGCCATGCTTTATTCGCGCCGTTGACACATGTCTGCTGCAATTGTTTTCTTCTATTTAGTAATGCCTGAGTTGCACAAACTCATATCAATATACACTTGTATATGTGTGTGTGTGTGTGTGTGCATCGCTGTACACTTCTATTTCACGTCGATATTTTCACTCGCTCTCTGTTTTTGATACGTATTGATCTTTCAACAAACGTTATAGTTTTTGTTCTTCTTATTTGATTGATGCAACAATAGAATTAAATAAACACTGACGAATTCATGTAAACAACAAGTGTAATTAATAAAAAAAAAAAAAAAGAAAATTGTAAGGAAAATACACAAACTGAGATCGTTTTGTACCAGCGAGTGAACTTGTTGTGGGAGTTGTTTGTTTTTGTTTCATTTTACTCAAATTTACAAATGCTCGAAAGTTTTTTACTCAGTTAAAAAAAAGAAAAGAAATTAAACCCAAACAGTTTTCAACTTAAATTAAATTAATTATTAAAGTTTTTGATCTTTGGTTTTTTTTTTTTGTAAAAAATAATTTTAAACAATTATTTATTCATTTTCAATATTTCGCCAACAATTTATTGGCATCTTCAGTATTTCCTGTTAATAAGAAGTAAGTAGCATCACTATGAACTATATATGTACATAATATGTCTGTCGAACTCTATATAAAATTTGAATTTATATGGCAGTCAGATAACACAACTTTATTAATTGTAGTACTGCGTTTGTCTGGTTTAAGAAATAATTATAAATTATAATCCCTGATGTATATCAGGGATGGCAAACAGTTTATCTTGGTGTTCAGGTAAAAGAAAAAATGTCGCAGTGTAATTTATAACCAACTTGTAGATAAATGTATTTAATTTTATGTTGAGTTATGCTGTTAAATAAAGAAAAGATTTGACTTTGAAACTTCAGTTTTAAAGAATTTTAAATTATTTAATCCATCCGTTATATTAAATAAAAATACTTCTATAATACCCTTATTAATTTTTTTTTTCCTAATTTGGTATCTAAAGAGAAGTACCAGGAAGTTGAGAACGCAGTAAGAGAAATGCGGATTTTAAATTTAAATAAAAGTTCAACCGATTTTAATATTTTTTGGAAACAAGGCAACTCAATCAAGTTATCAAATAATGAACCAGCTTTTCCTATCTCGTGGTTTTTTTTTTCATCTGCATAAACGCTGAATGAATTTTTAGTCAAGTAAATTTACACAAATTTATTTCAGTGCCCCGCTTTCTCACAAATACGATCCCGACATTTTGGGAGAGACACCTTACCAGACATAACCCAATTACGGGGCGTATGCTGGAGGAAACTAAGGAACTTTGTGAATGACACGGAGTTCCTATAGACCTATGAGTCAAACCCACGCAGCGCACAACAAGCCTATATTGGCTTAGGTGTATGTCGTAAGACATGGGCAGAAGAACCCCTCCATTCAACCTAACCTAACCTAACCTAACCTAACCTAACCTAACCTAACCTAAATTTAAACAAAACTAAAATTAGAAATTCCTTTTTTGTTTGCTAAGTACTATTTGAAATATTTTTTATGAATCTGATTAACATAAAATTTTTATGAATCGTACATATGTCCAATTGTACTTGTTTTGTTATTGTATTGTATTATTACTAGGTTGGTCCAGGATGGCCCTTTGCACTTCGACCAAAGATTATCTATTGTTTTGTTATAGTAACATGCATGTTGAATTGTTTTTTGTAAAATATAAAAGATATTCAAATATGAACTAAATTGTTTATTTGCTTTAAGAGCCAATTGAAATGTATTAATTCACTGAAAAATACAACAAATATTTTTGAAAAGGTTCATTTTTGGACCTGAATTAATATAAAAGATATTATTAAATAAAACTAATTAATTTTGGGCTTATTTGTACATTTTTATAAATTACGTTTTTTTTTTTTGACGATTTACGAATTTGCTTTTGACGTTTTTCTTCCCAAAATTTGACGTTTTCTGAAAAAATTTTCCTAACACCCCTGACTGCCATTACTATTTTTGGAACCCATAAAACCCATATGGTTACTAAACTATATAAATTTCGTTATTTTTGCTTTTCCCATGTTCGTCGTCTCACTTTGTTTAATTTACAATAAATTGACTACCATTCCCTATTGATTTCTGATGAGCACTTTCGTAGGGCAATGCATTAAAAAAGTTATTTGCTTTCCAAAAACAAAGATGCTTTGGAAGGAAAACTTTACTCTCTGTCGCCTTCCACAATTGCACTTGTTAAGACATGCAGAGGGTGATTGCAGTGGTGCACTTTTATAGGCAAGATAAAAAACTTCTATTGCTTACAAATCTTGGATGAATTTTTGCTGCGTAGTAGTCTGTCTAAAAACACAATAAAACTCATAATTTTTCAGTACACACTCTATTGCTGAAGTGGAATATGAAATTTACTATTTTTAAATATTCAAATTATATTCCTAGACACATTACAGCCAGCGATGCCAGAAGTAGGGAATTTTCCCTTTTTGTAGGGATTTATTTTGGGATAATTTCAAGTGTAGGGCAAAAAGGACATGCTTATTATTTTAGCAATGTGTAGTTATCGTTCAACTTGTTTACGAAATTTATATATTTTTTAAGTTTTGGGAAAATACTTCAATAAAAAATTAGAATTAAGATTCGATTACTTAGTCAGATCTCCACATACTCTTTTTGAATGCTGTGGAAATATAGATACATTGGTAGCGAGTGTGAAGAAGCTACTTATAACTCCTGATCTGAATGCCTCCAATTTTTATTCACAGCTGTGCACAGAGCGAAAACTTCCTAATAGATTCAATAAGATTTTCTCTTTGAAACGTTTTTAGGCTGAGGGGTATCCCAGCAGAGAGAAACGAAGATTTTTCTATGGGTATTTCTCATTATTTCCATGTTGCAAATCTTATTAATTCTCTCAACAAGAAAAACACATAGAACAAAGAAGAAAACTTGTTACTCACATTTGTTATACCCTTCACATAAATGTGTAAGGGTATATATAAGTTTGTGATTCCGTTTGTAACGCATTGAAATATCCATCTAAGACCCCATAAAGTATATATATTCTGGATCAGCATCAATAGCGATTACGATTGAGCGATGTCCGTCTGTCCGTCTGTCCGTCTGTCCGTCTGTCCGTCGGTCCGTCTGTCCGTCTGTCCGTCTGTCCGTCTGTCCGTCTGTCCGTCTGTCCGTCTGTCCGTCTGTAGTCGTTGAAATACCGTTTCTGAGAAAACGGTTTGAGATAGAAACCTCATTCTTTCGCTAAAACGTGTGAAACCCCGGTAGTGGGTCTGCTATTGAAATTCAGTAAGATAGGTCCGCGGATAGCCGAGATATATTCAAAAAACCGGGTTTTGAGGGATATTTTGTGTAATTTTTGTATTCAGATTTTTGAAAAAAATTTTTTTCTTAAAAACTAAACCATATCATTTTTAGTGCTCATTAAATCCTAGAAATGAAGGAATTTTTGAAATCGGCCCATATATATCCGAGATATAGCGTCTCCCGATTTTTAAAGAAATCGGCTTTATAAGCCAAATAAGACAACTTTTGGCACCGAAGATCAATCAAAATGGTATATATAGGCTATTTAGAGGCAAAAGTGGAAAATTTTTCCACATCGGCCCATATACACTCGAGATATAGCGCCTCCCGTTTTCTCAAGAAGTCGGCTCTAAAAGCCAAATAAAACAACTTTTGGTATCAAAAATCGATTAGAATGGAACATATAAGGTGTTTAAAAGCAAAATTGGAAAATTTTTGAAATCGGTCCATATATATCTGAGATATAGCGACTCCTGATTTTTCAAGAAATCCGCTCTTTAAGCCAAACAAAGCAATTTTTGGCACTAAAAATCAATCAGAATTGTACATATAGACTATTTAGAGGCAAACGTGGAAAATTTTGGACATCGGCCCATATACACTCGAGATATAGCGCCTCAAGTTTTCTCAAGAAGTCGGCTCTAAAAGCCAAATAAAACAACTTTTGGTACCAAAAATCGATCAGAATGGTACATATAAGGTGTTTAAAAGCAAAATTTGAAAATGTCTGCAATCGGTCTATATATACCTGAGATATAGCGTCTCCCGATTTTTCAAGAAATCGGCTCTATAAGCTAAATAAAACAACTTTTGGCACCAAAAATCAATCAGAATGATACATATAGGTTAGTCAGAAGCAAAACTGGAAATCTTTTTGTCATCGGCCCATATATGTTCGAGATATAGCGCCTCCCGATATCTCAAGAAGTCGGGCCTGGAAGCTAAACGAAACAGTTTTTTGCACTAAATATTTGTCGGAATGGTACATACAGGCTGTTTAGGGGCAAAATTAGAAAATTTTTGGACATCGGCCCATATGCACGCAACTTTTGGCACCAAAAATCAATCATGATGGTACATACATATGTATCTAATATTATATACATATGTATATAATATTTGCGATCATGTATGAATGTATGTATGTATGTATGTATGTATGTATGTATGTATGTATGTATGTATGTATGTATGTATGTATGTATGTATGTATGTATGTATGTATGTATGTATGTATGTATGTATGTATGTATGTATGTATGTATGTACGTATGTATGTATGTTTGTATGTATGTATGTATGTATGTATGTATGTATGTATGTATGTATGTATGTATGTATGTATGTATGTATGTATGTATGTATGTATGTATGTATGTATGTATGTATGTATGTATGTAGATACGTTTGTATGTATGTAGGTATGTATGTATCTACATATGTATGTATGCATGCAAGTATGTTAGCATAAACAATTTTTTTGCTTTGGTGTAAAAATGTGTATGTATGTATATATACACGAGCTTGAAAATGAAAGTGATATAAAGAATTGTTGAAAAAAGGGTACGCAATGAAATTCTTTTAAACAATTGCGTCTTCAAATTCATTCACACAAAAAATCATTTTGGGTTTCCCTACGTACTTACATATGTACATACACACATACATGTGTATGATGATACGCAATAGATCATCAACAACGTGCACAAGAAAAAAATAATTTTGTAAAAGCAAGCAATGTAAATATGTATGTATGTATATATGTATGTATATAATCATTGTTTTATGGAACACACTGAAAATATTCAATAATAAAGAATTTATTTTAGCGTTTTCTATTATAGATACATACATACGTATGCATGTACCCACATACGTAAGTAAATTGAAAAGCAAATCACACTTAATGGCAATGTTTAGCATTATAATTCAAAAATAATGCAATTATATGCAATTTTTTGTTAAATAAATTTTACTATAAAGTTAACTGATAAATAATTAAGAAATACATTTTGCTTTTCTTTATTTCATTGATATTAAAAAGAATTGGTGTCACCCAGTGGTTGAACTTGAGCATATTAGGAATTATTTAAATAAAAGTTTTGCAGCCTGTGTTAAATCCCGGTAGTGGATCTGATATTGAAATTCAGAAAAAATCGGCCCATATATACCCCAGATATAGCGTCTCCCGATATTTCAAGAAATCGGCTTTAAAAGCCAAATAAAACAACTTTTCGCACCAAAAATCAATCAGAATGTATGTACCATTGTGAAGGGTATTTAAGATTCGGCCCAGCCGAATATAGCACTCTTACTTGTTTTTACTCAGTTTCCGATTTGCATGGTACCAAAAAAAATTCTATAGAGAAGAACTTATTGATTCTATTAGGTTTTCTTGTAAATTGTATACAATAAGGATTTCTTATTGATTTTATTAGGTTATCCTATTAATTTTTCGCTATTGGTTTTATTAGTTTTCTATATAAACACACGTAAATCATCTTTTTAATTTCATTAATAAGAACATATTTTTGGTTACATTAGCTTTCTTGTTATTTCATACAAAATCAACAGACAATTGTTTTGATTTTGTTTGTTTTTGTACGGCAGAGACTATGAAATATATATGTATGCATGTTTGCCTCCATGGAGGCAACCGAAAGAAGCCTTCATTTGTAAAACGAAACAACTTTCAAGGAAATAAGATTTTGATTCCAGAAGCAGCAATGGAAGACGTAAATAAAATTTCTTTCGAGTGCAAATTGTTGGGTGATAACTTTAAATTAAAAATTGCAGCATATGCTGGGTAAATTTTAACCCCCTAATTCATAAAAATTATTACAGGCTTATAAGACTGTTATTTGACATATTTATATGGAAAATCTGTCAAATAAGAGCTTTATAAACCTGTTATAATTTTTATGAATTAGACGATAACACCGGTATTCATAAAAAATAAAACGTTGCTCAAATACATTTCAGAACAAATTTTATGTGAAAAATTTGTTCTAAAATGTATTTTAACAATGTTTTATTTTTTATGAATACCGGTGTAAGTCTCTATCCCTTAAGGTTCGGAAGTTACAGCTAATTTCTACAGTTTCTTGCATGGGGCTACCTTATAGTTTAACACCGGTATTCATAAAAAGTAAAACATTGTTGAAACACAATTTACAACAAATTTTTCATATAAAATTTGTTCTAAAATGTATTTGAGCAACGTTTTATTTTTTATGAATACCGGTGTAAGACTTTTAGTTGTTTTTAGTATTTAGTTGCTCTACCGGCAGCGTAACTACGTATCCTTTGAAAATTTCAGCTCTCTAGCTTTTGCCATTTCGGTGAATGGGCGGTGTAGGCGACGGACGGGTTTGAGCATAATGCTATTCTTACACGTATGTATGTGTGTATGTATGTATGTATGTACACATGTAAGCAACCTGACGTTGATAAAAAGAATAACACAAATGAAAAGCAACTCAAGAGTAATAATGAGTTATTTTTACTTCAAATCCATTTCAAAGTATCAATCAACAAAATAAAGAAAAGCCAGACTTTTCAACGCACGTTTGCTACAGTCACACAAATATGTACGTATGTATGTATGTATGTATTTCATTTAGGGCGATCGTTAAAGAAATCATTTTTTAAGTGCTTAAAAACTTTAAAGTCAGTTCGTAGAGAAACATTGAACCTTAACAACATCAAGAGACGGACGGGTCTTGAAAACTAAATCGTACCTGCATTTGTTTTACAATTAAAATAAAACCAATAAAAGAAATTAAATTGTGATTTTAGAAATAAACAAATTTTCGGAGAAAAAGAAACTTGAATAACGTTTCTAATAATATGACTGAACAACTAGAAACGGAAGTTCTACCACATAACGCTCTTCTAGCACAAGCCGTGCGTTCAAGTGCCGCCGGTGACTCAAATGGGCTGCGTTTAAATTACGAATCTGACAATGATAATGAAAAACCAATAATTTTGGAATTGGGCGGAAACTCGAATAACCCAAAAACATCAGCTGGAATTTCCTCATCTGCTTGCTCAGCCCATTATCCTTTAGACTTACAACTAAATAGTGCTTTTGACTTAGTTTTACCACCACCTTCTCTCAATTATAGTATTGATCCTGATGTTCTTTTTAATAATCCATATACGAATCGTATACCTATAGCGCACACTCCTCCCAAACCTTCTTCACACTCATCAGCCTCGTCGACGCTGATAACTTTAAAAAGTGTTCCCTATCCTGCTCATATACCTCAAACTGTTTACACCTGGTCAACGCCTACACCAGTAACCAGTACAGCGCCCACCGAGAGGGAGAATAAAATTACTACAGAAATTGTGCCACCACCTGTTTACATCAAATATTCGAATGTTCGGGACCACACAATAACTAAACAGACAAATCATTCATGGAAAGAAAAAGCCCTACAAAATGAAAAAGGTAAAACTGAAATATTAAATAATTCAACAGGTTCCTTTTGTACAGGAAGTCATAAATACAGGGTCCGCCATCTAACGTTTTTTTTTCAACTAGTGCATATTTCGTGAATGGTAACACTTGGCTCATGTCTGATTTGACAGATAATTAGTTTTATCCTTCAGCTAAACAAATATGGTTGTGTATACGCTTGAACAACGTTGGGAAATAGTGCGACCTTACTTTGAAAATCATGGTAAAGTTGCAGAATGTGTCCGAAAATTGCGTACGAATTTTGGAAGCACCATCAGCTCCGTATGTTCGTTATCTTGGGAAAAAAGTGAAAGAAAGTGGCATCCTCATCGATAAACCAAAGCGTTAAAAAACCAAAAACAGTGCGTACACCCGAGAATATTGCTGCTGTGGCAAAAAGTGTGCGTAAAGCACCATCAACATCAATTCACCATCGTTCTTAACAATTGAAGATTTCGGAGACATCATTGAGACGAATTTTGCATAAAGATCTTGGTATGACACCATACAAAGTCCAACTGACCATCCAGTACGTTTTCGCTTCACATTTTATAGCATTTTCAAAAAAAAAAAGTTATTTGGCGGACCCTTTATTATGACTGCTTTATTGCTTGGAGGTCTCATGGCATCCAATCTTCTCGGTATTGGATTTAAAAACGATAAAAAAATTAACTTACTACCATGAAATCCAATGTTAGCGGTTTTGTATTCGAACTTGTTTGTGAACTTTTGATCAGAGGGCAAATCACCGCATTCGAAATCGAGTGTTTTGTGATCGAAATGCTGTTAACGTGGATCACAGGACTCGTTATCGAAACGCATATAACCGATGTTGTACTCGATTGTTACTACACTACCGAAAACAAATAAACTTTAGCTTTTAGCAGCAAAACAAATAAAATAGCAAAGAAGCGACAAAAAATTAAAGAAATAATTTAAAAAATATAAATTTTATTGTTCTTAGGGAAAGCGAATACCAAGAAAAAGATTTTCCACTAAGTAGTGTATTTCATTTGTTACATTTTTCAACGCTTTGTACATAGCGCTTTATGCCAACCCCACTAAAAAATAATTCCCGCCCGTGTGCTGAAAGCTGCCACTGGCCAAAAGGGACAATGTAGCGGTAGGCTGCAATACGGGTGGTACGCTCGTCGACATGTGACCAGAGATATTTATTTCCAATAAAACGTATTCAAAAGCTTCCTTAGAGAGTGTGGTATTGCTTTTGTCACGAATGTTCCTACTTATAATGGCAATATTGGACACATCCTCCTATTCCGAAGATGAGAAACATAAAAGCACATTTGGATTCATTTATCTTGAAGTTTTTCATCAATTTATTTTGTATTTTAATACATTTATGTATATTAAATTACTTTTTCAGGCTCAAGTTCAACCCTTGGGTTTTCACTACTTTTTAATCAATATCAATTAATAAAGAAAAGTAAAATTTATTTGCTAGGTGGACAACCGGCTGTTTCTGGGTAGCAAACACCCTTCATCAGCACCCTATGCACTTTGGACGTGTCAAACTTTTGTATTTTGTTTTCGTTTTTCGTTTTGTTTCTTTATTGTCAAATGCGTACTGCGATGTAAAAAATAGTAGCAGACAATATTAATTGCGATCGAATACTGTGATCCAAAAAATTGTAGCCGTCGAAATATTTGTACACACGAAAGAAGACTCGATTTCGAATGCGGTGATTTGCCCCCAGATCGGAGGTGTTTTTTATGATTTGTGGCCGTAATAGGTGAACGTGTGTTCTTTGTTTTGGCTTATTTAAAAAAATATTCCATGTTTATCAAACGTTTATTTGGCAAATTATATACATATACGCTGCAAGATATAGCTGATGGAAACTAACACATCAACAACTTAATTAAGAACACATGCAAAGCAATTTTATAGCTCTCAGCGTTGCCATTACAATGAGTTTTTTAGTATTTCGATTTTCCCGTTTTAAATTGGTAATTTCATTTGGAACCACGTTTATGCAGTAATGTTTTTATACCCTTTGCCAAAAGGTTATACATATTTGTCATAAAATACTTATTTTCTGGCACCGATTGTGAAGCCACCAGACAACTTATTGATCTAAATCTTACTTTAATCGTTTTATAAATGTCCCCTCTGCTTTGGGATTGAAAATAAGCAAAATCGGATTTATAATTACTGAGATATAGAAAAAAACATTTTAATTTTTTTTACCACATTTGTTGTATTATAATAAATAGAAAAACAAAAAAAAAAGCATAACGAACAACATGGGCTCGAACCAGCAGCATGCAGGTTGATAAGCAGCTAATACTACCACTCAGCCCTCGCCGGTTGTTGATGAGGATGGCATTTTAGAAGTACACATGTAGCTTATATGTTTGAATTTTTACCCTTTTTCTTATCGGTTTGATTTCTGTTTGTTCTAACACATCCAGACAGAGATTCGAGTCTCAAAATGCTCATCGTCTCATGTGTGTATGTGTTGGAGACAGTGATGCCAGTGAACTTTGCTCAAAAACATCATTTTTGGGAAAATATCGGCAAATTAAAAATTGAAATATTAAAAATAAATTTCTTTGTTGATGAAAGCCTGTGTATTAATTTAAAAAAAATATACTTACAAGAACAATTTAGTATTAGTAACTAATGTTTATGATACGTGATAAAATTTGTATACAAAAGTTTGTAGTTTGTACTTTAGGGTAATTTCTTTTAATAACACTTTGTAGTTTATGCGAACTGGAAAAATACGTATTTAACATCTGTATTTAACGTTTTTATTAAATCAGTTTGAATATCCCCACCAACACAAATTCAGCTATTAAATTTTAAATATTCTTTCAGAGAAATAGTTATTTTTAATTTATTCATTTTGCAAGGAGCCTCTAAGTTTTGATTTCTAATTAATTTCCTGATTTACGAGGAAGATATTTATGCCTAACTGCCTGTTCCTCAATGTCGCAAGAAAAGCAAAATAAACGATTGAAATCTAGTCGCTAGATTTCGTATGTCGATGGCTTGCGTTCGCATGGGCTTACGTCATGAAATATTTGTTATTTATTTCACAGACATACCAGATCGGTAAATTTCTCGCTGTTGTGGATCTTGTGAACTCTTTGTTAAATAACCGTTGATATTCGGTTGAAAGGGGGGTTAATTGATAATGGGCAATCTGCAACAAAGGTTTATTATACATATATCTCTCGTAGGTGAGCAGAATTATAATAAGGGTTTTGGGAGAAAGAAAATAACTTTAGTAATTTCCTTCAATTAAAAGGTATTTATTTAATTAAATCCTTATGAAACAAGAGTTGAATTACCTTGAAGCTGGTAGCACTGATGTGGACAAGTTTGGTTTGTTTGGTGGTTGAACGGCAAATAAGTATATATTTAATGGCCTCCATAAAACGAAGGTTCGGTTTTCTGACAAAGACCTTGACAATTGGAAACTATCTTCCAAATATCCCATCAGTGTTGCCAGCTTTACATTTTATTAGAAATAATTCACAAATAATTATTAGAAATAATTAAAGAAACATTTTCAATATTTTGTGTTGAAAATGTTATTTTTCCAAGGCTGCCATACAAGAATTTGTATGGGAAAGTTTACATAACTATATGAATATTTCATCACGATGTCCCAACAATTTCGTTTTGCTGCATACCTTGGTAAAGGGTATATAATATTCGACCCGCCCGAATATAGTATTATTGTGTGTGTTAATATACAAAATTAAAGAAAGAAAAGTAGAATTTTCAAAAATACGCCTATTTTATAATTTGTGTTAACTTACTTATGTACATATATGTATGTACATAGTTATATGCATTAAATAATTTGTTCTTGTATAATCAAAGTTCATATGTCGCAAAGTTTGCGTTCATTATATTACTGAATATAATGAACTTAATAAAATTAAAAAAAAAGAATCTGAAGTGAAAAAGTTCGTTCGCTGAATTATTTTTTATAAAGCAGAAACGAAATTGCTTATTCGTATAGTGAAGAAGATTTAATGAATCCCTTTAATTACTCGTTGGCCCAATATATATTTTTTATTAATTTTTGTGCAGAAAGTTAAACGAAAACATTTTTTTTTTTATAAATTTTTGTCTTCAACTTATCATTTACAGACTATAAAAAGACTGCGTGTGACCGAGAGCGAACCCGTATGCGTGACATGAATCGAGCATTTGATC
Organism: Sturmia bella; assembly: GCA_963662145.1. Taxonomy (NCBI): domain Eukaryota; kingdom Metazoa; phylum Arthropoda; class Insecta; order Diptera; family Tachinidae; genus Sturmia; species Sturmia bella. Next base: position 72,451,399 of record OY759168.1, read on the forward strand.
AATTGCGCTCAAAATTGCCGATTTCAAAACCAAATGGCAAAAAGTATTCGAAAATAGAAAGTTTACGGTAATGTGCACACATATTTACAATACACTACAAAACAAACTAAAACACACTTACACTTGTACTTAGTAATCTTATTTTTTTTATTCCAGAATCGCCATTAATTATATAAATCATTTGCAAAGACTACTAAGCGATCATATGGCAGAGCAAACTTTTGTTACAACTGAAGAGTTCGGAGTAAGAAGGCATCCCACTTTGTATAGTTTTGAAAGTCACCAAACGAATTCTTTTCGGGATGCCAAAGAAAAATTCGAAAGCTTTGATGAAACCCGAAGTACATGGAGTGATGGTTACATACCAAACAGTCAAGATAAATGGGACTGACCGACTGACTCAAGGCGAATAAGTTTTCTGTAGTCTCGCAATTAAACTGTTAAATACCAAAGACTAATGAATAATATAAATTTAAACAAAATATTACTAGTACAAAAGTTTAAGCACAATAGGTCTGTTCATAAACTAAAAACTGTTACGAGTTTGTAACAAAGTGTTCATTAACCCAACGAAAGATCAGCAAATGAGAGTAAAAAATTGAGGCACAAAAAGTGCTGGCAAATTTTTGCTAAAAATGTTCACTTGCAATAGATTTTTCAACCAACTGTTTTATATTTGTATATACAAAAGAAATTTTCCGAAGAAAGAAACAATAAATGATATTACTACGATAAGAAATCATAATGTATATTTGTGTAATTTAGAATCCACGACATTAATTTTAACTTTATGGTCGAACTATGTGATTTACAATTGTTAATTTTTTATTGGACTTGAGTTCGGTTTTACTTCCTCAGAATGGAGAAAGTTTTTTTTTTGTGATAAGATTAAAGAAGACAAACTTTGTGCCGCTGGGCTCGGCGTTGCCGTTTGAGGCCATTGTCATCACTGATACAATAACAATAAATACTAAAATCAATTGAAAATCCATTGGATGTTGGTGAGAGAATTTAAAATATATTCCAATCCACAGAAAAATCGAATGATAAAACTGAAAGTTGATCAATAATATTAAAAATAGACAGTCAGTAATGAAGAGCTCAGTCAGTAGGGGGGATGTTGCTCAAAAACAGTATACAATCAGTTATTCAGCCTGGGTTCGAATGCTGATCATCGTCGTCGGGGTGGACGGGAAACACGTATGGTATGTACCCCAGCCGATAAGTCGTCAATTCTACGTTTCATCTCTACTTTAAAATTTTGGTCACTACAATTTCATCACAAAGAAAGTTTCTCAATTCTGAGACTCAGCTTTTAATAATTATGAAATTTTAATCACCCTGTGTAATGCGTAGTAGTCTACTGCGTGCAAAACTGGATACATCGGGTATTACAAACATTTTCTGAGGGTATATAGTATATACATATATATAGTATATACTATATACCTACTCTTATGCATATATAACATATCTTTGTATGTATCCTTAGCACTTGTTGTATACAAAAATGCAATCGACCTGTCCACGGCTTAAAAATTAACGGCTGCAAAAAAGATTATCCCTCCAAACGTAAACAAAGTCCTTTCGCTAACTGTAAAAGTCAGTTCGCATGGTGTGTTTGTTTGTTTGTGCAGATTAACAGAAATGCAATCTACCTGCCCACGAATTAAAAATTAAGGGTTGAAAATAGATTATGCCTCTAAGCGTACGCAAAGACCACTCACCAAGTGTAACAAAGAGTTCGCATGATGTGTGTGTTTGTACAAAATGACGGAAATGCAATCTACCTGCCTACGGATTAAAAATAGATTATTAATTATTCTAATCGTAAACAAAGTCTTTTCGCACGGCGTGTTTGTTTATACAGATTAACAGAAACGGAATCTACCTGACTACGGATTAAAAATTAGGGGTTGAAAATAGATTATCGGTTTAATCGTAAACAAAGTCCATTCGTTATGTGAATCTATGTGTATCTTTGTTTCTACGCGTACGCGCAATCTACCTGCTTACCGCTTAAGTTAAACCGGTAAGGATTTTGTATCCTGATGACTATTGCGGCGGATATGACACAGACCATGGCTGTGTATGTTCCGCAGCTAATAAATCTTTAACTTTACTTTTCATGTATTCTTTTGTAATGTTAATCACTACAATTTCACCACAAAAACTCTTTCTCAATTTGGAGGTGGAAAAACTGAACTTAAAAAGATCCAATAAATAATTATAATTTAATAAGAGACAAACTGTAAATATTTATCTGTTATTCGTAGCTTACAAGTGTTTAGCAAATTACCTTTTGCTAGAAATAAGACAGCAAAAATTTAGGATCTAAAGAAGGATTTCTAACATTTGATGCTCAAATTGGGCGTGGGATTTTTAAAATTTTTTTTTTTCTAATAAAAAACTTTTAACGGCCTACACGGGGGACTGTCCTACATCGACACGATTGCATTATTAACGGATAGTAAAGCCCATTAAACTCAGTCCAACGATTTTTGTAGACTTCGGAAATCCAGTCGGTCCTTAACTGTTGTTAGAGCCAGCTCAGATCTGGTGAAACAGCTTAACTATGTAATACAAAAATATAGAGAATATCGGCAAAAATATTTTAATGTTATATACTTATAGTGGAAAATCTCGTTTTACACATTTTCAGAAACTGCTAACTTCCTACTGAAAATATTCAGCAAATGTGTAGCCACGGTACGACTGATCTACTCTTGTACTCGTAAACATGCCAATGCAGCTTGAATATGCGAAAAAAAACTCTAAATAGCCCATAAGAACCACTATCAAAGCGTCGTTAAAAAATGTTGTTTTGTTTTTCGTTAAAATAGTCTGAAAAAGAATGAAAATTTTGGGAGAGCCAAATTGACGTGTGTGTCCTTTCCTAAGGGGACTCCCATACAAGCCATAGGGTGTCTCTGTAGTAGCAAAATATATGCATAAAAATACCCATTGATTAGAAACTACACTCAGAATATTTTTCCGGTATCTGACCGTAGTTTATTTCAGAAGTAATCAGTGCAATTATTTTTAAATGACAAAACGTTTAAAAATGAATGGAATTTAAATTTTAACTGATTTGTACAGTTTCTTAAGAAACTAACGGCAGATAAATACGGATTTTCGCTCACAGTTAATAATGACATTAGCATTGATCTTCGTCGGTTGGTTGGGCATTTGACTTCCATCTTGCGGCAAGGTTTTCAGCTGCCGTGTACATTTCCTTGCCAGATTTTCGTAGAGAGTTGATAGTTTCGGCTATAGTGGTTTCTTCTCGGTGACCCATTATGACAGGCAGTTGATTGAGTTTATTGATGCAGTGAAACAACTAAAATTAAATAACAATGTCAGATATGCAGATCTTTTTCATGCTTCTTAACTAAATTTGTTTGACGAGGTTGGAGGAAACTTACCCGGGCCTGACTTTCATAAATGCTTCGTTGATAATGTTGCAATACATCCAGAAGAGGCGCCATTATGTCTTCAGTTAAACTTAAGAAATTCGAAAAATTATTTTATGACGATGTGTGATTGGGTTTTCCGACTGTGTCCGTGTTCGTAGCTTCAGCAAGATCTCCGTATAAATTTTGCAATAATTGGTTCTGATATCACTTTTAAGGCTTATAAGGTGTTCAAATACCAAATCAAGAATGATGAGCTTTAAAATACTTATGACCATTTATATGGTAATTTTTCGCAGAGCATCTCGCTACCTGTAGGTATATACATACATATGTATGTATATCTATATACATAATATAGAAATATTACAAATCAATACCGTTGCACTCACACAATCTGCATTACAATAAAAATAACAAGTTTTGAGGGTGGGTTTTTAATATTGCATATTTTTGCATTATGAAGTATGAAAATTGTCAAAGAGAGAGAGAGAGAGAGAGAGAGAGAGAGGGGGATACAGGGCAGAGGGCGAAAGAGCGAGAAGGAAAGAGAAAGAAAGGGATAAAGAGTAAAAGAAATATACAATATTTCTTTGAATTACCGATCAACAAGTTTAGAGCGTAGATATATAATTGAATTCTATTACGAGGATAGTGACAGTGAGTGAGAGAACGAGAAAGAAGGAGAAAAGAGTAAAACACGATATAATATTTATTTTAAGTACTTATGACATTTTCGTTTCATATATGCTACACTTCGTGCAAGGGAGATTCAGACCAGGTAAGTGCATTCGAATTCGCCAAGGAATAAAAAGTATTTGTATTTTAAATACATGAGAGCAGGTATTTTACCCAGACTGACCTCATTCAATTTAAATAGCGGCCATCTCTTGAATGGTCTCATCGGATCTCGTAAATTCTGTTACATCTTAAGGTTCTTGTCTTAGAAATTTCCAGATTAATTTATCTATGGACTGCTGTAATTTTTTCTGTCTTATTTCTAGCAAAAAGTAATTTGCTAAACACTTGTAGGCTACGAATAACAGATAAATATTTACAGCTTGTCTCTTATTAAATTATAATTATTTATTCTGTCTTTTTAAGTTCAGTTTTTCCACCTCCAAATTGAGAAAGATTTGTTGTGGTGAAATTGTAGTGATTAACATTACAAAAGAATACATGAAAAGTAAAGTTAAAGATTTATTAGCTGCGGAACATACACAGCCATGGTCTGTGTCATATCCGCGCGCGTACGTGTAGAAACAAAGATACACATAGATTCACATAACGAATGGACTTTGTTTACGATTAAACCGATAATCTATTTTCAACCCCTAATTTTTAATCCGTAGTCAGGTAGATTGCGTTTCTGTTAATCTGTATAAACAAACACGCCGTGCGAAAGGACTTTGTTTACGATTAGAATAATTAATAATCTGTTTTTAATCCGTATACAGGTAGATTGCATTTCCGTCATTTTGTACAAACACACACATCATGCGAACTCTTTGTTACACTTGGTGAGTGGTCTTTGCGTACGCTTAGAGGCATAATCTATTTTCAACCCTTAATTTTTAATTCGTGGGCAGGTAGATTGCATTTCTGTTAATCTGCACAAACAAACAAACACACCATGCGAACTGACTTTTACAGTTAGCGAAAGGACTTTGTTTACGTTTAGAGGGATAATCTTTTTTGCAGCCATTAATTTTTAAGCCGTGGACAGGTCGATTGCATTTTTGTATACAACAAGTGCTAAGGATACATACAAAGATACGTTATATATGCATAAGAGTAGGTATATAGTATATACTATATACATATATGTATGTATGTATATACTATATACGCTCAGAAAATTTTTGCAATAAGTGGCCGTAGTTTATTCCAGAAGTAATCAGTGCAGTTGTTTTTAAGTGACAAAACGTTTAAAAACAAGAGAGACAAACTACACTTGCAGAAATTCTGTGTCTTATTATTGCGATATATTAATGATGTCACCAGCAAAAGTTTTTTATGTTACAAAATGCTTTTGATGACATGCAATGTCTTATTTGTCATATAAGACATTTAAAAAAAATAAGAAATATAATTTTAAAAAAACGTTTTGAAGATGTTCACAAAGACATGAATAAAATGAATAGCAAATTGTTTTCTTCCAGTGTTATTTCGTCACTCTCACCAATACTACTACCATGGGCATCTATGTTCTAAAGGTATTTTTGTTTCTCTTTTTTTCAAAAGCCAACTTTGGGAATTTTTTAACTCCCACGTTATGAGATGGCCAGACAAGGCATTTCAACGATACTGAGCAGGTGAACATACTGTAGAGTCGGGATTGAATCTGTAGTTTCCACTTACACTTTAAATTAAGATAAAATATTAAAATCATACTTCAGTCGAATATTTAAAAATGGCTGAACAGAAAATCATTAGTTTTTTTATAATTCATTTAATTTTAACTTAAAGGAAAACTTTTTTGAATGTAGCAATGCTGGCCGTTGTTTTTGAAAAAAAAAAACAAAATCAATATTTTTCTTTCTAATACATTTATATTAAATTACTTTTTCAGGCTTAAGTTCAACCCTTGGCTTGTCACTATTTTAATTAATATCAATTAAGAAAAGAAAAGTAAAATTTAATAGCCAGGTGGACAACCGGCTGTTTCTGGGTAGCAAAACACTGGGATGCACAAACAGGACATGTAGAAAAAAGCTTTCATATAAACAGAGAGCAAAAAATAACAGTCTTCTGAGATGATAAAATATCGTCCATGACTGCAAAAAATATCATTGCTTTGGTTAATGTTAGTTAAGTATATAAACAGAAAGTAGAATCGCGTAGGCTTTGGTTGCCGAGTGGTTAAAGCGGCTGTGCCAAAGTTGTGAAATTTGACACGTCCAAAGTTCATAGGGTGCTGATGAAGGGTGTTTTTGTTACCCAGAAACAGCCGGGTTGTCCACCTAGCTATTAAATTTTACTTTTATTTACTTAATTGATATTGATTAAAATAGTGACAAACTAAGGGTTGAACTTAAGCCTGAAAAAGTAAGTTAATATAAATGTATTACAATACAGAAGTTCAATGAAATTAAAATTTTCAGTAAAAATGAAATTTTTTCTTCCTGATATCGTATAATTTGTTATATTTTCAGTAACAGTTACATCTTTAAAATCTTATTTACAAAATCACTTATACTAAAGGAATAGTGTCATTATCTGTGCAGATATGTATTACATACATAATTTATTATAATTTTAGTTCTTAAGCGCATCTTTAATCTGTACTAAATGAAGAATGAATTTGAGTTCGTAGAGAGATTTAAAATTCAAAAGCCAACCATTTAGAGAATGATCTTATTCAATGGCTGATCACCAGTTCTAACTGCTGCAGTGAATGAAACTTCTTCGGATGATGCTAATACTTCTTTCTTAGGGTATTCGCCTTGATCATTGGAGCAACATATGCCAATGGTGTTTTTCTTGCAGCGACTGCTTTAAAACGTTATTCTTTTTCCATTTGACAACGCTGAAAGTAGAAATATTAAAAATAAGTTTATTTGTTTAAAATGTATGTCTCACAGTTCAGAAAACAGCTCCTGTGCTGAACGTTAAATGACATGTGAATAAAGTTCTACACAGACTGAACTCTGTTCGGAAAGGATATTGAGCCCATAGTTTTGTTCTTCAAACGAACAAGATATTATTTACTTTTAAAAATTAGTAATTCCAAGAAACTTTACCACAAGTTTTTGTTGTTGAAATGTGTTGAGCAGTGTCCCATTTGGGACATGTTGGCTTATATGAAACTTAAAATTATGTCATATTCGTAATCTCCATATTAATATATGCATATTAATATATGAAAGAAGTTTTCACAAACTAACTTTATACTTATTTTGTTTCAAATACAATCTGAGTTAGAAAAAAGTGTTTAAACATTCAGATCATTTAGTGTTTTTGCTGTTTAGGATTGTATGCGCGAATGAAGTATTTAGTAGTAGAAAGCTGTTTTCCCTTCTTCAAATAGGACAATAACTAGTTTTAAAAGTAACATTAAACTCCCTGGAAAATCATGCTGGAACACTTTTTTAGTAAAACTAAATTTTCTGTAAGTGGAGCCGAACTTAAGCCAATTTAATGTGTAACTAACAATTGTAAATTATAAAGTTCGCCCAAAAAGCAAAAATTCATGCTCAGAGCTCATGTTTTATATACTTACCAGGAACATTTCTCTCCATGATTCGTTTTCACCGCGTATTTTGGTAGGATAATGTATGAAAACGTGATGCTGCCATAAGAAAATATCACTATCCGCCATTAGATACGGATTGTGATGCTCGAAGACCAACAGTTGTGAAGGCGTAGCATGTTCCAATATCTCCTCCAAGTATTCGAAGGGTACTCCTCCTGTGTATTCTATGCCTTAGTGTGAAAAAAAAAACAGCAGTAATTAATTGTATTAGTTTCACAAAACACAAAAATCTTAGCTTATAAATGTAAAAAAAGAATAAAATGTTTTCAGTAAATATGAATGAATGACTGTATTTGGAAAAGGCGTATCATATCTCTCTGAAAGCCTTTTGTGCGGCACATTTCATTTATCACACAATGATTGAGATAAAAATTTAATATCTATTTGAATTGCTTGTGGTATGCCTTTTCTAAATTTAGCCATCCATGTAGTTTGTGGAATGAAATCGTGTAAAGAAGGCGTATTTTGCAAATTATTCGCAACATTTCTTAATTAGTTGTCGGTGTAACTTACTATCAATATTATTTTGCAGTACTTTTGTGCATATATCAACTAGATTCGGTGCTTGAAACGTTTGGCCAGTTTGAGCGGACGAAGCTGTCGTGAGCGTTGTTGAAGGCTGGGATCTATGTAACTTTGCTATCTTTGGCTGAGGCAAATCGTCGGAGTCACCATAGCAATTACGATGACGTCTTTTATGAACGGCAACACTGGAAACAGACTTAGTTTCCCTTGTGTTGATTGATGGGAACTTTATTTTCTTTGGCACCTCCTCCATCAATGTCATTGTGTTCCATTTTGCGGCAAGATTTTCAACTGCCATGTCGATTTCTATGCAAGACTTTCGTAGAGAATTGATAATTTCAGTTACAGTAGTTTCTTCCAGGTGTCCCACACTAAGAGGCAGTTGGTTGAGCTCATTAATGTGGTGAAAGAACTAGAAAAAAGTTTAAAATTTAAACAATGCCAGACATTCATTTTTATTTTCAAATATATTCGAGGACACTTACCCTGGCCTGACTTTCAGAAATACTTCGATGATATTGTTGTAGTACATTCAAAACAGGGGCCATTATATCTTCACTTAAAGTAATGAAATTCAAAAAATATTTTAATAAAATCTCGCATATAAATTTTGCAACAAGTAATTTTTATATCTCTTCAAGTATTAAACTAGAATGATGAGACCTTAAAATATGTACGACCTTTTATAGCAATCTCTGCAGGCCATCTCGAGACCTGCAAGTACATTTATTGAAAACGATTAACGTTACGCTGAAACGATCTGCATTACCAAAAAAAAAAAAAAAATTTAGAACAGCAATGAAAAGCTGACATTAATTGAGGGGGAATTTCTCATATTACATATTGTCACGCATTGCAGAATTCTAATGCACCACGCTGCAAGAAATGGCCCTGCCAGCAAATTGGTAGTCGACTACAAATATAATCGACTTATAGTTCATCCCTTTCGGACATTGAGTAGTCGACTACTAAAATAATTAACTTTACGTTAACTTTTATGGACTAGCTTCAAATTAGCTACAATACAATCCTTTTGTAATTAACTTTTTGTGTACTGGCTATAACCTAGCTGAAACGTAGTGCAGAGTTCACCCAAAATTCAAATACTAACATACACACATACACGGTAAATAACTCATTAATTAAATTGCCTATTGTCGCATTCATTTTAAATGTTGCGATGGCTGAGTGAGTATGTTGGCTGCTCACCAGTCTTGAGGCTTAGTGGTTCGATGCCCACCAGAGGCTTACAAAAAAAAAGTAGGATGAAATTTAATTTAATAAAATATAATATTACCACCGAAAAATGTAAAATCAGCCTTGATTTGTACATTTTTTTCTGTGGGTACTGACTTTTAAGTAGCTAAATTTAAGTTAGTTGAAAATTAATGCAACGTCGGACAATTGACTACCTCCTACGACATCGTAATGTTAAAATAGTCAGTCATCTTCATTAAAAATAATCTAAGTGTCAACCACCACCAGCTGTAAAAAAGTTAGCTTATAATTCATTACTAGTTAACTGAGTTGCCGGCAGGGGAGCTGATGGAAACTAACACATTAACAACTTAATTACTAACACATGCAAAGCAAGTTTAAAGCTTTCAGCGTTGCCATTACAATGAGTTTTTTAGTATTTCGATTTTCCCGTTTTAAATTGGTAATTTCATTTGGAACCACGTTTATGCAGTAATGTTTTCATACCCTTTGCCAAAAGGTTATATATATTTGTCATAAAATACTTATTTTCTGGCACCGATTGTGAAGCCACCAGACAACTTATTGATCTAAATCTTACTTTAATCGTTTTATAAATGTCCCCTTTGCTTTGGGATTGAAAATAAGCAAAATCGGATTTATAATTACTGAGATATAGAAAAAAACATTTTAATTTTTTTTACCACATTTGTTGTATTATAATAAATAGAAAAACAAAAAAAAAAGCATAACGAACAACATGGGCTCGAACCAGCAGCATGCAGGTTGATAAGCAGCTAATACTACCACTCAGCCCTCGCCGGTTGTTGATGAGGATGGCATTTTAGAAGTACACATGTAGCTTATATGTTTGAATTTTTACCCTTTTTCTTATCGGTTTGATTTCTGTTTGTTCTAACACATCCAGACAGAGATTCGAGTCTCAAAATGCTCATCGTCTCATGTGTGTATGTGTTGGAGACAGTGATGCCAGTGAACTTTGCTCAAAAACATCATTTTTGGGAAAATATCGGCAAATTAAAAATTGAAATATTAAAAATAAATTTCTTTGTTGATGAAAGCCTGTGTATTAATTTAAAAAAAATATACTTACAAGAACAATTTAGTATTAGTAACTAATGTTTATGATACGTGATAAAATTTGTATACAAAAGTTTGTAGTTTGTACTTTAGGGTAATTTCTTTTAATAACACTTTGTAGTTTATGCAAACTGGAAAAATACGTATTTAACATCTGTATTTAACGTTTTTATTAAATCAGTTTGAATATTCCCACCAACACAACTTCAGCTATTAAATTTTAAATATTCTTTCAGAGAAATAGTTATTTTTAATTTATTCATTTTGCAAGGAGCCTCTAAGTTTTGATTTCTAATTAATTTCCTGATTTACGAGGAAGATATTTATGCCTAACTGCCTGTTCCTCAATGTCGCAAGAAAAGCAAAATAAACGATTGAAATCTAGTCGCTAGATTTCGTATGTCGATGGCTTGCGTTCGCATGGGCTTACGTCATGAAATATTTGCTATTTATTTCACAGACATACCAGATCGGTAAATTTCTCGCTGTTGTGGATCTTGTGAACTCTTTGTTAAATAACCGTTGATATTCGGTTGAAAGGGGGGTTAATTGATAATGGGCAATCTGCAACAAAGGTTTATTATATCTCTCTCGTAGGTGAGCAGAATTATAATAAGGGTTTTGGGAGAAAGAAAATAACTTTAGTAATTTCCTTCAATTAAAAGGTATTTATTTAATTAAATCCTTATGAAACAAGAGTTGAATTACCTTGAAGCTGGTAGCACTGATGTGGACAAGTTTGGTTTGTTTGGTGGTTGAACGGCAAATAAGTATATATTTAATGGCCTCCATAAAACGAAGGTTCGGTTTTCTGACAAAGACCTTGACAATTGGAAACTATCTTTCAAATATCCCATCAGTGTTGCCAGCTTTACATTTTATTAGAAATAATTCACAAATAATTATTAGAAATAATTAAAGAAACATTTTCAATATTTTGTGTTGAAAATGTTATTTTTCCAAGGCTGCCATACAAGAATTTGTATGGGAAAGTTTACATAACTATATGAATATTTCATCACGATGTCCCAACAATTTCGTTTTGCTGCATACCTTGGTAAAGGGTATATAATATTCGACCCGCCCGAATATAGTATTATTGTGTGTGTTAATATACAAAATTAAAGAAAGAAAAGTAGAATTTTCAAAAATACGCCTATTTTATAATTTGTGTTAACTTACTTATGTACATATGTATGTACATAGTTATATGCATTAAATAATTTGTTCTTGTATAATCAAAGTTCATATGTCGCAAAGTTTGCGTTCATTATATTACTGAATATAATGAACTTAATAAAATTAAAAAAAAAGAATCTGAAGTGAAAAAGTTCGTTCGCTGAATTATTTTTTATAAAGCAGAAACGAAATTGCTTATTCGTATAGTGAAGAAGATTTAATGAATCCCTTTAATTACTCGTTGGCCCAATATATATTTTTTATTAATTTTTGTGCAGAAAGTTAAACGAAAACATTTTTTTTTTTTTATAAATTTTTGTCTTCAACTTATCATTTACAGACTATAAAAAGACTGCGTGTGACCGAGAGCGAACCCGTATGCGTGACATGAATCGAGCATTTGATCAATTGCGCTCAAAATTGCCGATTTCAAAACCAAATGGCAAAAAGTATTCGAAAATAGAAAGTTTACGGTAATGTGCACACATATTTACAATACACTACAAAACAAACTAAAACACACTTACACTTGTACTTAGTAATCTTATTTTTTTTATTCCAGAATCGCCATTAATTATATAAATCATTTGCAAAGACTACTAAGCGATCATATGGCAGAGCAAACTTTTGTTACAACTGAAGAGTTCGGAGTAAGAAGGCATCCCACTTTGTATAGTTTTGAAAGTCACCAAACGAATTCTTTTCGGGATGCCAAAGAAAAATTCGAAAGCTTTGATGAAACCCGAAGTACATGGAGTGATGGTTACATACCAAACAGTCAAGATAAATGGGACTGACCGACTGACTCAAGGCGAATAAGTTTTCTGTAGTCTCGCAATTAAACTGTTAAATACCAAAGACTAATGAATAATATAAATTTAAACAAAATATTACTAGTACAAAAGTTTAAGCACAATAGGTCTGTTCATAAACTAAAAACTGTTACGAGTTTGTAACAAAGTGTTCATTAACCCAACGAAAGATCAGCAAATGAGAGTAAAAAATTGAGGCACAAAAAGTGCTGGCAAATTTTTGCTAAAAATGTTCACTTGCAATAGATTTTTCAACCAACTGTTTTATATTTGTATATACAAAAGAAATTTTCCGAAGAAAGAAACAATAAATGATATTACTACGATAAGAAATCATAATGTATATTTGTGTAATTTAGAATCCACGACATTAATTTTAACTTTATGGTCGAACTATGTGATTTACAATTGTTAATTTTTTATTGGACTTGAGTTCGGTTTTACTTCCTCAGAATGGAGAAAGTTTTTTTTTTGTGATAAGATTAAAGAAGACAAACTTTGTGCCGCTGGGCTCGGCGTTGCCGTTTGAGGCCATTGTCATCACTGATACAATAGCAATAAATACTAAAATCAATTGAAAATCCATTGGATGTTGGTGAGAGAATTTAAAATATATTCCAATCCACAGAAAAATCGAATGATAAAACTGAAAGTTGATCAATAATATTAAAAATAGACAGTCAGTAATGAAGAGCTCAGTCAGTAGGGGGGATGTTGCTCAAAAACAGTATACAATCAGTTATTCAGCCTGGGTTCGAATGCTGATCATCGTCGTCGGGGTGGACGGGAAACACGTATGGTATGTACCCCAGCCGATAAGTCGTCAATTCTACGTTTCATCTCTACTTTAAAATTTTGGTCACTACAATTTCATCACAAAGAAAGTTTCTCAATTCTGAGACTCAGCTTTTAATAATTATGAAATTTTAATCACCCTGTGTAATGCGTAGTAGTCTACTGCGTGCAAAACTGGATACATCGGGTATTACAAACATTTTCTGAGGGTATATAGTATATACATATATATAGTATATACTATATACCTACTCTTATGCATATATAACATATCTTTGTATGTATCCTTAGCACTTGTTGTATACAAAAATGCAATCGACCTGTCCACGGCTTAAAAATTAACGGCTGCAAAAAAGATTATCCCTCCAAACGTAAACAAAGTCCTTTCGCTAACTGTAAAAGTCAGTTCGCATGGTGTGTTTGTTTGTTTGTGCAGATTAACAGAAATGCAATCTACCTGCCCACGAATTAAAAATTAAGGGTTGAAAATAGATTATGCCTCTAAGCGTACGCAAAGACCACTCACCAAGTGTAACAAAGAGTTCGCATGATGTGTGTGTTTGTACAAAATGACGGAAATGCAATCTACCTGCCTACGGATTAAAAATAGATTATTAATTATTCTAATCGTAAACAAAGTCTTTTCGCACGGCGTGTTTGTTTATACAGATTAACAGAAACGGAATCTACCTGACTACGGATTAAAAATTAGGGGTTGAAAATAGATTATCGGTTTAATCGTAAACAAAGTCCATTCGTTATGTGAATCTATGTGTATCTTTGTTTCTACGCGTACGCGCAATCTACCTGCTTACCGCTTAAGTTAAACCGGTAAGGATTTTGTATCCTGATGACTATTGCGGCGGATATGACACAGACCATGGCTGTGTATGTTCCGCAGCTAATAAATCTTTAACTTTACTTTTCATGTATTCTTTTGTAATGTTAATCACTACAATTTCACCACAAAAACTCTTTCTCAATTTGGAGGTGGAAAAACTGAACTTAAAAAGATCCAATAAATAATTATAATTTAATAAGAGACAAACTGTAAATATTTATCTGTTATTCGTAGCTTACAAGTGTTTAGCAAATTACCTTTTGCTAGAAGTAAGACAGCAAAAATTTAGGATCTAAAGAAGGATTTCTAACATTTGATGCTCAAATTGGGCGTGGGATTTTTAAAATTTTTTTTTTCTAATAAAAAACTTTTAACGGCCTACACGGGGGACTGTCCTACATCGACACGATTGCATTATTAACGGATAGTAAAGCCCATTAAACTCAGTCCAACGATTTTTGTAGACTTCGGAAATCCAGTCGGTCCTTAACTGTTGTTAGAGCCAGCTCAGATCTGGTGAAACAGCTTAACTATGTAATACAAAAATATAGAGAATATCGGCAAAAATATTTTAATGTTATATACTTATAGTGGAAAATCTCGTTTTACACATTTTCAGAAACTGCCAACTTCCTACTGAAAATATTCAGCAAATGTGTAGCCACGGTACGACTGATCTACTCTTGTACTCGTAAACATGCCAATGCAGCTTGAATATGCGAAAAAAAACTCTAAATAGCCCATAAGAACCACTATCAAAGCGTCGTTAAAAAATGTTGTTTTGTTTTTTGTTAAAATAGTCTGAAAAAGAATGAAAATTTTGGGAGAGCCAAATTGACGTGTGTGTCCTTTCCTAAGGGGACTCCCATACAAGCCATAGGGTGTCTCTGTAGTAGCAAAATATATGCATAAAAATACCCATTGATTAGAAACTACACTCAGAATATTTTTCCGGTATCTGACCGTAGTTTATTTCAGAAGTAATCAGTGCAATTATTTTTAAATGACAAAACGTTTAAAAATGAATGGAATTTAAATTTTAACTGATTTGTACAGTTTCTTAAGAAACTAACGGCAGATAAATACGGATTTTCGCTCACAGTTAATAATGACATTAGTAACTTATGTTACACATACATGAAGGAGCCAAGCGTATATACATACATATTTATAATTTGGTTTCTATGTATGTACATATGAAGCATACAGACTCTTTATTTCAATTGATTGTTGCGATGGCTGAGTGGGTACGGCAGCTGCTTTCAAGTCGAGATGTTGCATGTTCGAATATGAGCAGAGGCTTTGCAGTACAAAAATGAAATAAGCGAAATGAAAAAGAAGATAATACAGATAGAAAACTATATTTAAATAAAATGACCACTTAAAAAAAAAATGTAAAAAAAAATGATTACAAGTTGATTACACATTAATTATTTGACAGTTAGAATAAAGGAAAAATCATTATTTTTACCGATTGGGTTCGGTAGATTTTTTAACATTTAAATTCAAATGAAGTGATTAGTAAATTTAAATGACGGTTTTTAAATGAAGTTTCATTTATTTAAAGAGTATTTTCAATTATTTTACTGACAAAGTTTTCTGAGTGTAGGCGACATATTATTTTAGTTTCTTGTTGTGGTCTTTAAATATTTTCATTTTTATTGTAGCCCTACCAAATTCCACCCGTCTGTCCCACTATCAGTCATTTCTTAGAATAAAACTAATATCTTCTTCAACGTTGTCTTTTTTATAAAAAATTTAATTTTGTTTCTTATTTTTCCCTATACTAATTGTGTATTTATAAAACTACTTATTAACTAATAAACAAGTGTCAATATTTCATTAATTTTAAAAAAATTTAAAGCTTTTAATACGAACTGATATTAGTAAGACATACAATTAATTAAGAATATACATATGTATGTAAGTATGTAGACATATATACAAATTAATTATGTACTTAAATAACTTATTATAATAATTTGTTGATCTAGAGTGTATCTTAAAAGTAAAATTAAGTTATATTTTAGTATATACAAAAAAACTCAAAAAGAAACAAAGTTCTTCGTCGTCAGAAGAGTAGGATTTTTCGATTTGTAAATTCTCGAAGTGTATCTATGGATTTTTATTTTTATAAAAACGGCTTGTACCGGATTTTCATTAACTGTATTGATTTCCTCATGAGGGGTGCTATTTTGCGAGGAGCAGACGACGAGCGTATACTTTTGTTTGCGACTGCATTTGTCGTAGAATCTTTGGGGTTTTTGTTTCCTCTGCTTTCTTTACGTTTTTGGATGGAATCGGTAGTACAGTCTGGGCTTTCTCTACGACTTGCTCCTACTAATCTAACATCACACAATGACTGTTTGTGCTCCTCATTTGAGTCGCAGTTTTCATTGTTTGTGTTGTTGGCGCATGCTGGTTTTTCTCTTGTCGTGGTGTCTGCGTGTTTTTTGTTTGTTGTGCAATTTTGAAATTCCTTGACGCTATTACATAGTGTAACGCCAGCTGGTGATACTTTGCATGTTCCCTTTGGTTTGTATGTTTGTTTTTCGCTAGGAATTGCTCCGATTCCTCCAATATCGGCCTTTGACACTTTTTCTTCTTTATTTGGCACGCAGTTTTCGTCTTTTGTATTATTGACACATGCTGGGTTTTCTTTTGGGCCTGCTGCTGCATTTGCTCCAGTGTCATGATGCGTAGACTGTGTTTCGTACTGTGCATGCGCTTCTTCGCTATGGACCACTGCTGTAGTTTTGGGCATTGCACCCGAGTCGTTTGGAGGTCTTAAATTGTATTCATCCTCCACCTGACAACGCTGAAAATAAAGATTTAAAACATTATGTAGAGGTTAACACTTACAGAATAAAAATTACATTTTTGAATTACAATACTTCGAAATACTTGTACTTACGATGAACATTTCTCTCCACGTTTCATTCGGATGCCGTTGCTTGGTGCGGTAATAGTGAAAGACGTGTTGCCGCCACAATATATCATCGTGTTTGATTAGGATTGGGATGTGCTGCTCTAAAACATACAGTATGTCGTATGTGACTCGCTCCAAGATTGGCTTTAAGCGTTCAAACGAAGCGTAAACTTTTAATGGAAGAAAAGTAGCAACAAATGAATAAAATAAATTAATAAATAAATAAAATTTCGTTTTGTAATGGGCATCAATTCATAAAAAATTGTAGTCTCGAAACATTGTAATAGATTTTGATTATATTTGAGAATAATTATTGACTAAATTGCTTGTCTCAATTTTTCTGGTTTAAGAATTTATATTTTCGAAGCTGGTTGGCTTCGTTATGCCTGGATACATATCTATGCAGTTACAAGCCTTAAGATTGTATTTGGAAAGAGAACTTCAAATACAATCTCTTGAAGTAAGAGATAATTTGAATTCGCTTTTTAAATTAAATTTTAATTGTTGTTGAGCCAATTAATAACTTTGGCGGAAATATTTATTAAAATTGAAGTCCATTACGTTTTCGATACAACGTAGTCAATTCTAGGAAAATCAAACATCAAACTCTCAGAGGTAAAAAACGTGCTCTTGAGTAACTCAAGAATTCAGATTTTTCGAGATATGACTACGTTGCAGTAAAGGAGCGAGACAATATGTATAACTTACCATTAATATTATTTTGTAATACTTGGGTGCACATTTGAGCTAGACTTGGTGCTTGAAACATTTGGCCAACTGCGAAACCGGGAAAACTACCATCGGCTGCCACCTCTTCAGATGTTGTGATAGTCGAAGGTAAAGACTTAGCAATCTTGGGCTGAGGCAAGTCATTGTAGTCATCATCGCAATTATGTCGTCTTTTGTTAACGGCATTGTCTAAAACAGCAAGGTGACGAACAGACTTCGCTTCTCCACTATTGCCGAAGCATTGATCTTCGTCGGTTGGTTGGGCATTTGACTTCCATCTTGCGGCAAGGTTTTCAGCTGCCGTGTACATTTCCTTGCCAGATTTTCGTAGAGAGTTGATAGTTTCGGCTATAGTGGTTTCTTCTCGGTGACCCATTATGACAGGCAGTTGATTGAGTTTATTGATGCAGTGAAACAACTAAAATTAAATAACAATGTCAGACATGCACATCTTTTTCATGCTTCTTAACTAAATTTGTTTGACGAGGTTGGAGGAAACTTACCCGGGCCTGACTTTCATAAATGCTTCGTTGATAATGTTGCAATACATCCAGAAGAGGCGCCATTATGTCTTCAGTTAAACTTAAGAAATTCGAAAAATTATTTTATGACGATGTGTGATTGGGTTTTCCGACTGTGTCCGTGTTCGTAGCTTCAGCAAGATCTCCGTATAAATTTTGCAATAATTGGTTCTGATATCACTTTTAAGGCTTATAAGGTGTTCGAATACCAAATCAAGAATGACGAGCTTTAAAATATTTATGACCATTTATATGGTAATTTTTCGCAGAGCATCTCGCTACCTGTAGGTATATACATACATATGTATGTATATCTATATACATAATATAGAAATATTACACATCAATACCGTTGCACTCACACAATCTGCATTACAATAAAAATAACAAGTTTTGAGGGTGGGTTTTTAATATTGCATATTTTTGCATTATGAGGTATGAAAATTGTCAAAGAGAGAGAGAGAGAGAGAGAGAGAGAGTAAGAGAGAGAGGGGGATACAGGCAGAGGGAGAAAAAGCGAGAAGGAAAGAGAAAGAAAGAGATAAAGTGTAAAAGAAATATACAATATTTCTTTGAATTACCGATCAACAAGTTTAGAGCGTAGATATATAATTGAATTATATTACGAGGATAGTGACAGAGGGTGAGAGAACGAGAAAGAAGGAGAAAAGAGTAAAACACGATATAATATTTATTTTAATTACTTATGACATTTTTGTTTCGGACAAAATGTTTCATATATGCTACACTTCGTTCACGGCAGATTCAGACCAGGTAGGTGCATTAGAATTCTGCAATGCGTGACAATATGTAATATGAGAAATCCCCCCTCAATTAATGTCAGCTTTTCATTGCTGTTCTAAATTTTTTTTTTTTTTTTTTGGTAATGCAGATCGTTTCAGCGTAACGTTAATCGTTTTCAATAAATGTACTTGCAGGTCTCGAGATGGCCTGCAGAGATTGCTATAAAAGGTCGTACATATTTTAAGGTCTCATCATTCTAGTTTAATACTTGAAGAGATATAAAAATTACTTGTTGCAAAATTTATATGCGAGATTTTATTAAAATAGTTTTTGAATTTCATAACTTTAGGAGAAGATATAATGGCCCCTGTTTTGAATGTACTACAACAATATCATCGAAGTATTTCTGAAAGTCAGGCCAGGGTAAGTGTCCTCGAATATATTTGAAAATAAAAATGAATGTCTGGCATTGTTTAAATTTTAAACTTTTTTCTAGTTCTTTCACCACATTAATGAGCTCAACCAACTGCCTCTTAGTGTGGGACACCTGGAAGAAACTACTGTAACTGAAATTATCAATTCTCTACGAAAGTCTTGCATAGAAATCGACATGGCAGTTGAAAATCTTGCCGCAAAATGGAACACAATGACATTGATGGAGGAGGTGCCAAAGAAAATAAAGTTCCCATCAATCAACACAAGGGAAACTAAGTCTGTTTCCAGTGTTGCCGTTCATAAAAGACGTCATCGTAATTGCTATGGTGACTCCGACGATTTGCCTCAGCCAAAGATAGCAAAGTTACATAGATCCCAGCCTTCAACAACGCTCACGACAGCTTCGTCCGCTCAAACTGGCCAAACGTTTCAAGCACCGAATCTAGTTGATATATGCACAAAAGTACTGCAAAATAATATTGATAGTAAGTTACACCGACAACTAATTAAGAAATGTTGCGAATAATTTGCAAAATACGCCTTCTTTACACGATTTCATTCCACAAACTACATGGATGGCTAAATTTAGAAAAGGCATACCACAAGCAATTCAAATAGATATTAAATTTTTATCTCAATCATTGTGTGATAAATGAAATGTGCCGCACAAAAGGCTTTCAGAGAGATATGATACGCCTTTTCCAAATACAGTCATTCATTCATATTTACTGAAAACATTTTATTCTTTTTTTACATTTATAAGCTAAGATTTTTGTGTTTTGTGAAACTAATACAATTAATTACTGCTGTTTTTTTCACACTAAGGCATAGAATACACAGGAGGAGTACCCTTCGAATACTTGGAGGAGATATTGGAACATGCTACGCCTTCACAACTGTTGGTTTTCGAGCATCACAATCCGTATCTAATGGCGGATAGTGATATTTTCTTATGGCAGCATCACGTTTTCATACATTATCCTACCAAAATACGCGGTGAAAACGAATCATGGAGAGAAATGTTCCTGGTAAGTATATAAAACATGAGCTCGGAGCATGAATTTTTGCTTTTTGGGCGAACTTTATAATTTACAATTGTTAGTTACACATTAAATTGGCTTAAGTTCGGCTCCACTTACAGAAAATTTAGTTTTACTAAAAAAGTGTTCCAGCATGATTTTCCAGGGAGTTTAATGTTACTTTTAAAACTAGTTATTGTCCTATTTGAAGAAGGGAAAACAGCTTTCTACTACTAAATACTTCATTCGCGCATACAATCCTAAACAGCAAAAACACTAAATGATCTGAATGTTTAAACACTTTTTTCTAACTCAGATTGTATTTGAAACAAAATAAGTATAAAGTTAGTTTGTGAAAACTTCTTTCATATATTAATATGCATATATTAATATGGAGATTACGAATATGACATAATTTTAAGTTTCATATAAGCCAACATGTCCCAAATGGGACACTGCTCAACACATTTCAACAACAAAAACTTGTGGTAAAGTTTCTTGGAATTACTAATTTTTAAAAGTAAATAATATCTTGTTCGTTTGAAGAACAAAACTATGGGCTCAATATCCTTTCCGAACAGAGTTCAGTCTGTGTAGAACTTTATTCACATGTCATTTAACGTTCAGCACAGGAGCTGTTTTCTGAACTGTGAGACATACATTTTAAACAAATAAACTTATTTTTAATATTTCTACTTTCAGCGTTGTCAAATGGAAAAAGAACAACGTTTTAAAGCAGTCGCTGCAAGAAAAACACCATTGGCATATGTTGCTCCAATGATCAAGGCGAATACCCTAAGAAAGAAGTATTAGCATCATCCGAAGAAGTTTCATTCACTGCAGCAGTTAGAACTGGTGATCAGCCATTGAATAAGATCATTCTCTAAATGGTTGGCTTTTGAATTTTAAATCTCTCTACGAACTCAAATTCATTCTTCATTTAGTACAGATTAAAGATGCGCTTAAGAACTAAAATTATAATAAATTATGTATGTAATACATATCTGCACAGATAATGACACTATTCCTTTAGTATAAGTGATTTTGTAAATAAGATTTTAAAGATGTAACTGTTACTGAAAATATAACAAATTATACGATATCAGGAAGAAAAAATTTCATTTTTACTGAAAATTTTAATTTCATTGAACTTCTGTATTGTAATACATTTATATTAACTTACTTTTTCAGGCTTAAGTTCAACCCTTAGTTTGTCACTATTTTAATCAATATCAATTAAGTAAATAAAAGTAAAATTTAATAGCTAGGTGGACAACCCGGCTGTTTCTGGGTAACAAAAACACCCTTCATCAGCACCCTATGAACTTTGGACGTGTCAAATTTCACAACTTTGGCACAGCCGCTTTAACCACTCGGCAACCAAAGCCTACGCGATTCTACTTTCTGTTTATATACTTAACTAACATTAACCAAAGCAATGATATTTTTTGCAGTCATGGACGATATTTTATCATCTCAGAAGACTGTTATTTTTTGCTCTCTGTTTATATGAAAGCTTTTTTCTACATGTCCTGTTTGTGCATCCCAGTGTTTTGCTACCCAGAAACAGCCGGTTGTCCACCTGGCTATTAAATTTTACTTTTCTTTTCTTAATTGATATTAATTAAAATAGTGACAAGCCAAGGGTTGAACTTAAGCCTGAAAAAGTAATTTAATATAAATGTATTAGAAAGAAAAATATTGATTTTGTTTTTTTTTTTCAAAAACAACGGCCAGCATTGCTACATTCAAAAAAGTTTTCCTTTAAGTTAAAATTAAATGAATTATAAAAAAAAAACTAATGATTTTCTGTTCAGCCATTTTTAAATATTCGACTGAAGTATGATTTTAATATTTTATCTTAATTTAAAGTTTAAGTGGAAACTACAGATTCAATCCCGACTCTACAGTATGTTCACCTACTCGGTATTTTTGAAATGCCTTGACTGGCCATCTCATAACGTGGGAGTTAAAAAATTCCCAAAGTTGGCTTTTGAAAAAAAGAGAAACAAAAATACCTTTAGAATATAGATGCCCATGGTAGTAGTATTGGTGAGAGTGACGAAATAACACTGGAAGAAAACAATTTGCTATTCATTTTATTCATGTCTTTGTGAACATCTTCAAAATGTTTTTCTAAAATTATATTTCTTATTATGACAAATAAGACATTGCATGTCATCAAAAGCATTTTGTAACATAAAATACTTTTGCTGGTGACATCATTAATATATCGCAATAATAAGACACAGAATTTCTGCAAGTGTAGTTTGTCTCTCTTGTTTTTAAACGTTTTGTCACTTAAAAACAACTGCACTGATTACTTCTGGAATAAACTACGGCCACTTATTGCAAAAATTTTCTGAGCGTATATAGTATATACATACATACATATATGTATATAGTATATACTATATACCTACTCTTATGCATATATAACGTATCTTTGTATGTATCCTTAGCACTTGTTGTATACAAAAATGCAATCGACCTGTCCACGGCTTAAAAATTAACGGCTGCAAAAAAGATTATCCCTCTAAATGTAAACAAAGTCCTTTCGCTAACTGTAAAAGTCAGTTCGCATGGTGTGTTTGTTTGTTTGTGCAGATTAACAGAAATGCAATCTACCTGCCCACGAATTAAAAATTAAGGGTTGAAAATAGATTATGCCTCTAAGCGTACGCAAAGACCACTCACCAAGTGTAACAAAGAGTTCGCATGATGTGTGTGTTTGTACAAAATGACGGAAATGCAATCTACCTGTATACGGATTAAAAACAGATTATTAATTATTCTAATCGTAAACAAAGTCCTTTCGCACGGCGTGTTTGTTTATACAGATTAACAGAAACGCAATCTACCTGACTACGGATTAAAAATTAGGGGTTGAAAATAGATTATCGGTTTAATCGTAAACAAAGTCCATTCGCTAACTGTGGAAGTTACGTGAATCTATGTATATCTTTGTTTCTACGCGTACGCGCAATCTACCTGCTTACCGCTTAACTATTGCGGCGGATATGACACAGACCATGGCTGTGTATGTTCCGCAGCTAATAAATCTTTAACTTTACTTTTCATGTATTCTTTTGTAATGTTAATCACTACAATTTCACCAGAAAAACTCTTTCTCAATTTGGAGGTGGAAAAACTGAACTTAAAAAGATCCAATAAATAATTATAATTTAATAAGAGACAAGCTGTAAATATTTATCTGTTATTCGTAGCCTACAAGTGTTTAGCAAATTACTTTTTGCTAGAAATAAAACAGAAAAAATTACAGCAGTCAATAGATAAATTAATCTCGAAATTTCTAAGACAAGAATCTTAAGATGTGACAGCATTTACAAGATCCGATGAGACCATTCAAGAGATGGCCGCTATTTAAATTGAATGAGGTCAGTGCTGGGTAAAATACCTGCTCTCATGTATTTAAAATACAAATACTTTTTATTCCTTGGCGAATTCGAATGCACCTACCTGGTCTGAATCTCCCTTGCACGAAGTGTAGCATATATGAAACGAAAATGTCATAAGTAATTAAAAGAAATATTATATCGTGTTTTACTCTTTTCTCCTTCTTTCTCGTTCTCTCACCCTCTGTCACTATCCTCGTAATATAATTCAATTATATATCTACGCTCTAACTTGTTGATCGGTAATTCAAAGAAATATTGTATATTTCTTTTACTCTTTATCTCTTTCTTTCTCGCTCTTTCGCCCTCTGCCTGTATCCACCTCTCTATCACTCTCTCACTCTCTATCTATCTCTCTCTCTTTGACAATTTTCATACTTCATAATGCAAAAATATGCAATATTAAAAACCCACCCTCAAAACTTGTTATTTTTATTGTAATGCAGATTGTGTGAGTGCAACGGTATTGATTTGTAATATTTCTATATACATACATATGTATGTATATACCTACAGGTAGCGAGATGCTCTGCGAAAAATTACCATATAAATGGTCATAAATATTTTAAAGCTCGTCATTCTTGATTTGGTATTCGAACACCTTATAAGCCTTAAAAGTGATATCAGAACCAATTATTGCAAAATTTATACGGAGATCTTGCTGAAGCTACGAACACGGACACAGTCGGAAAACCCAATCACACATCGTCATAAAATAATTTTTCGAATTTCTTAAGTTTAACTGAAGACATAATGGCGCCTCTTCTGGATGTATTGCAACATTATCAACGAAGCATTTATGAAAGTCAGGCCCGGGTAAGTTTCCTCCAACCTCGTCAACCACATTTAGTTAAGAAGCATGAAAAAGATGTGCATGTCTGACATTGTTATTTAATTTTAGTTGTTTCACTGCATCAATAAACTCAATCAACTGCCTGTCATAATGGGTCACCGAGAAGAAACCACTATAGCCGAAACTATCAACTCTCTACGAAAATCTGGCAAGGAAATGTACACGGCAGCTGAAAACCTTGCCGCAAGATGGAAGTCAAATGCCCAACCAACCGACGAAGATCAATGCTTCGGCAATAGTGGAGAAGCGAAGTCTGTTCGTCACCTTGCTGTTTTAGACAATGCCGTTAACAAAAGACGACATAATTGCGATGATGACTACAATGACTTGCCTCAGCCCAAGATTGCTAAGTCTTTACCTTCGACTATCACAACATCTGAAGAGGTGGCAGCCGATGGTAGTTTTCCCGGTTTCGCAGTTGGCCAAATGTTTCAAGCACCAAGTCTAGCTCAAATGTGCACCCAAGTATTACAAAATAATATTAATGGTAAGTTATACATATTGTCTCGCTCCTTTACTGCAACGTAGTCATATCTCGAAAAATCTGAATTCTTGAGTTACTCAAGAGCACGTTTTTTACCTCTGAGAGTTTGATGTTTGATTTTCCTAGAATTGACTACGTTGTATCGAAAACGTAATGGACTTCAATTTTAATAAATATTTCCGCCAAAGTTATTAATTGGCTCAACAACAATTAAAATTTAATTTAAAAAGCGAATTCAAATTATCTCTTACTTCAAGAGATTGTATTTGAAGTTCTCTTTCCAAATACAATCTTAAGGCTTGTAACTGCATAGATATGTATCCAGGCATAACGAAGCCAACCAGCTTCGAAAATATAAATTCTTAAACCAGAAAAATTGAGACAAGCAATTTAGTCAATAATTATTCTCAAATATAATCAAAATCTATTACAATGTTTCGAGACTACAATTTTTTATGAATTGATGCCCATTACAAAACGAAATTTTATTTATTTATTAATTTATTTTATTCATTTGTTGCTACTTTTCTTCCATTAAAAGTTTACGCTTCGTTTGAACGCTTAAAGCCAATCTTGGAGCGAGTCACATACGACATACTGTATGTTTTAGAGCAGCACATCCCAATCCTAATCAAACACGATGATATATTGTGGCGGCAACACGTCTTTCACTATTACCGCACCAAGCAACGGCATCCGAATGAAACGTGGAGAGAAATGTTCATCGTAAGTACAAGTATTTCGAAGTATTGTAATTCAAAAATGTAATTTTTATTCTGTAAGTGTTAACCTCTACATAATGTTTTAAATCTTTATTTTCAGCGTTGTCAGGTGGAGGATGAATACAATTTAAGACCTCCAAACGACTCGGGTGCAATGCCCAAAACTACAGCAGTGGTCCATAGCGAAGAAGCGCATGCACAGTACGAAACACAGTCTACGCATCATGACACTGGAGCAAATGCAGCAGCAGGCCCAAAAGAAAACCCAGCATGTGTCAATAATACAAAAGACGAAAACTGCGTGCCAAATAAAGAAGAAAAAGTGTCAAAGGCCGATATTGGAGGAATCGGAGCAATTCCTAGCGAAAAACAAACATACAAACCAAAGGGAACATGCAAAGTATCACCAGCTGGCGTTACACTATGTAATAGCGTCAAGGAATTTCAAAATTGCACAACAAACAAAAAACACGCAGACACCACGACAAGAGAAAAACCAGCATGCGCCAACAACACAAACAATGAAAACTGCGACTCAAATGAGGAGCACAAACAGTCATTGTGTGATGTTAGATTAGTAGGAGCAAGTCGTAGAGAAAGCCCAGACTGTACTACCGATTCCATCCAAAAACGTAAAGAAAGCAGAGGAAACAAAAACCCCAAAGATTCTACGACAAATGCAGTCGCAAACAAAAGTATACGCTCGTCGTCTGCTCCTCGCAAAATAGCACCCCTCATGAGGAAATCAATACAGTTAATGAAAATCCGGTACAAGCCGTTTTTATAAAAATAAAAATCCATAGATACACTTCGAGAATTTACAAATCGAAAAATCCTACTCTTCTGACGACGAAGAACTTTGTTTCTTTTTGAGTTTTTTTGTATATACTAAAATATAACTTAATTTTACTTTTAAGATACACTCTAGATCAACAAATTATTATAATAAGTTATTTAAGTACATAATTAATTTGTATATATGTCTACATACTTACATACATATGTATATTCTTAATTAATTGTATGTCTTACTAATATCAGTTCGTATTAAAAGCTTTAAATTTTTTGAAAATTAATGAAATATTGACACTTGTTTATTAGTTAATAAGTAGTTTTATAAATACACAATTAGTATAGGGAAAAATAAGAAACAAAATTAAATTTTTTATAAAAAAGACAACGTTGAAGAAGATATTAGTTTTATTCTAAGAAATGACTGATAGTGGGACAGACGGGTGGAATTTGGTAGGGCTACAATAAAAATGAAAATATTTAAAGACCACAACAAGAAACTAAAATAATATGTCGCCTACACTCAGAAAACTTTGTCAGTAAAATAATTGAAAATACTCTTTAAATAAATGAAACTTCATTTAAAAACCGTCATTTAAATTTACTAATCACTTCATTTGAATTTAAATGTTAAAAAATCTACCGAACCCAATCGGTAAAAATAATGATTTTTCCTTTATTCTAACTGTCAAATAATTAATGTGTAATCAACTTGTAATCATTTTTTTTTACATTTTTTTTTTAAGTGGTCATTTTATTTAAATATAGTTTTCTATCTGTATTATCTTCTTTTTCATTTCGCTTATTTCATTTTTGTACTGCAAAGCCTCTGCTCATATTCGAACATGCAACATCTCGACTTGAAAGCAGCTGCCGTACCCACTCAGCCATCGCAACAATCAATTGAAATAAAGAGTCTGTATGCTTCATATGTACATACATAGAAACCAAATTATAAATATGTATGTATATACGCTTGGCTCCTTCATGTATGTGTAACATAAGTTACTAATGTCATTATTAACTGTGAGCGAAAATCCGTATTTATCTGCCGTTAGTTTCTTAAGAAACTGTACAAATCAGTTAAAATTTAAATTCCATTCATTTTTAAACGTTTTGTCATTTAAAAATAATTGCACTGATTACTTCTGAAATAAACTACGGTCATATACCGGAAAAATATTCTGAGTGTAGTTTCTAATCAATGGGTATTTTTATGCATATATTTTGCTACTACAGAGACACCCTATGGCTTGTATGGGAGTCCCCTTAGGAAAGGACACACACGTCAATTTGGCTCTCCCAAAATTTTCATTCTTTTTCAGACTATTTTAACGAAAAACAAAACAACATTTTTTAACGACGCTTTGATAGTGGTTCTTATGGGCTATTTAGAGTTTTTTTTCGCATATTCAAGCTGCATTGGCATGTTTACGAGTACAAGAGTAGATCAGTCGTACCGTGGCTACACATTTGCTGAATATTTTCAGTAGGAAGTTGGCAGTTTCTGAAAATGTGTAAAACGAGATTTTCCACTATAAGTATATAACATTAAAATATTTTTGCCGATATTCTCTATATTTTTGTATTACATAGTTAAGCTGTTTCACCAGATCTGAGCTGGCTCTTGGGCAAAAACTAACAACAGTGAAGGACCGACTGGATTTCCCAAGTCCACAAAAAAACGTTGGATCGTTAATAATGCAATCATTAAAGGTTTTTTATTAGAAAAAAAAAAAAAATTGTAAAAATCCCTCGCCCTTAAATTATGTGAGAAAGCAATTTGAGCATCAAATGTTAAGGTGCCTTTAGACTATGCTAATATTTGTCCAAACACAACAAATAATTGTTTGGACTAATCGTATGGTTTGTGACAAATGTTTGGGCATGGGCTTAGATTGCACTAATATTTGTTTGAATTTTATTTGCGCAAATAACGGAAAATTTTGTGTCAGCCATGTTTGGTACAAATATTTGTGTACCCCTTTACACTATACTAATAATTTTATTTGTCCGGTATGTATGACAAACATCTATCAAACAATGTTGTTATGTTTATAAAATCCATCTGTCAAACAGTATCAAATTGTATTTGTGAAGCAATGTGAAAAGTTAAATGCTTGTATGCTGTTGTTAAATTTTTTAGCATACAAGCAAAAATGTTTAGTGACAGTGATATTGGAGATTTATTACTGCTGGAGCTCTAGCAGTTTCAGAAACCCAGCAAAAAAAAAAAAAAAAGATCCAGAAGAATATGGGTTCGAGCTTGGGTGCAGCGCCGTAAAATGGAAGGATGTTGCCAAAAACTTCTGAAGGAATTGCATTCTGAAGAACCTTCGGTGCATACAAACTTCGTGCGCATGGGCTCAAATGACTTCGATTACTTGGTAATTTGATTACAATATTCATCTTATTAACATTAAATATATGTTCATGTTTTTCACATAAAGCTGAATCTAGTGGCTCCGATTATAACAAAGAAAATCACACATTTGCCAGGGTTGTTGTCCATTTTCTTTCAGAAAAATATGCATTATAATTAAGAATTACGGAAATTAGTTTTTTATTTACCAATCTGTCAAATGAATTGACCAGTATTGCCATTTAAATTTATTTCATTTTTTATATGTTAAGCACTGTCAAAAAAAACTGTTGGCAACCCACGTTTCTACAATTATTTGTCGCTGTTTGTTCC
This sequence comes from Sturmia bella, assembly GCA_963662145.1. NCBI lineage: Eukaryota > Metazoa > Arthropoda > Insecta > Diptera > Tachinidae > Sturmia > Sturmia bella. Next base: position 72,480,856 of record OY759168.1, read on the forward strand.
GTCAAAAATATTGCGAGAACAAACCAAATATCGAGCCAAATATTTGTTGCGACGCGCTGACAAAGTGTTTACACTATCCAAAGCTTTCTTCACAAACAAACATTTTTGTTAGCCAACAAACAGTCGAAAAATATTTGGAGGCTAACAAATTCGAGTGTTTACACTAGGACAAACAAAATTTTTATGATTTTGCACAAATATTAGCAAAGGCACCTTTAGAAATCCTTCTTTAGATCCTAATTTTTTCTGTCTTATTTCTAGCAAAAGGTAATTTGCTAAGCACTTGTAAGCTACGAATAACAGATAAATATTTACAGTTTGTCTCTTATTAAATTATAATTATTTATTGGGTCTTTTTAAGTTCAGTTTTTCCACCTCCAAATTGGGAAAAATTGTTTGTGGTGAAATTGTAGTGATTAACATTACAAAAGAATACATGAAAAGTAAAGTTAAAGATTTATTAGCTGCGGAACATACACAGCCATGGTCTGTGTAATATCCGCCGCAATAGTCATCAGGATACAAAATCCTTACCGGTTTAACTTAAGCGGTAAGCAGGTAGATTGCGCGTACGTGTAGAAACAAAGATACACATAGATTCACATAACGAATGGACTTTGTTTACGATTAAACCGATAATCTATTTTCAACCCCTAATTTTTAATCCGTAGTCAGGTAGATTCCGTTTCTGTTAATCTGTATAAACAAACACGCCGTGCGAAAAGACTTTGTTTACGATTAGAATAATTAATAATCTATTTTTAATCCGTAGGCAGGTAGATTGCATTTCCGTCATTTTGTACAAACACACACATCATGCGAACTCTTTGTTACACTTGGTGAGTGGTCTTTGCGTACGCTTAGAGGCATAATCTATTTTCAACCCTTAATTTTTAATTCGTGGGCAGGTAGATTGCATTTCTGTTAATCTGCACAAACAAACAAACACACCATGCGAACTGACTTTTACAGTTAGCGAAAGGACTTTGTTTACGTTTGGAGGGATAATCTTTTTTGCAGCCGTTAATTTTTAAGCCGTGGACAGGTCGATTGCATTTTTGTATACAACAAGTGCTAAGGATACATACAAAGATACGTTATATATGCATAAGGGTAGGTATATAGTATATACTATATATATGTATATACTATATACCCTCAGAAAATGTTTGTAATACCCGATGTATCCAGTTTTGCACGCAGTAGACTACTGCGCATTACACAGGGTGATTAAAATTTCATAATTATTAAATGCTGAGTCCCCCTCTATAATCCATTGTTTTATAATCGGGTCGCACGTTCTATAGATTGCGTTTGGCCCCACTATGCGACGCCTTATCGCCCGCCCATCTTATCAATACTTAGAGGGAAAAAGCGGTAGTATAATAACAAAATTTGTATCATTTTTTATTGTTGAAATGAAGCTGTCACTCTTCTGAGAAAAACTGGGAATGATTTGATCACCAACCGCTCTTGTTTTGTGACGCAATGCTCTTATTTCGATATCGTACCGTCTCAGTTCGGTACCGAAGTTCCGGTTCTTATTTGATACCAATTTGGTATTGATGTGATAAAACCTCATTTATGATGTAATACCACTTCGTATTTATTTAGATTTTGTTCTTTATTTGATAAAATATATTCTTAATTTATTACCTTATGGTATTTTTGCACCATTTTCTCTTAATTTGATAACATATTGACGTGGATTTGATTTGAAAGTTAAAATAGTGTTCACAATTTGATGTCGACCGCTAACAATTTGAAAAAGCCTTTTTTCTCCCCAATCTGGTATATAAATAAGCTGGTATATAAATATCTATGATCTCAAGTGATAACAGCCCAAGAAGTACAATATAGTTTCGAGAAGAGCCTGGTTTAAATGTGGAAGAATTTCTTTGAAAACTCAAAATGGGCGATTTAGAAGAAGAGTTCCATGATGAGTTAAAAATTATACCATCAAAGAACTCACAAGATATATTTTTAAAAAATATATCAGCTTAGGATATTTTGCACTTGTTACAAATTGGAGATTAGTTCAATCTTGTTTTGTTCATATATTTTTAATAAAATTCATTAGAGATATGAAGATTTCACACAAGTGTAAAGATTTGTTAGTAGAATATTGTAGCATATCGTGAAATATAGGTGCTTATTCGGGAAAACGTGCTAGTGAAGTGAATCTGTAGATGTAAAACACGAACAAAATGTCAAGAGTACAAACAAATTGTTTTTATGTTTCGTACAAAATTTACCGTTTACTGGTGAAAGAGATACGAGTGGCCAACTACCTCGTTAATTTTATTCTTGCGATGTAGGGAAAACACAACCAATTCTTCATATTTTGTTTTTGTTTGCCAAGGAAAGTTTCACCTCTTCGGCGCGTTTTTCAGAATAGCCCCCATAGATTTTTCCTTAAGTCGGCTTTGGCTGTTATCGCATGAGAAAGCACTTATATCTAATGGTGTCGGAAAGCGAAGTTGTGTATACAAAGATGTAATCTATTTGTCCACGGTGCTCTCTGGCTCATTCAAGACACTGCTTTGGATTGCTCTCAGTGATCAAATGCTTGTTGCGAGCTACTCTTTTGAAGTGGTACCTTGATTTTTCTGATAGTGTATTTATTTTCTTGCATATTCCAACAATATTCAACCTCTAAAGAATTTTCTGGAGCCAAAATACCAAAATTAATCTATAACAAACTTTCCAGGCCTTTGTTGAACGATTTTAAGTTAGTTCAGGTCCAAAAATTAACCTTTTCGTAATGTTTTCAGTCTTTGTCAGCTGTCTATATGTTGACGACATTTCATTGGTGCTAATCAACTCATCAGTAGACTTGAAAAATTCTTAAAAGTTTGTTTGAAAATTAAGTTCATATTTGGATTTTAAGTTAAACTTCATCGTTAACAAATTTCGCTAGTGGTGCGTTAAGGCTTAATCCAATGCAAGTGATTGATTAGTAATGCAATAGCAGTTAGTTTACTCGGTAATACAAAGTGGAACGACTTCGTGGGGTAAAAGTATTATGAGTTTCTTTCCGTATTTAAGAAAAAGAGAGCAAAAGCCTGTATTTTTCATGTTTACATGGTATTATTTTGTGTAAAGGTACATATTTGTTTTTAGCGGCACAAAAAGCTGAGTTAATAACAAACAGAAAAATCTTAAGTTTGATTTTCTCTATTTCTTTAATAATTTCTTATTAGTTTTATTTTTCTAATTTAAGTTTACCTATAATTTAATTTTATACTACGAGCATATTGCCCAGCGAGATTTCCGCACTAGCTCATGCAAAACAAATCTCGGTGGATCCTAGACCATTCCCGGTATCTATTATACTGCAAAACTATTTTTTTTTATTATACCCTTCACATAAATGTGTAAGGGTATATATAAGTTTGTGATTCCGTTTGTAACGCATTGAAATATCCATCTAAGACCCCATAAAGTATATATATTCTGGATCAGCATCAATAGCGATTACGATTGAGCGATGTCCGTCTGTCCGTCTGTCCGTCTGTCCGTCTGTCCGTCGGTCCGTCTGTCCGTCTGTCCGTCTGTCCGTCTGTCCGTCTGTAGTCGTTGAAATACCGTTTCTGAGAAAACGGTTTGAGATAGAAACCTCATTCTTTCGCTAAAACGTGTGAAACCCCGGTAATGGGTCTGCTATTGAAATTCAGTAAGATAGGTCCACGGATAGCCGAGATATATTCAAAAAACCGGGTTTTGAGGGATATTTTGTGTAATTTTTGTATTCAGATTATTGAAAAAAAATTTTTTCTTAAAAACTAAACCATATCATTTTTAGTGCCCATTAAATCCTAAAAATGAAGGAATTTTTGAAATCGGCCCATATATATCCGAGATATAGCGTCTCCCGATTTTTAAAGAAATCGGCTTTATAAGCCAAATAAGACAACTTTTGGCACCGAAGATCAATCAAAATGGTATATATAGGCTATTTAGAGGCAAAAGTGGAAAATTTTTCCACATCGGCCCATATACACTCGAGATATAGCGCCTCCCGTTTTCTCAAGAAGTCGGCTCTAAAAGCCAAATAAAACAACTTTTGGTATCAAAAATCGATTAGAATGGAACATGTACCAAAAATCGATCATAATGGTACATACATATGTATATAATATTATATACATATGTATATAATATTTGCGATCATGTATGAATGTATGTATGTATGTATGTATGTATGTATGTATGTATGTATGTATGTATGTATGTATGTATGTATGTATGTATGTATGTATGTATGTATGTATGTATGTATGTATGTATGTAGATACGTTTGTATGTATGTAGGTATGTATGTATCTACATATGTATGTATGCATGCAAGTATGTTAGCATAAACAATTTTTTTGCTTTGGTGTAAAAATGTGTATGTATATATACACGAGCTTGAAAATGAAAGTGATATAAAGAATTGTTGAAAAAAGGGTACGCAATGAAATTCTTTTAAACAATTGCGTCTTCAAATTCATTCACACAAAAAATCATTTTGCGTTTCCCTACGTACTTACATATGTACATACACACACACATGTGTATGATGATACGCAATAGATCATCAACAACGTGCACAAGAAAAAAATAATTTTGTAAAAGCAAGCAATGTAAATATGTATGTATGTATATATGTATGTATATAATCATTGTTTTATGGAACACACTGAAAATATTCAATAATAAAGAATTTATTTTAGAGTTTTCTATTATAGATACATACATACGTATGCATGTACCCACATACGTAAGTAAATTGAAAAGCAAATCACACTTAATGGCAATGTTATATGCAATTTTTTGTTAAATAAATTTTACTATAAAGTTAACTGATAAATAATTAAGAAATACATTTTGCTTTTCTTTATTTCATTGATATTAAAAAGAATTGGTGTCACCCAGTGGTTGAACTTGAGCATACATATTAGGAATTATTTAAATAAAAGTTTTGCAGCCTGTGTTAAATCCCGGTAGTGGATCTGATATTGAAATTCAGAAAAAATCGGCCCATTTAAAAGCCAAATAAAACAACTTTTCGCACCAAAAATCAATCGGAATGTATGTACCATTGTGAAGGGTATTTAAGATTCGGCCCAGCCGAATATAGCACTCTTACTTGTTTTTCAATAATTTTTTATCTCTTTTCTGTGGAATTTTTCACGAGAGCTAAACTGTGGCAGGAAACTACATTTCATGCTTAACTTCATGGCGAACATCGATGCTTGGGCATTGCAGCCCGATCATGGTCGAAACACGAACATTAGCGGTCTTCATTAACCATGAGCGATGTTCGACATCATGTTTATACCAAATTCATTGCTAATGGAGACCCCTAGTTAGAGATGAGGACCTACATCGAGATCTAAAAGTCAAAACAGTGAAAGAAGTCATCCGTGACAACAGCCTTAAGTACACAACTCGTTTAAAACAACATTTCAACATGGTACTCAAACAGTTGCCGGCAAACGAAACGCTGGCGCCCAGAAGACTTAAGCCACAAAGTACACAGAGCTGAAACGAACGCGACCAGAACGAGATAGCAAGTCAGCGCAAAACTCTGTACCTCTCGCTCGCGAACTTGTTGTCAAAACCACAGATATAAACAGATATCCCAAAAGTGACGTATCATTTGTTTGGGGACCAGTCAGAAGTGAGCAGTACAGAATATCGTAGCAATATGAGTGTGTGAGATTAACCAGTGTACACAAAAACAAACAATGAAAAAATGTTGTTGTAAAGTGTTGGGAAAAATATTGGTTCTGTTGTAATTTATCCGAAAAAAGTAGAAAACATGAATGAAAACCTTTGAAAATTAAATTTTAAATATATCCGATGTACTGCTAATGATGTACTCAATGTAAATAAAATATTAAATACAAATAATTATTATTTGTTTGCTTACAAAGCTGTTTTGTTTGCATCAGAATTGCACTGAATTTTTCTAACCAAAAAATAAATGCGGAGTCAACCAACAGAGACAGCTAAATATATAAAAATTTTCATGTTTGCTGTCCTTCACTAGATCCACAAGTACCGTAAGGATGCCACTTTCAATATATTTGGCAGTAAATTGGTAATTTTTGTACTCTGGTAGAGCTGGTGACCCTTCTGGTAGTATTCTGTGGTCAAAACAGTACAAAAACATTTTTAAAGTTCCTTTTTGTTATGCTTTGCGTTTATATTGTGTATGCGGTAAGGAAGAGCGGTGGTGTTTTATTATAAATTTATGAAATATTTAAAAAGTATATTTTAAATTGTTTTTTATTATATAAAATTTTATAGTAGTCATTGTTTATAATGTGCTAAACAATTACGGTATTCAAACGGTCGCATTCATATTGCGTCATAATGTCAGAAAGTACTAACATTTTATGATAGTTTAAAAAATTGTTGTTGTGCTGCAAACACGGAAATAGTCATAAATTAATAGGACTTCATCGACTGTGTTTTGTGATTCATCATAAGTTAATAGCATACATCTGAAGCGAACGGCTAAAACGTTCCTGCCGCAAATTATATTCTAAAAAATATTTTATATATACATACATAAAAAACCCCTTATAAGAGTATAACGCTTTCCTTTTCTTTAACAGCTGATTCATATTTGATATAGCACACTACTTTATGACAGGTTGCTCACAGCAGTCATATATTTTCGTGCTATTATTTTAAGACTTCTGACTTTAGGACGACCCTTTGAATACCGTAAATATTTATTTATGGTTTATTTTGTGATTTTAAGGACTGTGTGTTAAATGTACTTTGTTGTGGTGGTTTTGTGAGGAAAAATAATACCTGCTCTTCGTAATCAATTGCCAAACACTCAAATATTATCAAATCCCAAGTCAAAGAGGATTTTTAGCTGACCACTTTTTACCAATCTGTTAAATCGTAACTATTATTATTGCTATTTTTGTATTCCTTTTTTTTAAGCACTTAAAATTTGCCAAAATACTTTTATGTATTTTTTGAATTCTAATATATTGGCAAAATTACATGATTATTACTAAGTTCACCGTTTATAAAAAATCAGCCGTGGAAAGAAGGAATTGGTCCCGACTCTGCAATTAACATATAAATTATTGTGAATTAGTTCGTTTATCTAAATGTTAAATTTAACGAATTTGCTGGTGCTCGTATTGAATTTTTGGGCTTTTAAAGTCAGTCATTTCAGACAGCCCGACACCAACAGATTCACCCAACTCCATTTTTCCTGTAATAAAGATTATCTGTTACCAGTTTGAAAAGAATCTCCGCAAACTATTTTATTAATTTACAAAACATTGGTTAATCAGAGTAAGTCAACAAATCCCAGCTATACTATTCCAAAAGGCGACTCGGTGATCTCCCACCAGTAGCCTTAGCTTTCATTTTTGTCAACTATTTGTCTCCCTTAAATAAATAGTTGCAAATTTGTTCACAATCTTTTACTCTTAATTTAATTTAAATTATTAAATTTGTTCTGTTTCGGTGGTGGTTGTTCATAAAAACATTTTACTTTTTGTTTTGTTTAAATTTGTTTCTCGTTTAAAATGTATACTATAGCTACTATCTCTTTAAACAAACTGTCTAGCAGCTGATTTGGGCTATTTTCAACTGCCACTTTTTTCACCTCTGTATACTCTGTGCTTAAGCTTGACCCTAGAAAGGTCAAGTTGCGGGGTAAAATACATAATTTTTATATTTATATCCCATTTTTGATAACATTCGATTAAGTAATCTTAATTATTGATTTCAATTAACACCCCAACTAAGTACATACAATTACTTATTGTCTCTTTGTAGACAGATATAATAAAAAAGGGGATAGTAAAGAAAGTTAGGTAGTCAATGCCCACGGTGTAAAAGTCATTAGTACGGGCATTAGGCATTTTAGATAGTTCTCGGCCTTTGAAATTTCTGGAAGTTGAGTTGGAATATAAATGCTGGCAGGAATTTGGCGTTGGGATGAGTATTGTCTTGTCTGTGCCACAATCATCGAAAAGTTTATATGTATAGTGAGTCTGATTTTTACAGCAGTGGTGTAGCAGTGTGAAAAGTGTTCTAATAGTGTGTTTTAACAGGGTTGAACAATTAATAAAGCTTGAACTGAACTGAACAAGGAATCCGCAAAATCGTTTTTATTAATAGGTAAAAACAATATAATCTACAGGATGGTTTCTTTCTATAAAACATTGTTATGGAGGTTATAGGGATCTACAAATACTATATACATACATATGTACCTTGAAATAAGAAAATTAAACGGAAAAAATTAACTCCATTACAAGACAGTAAAACATACAAGCAGCACGAAGAGATCACAAAACTTGCTGCACACAATAAGACCACAAATTTATTGGCACGGAACAAAGTTGAGGGTTGAAAACAGATTATCGGTCTAAGCATGAACAAAGACCTTTCGCTAACCGTGAGAGTTAACGCCCACAACGTGTTTGTTTGTACACGTATGCATGGCGCAAATGCAATTTACCTGCTCGCGGATCAAATTAAGGTTATATTTATATTGTAATTTACAAATATTTTCCAAATTATTCATTCCCAGAAGAAATTATAAGCCAGCATATTTAAAGTAATTTTTACAAGAAAGAAGACAATGATGGTACGGCAATAAATCGATAAAAGTCCTAAAGTAAAAGGTCAACAATCAGAGGATTTATTAGTGGCTCTTACCACAAGAGAGTTAATTAAGGAAGCCTCAAATTTAATGGTAAAATCAGGAATGCAAGGCGCAAGACGTGGAGGGATTTCTGTGAAATATTTCTTTGGAAAACATTTTCCAAGCCAGCAACACTGCTGGGCTTCTTTATTCAGAAGGTTAATGAGAGCACTAAGAGGAATCAGTGAAGTAACTAATTGGCATCTACTTCCCTGGAAAAGAGCCAAGACAGGGAATATAGATTCTTCCAGGTATTATCGCCAGGAAGCAGCCTGAATACCTATTGCCCCAGGATAGGCTGCGATGTGCATTTATGGATTTTCAAATATAACGTAAACATGATTCATATGAGATTGCAATTCAATTGCAAAACAAACTTGATAACATATTGAATGATCGTAGGAAACCTGCTTTTTTAGAAGTCAACGAAATGATGATCTGTAAAAAACTAAAGTCCCTAAAACTGTATAGTTTCCACTAGAAACGGTGGCAACAATGTGGTCGACGTACTTTTATTGTACAAGGAGGGCCAAAAGAAATCCCCCTATTGGAAGTTGCCCTTATTTTTGCATATGGCAAATCTGTTTTCACATTTTTGCACTAGACAGCTGTAGAATACAAGTAATTGCAAGAAGTTGAAAAACTTCAACGTCGATTTGATTGCAACGGGTTATCCATTTTGCGGTTTGAAAAGTAGACGTAAATAAAACACCTATAAAATATATTTTTTCATGATATTTCATTTTTTTATAAAGTTTTTAACGTTGACATTATGTGTGAAACACTACATCATTTAGATGACCACCATGCGAAGTGTTGCAGGCATTGATTCTTTTGAGGTAATTTTCGACCACTTTTTGACACATATTGGGCGGTATCTCAGCCATAACTTGACGAATATTAATTTTTAAGTGCTCAAGAGTTAAAGGTTTATCTGCATAAACACGGTGTTTCGCGTACGCCTACAAAGAATGGTCAAATGGTGTCAAATCGCATGATCTTGGTGGCCACAACGAGAAATTACGAGACCAGGAAATGTCTCTTGCTATAAAGCCATATTCGCTCGAGTTGTGTGGCATGTGGCACCGTCTTGCTGAAACCACATATTCTCCAAGTTGTATTTTTCAATAGCAGGCAAAAAAAAAAGTCGGTTATCATATGACCATAACGCTCCGAATTGACGGTGACAGTCGTTCCATCGTTGTTTTCGAAAAAGTAAGGTCCAATCACACCTTATTGCGCTTTTCACGCTTCGTATTAAAGTACTATTGTAGATCTTGGAGATATTTTAAATTTAATAAATTTTGATAAATTTAAAACTCGGCAACAACCAATCTCATAAATTTTTAATTTACTAAATTAAAACCTCTGCAATGCCAAAAACAGTAGCAGATTTACTAAATGTAGTAAGTGGATTTATTTACAAGTATGAAACAGCTGACAGATTTGGCACCACATTGCTTTTTGGTTACATATAATAAATTCTTAAATTTGCAATGGAAAAGACCAAAAAAGTAGAAAATATTAAAAAAGAAATAGCGAAAAAAGCTGGAACAAAAGATGGGCTGACGCAGAAGTAAAAACACTGCTAGAATTTTTACAGGAGCATCCAGAATTAGAGGTAAGTTAATAAGCTTAGTTTTTATCTAATTTTGATTTCCATGCATCCTAACATTTGTGTGTTTGTAATGATATTTCAGAAAACCACGGCCCAGATACATATATTATAGAAAGCTCATCCAGATGACGGGGATTGACGCCACTTGGGATTTGCTGAGGTGAAAAGTGAAAAACTTAAAAAAAGTTTACTTAAAGGCGACGATACGATGCGACTAAAATAACGTCATCGATAACCTCGTCCAAGATATGCCCAACAATATCCTTCCTGTAACTACCTACTGAGAGATTGGTTGTGCATACATTTACTTCTTGTTAATAAATATGTAAATATATGTATGTATGTACCTTTGCACTTCATCATTTTATTAACTTCGATTTGATCAATGGCATTTTGAACCAAATAGTTAATAATTTTTTATTTCACGGTTTCCTTAGGCAATTTTTTTAGATTTTATTGCTTGTATGTTAAAAAATTTAATAACAGCATATTAAAAATTTTGTATGGAAATTTCTATACAAAATTTTTAATATGCTGTTGTTAAACTTTTTAACATACAATATTTTAATATTTTACGAAACACCAATTGAAAAATTCATTTATGTACTTTGGCGAAAAAAAATATCTAAACAAAAGTCAGCTGTTTCAATTTCAAAAAATCACTCACACTTAGAAGTTTAATATAATATTATATGTGTGAAAACCGCTTACATTTTATGTTGTGAATATAAAAGTGGAACGTGATTAGTTCAAAATCTTAGCGGCTGCATCAAATTCTCAAATTATCCTTTCACACGTTTGATCGTAAATGCTACAGGTAGCACGTCAATTGCCCATTCTATATGAATATGAAAATGCCTGAACCGATGTTTCAGAAGCTACTTGTTGGGAAGAACAAGTAGTTTCTGAAGTGGTAATTTTATTAAAACCTGAAAACTTCTGCTTTTCTGTTGCCTGCTAAAATCCGATATATGTACATACGTTTTTAAGGCCTATTTTTATGATTGTACAAGACACTTGCCAGCAATGCGATTCATAATTTCTGGTACATGAGTATACATATTGGCAAAGCTTTTTACTCAATGTTTTCCTCTACTTTTGATTTTTTAAATATATTTACATTTTGAATTCCTGACAGGCTTCCTTTGTTTTCTTATTTTATTTATTTATTTTGTTTATATTTATTTCATAAGTTTATTTCTATGCAATATGTTTGGTTGATGTCTGCATGAGATGATTTAAACCAATTTGTAGTCAGGTGAAAAATATTTAATTTGAAATTACTGTTTTGGTCAAGCGACTATTTTATTTTCTACATGGTGATACGAAAATTATGTTAAAACACTTATGTACATATGTACGAAAAATTTGCTCTAAAATTTATCTACTTGAACATCATTCTATTTTTTATATCTGTTTTGAAATTGCTATATATGCACTACCTAATATATTTCCATTATAGTTCTCTTTTAGTTAATGTGATAACGCTTTTGTTTATACACCGGCTCATACATCACATGTACATATGTTTGTATGTATGTATGTACACACACATAAATTTTATCAACACATGCAAAACAAAACGATTAGTGATTACATTTTCTATATTTAGGCAGAGTATCACATTTCATTAGAACTTAAAAAAAAATGTCTTATTATCTAAAGAGTCACTGCTTTGCACAAGCATGTGGCACAACCCTGGCAAGCGCTCCAGTGGCGCAATTGGTTAGCGCACGGTACTTATAATCAGTAACTTGTGAGCAATGCCGGGGTTGTGAGTTCGAGCCTCACCTGGAGCAGTGTTCTTTTTTATTAAAAGAATTATCATACATAGTAATAAAAAATAAACAAAACAAAATGTGTAGTAAAAACGGAGTGAGAGAGCAAATAAACCAAAACCTGCGAAAGAAGCTCCAAAATAACCACAATACAAAATGACAAACAAAATTGGATTAAGAAGACTCTGTAGTCTCCACACCCCCCCCCACAAGTGTTCAATTCCTTATACCTTGGGCAAACATAATGCAATATAATGCAGAAATGTGTGAATGTAATATACTTACACTTATCTATAAGTTATTCTAATAGATATATATTTACCGAATTTTTAAAAAAATTAAGTTTATCGCTGAAAGCAGATTATGTAAATATGCCAGGTATGGGAGTTTTCATATAATGCTAAAAGGTAATAAATTTGTCTTAAATTCTTCTTGTAATTAAAATCAATTTTAAAAGTACAGTTAAACCTCGATTAACCGGCACGGATAATCGAAATACACGGTTAATTGAGGTTTTATTAAAACGTATAAAATTTCATTTTTATACAATTGTGTCCACACATTAAAAAGGGGAATCACCGGATTCAAATTAACATAATAAAAAATCATATGAATACTGCACGGATAATAGAGGTAAAAAACCACAGCACGGATAATAGAGGTAAAAGCACGGATAGTAGAGGTAAAAAATCAAAAAGATCTGCATGCCGGTTAATAGATGTAGCCGGTTTAACTGTACTAGCTCTGTTTGTACTAGTATGTATATAAATTGAAAGTAAAATTCCGTGAGTTTGGGTTGCCGAGTGGTTAAAGCGGCTGTGCCAAAATTGTGAAATTTGACACCTCCAAAGTTCATAGGGTGCTGATGAAGGGTGTTTGCTACCCAGAAACAGCCGGTTGTCCACCTAGCTATAAAAATTGTACTTTTCTTTACTTACACTGCAGTTACACGACCAAGTTTTGCTATCAACTTGATTTTTCACATACTGCTTGTCAAAATTCAATAAAATTGATAGCTGTGACGTAGGCTGCACGCAATTTCATAACAACTCGTTTTCAAGATGCCGTCAAGAAGAAAATTAAAAATAGCTGCTTCATTAAAAGTACTATCAGATATAAGGAGAATAAAAGAAGAAAAAACCAGAGGACAGCAAGGAGTCGATATGACGCCACATTCATATTCCACAGAACTTCGTGGCTTCTGTATATGTAGTTCTATAAATCGCAGCACATCATTATATCTGTTGGTTTTGCACGTAAACATTTTTATTTCTATTTTTAAGCTTGAATCTGTTTGATTTTTATCACTTTTAATTGTAACTTTCAAACAAAACAAAAAAATATTTGTAGACAGAACGAAAAAAAATTGTTGTCAGCTGTTTTGTTGATTGTGACTTGATGCTCTCTATGGAAAGCAAAAATTGTCATCAAGTTTGCATCAATTTTCAAAATTGTGAGTGTATTAGTAAAACAAGTGTGAATGTATTAAAACCTGAAAGGCAAAACTTGATCGTGTAACCCCCAAGTTAATTAATATTGATTTAAAAGTGACAAACCAAGGGTTGAACTTGAGCCTGAAAAAGTAATATAACATAAATGTATATTAATAAATAAAGTTTGTTACCTCATTAAATCTGCAGGAAGTATATTTTTATGTTGTCAACTTGTCATGCTTTGGTCTTGCTTTACAAATAATGACAGGCACCTAATAAAGATGAATGATTTTGAGGACTCTAACATTGCACAATAGTGTAAGTCCAAGGCAGCTTGATACCAGGTAATCACATAACTACAGCAAACACTGCATGTATTTTGTTGATTGAAAAACTGTATTACTGTCATCCGTTTGTTCGCGTATGTGTGTTTGTGTTGTTTATTTTGACAGTTATACAAGCTAAATGCAGTAGTCAGCTGTTCTTGTAAGGCTACCTGGTATCGATCTGCCTTGTGTAAGTCTAATGAAAAGTTGTAAAAAGTCTGGAATAACTAAACTTTTAAATGGATTTTAATTGAGATGGCAATAGAGGAGCCACTGAGTGAATTCATTCAGATACCTTTCATTGATTTAATGAATTTATTTCATAAATATAATGATATTTCTTAACAAAATTATAAAACTAATAGTTTTTAAAGAAAATTCCAGGAAACATCATTGCTAGAGTTAAAACTTTCGTTTAATTGATTAAAAACATATTGATGAAATAAATTCATTACAATTATGAACGAAAATTCTTTCAGTGTTCACCACGTATAGGAACTGCAACTAAACTATTCAAGGAATCAAGTGAGAAAACTAAAGGTGGACAATTAAAGAAGTGTGGTATAATCTAGAAACACAACATAAAGGTGGGATCATACGATTGCCGCAATGCACCAATTTTTGTTACATTTTGTGTGCCAATCGTGTGATAGCACAATTTATTGGCTCATGCGTCAACTAAAACCATGATACAACTAACAAGGTAGCCTTTTCGCTACAATAAGAACAACTTCAATAAAAATAACATGCATTTTGTTTTTGTACAACTTCTGCAAACTGTCAAAAAGACGCCACTTCTACATTTACAGAAGAGAGATGAGCTGATTTTACGCGGATTTGCTATCTCGTTTTGGCTGCCTTTCCTCTCTGCAATCTCTTGACAGCCTAAAGTAGTCAGTTGATTAACGGTTTAGCTGACGAGGCTACCTTGTTAATTGTATCATGACTAAAACGAATGTTGTTCCTATTTGTCCCAATCAAATACAACCCTGTATTTATTGTGTTCTCATGCGGCAACCAAAGAAGACAATGCCCGCCAATAATCTACATACATACATATGTATACATTTATTTAGTTTCAAAATTGTTTAAACGCGTCTTCCAAACATGATTTCTGCTTTTCAATCAGTAAAATTCAATTGTTGTTACTATTCATTTTTTGCTTTTTCAGGCCGCACAACATTATAATAATATTCGAAGCAATTTTCTCTCTTTTTAATGAACAAACCATATTTTTAACATTTAATTAATTTTTTTTTTTTTATACCCTTCACATAAATGTGTAAGGGTATATATAAGTTTGTGATTCCGTTTGTAACGCATTGAAATATCCATCTAAGACCCCATAAAGTATATATATTCTGGATCAGCATCAATAGCGATTACGATTGAGCAATGTCCGTCTGTCCGTCTGTCCGTCTGTCCGTCTGTCCGTCTGTAGTCGTTGAAATACCGTTTCTGAGAAAACGGTTTGAGATAGAAACCTCATTCTTTCGCTAAAACGTGTGAAACCCCGGTAGTGGGTCTGCTATTGAAATTCAGTAAGATAGGTCCGCGGATAGCCGAGATATATTCAAAAAACCGGGGTTTGAGGGATATTTTGTGTAATTTTTGTATTCAGATTTTTGAAATAAATTTTTTCCTTAAAAACTAAATCATATCATTTTTAGTGCTCATTAAATCCTAGAAATGAAGGAATTTTTGAAATCGGCCCATATATATCCGAGATATAGCGTCTCCCGATTTTTAAAGAAATCGGCTTTATTAGCCAAATAAGACAACTTTTGGCACCGAAGATCAATCAAGATGGTATATATAGGCTATTTAGAGGCAAAAGTGGAAAATTTTTCCACATCGGCCCATATACACTCGAGATATAGCGCCTCCCGTTTTCTCAAGAAGTCGGCTCTAAAAGCCAAATAAAACAACTTTTGGTATCAAAAATCGATTAGAATGGAACATATAAGGTGTTTAAAAGCAAAATTGGAAAATTTTTAAAATCGGTCCATATATATCTGAGATATAGCGACTCCTGATTTTTCAAGAAATCCGCTCTTTAAGCCAAATAAAGCAATTTTTGGCACTAAAAATCAATCAGAATGGTACATATAGACTACTTAGAGGCAAACGTGGAAAATTTTGGACATCGGCCCATATACACTCGAGATATAGCGCCTCAAGTTTTCTCAAGAAGTCGGCTCTAAAAGCCAAATAAAACAACTTTTGGTACCAAAAATCGATCAGAATGGTACATATAAGGTGTTTAAAAGCAAAATTTGAAAATGTCTGCAATCGGTCTATATATACCTGAGATATAGCATCTCCCGATTTTTCAAGAAATCGGCTCTATAAGCTAAATAAAACAACTTTTGGCACCAAAAATCAATCAGAATGATACATATAGGCTAGTCAGAAGCAAAACTGGAAATCTTTTTGTCATCGGCCCATATATGTTCGAGATATAGCGCCTCCCGATATCTCAAGAAGTCGGGCCTGGAAGCTAAACGAAATAGTTTTTTGCACTAAATATTTGTCGGAATGGTACATACAGGCTGTTTAGGGGCAAAATTAGAAAATTTTTGGACATCGGCCCATATGCACCCAACTTTTGGTACCAAAAATCAATCATAATGGTACATACATATATATATAATATTATATACATATGTATATAATATTTGCGATCATGTATGAATGTATGTACATATGTATGTATGTATGTATGTATGTATGTATGTATGTATGTATGTATGTATGTATGTATGTATGTATGTATGTATGTATGTATGTATGTACGTATGTACGTATGTATGTATGTATGTATGTATGTATGTATGTATGTATGTATGTATGTATGTATGTATGTATGTATGTATGCATGTATGTATGTATGTATGTATGCATGTATGTATGTATGTATGTATGTATGTAGATACGTTTGTATGTATGTAGGTATGTATGTATCTACATATGTATGTATGCATGCAAGTATGTTAGCATAAACAATTTTTTTGCTTTGGTGTAAAAATGTGTATGTATATATACACGAGCTTGAAAATGAAAGTGATATAAAGAATTGTTGAAAAAAGGGTACGCAATGAAATTCTTTTAAACAATTGCGTCTTCAAATTCATTCACACAAAAAATCATTTTGGGTTTCCCTACGTACTTACATATGTACATACACACACACATGTGTATGATGATACGCAACAGATCATCAAAAACGTGCACAAGAAAAAAATCATTTTGTGAAAAAAAGCAAGCAATGTAAATATGTATGCATGTATATATGTATGTATATAATCATTGTTTTATGGAACACACTGAAAATATTCAATAATAAAGAATTTATTTTAGCGTTTTCAATTATAGGTACATATGTAGATACACACACACATGTGTATGATGATACGCAATAGATCATCAACAACGTGCACAGGAAAAAAATAATTTTGTAAAAGCAAGCAATGTGAATGTATGTATGTATGTATGTATGTATGTATGTATGTATGTATGTATGTATGTATGTATGTATGTATGTATGTATGTATGTATGTATGTATGTATGTATGCATGTATGTATGTATGCATGTATGTATGTAGATACGTTTGTATGTATGTAGGTATGTATGTATCTACATATGTATGTATGCATGCAAGTATGTTAGCATAAACAATTTTTTTGCTTTGGTGTAAAAATGTGTATGTATGTACATACATATGTATACACGAGCTTGAAAATGAAAGTGATATAAAGAATTGTTGAAAAAAGGGTACGCAATGAAATTCTTTTAAACAATTGCGTCTTCAAATTCATTCACACAAAAAATCATTTTGGGTTTCCCTACGTACTTACATATGTACATACACACATACATGTGTATGATGATACGCAATAGATCATCAACAACGTGCACAAGAAAAAAATAATTTTGTAAAAGCAAGCAATGTAAATATGTATGTATGTATATATGTATGTATATATATAATCATTGTTTTATGGAACACACTGAAAATATTCAATAATAAAGAATTTATTTTAGAGTTTTCTATTATAGATACATACATACGTATGCATGTACCCACATACGTAAGTAAATTGAAAAGCAAATCACACTTAATGGCAATGTTATATGCAATTTTTTGTTAAATAAATTTTACTATAAAGTTAACTGATAAATAATTAAGAAATACATTTTGCTTTTCTTTATTTCATTGATATTAAAAAGAATTGGTGTCACCCAGTGGTTGAACTTGAGCATATTAGGAATTATTTAAATAAAAGTTTTGCAGCCTGTGTTAAATCCCGGTAGTGGAACTGATATTGAAATTCAGAAAAAATCGGCCCATTTAAAAGCCAAATAAAACAACTTTTCGCACCAAAAATCAATCGGAATGTATGTACGATTGTGAAGGGTATTTAAGATTCGGCCCAGCCGAATATAGCACTCTTACTTGTTTTTTTTTGGGGAAAACAAAGTTTGTCATCAGCTTAAACAGCTGTTTCTCAGAGTTGCCGTATAATATAACAATCGTGTGTGACTATAATGCGGCAATTATTGGTACTGAATTGTTTTGCGGCAATTTGCGACAATAAAATTTCAGTAAAATGTCACAATCATGTGATTGCAGAGAATTTGATTGGGACAAATTTTTTTATTATGCTCCAATTCAGCCCAATAAAAATTGTGTGAAATTGGTGCATTGCGGCAATCGTGTGATCCCACCTTAAGGAACGCCAAATTTGGAACAGTAAGCTTCCTTTTGCCTAAAATAATTGATTTGCTAGTAAATTTAATAAATGTCTTCCATAAAAATAAGGCAGTGCTTCTTTCAATTTTTGTATTATTTTATTAAGTTTTATTCGTTGTTAAAAAATAAACAAACAAGATGTTTTATTTTAGTATATTTTCATTAAAAAATTGTACATAAATATATTGTGAAATAATTATGCAAATAATAATTGTTTGTATATCATCATTGATTATTTTTCATATGAACGCATATTAACAATTCTTATAATATTTGACTTTAATTGTATAGTATAGTTAGTAAGTATTTATGTACATACATAATAATTAAGTATTTGTTGTTGTTTTTTTTTATTTCAAAATTTTTTTTTAAGTTTTCAAGCACCGTGTTTGTATTCTTTCTAATGCTTTTCTCCAATTTTATTTTCTTTATGAGATTTATTATTTTGTTGTTGTGTTTTTTAAATGGCTGCTAAAGTAAATGGTGATGAATTTGTATCTTTTTCGTTTAATTTAAATGTTAACATGATATGTAAATTAAAAATGAAAAATAATTAACTGAACATGGTCATATGAAATTTTCATAAAACTTCATTTTAGAAAAACGATTGAATGACCGACCACCCCAACACACAGCATTTGTTGCCGTAAAAGGTGGGCAATAAAATACACCAACTTGTTGCATATTGTATGTAAATAAGGGATGGGATGTTGACGGTAAACAAATAGTTCTATAGTGATTATTCCAGGCTTTAGGACGTCTTGAGACCATTTTGTCATTTTTAGGGATTCGATAACAACTCCCGAAATCGAACACTATTAAAGAAAATTGATTTTTATAAATTATTTATCGCAAAAGAATGTCGCAAGTACGTTGGGATTCAGATTGGTTCATAAACGTAATTCACGCAAGAAAACCAACGGGAAAATTTATTGACATAGCTTAATTTTTCAATTTTTTATGCAGTTTTAAAGATCACAAAATTTCAACAATTTGCAAAAAATAATTTTTTTTTTCAAAAAAAATTTTTTTTGTTAATGAATTATATATCAGAATTATATATCAGATATTTTATTGCGGAATTTCGGTTTTTTACTGAAGTTCAATAAACTAAATATTTTTTTAGTTAGTTCAATACATGTAGTGCAACCTCCTCCATTTTTAAAATAACAGTAAATCTCGAAAATGCAAGCTAACCTAGAAAAACGGATAGCACCACTAAATTTTTTCACTGATTTCCACAAATTTTGAATGAAACGAAGATGACTAAATTTTAAAAATCACAAAGTCACTTACAAACTCTTCAAAAAGAAGAGATAAATTTGCAATTCGGCTTATAAATAATTGAGCTACATATGTGCTTAATTTGCTAACAGACATTTTGAAAATAAAAACAGAGTTTTGAAAATCGCCTTGTAGATGACAGAATAATTCAAAGCTTTATTTTTCTTACAAATTTTGGACGGCTTCCTGCAAAGTTTGTGAGCTCGTTTCGCTAGAAAATCGTTCTAAGATTTTAGAACCAGGTTCAAAAAAATCATATTTTATCGATATCAGTATTCAATTTGCTGTTCTGCTTCCGCAACAGTAACAATGAATTATTATGACAATTCAAGTGATCATTGCAGTCAACATATTTTCACTGTGCTATTTGGTAGACTTTGGCTTTGGTTACTTAGTAGACATTTTAAAATTTATTGATTTATGTCCAAAAATGAAATATTTGCTGTCTTTTTCAGCTGTCTATGTGCCGACGACATTTCGTTGGTGCTAATCAACTCATCAGTAGACTTGAAAAATTCTTAAAAGTTTGTTTGAAACTTAACTACTTATTTCATAATTCCCATGAACAGAATGAGAATCAGAAATGTTCAAACAAACATTTAACACAGCAAACATTTCTTTTTTCGTTTTGAAATGTTTGCTGTTTTAAAGGTTTGTTTGAACATTTCTGATTCTCATTCTGTTCATGGGAATTATGAAATAAGTAGTTAAGTTTCAAACAAACTTTTAAGAATTTTTCAAGTCTACTGATGAGTTGATGATTATCATTAACGAAATGTCGGCGGCATATAGACAGCTGAAAAATACAGCAAATATTTTTTAAAAAGGTTCATTTTTGGACCTAAATTAATACATTTCAATTGGCTCTCAAAGCAAATAAATAATTAAGTTTGTATTTGAACATTTTAAAATTTGTTCAAAATATTTTTAAACAATTTTCAAAATCGCACTTAATTATTTATTTGCCTTAGGAGCCAATTGAAATGTGTTAGTTTAGGTCTAAATTAATGTTTTCTGTCTTTTTCAGCCGTCTATATGCCGCCGACATTTCGTTGATGCTTTCGTTGAATTTTTGAATATTCAAGAAACTTACTTTTCGATACTTTCAAAAACACAAATTGTAGTAAGCGAAGATAAATCGCTGCATAGAAGATTTTAAGAAAAGTAAAAGTGTTGCAAGGCGAAAAAATGTTTTCTGTATTACAGATTTGTTTGAACATTTTTGTTAATGGGAATTTTGGAATAAGTACTTGGGTTTCAAACATTTTTTTTACGATTTTTCAAGTCCACTGACGAGTTGATTAGCATCTATGAAACGTTGGTGGCATATAAGCTGCTAAAAAAACCAGCAAACATTAATAAGGTATATTCTTAGACCTAAAATAAGAACGGGTTATCCATTTCGTGGTTTCAAAAGTATAGGACTAAAATTCGACATCTCTCAAACTAAGTTATTGAGCCAATTTTTTTCTTCTCAGTTAAAAGTCTGACATTGACGAAAATGGATCGCTTAACTATCACACAACGCATAAAAATTATATTAAATATACGGCAAAAAATGGCGGCACATATTGGCGATTTTTCGAAAAAAATAAATCATCTTCAACGATGAACCACAGTTCTCACTCGAGGGGTGGTATGTTAATAAACAATTGTCGTATTTGGGATTCAGAGAATCCTCCTTACACCCAGAAAAAGTCACTGTTTGGTGCGCTCTTTGGTCCGAAGGTGTGATTGCACCTTACTTAATTCGCACCATCGGATGGAGGCTTGTGAAGGAGTCGTGTCGAGTCGGATATTTTGTTTCATACATAATTAAACAATACATACTAATATTATCATAATGAAGAGAAATGACAAAATCTTCTAAATAATTTGAGTTGTATTCAAATCCAACACCGGCCCCTAAAACTTAAACAGCATTTAGATATATAAAAATATACATGTATATTTTATTCTGTGCTTTTTTAAAAAACACATACTCATTTGCTTGAGTAAAATGTAAAGTTTTTATTCCCATAAAATTTTCATTTCCCAAGTAGGGAAATTTGCTATCATGAATATTATGGGAACGTTTGTTTTGCTATCAATATGTGGTGAGTGTACAATAGGGAAGGAGAAAATATACATAAATACAAAGGAAATGAGTTGAAAATTTGTGGGTAAGTGATCAAGGTACCTCGATATCAGGTAAACGCATAACTACAACAAATACAACACCAACAAACAACAATGTATTTTGTTGGTAGAAAAGCCCTATTAACTGTCAAAGTCAGCTGTTCTAGTTTTGCAAAAGTGTGTATACATTTTCAGAAATTTATAAAGTTGATCATCATTTATAAAGTTGATCATCACACAAATTAAAATTTATAGTGTAAAATTATTAGAAAAAATAAAAATTTAAGTTTGTTTGTGTTGTTCCTCAGCAAAGAATTTAATGTACATATTGTTACAAATTTGGTCGTGAACGGACCGATTGTGATTGTTCTAAAACGTACTAAATCATCGTTATTTTATATGTGCGTATATTGTCTTGTTATTATTTGTAAATGAACACAGGAGGTATATACGCACATGCATGCATAGAAGCTTGTTGATAAACAAAACGGCAGCACAGCGAGTGTGCACATACTGACACACATGTGTGGATAAATAAGCACAACAGCGAAATAGAAGAAGCCACCACCGCACGATACAATATTCGTGTGTGCATGTATGTGCGCGACTCAGATGCTTGAGTTTTACTGCCGCGTGTATGTATGTCGGTGTGTGTGTATATCTTCTGTTCATGATGAGTCATCGCACATCGCATGTGTGTCGGTGTGTGTGTACATCTTTTGTTCATGATGAGTCATCGCGCATCGCATGTATGTCGGTGTGTGTGTATATCTTTTGTTCATGATGAGTCATCGCACATCGCACTATAGATGTGGCGTGATTAGCTTCTGTAAATGTCTAGAATGTTCTAGTAATGATCATTAGAGGTATAAAAGCAGCTGAGCTTAACGCTGAACAGGTCAGTCGATTTTTAGCTGCGCTAACGTGTAAAGTGTCTTAAGTAATAAAAAGTGATTAAGTGAAAGTGTTGTTCTCTTAGTAAAGTGTTCTTAGTAAAGTGTTTACAAGTATAGTGTGTTCAAATAAATAAAGTGTTGAACTGTTGGTTATTGTAAACTGAAGACGTGTTTTAACTTCATTACAATTAAAGAATCTACGGAAAACGTTTTGAAAAGGTTAAAACGTAACAATTGGTGTCAGAAGTGAAATTGTAAAATGAAGTTCGACGAGCTTAAAGTGGAACAACTGAAAAAGGAGTTGTGCAAATTGGATCTGCCCACAACTGGTAATAAAGTGGAGCTGCAGAAGAGGCTAATGGAGGAGTTTCATCGGCTAGGCCTGGACATCAATACTCATGACTTCGAAGAAAAAGAAGAACTGGAGATGAGTGCACGACCAGCTACCAGTAACATGGACTTAAACTCGATGTTTGCAATAATGATGCAGAAAATGGAGGAAAACTCCAAATCCATGAAAGAGGCATCTAATGCAACAAATCAAATGCTGAAAGCTAACAACGAGAAGTTAATGGAAATTTCGGAGGCCATGAATCTGAAAGTAAATGCTATTGAAGAAAAACTAACCGGCCTAGAGAGAGATGTCAGTGAAAAGTTTGTTGCCCTAGAAAATGATGTCGATCAAAAGCTTCATAGTCTGGAAGCTAGAATGAATGGCCTTCAACTGCAGGAAGTGCCAGTCCGAGCTATTCCTGAATCTGTGAGCAGAGTGAAAGCGCCCACCTTTGATGGCAGCACACCTTTTAACATTTTCCAGTTTCAGTTTGAAACTGTGGCCAATAAAAATGCATGGACGGAGGAAGAGAAGTGCATTGAGTTAATTTTGGCGTTGAAGGGTGTCGCTGCACATGTCCTGGAAACTGTGCCCGCTTCATCTAGAGACAATTATGAAGTCATCATGGCAGCTCTGCAACGCAAGTATGGTGGAGAGCACAAGAAGGAAATCCACAGAATGGAGCTAAGAGGCAGAGTGCAGAGAGGCAATGAGACTCTTCAGGATTACGCAATGGAGATTGAGCGTCTGGTTCAGCTTAGCTATCCTGGAGAGAGTTACTCGTTTTTGGAACATTTCAAGACGGAGGCATTTGTGAACGGAATTCGAGATCCTGACATTAAACTTGCTGTATGTGCAACACAAAAGCCGTCATTCGCCGAAACCGTCTCATTTGCGTTGGCCCAGGAGACGGCCAGACTAATTTCAAGGCCACAGGTCCACAAAATACGGGAGCTAGAGGTAGTTCATGAGCCAGGAGATGGCTTGGCCGGTATGATTAAAGAGGCAGTGTTGCAAGCGTTGGCCGAAATCTCGAACAAAGGCCGAGCTAAGTGTTTTAACTGCGGAAAGAGAGGCCACTTTCAGCGCAACTGTAAAGCTCCCAGGAGGCGTACTAGATCCGTATCTCGACAGAGGCCGAGCAAAAGGGCAGGCCAACAACAGCTGACCAAGAAGTCACGATCATACCAATGGGGAAACGAGCAGAAAGAGTGCGTTATTGATGTTCGGCTAACGCAGATAGACTCTCACGACGACTGGCCAACTGCGCAGGAAAATGACCCGGTGCTCGGAAAAATAATAACTGCTAAGAAGAGTGATAGCAGGCCTGCACGCAATGAAATTGCGGCTGAGAGTCCCCTCGCTAAAGCGTATTGGGCACAATGGAGCAGCTTGCAGCTGGTAGACGGATGCTTATACCGTATATGGGAAAGTGCGGATGGCAAAACAACTTCTAACTTAATAGTTGTACCATCATCGAAGATACCGGAAGTTTTGCGAGAGTTCCACAATGGTCCCAGTAGTGGTCACCTTGGAGTTAATAAAACACTGGAAAAGGTGAAGCAGCGTTTTTACTGGGTTGGAGCGCAACAATCAGTAGCCGACTGGATAGCGAACTGCAAGGAATGTATAGCGGCGAAGGGTCCAGCACGGAGAACTCGAGCACACCTGCAGCAGTACAACTCGGGTGCGCCCTTTGAGCGAATAGCTATGGATGTAGCAGGTCCTTTTCCAGTCAGTACTGCCGGTAATCGTTATGTCCTTGTGGTGATGGACTATTTCAGCAAATGGCCAGAAGTATACCCCATACCAAACCAGGAGGCTCAAACTGTGGTAAATGTTTTCATCAATAATTGGGTGTGCAGATATGGTGTTCCAATGGAGTTGCATTCCGATCAAGGCAGAAACTTTGAGTCTGCAATTTTTAAGGAAATGTGCGAGCTCTATGGAATAAGAAAAACCAGGACAACACCACTTCATCCGCAATCTGACGGTATGGTTGAAAGATTTAACCGCACGCTGGAGGAATACCTGAGGAAAGTAGTGAGCGACCATCAGAGAGACTGGGATGAGCACATTCAAAAATTTTTGTTGGCATACAGGTCCGCTGTGCATGACTCAACGTCTAAAACACCAGCAAAAATTGTCTTTGGAACAGAACTCAGATTGCCTGGCGATTTGGAATTTGGCACAAAACCTGTACCGAAAAATGAGGATACGGAGAATTCTTCGCAGGAGAAAAGTGAATTGCACGACCTTCACGAATTTGTGCGCAACAGAATTCGAGTAGTCAGCGATAAAATGAAAGCCAGATACGATCGAGCTGCAAATTCCGACGGATTCCGCGAGGGACAACTGGTTCTACTATATAACCCACAAAGGAAGAAAGGACTGTCTCCCAAATTACAAACGCATTGGGATGGACCGTATAAGGTGATTAAGAGGTTGAACGACGTTGTATACAGGATACAGAAGCATAACAGCCATCGATCCAAAATGAAGGTTGTACACTTAGAACGACTCGCAAGGTACGGAAGTAGTGGTTCTGGGCCTGTTCGGGACGAACAGGCTTGAGCGGGCGGCAGTGTTACAAATTTGGTCGTGAACGGACCGATTGTGATTGTTCTAAAACGTACTAAATCATCGTTATTTTATATGTGCGTATATTGTCTTGTTATTATTTGTAAATGAACACAGGAGGTATATACGCACATGCATGCATAGAAGCTTGTTGATAAACAAAACGGCAGCACAGCGAGTGTGCACATACTGACACACATGTGTGGATAAATAAGCACAACAGCGAAATAGAAGAAGCCACCACCGCACGATACAATATTCGTGTGTGCATGTATGTGCGCGACTCAGATGCTTGAGTTTTACTGCCGCGTGTATGTATGTCGGTGTGTGTGTATATCTTCTGTTCATGATGAGTCATCGCACATCGCATGTGTGTCGGTGTGTGTGTACATCTTTTGTTCATGATGAGTCATCGCGCATCGCATGTATGTCGGTGTGTGTGTATATCTTTTGTTCATGATGAGTCATCGCACATCGCACTATAGATGTGGCGTGATTAGCTTCTGTAAATGTCTAGAATGTTCTAGTAATGATCATTAGAGGTATAAAAGCAGCTGAGCTTAACGCTGAACAGGTCAGTCGATTTTTAGCTGCGCTAACGTGTAAAGTGTCTTAAGTAATAAAAAGTGATTAAGTGAAAGTGTTGTTCTCTTAGTAAAGTGTTCTTAGTAAAGTGTTTACAAGTATAGTGTGTTCAAATAAATAAAGTGTTGAACTGTTGGTTATTGTAAACTGAAGACGTGTTTTAACTTCATTACAATTAAAGAATCTACGGAAAACGTTTTGAAAAGGTTAAAACGTAACAATATGTTCAAAGTTGAGTAGTAGCTGCATAAAATCATCGGTGGAATCAACTTTAAATAATGTGGTACAGGCCGGAAACATTTGTGGCAATTAGTGTCTGGGAAACACCATAAAACTCCAGAGGCTACAAATGAGGAAGAGGAAAATGGTGTGTATAACAGTATGTTAACATTGTGTGTGGTTTAATGAACTATTTTGATATTTTTCAACCCACAGGCTTTTGAGTCGCCTCTGATGTACAAAATTAGATACATATGAAGAAATAAATATAACTTGATTTTGAGGTGGTGGGTGAACGTAACGCTGAATATGATTAATTCTTGGAACACATTAAAAATATATGAGCCCGATGACTCTCGGTTAGAACCTAAAAACAACTCTTTGTGTTGTAAATAATTAAAATTTTTTTTCTATACTCTGTAAAATATTAAGTGAACAAGATGTTTGTATTTGGAAGCTTCTTTCCGCTTGATTTCAGCTTTGTATAAGTAAAGAAAGTTCAAGAAAATTTGCCACTTGTGGATCAATTTACGAAACTATTTTTGAACATGTGAAAGGTGTACTAAATTATGCCTGCCGTAGTAGTTTTTATGTATTTTTAAGTGGATGAAAATTTATGGACGGCGTTGTAGAAATATGACAACATGAAGTTAATGTTCTCAAGATGGAAGACTTATCAATTTTGGGTGAGGATCGTGATCGCAATGTCTTTTTAACTTTGCTACATAATTCACAATGAATTGCTATAGTTCCTTTTAGATAGAACGAAAACGGAACACTGTTAAAAATGAGCTGCAATTTTAGAAAAGTAAGAGATAAAGATTATAAATCTTCATATACATACATATGTATGTAGTGGGCGGTCCTCTGCAGCAACAAATGCTAAAAACAATAAAAATTTAGTAACCAGAGGGTATCCCATACCAGGAGTACCTTCTGTTCACCATGCGCTAGATATTTTTACATTCATCTTTGTCATAGACAAGAAAATCTGAGAAAATTATAAGATATATGTAAGTTAAATTATCACATTAAAAGTACGTTGTACATTTATTAAGTTTTTCTTAAATTTGTTTTTTTGTATTAAATTGTTTTTGATTCAAATTTTATAAATTTTGGCACAATTTTCACTTCACTACCGTTTTTTTTTTTTTTCAAAAAGAAACGATTTTTTAACGTTCATAAACAAACCTTTGACATTTATACAGGCCTGTAAACAATAGTCAGCTGTGCTTGTGCGGTTACCTGGTATTGAGGTACCTTGGTAAGTGATGTAGCAAGTAGTTAAATTTATGTTTTATAACTAATAAACAGAAACTTGTAGTTTAAAAGGTAAAAAGGGTGAATAAATCGCAGTTTTCATGCCTGTTGAATATTTTGACAGATTCTCTGCCAGAAACAAAAAAAACTCATTTGGTATTCCGCCCATCGTAAATCTAAGCGCATGCTTAGGTTTTTTTTTTGCAGAGGGTGGATACCAAAAAAGTGTTGGAAGAGATTAGGAAGTAGGAATGGCGCAATCCACTTTTTGCAAAGTGCTCTCTAAAGTGTTGGATGCTTTAGAAAAGTCTCTGCGCAGAATGGATAAAATATCCATGGATGAAAATTCTATTTATGAAATTTTTTAATAGGAAGGCCAGCACTTTTTAGTTCTTCTGTAAGCGAATACCCAAATTCGTCTACTCCATCTGTAGAAACATTCACAAAACCACACGCAATGGATGGGTTATTTTGCATCCAATTGAGAAGCATGTTATGTTACACATTATTTATTGATTTAGACCTAAAAATAGTTTTCAGCTAATTTATATATTCATTATAATATACATAGCAACTACTTGCATTTTTTTGCTTGTTCCCCAAAGAAAAGAAAGTGAACAAATTGATATTAAAAATAGGAAAAAAATGTCTTTGAAAAATCCGTTCACTATAAGGGGAAATTTCGAATGGGAACACATTTTATGGGAAAAATTATTCATGATGGCACTTTTGGGAAATGGGAAAAAATTTTAGGGGAAAAATTATTCATGATAGCGTCAAAATTATTCAAATTAGCGTCGAACAAGAATGACACAGTGACAATTTTAGAAATAAGAATCATCTGTTTTCTACTTGCTCTCTCATCCCCGAGCACTTTAGAACAACACAAAATGAAAAGATTATGTATTTGTGGTGAAGGTGTCTTCTAGAACAGAGTGGATTAAGAAGATACAAATTAATATTGAAAAAAACAAAGTCATAATAAGAAATCCAACTTGATATTGAGAAAAATCAAATTGATAATAAATTTCTTATTGATGTTTGGAAAAACAAAATTATAATTAGAAATCCAAACTCATGCCGAGTTTTTATGTATATTGAAAATGAAAAAATTCAAGTTAATATTGAGAAAAACCCAAATTAAGGCTTCTGTTAAAAATTAACGAAAATCCTCTGAAATTCTTAAGCAATGGATATTAATTTTTGAATGCCCATAATGTCCGTGTATGAACATTTGTATTTTTTGTGAAAAGTTAACATTGAAAAGTATGATATAACTAATAAGGTAATCTCTTGAAAAAAATAACTTGCATTTTGTTTTTGTGCAACTTCTGAAAACTGTCAAATGGTTGCCACGATTACAAAGTTTACAGCTTTTCTGAATATCAATTTGTATTTCTTGATATCATTTCGTGTCTTCTCAACACCAATTAGTTTTTCTCTATATTAATTCGCATTTTCTCAACTCAACTCAACAAAGTTCTACACCATGTAAAAACATGAAATTTCACAAAAGTATTGTACATTTTAAGGTTATGTTTTGCAATTCAGCAAGCAAATAGAAAATTTATAGCTAACAACCATGATACAACTAATAAGGTGGCCTCATCAGCTGAACCGTTAATCATCTGACTACTTTAGGTTGTCAAGAAAGTGCAGAGATGAAAGGCAGCCAAAATGAGACAGCAAATCAATGTAAGCTCTGTTCAGCGCTCTTCTATAAATGTAGAAGTGGCGTCTTTTTGACAGTTTACAGAAGTCATACAAAAATAAAATTCAGGTTATTTTTATTGAAGTTGTTCTTATTGTAAGGAAAAGGTTACATTATTAGTTGTATCAAGCTAACAACTATTTGATCTTGCATACATTTTACAAGAGCAAATACAGATTTGCTCTAAATGCTGTATTTGCTCGTTGAGCAAACATAACCTTAGAATATGCTGCTGTAAACCGTTTTAATAGCAGACACACACACATATGTTGTGTTATATGCGGTTTATTGTCCTCCAAATTATAGCTAACATCTTGAACGCCTTAAATCTCTTTGCAACAAGTTCATACACTAAAAGAAAAACCTTCGTAAATACACTGAATTTTTACGTTAATTCTATGAAAAATGTCATTGTTTTTGGTCCAACGTAACGCTTCATTCATTTTATGAACAAGGTTACGTTAAACTCAAAATTGTCGTAATTTATCGTTATTGGAATGACCTCATACGTTTAATAAATGTATTCATCAATCCTTTATTGGCATAAAGATTACGTTAAAGTAATGAAAATGTATCATTCTGTTTTCATGAAACTTTGTATTCAAGTAAATCTGTTTATTTTGTACTAATAATGTTTATAATATTAATAATCAGTCGAAATAAAATATTGTTAAAACATTAGATTCTGTTTTCCTTAAACTGAGAATATTTTTATAATACTTTTTATACTTAATCTTGCCTTACACATTTTTCATAGCCGGAATGAAAAACTTTTCGTAATATTAATGATACTACAAATTGTAATAAAATATACGTTTGAAAAGTTTCATTCTGCTAACGTAAACTTCATAATTTTAGTGAACTCGTTCATGATATTAATGAAATGCTTCATTGTATTAATGAAACTGAATCAACGTAGTGGCTTCATTCCCGTTACGAAGCATATTTCTTTCAGTGTAGCGGGCGGAGCTTTTAGTGCCAAAACTACAATTTGGGGATTTCGGTTAACGCTACCGAGAGTAAAAAAAATTACTAGAGGCAATAAATGTGTTCAGTTTTCAAATTTATAAGTAATGTTTTTAGGTTTTTTTAAACACTCGCTCTGCTATTTTTTTTTTTAACAAATGAAGTTCTTAGAATACTCAATGGTTTTGCTCTCTGGTTTGGACCCGATAACATTTTCATACAAATCCTAAATAAAGTTCATAAAACGCAAATAGTTTATTTTATATTATTATTATTTTGTCAAATTGTAAATTATTGTTTTTTATTTACAACCATATTATTTGGTTTGAATTTGTTTGTTTGAGTACATGATTTAGATTAATATATTCTACTTAATTGAATATTCAAATATTTAACTGTGTTTAATGAAACATTTAAAACTAATTTTTTTTTTAATTAAAATTGCGGATAACTGATTATCACATAACTTAAAGGAATTTTGTGTTTGTTTTAATTATTTTATAATGTATGTAAATAAACTAATAGCATTTAATTAATTGTTCAATCTACAAAAACGGTAACGAGCACTTTTTGCAAAACGCTACGATTTGCAAACGCCTCTAAGAAGCCAAAGGGTGTCTGATTTAAGACTTCATTTTCTTTGTTCAAAGTAAATTTTGACTCACATAACTCCTTGGAATAAGAAATTTTATTTTTTTTTAATTTAGCGGCCTCAAATCGTGGCGGTTTTGCAGGACATGCCTGTTACATGCTGGAGATTCCTTTTCAATGTCTATAGCATTAAGCATAACATATTATTGTGTGACTTATACGAGTATGCGTGTATATTTGTTAGATTTTATTTACTTAAATACATACTAATAAATCTAATCTGTTTTAAAGATAAAATCTTGCGTCCGCCTAAAACATCCAATTATCAAATTTTCCTCGTCGGGTGGGTTTCCTTTTTTGATGTCAAATTTTGATACGATTTTCGTTGATCCAAAATCATGCGCCAAAAGCAGTATATTTTAAGGAAAGCATTGAAAAAAAAAAGATGAAACAAAAATATAGAAAACATATTTTGAAAAAGAGCAATCAAGCTGTAGTGTACAAATTCAATTCGAATTTTATATTAATAATTTGCAAAAAATTTATTGTAAAACATTTTAATTTACAGAGAATAAAATAAAAACATTTACTGATTATTTTGGGCCCTTGTTATGAACAACATTAAGATCTTCGATAGCCGCTGTGTATCGAAAATCGCTTAAAGAATGTAAAATTGGTATTTTGAGGTGGCAGCACTGTCGAAGATTTTATTATTTCTGAGAATTAATCGTCAAAGAAATGTTTCTGCATAAAATCAAGAAAAGGAGAAGGGAAACAAAAGCCAAGGAATTTTCGGTTAAAATTGAACTGAACAAGTTTCGACAGTAGTGGGTTACGCCACAGTCTGTCAAACGCATTGGACATACATATGGGAGAGTATATCTGGTGTGTTCGCCATACATACAGTTGAGTGGCTCAATGTCGCCTTTACCCAGCTACTTAAAGATTTTGGAGGCTGAAGCTACAAAAAATATAATAAAAATTATAACGGCTGCTATTTACCTTTTTTTTTTTTTTTTTTGAAGGAATCAAGTTTGATCAGTTGCAAACAATTACTGCTGGAAATGACCGAAAATTTGCAAATTGCAAAAATTATGACAGGAAGCATTAGTGTGTGAAGGAATTTTGGTCACTATTTTCAAATTACAAAATTTAAATTCAAACAGTTTTAAGAGAGCAAGATATTTACAAAAAAAAGTGGTACCATTGCAAAGGTGCAAAAATTTGCAAAAATAGTCACTAGCGCAGTTGATTATTTGGTGCAAATGTCTTGCGTAAGTGCGAATGCAAGAAATCGTTGCTTTTTCTTTGCAACCCAACAACAAAATATACAAGGTTGCACTCGCAATATTTTTGCATTTACACACCGCTAATTACCTGTTGCTTTTTTCGCATGAGTATTGCGTTTGCAACACTGACTCTCGAACAGCTGACATTTTAAAACAAAGCAAACAAAAAATTGTAGAGATGGAGCCAACAGCAATTACCAAAAAAAAATAAAACGTGAAAAATTAAAAATTGTGTATTAATTTATCAGCTGTTATTTGGAGTGCAATAAATTTGCAAAGTTGTTAAAAAGGGTGCTCAGTATCAGTTGCAATATAATCGCAAACGCAAATAGTCGCAACCAAAAACGCACCAAACGCTGAGTACCACTAGTGACAAATTTTCAAATTGCAAAATTTAAATTCAAACAGTTTTAACAGAGCAAGATATTTACAAAAAAAAGAGTGGTACCATTGCAAAGGTGCAAAAAATAGTCACAAGCGGTACTCAGCGTTTGGTGCGTTTTTGGTTGCAACTATTTGCGTTTGCGATTATATTGCAACTGATATTGAGCACCCTTTTTAACAACTTTGCAAATTTTATTGCACTCCAAATAACAGCTGATAAATTAATACACAATTTTTAAAAGAAATTAAGTGTTTGCTTTGAAAGCTTGAACAAAAAAAAACTCCATTTCTACAATTTTTTGTTTGCTTTGTTTTAAAATGTCAACTGTTCGAGTGCCAGTGTTGCAAACGCAATACTCATGCGAAAAAAGCAACACGTAATTAGCGGTGCGTAAATGCAAAAATATTGCGAGTGCAACCTTGTATATTTTGTTGTTGGGTTGCAAAGAAAAAGCAACGATTTCTTGCATTCGCACTTACGCAAGAGATTTGCACCAAATAATGAACTGCACTTATATGTATGTAAGCAAAAAGCAATGTGGCGCCAAATCTGTCAGCTGTTTCATACATGTAAATAAATCCGCTTACTACATTTAGTAAATCTGGTATTGTTTTTGGCATTGCAGAGGTTTTAATTTAGTAAATTAAAAATTTATGAGATTTGTTGTTGCCTGTACTTTAATACGAAGCGTGAAAACCGCAAGAAATTAGTTTAATTTAACTACAACGACAAAAGTAGCAGAGACAACAACCTGCATCCACGTTGCCTGCTGTCCTCAAAATAATGAGTCTCATATAAATATGTGTATTATAATTTTGACATTTTGTAGTCGGTGGCCTGATGTGGCGAATGTGTTTATAGCATTAATCAGATTGATTATTTAAACGTGTTTCGTTTAGCTGCTCCAAAACATTGACCGCGCGTAGCATATTTGATTCAGAGCCTGTGGAACGAACATCAATTAAGCGGAATTTAGTGTAGCAAGCTTTGAACATAATTCCTCAATATCCGTGTAGGAAGTCAAACACATTTCACACTAACTTCAAATCGGTTTCTTAATAACCATAACTATTACATTAACTGACTTTTTCTTGTTTGTTGCCGACCCATTATTTTAACATATTGTTACAAATTTTAGATAAATGTGGATTTGTAGTTAATCAAATGCCGCTATACTTCGCAACATCTGTTAGCGAAAACACCACACTATTTTGTACTTACCCCCGATTTTTGACTTGGGATTTAAATACAAAATTAGTAAATTTTGATTAAAATTTAAGTTGGATTTAAAATAGCTTTCTGTTTTACAGTCTAAAATTATTTTTGATAATTAATTGTAATAAAAGTACGGCAGCACAATGTAAGTGTGAAAAAATTATCGATAACTCAATAAAAAACAGCTGTTTAAACAAATTTGGAAGCAAGTGAAATTTTGAAAAGTTTCGAAAACAATAAATTGTTTTGTAAAAATTATTAAAATGAGTAGCAAAAGTGATAAAAGGACTCCCAATTTCACTGCCTTAGAAGTTGATTACCTTCTGGAAATAATAATAAATCTAATTATGAAACAAACAAAAAAACTTGTGCAATTTTCTTAATTTGCAGAACAAAACCAAAATGTCAAAATCATATGGCGTACAAAAAGCTTAAATCGATTTTAAATGGGCACGGCAGGCCGTTTAAGTTTGATTTAAATAGCAACTGTTTGACTCAATTTTGTATTTAAATCAAATTTAAATTGAAATTGCATTTAAAGTCCAAGTCGAAAATTGGGGGTTAGTGTAATTTTTTAAATAACAAACTAGCAACATTGCCATACACGCGAAATCAACACAAGTATCGAAGGTTTTTGTCTTAGAACTTTCTACACCAGTTTCTTTATTAAAAGTCGATAGTACCGGCATCAGGTGTAGATGGTTCGCGAGTTAGAAATTTCTGGAAGCTAGGTTGGAGTATAAATTATGGCACGTATTCGAGCCTTAAGCTAGGTATAGACGATTGTAAGATCTTACAATATTGTCAGAAAATGTATAGAATATTTTTAACCAATCGTGAGAACTTACAGTTTCTTGCTGACAATATTGTAAGCAAAAGCATTGGCGGGCTACCTACCTAACAATTAATTGTCAGTTAACTGTCAATCGTCTGAACACTCTGGCATCATCATTGCTGGTAAATACATTGTCAGGCATTGGCATATTGTAAGATGCATAAATTCTCAACACCTTGCAATGGCTTTATTGTCAGAGCGATGACAAGGAATATTAAAGAAAAATGTGTGTGTACGAAAGGGAGAGAAAAAACAGGAGAATAGTAAAAATGTGAGAAGGAGAGGTAAAAAGTTGCAGAAAAGAGAATAAAAAAATTAAAAACATGGTTATTGAGCGAGAAAAATAAATAATGAATAATGGCATGTGTGTGTATTTGGATAACGACAATTGGCTGACAATTTTTGATACTTAGACAATCTTACATCCCTGTAAGCTGACAATCGTTGGTAGCTAAATTTATTGTCAGCCAATTTTCTGGCAATGAAATTGTAAGATTTTCTTGGAATTGTCTGAACTGATAATTTTCTTAATGCTGACAATTTTGTATTTCTAGTAGATTGCCAGCACGTTGTTAGGTCTTACAATATTGCAAGATCTGATCTGTTCTATACGAAGATTTAGATCAGTATTGTTTTAACTGTGCTACAGTCAACAAAATACTCATAAAGTCAGTCTGGTTTTTACAGCCATGATGCAACTGTGTTAAAGGCGTTCAAGTAAAGTGATCTCAACAGAGTTGAATAGTTATTAAAGCTTTGTACTAAAAAATACTATAAGTAAAACAGCTGAGTGTGTTTTATTTTCATTGGGAATTAAGGAATCCGCAAAACCGTTTTTTTAAAGGGTAAAAACGGAACGATATGCATGTCACAGGTAGCAGTCAATTAGCCAGCTCTGCATGACTTTTCAACTGACTACTAATTGCTTATTTTTCCACCAGCTTGTGGTCGGTTTATAATAACTTATTTAAGAACCACTAAAAAATATAAAAATTTAATATACGTGTGCATATTAAAGCTTTAAAAAGAAAAGGTTTTGGAATGAAATCTTGATGTGTCAGAAAACAGCGGTCGCTTTGGTGTAAATGGGTTATAATGTGTGTCTCTGCAATACGTTCTCAAATTAAATCTGCATAAGATTTAATTTGAAGTTAGTGGTTTTATCAAACGACCATTTTATTGTCTACAAATGAAGTTCCTTATTACCAATAACACTTGATCTTCGATATTCGCTGAGTATCGAACGAATAAGTTTTATAAATTTACAAAGATATTGACAGCTTTACTTATGGAAGCTTATGAAAAATGCACTTTTAAAATTACAAAAACATGCAAATTATGGACAAGAACAAATACAAAACTATACATGAATATTTGCAACTAAAAGTGTTATGAAACACAAAAATTTAAAACAAATTTATTGATTAATAAAAACAAACACTACCACTACCAATATTACTTTCATGTGGTAAATCTAAAAATTTTTTTTCTCAGTCTCCGTTATTTTTGGCACCAAAAAACAGCCATAGAGAAAAACTTATCGATTCTATTAGATGTTCTTGTAAATTATATACAATAAGGATTTTGTATTGATTTTCCTTATAATTTTTTGTCGTAAAAGTACTCCTTGTTGATTTCATTATTTTTCTAATGATCGTTAGCAAATCTTAATTTTTTTTCGGATGTCTTGATGGCTGTGTTGGTTGACAATACCCAGGCAGTGAGTTCAAATCCATGAAGAAGTGTTTTTTTGTTGGTTTTTTAATTTGATAAGAATACCTAACTAATAAGTTTTCGTCTTGAGTTCTTCTTCAAAAATTTTCTAATTAAAATAACAAGACTTCGTAGAAAAAAAAAAACGAAAAAAATAAAAAGTAAATCATTTGAATTTTTTTTTATAATTCTTCAGTTCTCTTCTTTATTTTAATTTATAGAATGTAAATATGTATATGTTTGGATACGATTTTATAATGTATT
Organism: Sturmia bella; assembly: GCA_963662145.1. Taxonomy (NCBI): domain Eukaryota; kingdom Metazoa; phylum Arthropoda; class Insecta; order Diptera; family Tachinidae; genus Sturmia; species Sturmia bella. Next base: position 72,517,688 of record OY759168.1, read on the forward strand.
TATATATTTTATATCTTTGTTATTAACATGATCAATTTTTGTTTTTAAATTTATACGTAAGTCATGCAGATTATTTAAATAGTTTTTCTTAAAAAGGAATGTTTAGATTTTTTTAAAATAATTTATAAGCAACAAATAAGATATAAAACAAAATAAAACTAAATTCGAACGTGCAAGTAAACCGCATTTTGCTTCAAGTATCATGTTCCATTTACATATGTAGGTTATGGATAAAATCCGGCTTCACTTCACTGATTGAATTCAAATTTTACACTGTGATACTCTTGATTGTGAATTGCACATAAAGGGATTTAAAATCCTTTTACTGGGTACATGCAAATAATAAATTATTTCTATAAAAAATACAAGTATGAAAAAGGGAAACTTTAACCAGCTCTTTCATAATCTATACTTGTTTCGCAAAAATAAGTATTGACAAATTTAAGCACAAATACAACACAATTTTTACGTAATAAAAACAAAAATATATTAAATATAAATTAAGAACTAAGCAGAATTAGAATTTACATAAAGGTATGTATGTATGTGTATTTCAGTTGTTTTTTTTTCTCTCTCTCTCTCTCGCTCTATTGAAATAGAGCAAGAGGTTGTTGTTAACTGATGGTGTGTGGATTAGTGTGTTTTTCTACTCTAACACACCTGCATTAAAAATACAATTTACGAGAATTTGTGAAAAAAAAATTAAACAGCTTGTACTGACTGATTTATGAAATATATTTCATAAATCTGCATAAATTATAGGAAGGTGAATTTATTGATGAACATATAGGTCTTAACGGGAAATTATCCTTATGATATATTTGTTTTTAGTCTTTTTCTATCTGAATCTGTTATCACTCCTAATTTAAATAGTTCTTCAACAAAATATATTAAATAACAGCAGAGCACCAGAATGAACTACCAGCAATTAATTTTGTTGAAGAACTATTTAAATTAGGAGTGATAACAGATTCAGATAGAAAAATACTAAAAACAAATATATCAGTAGCTCGAAGGCTATATGGATGGACTCCCGAAAATTCATAAGGATAATTTCCCGTTAAGACCTACATATATGTTCATCAATAAATTCACCTTCCTATAATTTATGCAGATACATAAAAATATTTTGTTTAAGTGTATGTATATTTCATAAAAATTAAAATGAATTAGAAATGGGTTTTAACGCAAATATTTCAAAAGAAATTTGATTAAAATTCCCTTCAAGCGCATTTAATTTTTTATGAGTATACGTATGTATGTATATGCCCTTAAGTGTTGTGGTATTTCTTTAATAACCATTATTGCTTGTGTTTTGATTTAACTAAAACATAATTTACCTAAATATTTGTCGGAACAAAGTAAATCGATCAATGTATGAAGAAGGTAAAACAAATCCATCGATCGATTTGAAAACTCGTAAACAAAACCGTTTCAAATAATTTCTGTGACAGGCCTGATTGGAAAAAATAATTTTTATTTTATGAACGGAATTATAACACTGTGCTTGAATTTGAAATTTTTTTTCCGACTGACGGGGCACCCAGTGACCAAAAATAATTCGGGTGCGCTGAATTCAGTGGTGCTAATCGCTTTTTTAGGTTAGCTCTTGTTTTTGACGGTATATGTATATTTTAAAAATGGAGGAGGTAGGACAATATATATTCCGCTAGCTCAAAAACGATTTAAAATCTTTGAAAGAACACCGAAAACCGAAATTCGGCAATAAAATTATCTTTCAATAACTGTAAACATGTTTGTAATGAGTTTAGTGGGTTAGCAAATACAAATTTTTTTCGATTTTTTGCAAAAGTTTGAAATTTTTTGTTCTTTAAAACAGCTTAAACAATCTAAAAATAAAGTTATGCTGATGAATTTTCACTTGTTCATAACACATAAAGTTTAGAACAGAAGAAGCCTTAAATGACTATAATCGGTGCACAACTTTGGAAGTTATTCACAAAAAATAAAAAATTGCTGTTTCAAACAGTCACCAGACGAAGCCTCAAAAATTGAAAAAAATTTTTTTTTTATACAGAAATAATTATATAAAAATGTTTTTATTAAATGAAAGTAGTATGGAAGAAACATTTTGTTTGCTTATCAAAATAAAGCAATTTTAGCTGACGGAAGTAAAAAACATCTTACATATCGATACCCAAAAGGCAAAATTCCGTAACTAACAAATTATCTTTCAATACAGATAATTTTATTGCCGAATTTCGGTTTTTGTGTTTTTTCCAAGATTTTAAATCGTTTTTGAGTTAATGGAGTTCTACCTACTCCATTTTTAAAATGACGGCATATCTCAAAAACAAGAGCTAGACTAAAAAAAAAACGGTTAGCACCACTGAATTCTGCGCACCCGAATTATTTTTGGTCACTGGGTGCCCCTTCTGTCGGTTTTTTCAACTAACACATGTCAACAGCTGAATAGACAACACTTAAAAAATACAACCGTGTTCTTGTTTCAACTCTGTGTTTTTTTTTAATTTAACCGAATAGAGATTGAATGTTTTTTTTTTGCACGAACACGCTCGAAGCGAGAGGACGTCAATTTAATTTTTATTATATAAATATTTAATTCCGATTTTAAGTTACTGTTCTTTAAATCAACGTTTGTTTGAAAACTGAAATAAATAAATAATTATACAAGATCCAAACGTTTTTCATCTGTGACACACAGTATAATTATTTGTTAAAAATCGTAAAGCTCCGACAGCTGTTATCGATCATCGTTTTCTATGAAACCAAAATATGGACTGAGTTTGGTTTCATAGCAGAATTGGCCATATATGACATGGTTGATTGTCTTTTTTTTGTTTTGTTGGATTTTATTTTAGTAAAAAATTATTACGTATTTAAAACATACTTTGCAAATAAAGGTTGTACAAATTGGACGGACTAACCAAGACCAATAACCCAAAAGGTATTTGCAGTATTTTTTCCAAGTATTTGTGTGGCGCACAGAATAACAATATACATATGTATATGTCTTCATATAGAGAATATACGCTACTGGTATTTAACAATGTGGTTTGACAAAACACAAATGAATGGTTCACGTTCACAGGTGTTAAGTAACACAGGCAATCAGGCCCAATCAGGGGCCAAATCATCGCATTCGATATCGAACGAATTCCGTCAGTTATGCTGTGTGTTTGTTGTTTATTTTGTTTTTGTTTTACATTATTTTTACTCGATAGTTCATTCGACATCGAATGCGATGATTTGGCCCCAAGTCACATGTGGAATAACACTAAAAATTATACAAAAAAGAACTTAATTATTTATTTGCTTTAAGAGCCAATATTATTTTAGGTCCAAACAAAAAATGCCCTGTTAATATTTTCGATGATACAACTAATAAGATAACCTTTTTCCTACAATAAGAACAACTTCGTTAAAAATAACATGCATTTTGTTTTTCACAACTTCTGTAAACTGTCAAAAAAAAAACGCCGCTTCTACATTTACAGAAGAGAGTTGAACAGAGCTTACGCTGATTTACTATCTCGTTTTGGCTGCCTTTCATCTCTGCATTCCCTTGACAACCTAAAGTAGTCAGATGATGAACTTGATTAGCCTTTTTCAGCCGTCTATAAGCCGCCGACAATTTGTTGATGCTAATGGACACATCACTAGAATCGGAAAATTGTTCTTTTTTTTTATTCTTGGCAATTACGTAATAAGTTGTTAAGTTTCAAACATTCTTTTAAAAATTGTTCGAGTCTACTGAGGAGTTGATTAGCATCAACGAAATGTCGGCGACATATAGATGGCTGATGGCAGACACAATAGAAATAGGTATATTTTTGGATCTAAAATAGTACTAAAAATTACATTTCAACACAGTATTTGTGTTAAATCAAGGCTTTTTTTTGGTGTGGTGTCTTTGAAATAAGAGACAAAACATGACTGAGCTTGAGGTGAAAACTACTCATTGTTTTATTTTTGGAACGAAGTTCCTTAACGCGGCTTGCTGGTAGTGGAAATTAGTAGAAATCGTCACGAAAGCGTGTGAGCTGTTTATATGTATTGGTGTACTGTCGACAAGCAATTGTGTATGATGGGCGGTGTCTCCACTGACAGCAGCGGAGACACCTACCAATAGTATTAATTAGTTGGAAAACGTTCCAAAAATTTAAAGTCATAAAATTTCAAAAACAACACAAAATAAAACATACAGATTTCACCTTGTATTACATTCAAAGATGAGAAGAAAAACGTAAGGAACTTCGTTCCTAACGGGGGTCCCCCGACCGCATTTCTTTTTTTATTTCGATACTTCGTTGTGTATCTTCTTTATGAAAATATTTCGTTTTGATGTTATAATGGCGTGTAGCCAATATCCAAGTCATTCACGCAATCCGACAATTTCATTGTACATTGCATCGTTTGTGTTCGAGTTTAGAGTTTCATTTCTATTTGCATTCTAGATGTTTGTATATTTTCAAATTGCTTTGATGTAGTGATTTGAAAACAAGTACCGTACTTCTCTTGCTATATTTATAATAGAAAAAATTCTAGCTGATATTGCGTTTACGATTTCATTGTGGATTGCAGTGTGTGTGTGTGTGTGTCAAAGCAAGCAATCTGAATGAGAAATGTGTTGCGCAAATGGATTGTATGGCGTGTAGCCACCATTACATACATACATACAACGTTTTTTATATACATGCATATTATGGTTTTTATTTAGATCATTGTATATGTATGTATTACAAGTTTAACAAGAAAACAATTGTTTCTTTAAATTACAATGTTACATATTTATCATCATTAAACCATCCATCAGCTGATTTTTCTTCAAATATCTCTGGCAAATGTGTAGATTGTAAAAAAGCTTTCCTAGTTTTTATTCCAAAAGAAAAAAAATTTTTTTCATCAAAGACGTTTTGAACACACAAATTTGATTGTTTCGTTGCTTTAAGAAAATGAAGTTTCAATTAAAACAAATATGGAAGTTTATATAGAAGGCAAAGCGGTAATAGGTTTTCCATGAAGAGTTTTGTGTATTTTACAAGTGGAATTAAATTGAATTCTTTTAATGACTGGTGTGTCACTAATCATTAAAAGAATTCTATTTCTGGTGTTAGTTATCGCTTCCCACAGAGATTTCTATTCAAAACAGAACTAGAATCTTTCCACTTCCAACATTGTTTCAAACGTTTACAAACCAATTGTATAATAAAGCAAAACGTGCAGTACAGCATAATTAGATGATGAGACAACACATACGAAGTCAATTCAAGCTTGTGAATTAAATGTATGCATGTAAATTATAGAAACAATTAAATACTGTTAATGCAAGAAAATCATAATGACAAACATCTATTGAAACCTATTAAGCTATTTTATATTAGACGGCGTTTTGTTTGTTAATAAAAAGAAGGATGTTAACTTGTTACAGAAATCAATTTCGATCGAAAGTTATTTCAATTCAAAACTAAAATCGATCAATTTTTCGCACTTAGATTTGAATTTTGTTTATGTGATGGTAGAAAAACAAATTAAGATTCAATAAAAATGTGATGTTGATTTAAGTAAAAAATTAAAAATTTTTCAGAATGAAATAAATCGAACAGAGCCTGAAGAAGGCAACATAAAATCGATCGAATTGCAAATTCGTAATGATTTGTATGACAAGTCTGTCAGTTTAAATCCTACTGCGTACAGGTAAACTGTAAATAATAGTAATAATTTCAACAAGTGAACTACAGTTTCCTCAAAGCGAAACGTTTCAAAAGATTTTTTTCTACAAATTTTCATTCAACAAAAAGTTATTTTCACTCATACGAAAAACAAAGAAAAACGTCAATAGAGTAAACTGTGTTACAATGCACATGATTAAAGGAAAACTGGAGATGGTACATGCCAAATGAAAAGGGAGCCGTCATCAAACAGTGCAAATTTTTTTTTTTTTTTATATAAATATCAACAAATTGAAGAAAATGTTTAGAGTAGAAAAAATATAATTTGACTTTCTTTTATATGTATGTATGTATATAGTAGTAAAAGGTGGGCGGTAACAGTGAAAATCATAATGGCCTGTTTTTACACAATTGAAGAAAAAATAAAACAAGACTAATTGCCTAAAATAAAATTATCATTCTTAAAATTATGTTAAAGTAAAAAAAAAAGAAAGAAAAAACTACACTGGCTTTCACTTATTTATGTGGAAGTACATAATAACTAAGATAAAATAACAAACAAACACATACATACAGAAGAAGTAGAAGCTAAAATGCTTTTGGAATCAAAATCAAAACTATAAAATAAAATACTAAACATAATTTTTCTAAGCACATAAAAATAGAAAAAAATATTAAAGTAATATTTCTTAAACTTGCGTAACGCACTGTGCATATTTATCCAGTTCAGCGCGTAAGATTTTATAGCGATCCGTTTCCTCTCGCAGCGTGCGTACAAGCTCATCTATTGTACGTTGCTGGGCATGGACCAACATTTCCAATTTGTCCACGCGCATCTCTAATTCGGAAATTTTATGCGAACCCGAGGGGACTACTGCACTGCCATTGTTAAGCAGATGATTGGATTTGGCAGCCGTAGATTGTGCAGCGCTTGTACTGTTGTGGGAATTGCTGCTTGTGGCTTCAGCTGGTGAGGCAGAATTGATGCTGGTCGCTGTTGACGGGTTGGATTTTAGCATGTTGCGTGTGGCCGACATTGAGGGGGAAGCACTGCGATTTCGTATTGACAAGCTATTGGGACGAGCTCTAACATCGTCTGCCACATGGCTGTTGGAATTGCTGTTAAGGGAGGTATTGTTTAGAGTCGCTAGAGCATCGTTTGCAGTTTTAGCACTTAAACTTTTAGTCATGGCTTCGGTCAAGGTTTTACCCGTTACATTTTGGCTGCTACTACTACTATTACTACTACAACTGGTGCTACTTTCTACTATCATTGATTGTTGCATAACGCTGGTAGATGAAACCGATGATGATTGAACTTTTGTTGCAGAGGAGGCAGAGGAGGAAGAGGAGGTGGTATTGTTTGTGGCTTGCATTGAACTACTGACTTGAGTTGCCGAAGCGTTTGTTATTTTCACATCTTCGCCATACAGTTTTGAGCTTCTCTCCACCAACGCTGACGCCGATGTATCACCCACACTGGGCGAGGTTTTCTTTTTCACTTGTGATGCTTTCAATTCTTCCATCCAGGGTGCTTTTTTCTTTTCCCATTCTCTGGGCTTTGGCTTGGCGAATTGCTCTTCGCCCGTGGAATTATCATCGGATTTCAATTGATCATCGCCACTTTGAGTGGTATCACTGCCATTGCCATTCACGTACAGGGAATTGTTATTGCTCTCGCCGATTGCATTTATGGCCGCCGATGGGGGTCTACGTTTTGGCGCTTTAACGCGTCCAGCGCGCATATCTGTTAGTATTGAACCGCGTTCAACGCGATCGAAATCTGTATCCTCAACGGCAATGGTGGCAGCCCGTCTCATTACTACACCACTGCTGCCAGAGTCGGCGACAGAGCTGGGCGATAGTTTACTGCTGCCTACGCCATCTGCGTAGTCGTGTGATGCTGCGGTGGTTAATTTGTTTTCAACATTTTTCACTTTTTGTTTAATGCCTGACAAAATGTTGCCTGCAATAATAAAAAAAAAACATACATATGATTAGCAACACAGTGTTAAAAATATATACATAAATATATACTTTTGAAAAAAATTTTTTTTAGATTATTTTATGGGAGAAATTGCCGGATCTGTTAGACAAAGTCAGAAGACTCGAATACGTGGAAGTGCTGCCAATAGATATACATATTTAGCTGGATATCATGACTATACAAAATATGACAATTTCAAAGAAGAGTATTCCCACGGTTGTCAGACAACTGTTTCTTTAGCAGTTCTAATGTATGAATACATTGTCAGGCATAATTTACTGGTATAGCTAACCCGTCATTTAGACGGGAAAGTAAATGCCTGAAAGTTGTAATACACTCACACTTTTTTACTAACACACTCACAGTATTCTAACTTTCAACTCAGCTTTCAGCAAAATTTTCCTGAAAGTAATTTTTTGACATTTACTGAAAGTAAAGTGACAAGGTAGTAAACACGGTTGCCTACTCCGCGGCACATAGAAATTTTCAGGATTGCAGTAGAATAGTAATTGTGAATTTGAAATTATTTTGTACATTAGAAAATATTTTAAATATTTTTACAGCAAATATAAATAAAGAACACAAATGAAGTATATTTATAGTGATAATTATTAAATTAACTAATAAAAGTTTAGCCATAAAAATTATTTTCGAATGTTGCCATATAAATTTATGTTTGGAGTAGTCTTGGCAATTCTATTTCAGTAATAAACAAAACTATAATACTTGCAACTCTTCGCTTTGACGACATTTTCAAAATTAACTTTCACGTTCCTTTGAAATTGAGCAAGAAATTTTCATGAAAGTCACAGAGTTCTTTGAAATTTTTATTCATAATACGTATACAAAAATTTAATGAAAGCACTTTCCCGTCTAAATGCCGGGTAAAGTGGCAAGAAAGTTGCAGTTTTTCTGACTTTAACATTAAAATACACTTCGATAGAAGTGCAAAGAGTGTAAGTTATAATCTAATCGTGTAACATTTTAAGAACATTTGGAACAAGTGCCATGAACCCATCGAAAGGTCTGTTACGTATGTGTTGTCTTCAGCATTTGCCATTCACTTGGCACTACTTTTTTTAAATATTGATCGGTTTTTATCGTCTACCAAAGCAAAAATAAATTATTGTCTTACTTGGAAGTCTTACCTTTCGAAGATGATGTAAAGATATGAGTTTGAGATAAGTTTTGACAGTTTTGGGGTACAATTAGCCGTCGCTTGGCGTAGCCATAGAAAACAGATGTTTCAATTAACTTAATGAGAAATACTTTAAGCGGTTGTTCTTCTTTTATCAGAAGGCTGTGGAAATGCCGTTATGGTAAAAGAAGAACAACCGCTTAAAGTATTAATTAATTGAAACATCTGTGTTCTATGGTTATGTACAACACCCGCCACACATGTGGTTTCGTCGCAATCTCGTTGACGACTAAATAAAATGAATAGCAAATTGTTTTCTTCCAGTGTTATTTCGTCACTCTCACCAGCAGTACTACCTTGGGCATCCATGATTTAAACCTTGTTGGTTCAAATATGAGATGCTGGTTGGCTTCACTTTAAAAAGTGTTGGTGAGTATATAAAGGGTGATTTTATCAGGACATTGATTCTCAACTTTGAACCAGCTCCCCATGGGGCTTCATTGTTATATGAATGGCTTAATGGCGAAGGGCAAAACAGGACTTGATATTTATATAGAAAATACCATGGAACTGTCATTCCATCTGCTGGACTATTGCACAGTTTTCTAGGTGCAATAATGTAGTGCATTAGCCAGCTCAAAGAAGTGAGAAGAATAGGACCTATGAATATATTGTGACAAATTTTAGCTAGTCGTACGTTCACAAATTACGTAACGCTTAAGGGGAGGTATACGTTTTGTGACGCAGCAAAAAAATATTATTTATTGGAAAACGCGGTACGTATTGCAGCCCAGAGACAAAATGAGATAATAGCCATCATTTCTCTGGAAGAAGGCTGTGAAGATGTTGCATGGATTGATGATGAGAACATTGATAAAACAAATTGTGAAAAGACCGATAATTGAAATGTGCCAATTTTTAATTTAAAAAAAAAAATATGCAAAAATTGCGTTACGTAGTTTGTGAGCAGCCCCGTACAACACGAGTGGTTGAGTAGCACTGTTCTGAGCGACATCTGTGAACGAGTAGGAAAACACCACCTTGAATTTAAATGAATGCGCCCGGCTATTGATTGTTCGAAAAGGATATCGAAAGGTGACGTCACATGTTAAGCTTTAGCACAAAGGTTGTTGTCTTAGAATTTTCGAGATGAATTTTTCCGTTAGTGGCGCTCAAGTCATTAGCACAAGCGTGGTCGATGGTTCTCGAATTCAGCAACTAGTGGCATGATGTGAGCTTTGGGACAGTCTGGTTTTAAGTGTACTACCATCAACATTAAGCAGTTCGAATTTATACATAAATGTGTAACAGTGAAACAGTGTATTAGCAGAGTGCCTTAATACCATGTTCATACATGCGCCTTTATTGAGATAATAGCAATAAAGTCCATTATTGAGCTCAATATTCCATACAAAAAGTCAATAAAATTATTGCTCAATAAACTCTAAATTGCTTTGAATATTGAGAAAACGCAAACCCAATAATAAGCAAAAGTATACAATGCGAGATGAATGACGAGATAAATGCCAACAAAAGCAAACAAAACAAAATAATAAAAATTAAAAATAAAAACATAAAAATTTTTAAACATTGCAGCATCTCCAAATTTTTATTTCTCTTTCTTTTTATTATTGCCGCTTTGGAGTCATAACATGAACGCACTACTTGTACAAGTTCCATATTTTTATTGTACAACACTAAAATCTTTTTAATAAAAGGCAGTTTTTCTTCCATTTTTCTTATTGGAAAATATTTTTCACTTTTTTTCTCACTACCAAAAACAAAAAACAACTTTTTTCCAGCTGTCAAATACTAACTGAGTTAGCGCAATATTTCTATGTATGAACGCAAAAAATATTATGTCAATAAACTGAATATTATCTCAATTAGAAATGCATGTATGAACAAGGTATAACATAGTTGAATAATTAATAAAGAGTGAACGGAAGTGAAAGTACTGTATATGTATAAAATAGCTGAGTGTTTTATTTCATTTGCAATCAAAGAGTCCGCAAAAAAAGTAACAATATTTACGTACAGCCAGGTGGCTATTAGAGCGATATCAGCTAAGCAGACTAAATCACAAACAGCTTATGAATGCAAAAACCTATTAAAAGGCACATGGTGAAATGCTTATCATATGGGTGCCAGGGCATACGTAAATAACTGGAAATGAGAGAGCAAACTTGTTTCAAGAGCAAGAGAGTTAAGTAATATAGCTTAGTATGAGCGATAAATTCCGCTGCAGTTAAATCTGAGCTAAAGAATTGGGCACATAGAGCCCATTTAACTGTCTGGGAATCAATGCAGGAATCTATAAGAGGGAACCAGACGAAGAAAAAAATGGGGGGACTGCTAAGCCTTAGCAAGCACGAATTAAGTAGAATAATGGGAGTTATGACAGGCCACTCTCAACAACTGACACCTCTTAAACACTTAGGAATAGCGGGAGACGTTTGTAGAAAATGTGGGGAGGAGATCGAGACATTAGAGCACAATTTATGCTAGTGACCCGTCTTCTCACAAATACGGTCCCGATATATTGAGAACGACACCTTATTAGACATAACCCAATTACAGGGTATATGCTGGAGGAAATTAAGGAGGTTTTTGAGCCATGGAGCATGCAACAAGCCCCAACTGGCTTAAGTGTATGTCAAACGATTTGGGCAAACATGCCTCTCCAAACACATTTATACGTAAGTAAATTAAAACGTTATATGCCGCCGTGCTTATTGTTGTAGGCTCACCTGTTATGCTTGTTACTGTTGTGGTTTTCTTAACAGGCACTGTTGGTTTTTTATTAAGTACTGGTGGCGGTGTTGTCTTCGTTTTCTCATCCATATTCTCCATACTTTTGCGTAATTCACTGGACGCGGCAGTGGCGCTTGCTGAAGTCGAGGTAGTTAAAGCGCTCGTACTGTTACTACTTATCGACGATGTGATCGTTTTGTTCTCCTGCTGTTGCATATGCAGCTGTTGTTTCTTAAGGGCCAAACGGCTTGCAACATCGGAGGCATTTGTCAAATCTAAATTTTTCGTTTCCAATGACTTACGCTGAGCCGCTACATTGCCCGTCGGCAGCCCAGTTTCCGATAGAATATCATTAAGAGAATCTCGAGAGCCGAAACTGTCTTTGCGATTGGAACTTTGCGTGGATGAAGAGCTGCCAGATTTTTTAATCAACGATTTGACACTAGACGATGTTGAGCCGGTTGTTGAGTAATTACTTGTGGCGCTGGTAGTGGTATTTGACAGTTTGGCAGTTGCTCTATGGGTTTGTTGAGGTTGTGATTGTTGTTGTTGTTGTTGCAGATCATTCAACGGCGAAACTATAAAAATGTTCAAAACAAACGCAAATTAATGATTGGACACTTTTATTTCTTTGAATGTATGAAATGAACCAAATCTTTTTAAAAGCTGAGAAGGGCTAAAGGGGTTTATTTATTTGATTTAATTTGTATAGCAACTGGATTAAAATTAAAATTAAAGCTCATTTTGGCAGGGTCGAAAGCACAAGGAGCTCAAGTATTTTCTTTTTTTTTTTCGAAATTGAATTTCCTCATATGTATAAAAAAATTGTATTTTTTCGCGATAGCTCTTTTTTACACTTTTATTCACCATGACAAGTCACCGAAGATCACCTTGTGCTCTGCAGCCCACCAATTTTTATTATTTTTATTTTGTAGGTGAATGAAAAAGGGAACATTGTTTACTATAACAGCAGCTAATGAAAACTATTTGTTTCAACAAATTTTAAAAATTCAAACGATAACAACACAATACAAACATTTCTTTTTTTTTTTAACGAAACTTAAAGCCATTCCATTTGTTATAATGCCAACTATCAACATTTTCTAATCTTCCAGCATAATATTTAATTTTATTATATTCTTTTATCACAAACCAAAAAACATTCTTGAGACATGGATTAGAAAAATTAAATACAAAACTTTGTCAATGTAATTTTTGATTTTATGAACTCATCGCCTGTAACCATTCGAATGAATAACTCAAAAATGCTTGATTCTATGAATCACTTTATTTCAATGAGTGTTTCTGAGCAAGTTTAAGTTGATTTCTTATTGTTAGTCAATGTTAGAAGATACTTGGATTCAACAGGTTTCAGATTGTATTAAAATAATAAGTTTTTATAGATGCTTTCAAGCTTTTCAAAGTACAAACTTGAAAATGATGTTTGAGCTGAAAGTCTTGAATGTGAAATAACAATAAAATCTATTCAATGTTGAAATAAATAATATTTCATTTCAATTGCAGTCACTTGAGTGAAGAGTAGTTGTTTTCGTTCAATATGTTTGTATGTTCAACATGTATGTACATTAGACGTGGGCTGTACATTTTTCCATTTCACTTTACCAGCACCAACCTGTCTAATTATGTACAGTAGAATGCTCCTATTTTGTTTGGTCTAATTTTTTCTCGCAAAGTCGATTCCCCCAAAAATGCTTTCCGTAGCGAAAAAGTATATTGTGGAAAATCCTAAGCAGATTGCATTTTACAAGAACACGCGTCGCAAGTGCATACAATTTAAAAAAAATATGTGAAAAAAGTACACAAAATGTATCGTAACTGCCATGGAGACAGTTCTAGTGGATTAAATAAAATTTTAAATTCAGCATTTCCAATTATAATTTCCCCATCGGCCCAGGCCCACTGTGCCTCAGAAGGAGTCAAATGTATGACTCATCCCCATTACTTTTTGTTTTTCGACATTTCCTGTGGGCAAACCAGCAACATATCTCCGCTTTTTATAGGAGAAAATTTTGGAAATTTTTCCCCATCGCCTTACTTAGCCAGAGGCTGCTTTTGGCGGAATATGATAAGACATGTATGATCCCCCTCTATCTGAGTTTCGCTGGGGTGGTGGTGCTCCCACACAAAACTAACAACTCCCCGACATTTCCACGAAAAAACCAACGTTCTAGTTCCCCTGCTTTGGGAGGGCTCCAAGGCAAAAATAATTGTAGAAATTTTCCCTGACAAACGTTTTCAGAAAGCACAATATATTTTTTTTAAATCGATTTATAATCGACCAATTTTTTCGATTTCGAAGGATTGGAAACAAAATATAGCCTATATTTAAGTTGGACATAGTTAAAATATCTGTGCAAAAGTTTCGAAAAATAAACATCGTGACATGAGATTTTCATGTGTAAATTTTGAGTCTGCTGTTGCTTTTTGCAAATTTTCTCGCTTTTCGACCTATTGCCTATTCTCGGGCCCTTTTAATATTTTGATAAACTATTTTAGGTAAATGTTTTCCTTTCGAAAAACCTTCGCAACTAATTGCATTTTTTTTTTTAAATTAGTTTTTTCCTCAGAAAAAACGCTTTCGCGCCAATTGCACCTTATGAAACTGTTCAGCGTTTTTATAAACTATTTTGCATTCTAACACGTTTTTCAAACATTTTCGAGTTTTTGCTCTCTAATATTCTTAAAACTATTAATAACAATAAATTCATAACTAAAATGTTACTTATGAAATTCACATTCTTATTTTTTGTACAATGAATTTATAGTTTTGACTATTCGATCAAATAATTATTTAATGCAAATATTTATTTTAGTCTGAACCAGTGTTGCCAGAAGTAGCAGAGGAAGCACCCTAAATGTAGGTATTTTTGATACTAAAATAGGGAAGGTAGGGAAAATCGGACAGATTCTCCAAAATGTAGGGATTTTTTCGTCATGTCGCATTATTTATGCAAACATAACAATTTTTTTTAGTAATATTTTTTTTCCAAACGGTTCAAAAATTTTCTTTTCGTTAAAATCGCTTAAAAATATATTTCCAGAGTTGAGCATGAGCATGGCGAACAATCGAATACAATATTTTTTTACAAGTGAAATTAACATAATTTTAAAAATAGATATCGAACAGTTTTGAATAAAAATAATAAAAATTAAAAACTTTAATGACGAAATTGTATTTCCAAATTTATCGAAAGTTGGTACGGATTTTGTTTGTTTTGCCCCAGGCTAATGCCGATGCAGAAAGGATTTTTTCAATAATGACAGATTTTCGTACCAAAAAGCGAAACAAAGTTCAATTTGTATACTAAGATCATTTCTGTAAGACAGTGGAAAAGACTGCATAAATTTCGAATGTCATTTAGAAAATTAAATTCGAAAGAACTTTATTATTTTTAAAATATCCTGTTGTTTGTGTACCTGTATTAAATTTATTATTTAAAGCAGGGGTGCCCACGGCCTATACGCCTGGTACGCTTTTGTTTTTGTAAAAGCGCGAAGCATTGGCTGAGCATTCTAATATGTATACACAACTCTTTGTATAAAATACACACATACACACATATCCCAAGTTCAAAGCAACAACACTTTCATATGCACAGCAATACGAACGCAGGCTGTGTTGGTACACATTGGTGCCAAGCGTAAATTTTGTTGTTTTTTGTTTTCATGATTTTGTTGTTTTTTTTTTAATGATTTCGTGAGTATGAACACTTGAAGAAATAATTTTGTGTTATTAGTTTCAACTGTTCAGTTTATTTTGTAGAATGAATGACACGTGAGAAACCGACTTTTTTTCGCTAAGAATTTTGAAAATCGAGCACAATGTATGATTTGCTTTCAAATAATCAAGACGATTAGTAAATATGATTTGGAAAGGCATTTTAATACATTACATATATTTTGTGAAAATGAAATTTAATTTTTTTCCCAGTGTACGTAATGAAATATTTCTGTTTTTCATTGTGTGCGTCAATATAGTGTATACGTATTGGTGTTTGCGCTTCCATAAGAAGGTTTTGGGCACCCCTGATTTAAAGATTTAGTTGAAAAGAACTATTAATGATAATTTGAAAATTATATTGTTTTTATCATTTAATCAAATGAAAGTGCTCATGTTTAAATTAGTTGAATGGAGAATTACAGGCGTATATTAATTTTAAAATAACCTCTTTTTGTACCTGAATTGAATTTATCCTTTAAAACTATTCATGTTAATTTTTAAAAACTTTGTTTTTTTAATTGAATTTAACTAATTGTTGTCTTCTATTTTTTTCAACGTGTAGGGAATAATCGGATTTTGTTTTCAGCGTGTGTAGGTATTTTTTTTTTCGAGAAATCTACTGGCAACACTGGTCTGAACATAATTCACACTGTTTTCCTGGTGCCTGAACAAACACAATTGGTTAAATATTTGAGAGCAGTCTGAACATAAAAACAAAATACATATGTTTTTGTTCGAAGCAGAGCAGACCGCAACTTTAAGTGCTTCTACGAATACCTTGAATTGAAAATTTGTATAAAAAGAAAATCGTTTTTGTTCAATACGCACTCTTTTCTACAATATGTGCAACATTTTCAATATTGCTTTGCGCAAAACATGTAGACGATTATGGTTGTTATTATTTTATTTATTCATTCAGTTTAGACAACATTTTCCTTTCATATTCATTTCGCTAAACTATTAAAACTTGCGTTTTAAGAAAAAGTGCAAAATAAGTGCACACTTTTTTCACGAGCGGAAATCAGCATTAAACCATTTATTTATTTAAAGCATTAGAGAATAATTACAAATTATAAACTAATGTATATACATACAGGGTGGCGCAAAAATAACCTTCCGATGTTTTTTTAGCTGTAATTAAAAAAAAAAAAAAATAAAAACTTTGATTCTTCTTGTGGATTATTTTTAGTTGGTCTTTTAATTTTTTTACATCAAGTCGAGAATATGATGTCATATAAATGGCCGCCGCCACAGTTGATTGTCATTGGAGCCCTTTTTATAGCATTTTCCATCACATTGGCCAAAACTTCCGGCAATAGGTCCTCACATTCTTGACGGATATATTGTCTTTAAGAGCTGCAGGAGTCGGAGGCTTCCTGTAGACATAAACCTGCGACTTCAAAACGCTCCACAAAAAGAAGTCTGCAGCAGTCAAATCAGGCGATCTTGCTGGCCAGTGCAAATCGCCAAAACGGGAGATTAGGCGCCCGGGAAATGCATCCTTCATCATATCGGTTGTGGCACGTGCAGTGTGTGCTGTTGGAACCACATTTTTTCCAATCCCAATTCATCAAGTTGCGGCAAAAAGAGCTCGTTGATCATTGCTCTGTAGCGCTCACCATTCACCGTAACCGTTTGGCCCGCGACGTCTTCGAAGAAAAAAGGTCCGATGACTCCTCCAGCGAAAACAGCACACCATACAGTGACTTTGAGCGGGTGTAATGGCTCTTCGTGGGTTACACGCGCATTTTCAGTGCCCCAGAAGCGTAAATTTTGCTTATTTACGTACCCGCTACGATGGATCATCACTCATGATTATTTTTGATGAAAAATCATCTTCCTCTTGGTGGTGATCAAGGATGGCTTGAGCGTATGTTAAACGCGATTGGCGGTAAGCAGCTAACAGCTGATGCACCGTCTGGACTTTGTACGGAAACATCTTCAAATCTTGTACCAAAATTCGCTGTAAAGACCGTCGACTGATACCCATTTGCGTGGCACATCGTCTGGTCGATGTCGACGGCGCTTCCATGACATCCTCGGCTACAGCAGCAATATTCTCTGCAGAACGGCTACTCCGGGGTGTGCCAGTCTCTTCGAGGCGAGCGGCTAAACGTCGCACTGTTTCACCAGTAGGCGTTGGACGGCCAGGAAATCTGCGAAGAAATTCACGTTGTGCCAAAGTCACCGACCGATTATTGGTCAAATAAATATACAGCAATATTCCGCGTTCTGGAGCAGTGTAGCGTAACATTGTTTATTAACCTGTATTTCGCATGTTTTTACTACACAAATGTCAAAACAGAACTGACATTAGGGGCCAATCGCAAAATTTATAGCATTTTCTAATAGGAGGATTACTTTTGCGCCACCTTGTATACATATATCAGGCCATGGCTTCGAGGCTTTAGACTCATTAATTTTGCTTTACGTTATGATTTCAAATTAAATTATATATATTGGTTTCATTGAAAAATGCTATGATTTGGGTGGAGTTCAGGTCTGTTATGAAAATCAACTTACGCGAAACACCTTCATTTCTTAAAGAGAAACGCATCAAAAAGATGACTTAAGGATATTATTTCGCAATTTTGCCAGCGTTATCATGCTTAATATATCATATAGAGATTAGTTTGTGATATGAAGTTTTACCTTGCTGAAGTAATACTACTTTTGATTTCACAAATCATATGATTTGCACAACAGGTGCAAACACGTGCAAAATAAAATATTATTAGCGGAAATTACCCTTGGTTGCCCATCCGCAATTTTAGCAGATATAGCATGATTTTTTGCTACAAAGCGTGAGTGTCTTTTTCAAGTGTTTAGCAAAATAATTATATCAGCTGATTTTAGAGTAACGGAAAATATAAATATTTTTGTTTTGCAAATTGAGAAGGAAGTTTAGAAAACAAATTGCAAAAATTTCATTATTCATCTTTTCGTTGGCCGTCTTTTATTGTTGACTTTTTGTTCAATTGCCTTATTGTATATTGTATTGCCTTATATATATTTATTATATATTTTATATTTACTTTCTTCCGTATTCATTTTCTTCCCTGTTTTATTTATTTGTTTACAAAATTTAATAAAGCTAGTTTGCCGCATGAGATAAGCTAAGCTGCAGCCAATATTTGAAAAACAACGCCGTCGATAAAATTTGCACGTGAAGCAACTGCCCGATTATTTGCTTATTTTATAAAATTTAATACAAATGATGCATAATATTAGGTACTCGTATAATATTGACTTTTTACTATTTTGTAAATACTTCTTTGAGAAACGTCAGCATTAATTTAATTCCAGCACAGGCATGTTTTGTGGCGGCCTTGCCGTCAGTACAGTTTTTTGAGCGCAGGAGTTTACGTGTTGAAATGTAGAAAAACAAGCAGATGTTTTAGCATTTAGCAACATTTGCAAATACGGATCTGCAATGGTTTTTAGTTATGCATATTTGCTCAAGTGATGCAAATCTCGGTTTCATACATTTTGTTTTTGTAGTGTTGCAGACTATGGCACATATGCTACGGTTGCAATATCTGCAAGGTCTACAAGGGTAATTTGCAATGAAGGGTGAGTTCCGCTATTATTATGTTTATTTTTGCTACAGCATTATTTCGTATTTTGAAAAATATATTGAAATATTTTGTTTTGTATTGAAGAAATTGAACCGTGAAGTGGCTTCCACGATGGAGTAACCCATACTTTCTTTGTTTTCAATATATGTACATACATATGTACACATGTACGTATGTATGTATGTAATTGAATCGTAAAAAATAATATATACAAAAAAGTAGGTGTTATAATAATATTCTTCAATATTAGGTCATAACTGAGTAACTAATGTTTTATTTACAAACAGTCGTTTAATTTAAGCAGCAGTCGTAATTTATTATCAGGTCACGTATTTCACGTTGAAGCTCAACAGTTGCAGATGATGAATGTTTTTCATTTGAGATATCAAATGTTGAAATTTTAAGAACGTAAATTAATATTAAAAATAGACAATATAAGTAGTACCTGGGTACGTACATACATACATACAATGTGATGCACACATACATGCGTAATAATTTTAGTGAACCATCTTGTCAGCAACTTTGAAAAAACTCATCAAGAAAAACGTAACCAACTGTATTGCAGCACAACAACCAACTGCAAAAACATGTGAACATTGTAATATTGAAAACATGTAGTGAATGCCGTTGCACATGTTCGTGGGCAATGCAATTTTATTTTTGTAATCGGCGCAAGAGAAGCAGACTGGAGGCGGTTGGAGGGGTGAAGTTAGTAATATTAGAAAAACATATTTACGGTATTCAAACGGTCTCATTCATATTGTGTCATAATGTCAGAAAGTACTAACATTTTATGATAGTTTAAAAAAATTGTTGTTGTGCTGCAAACGAAAATAGTCATAAATTAATAGGACTTCATCGACTGTGTTTAGCGATTCGTCATAAGTTAACAGCATACATCTGAGGCGAACGGCCAAAACGCATTCGTCGAGCCGGTGATATTCCGTACCGGCCGCAAATTATATTCTAAAAAAAAATATTTTATATATAAATAAAAAAACCCCTTATATGCATATAACGCTTTCCTTTTCTTTAACAGCTGATTCATATTTGATATAGCACACTACTTTATGACAGCAGTCATATCACAGCAGTCATATATTTTCGTGCTATTATTTTAAGACTTCTGACTTTAGGACGACCCTTTGTATAACGTAATTGAGTGGCGTTTCATATGATTCATATGTGCTGCAATTTTATTTTTAGACTCTTCACAACAGGCGTTAAGTGTATACAGTCGAACTTCCATAACTCGAATCACCATTATCCCAAAAAAAAAAAAACGTCGAATTTTTTGTCAAAATAGAATAAAAGGTTTTTGTATCATGCATTTTTATTTAAAATAGCCTCTAATGGAAAACTACATAATTATTTATGTATTAAGAAAAAGTTCGAATAATAGAAATTAATTAACTTTGGAAAACTACATACTTAAGAATATAAAAGAACAAGCATATGTACTCATATACATATGTATTTAAAAATTTACAGTTCAGCAAAATATTCTGAAATTAGTGACTGAGCAAAAATAGCATGTAAAGTATACAAACCAGCTCAAGCAACCAAAGAGAGTAAAACAAACAAACCAAAACGAAAACAAAAACAAAAAACCAATTTAACAAGCCAAATTTTTCGAGTTATAGAGTTCATGTGTATGTTTTTTGTTCGAGTTATGGAGAACTTCGACTTATGGGTTCGAGTTACGGAAGGAAAATTGTATGTGATTTGTTCTTTTAACGCTACTGCCAATAAAATTAGTTCGAGTTAGAGAAAATTCGAGTTAGAGAAGTTCGAGTTATGGAAGTTCGACTGTATATAAATTTGTGATTCCGTTTGTCATTTGCACAAAATCCATAAAGTATATGTGTATATTCTGGTTTAGTATTGAAAGTCGCTTAAGCGATATCCGTGCTTTTGAAGCCCCGTTTCTGAAAATACTACTTGTGTCATGTGTTTGATATGATAGCTTAAAAACATCAGCTCACAAATATCCGAGATATAAAAAAAAAACAGTTTTCGAGGGGACAAAATATGAAACATTTTTGGTAAATTTTTTGTCATTTTGTGTGCTAAAGTTGATAATACAGTGAAACTTCGGTATAACGAATCTAGAGGGCATCGAACAATGCTTCGTTATAGCTGTTGATTCGTTATACATATGCATTGTGAAACCTTGGTAAAACGAAATTTAAAGAAATACGAAAGAAAGTTTTTTTTCCCAAATTCTATTTTACACGAAAATACTATGTAATAGAAATTCACTATTTAAGAGCTAAATAAAAAATTATGTTTTTATGATTTTTCTATTTATAAATTGTCCAGCCACCCGTTATTAGCTTTAAAATCGTTGTGTCCCAGACGTGCTGCAAACTGTTCAGCTTTGGTTTTTATCATCGGTCCTCCTAAAGGAACCTTTTTGATTTTGACATTGTTTAGATAAACATTTAGATAAACATTGCTCAACGTCTTCATATGCTAATGGTTTAGTGTTGCTAATAATATCCCGACTTTTCTGAAATGGTAGAAAGAGTACTCGGCGTTATATTAAATTGTTTAGCAATTTCTTGCCTAGATTTGTCATCGTGGTGACAACGGCATCAATTATAGAAATTTTTTTTTTTTCGTATAGAAATTGATTTACGCTTTTGGCAAAGAACTAAAATAGAACTGACTACGTAATTTGTGGCGCTTTACAAGTTAACCTTGCAAAGATATTTTCCATTCATTCTTTTTAAAGGGGACTTCCCCGTTTCGCTTAAAATTTAATTTTGCTTTATGCTTTATTCTGACTTCGTTGTATGGAGGCTTTTCAAAAAATATTTCCCTATCTAGAGGCTTTATAGCTCAGAATTTTTTCGTTGTAGCTATTTTGTATGCAAAACTCTGCAATGAAAAGCTTTTTTTCAAGGGACTCACCTAAAATTTCGTTATATTGAGGTTTTTGTTATAACGAAGTTCGTAATATCGAAGTATCACTGTATTGCTTTTCAGGGTGGTAATTAAATTAAAAAATTTACATCTGCGGTTTCTTTTTTCTTGGAAATTTGTATACCAAAATCTAAAGAAAGGTTAATACGAGTCAGTCGAAAAATATATAGCCGATATATAGAGAAATTCGGTTTTAAGGAAATTCCAGCTAAAAGCGAGCTAAAGCTGTTTTTGATAGCGCCTAATAGATGGATGAATTGGTAGAGTGTCCAACTAAGAGTCTCCGAGGTCGCAGGTTCGATTCCTGCCGAAGGCTTTGGGTATTTCTGTAGACAAGCCAAAAGTTTCACAGTTTTGTGTTTGTTAAAAAAAAAGAGAGAGAGAGGGAGAGAGAGAGAACCTGGTGATGAAGGAAGATTATTGAGAATCAAAAGAATTGTTTACTGATATTGGCCCATATTTGCATTGCCGATAATGCACACATACATAAAGCGAAAACTGTGTTTTTTTCGAAATTTCCCCTAGAATAGAGTTAAAACAATTAATGGTGCTAAAAAGTAGTTTTGATAGTGAAAAAAAGTTAATTTTACGGCAGAAAAAATGTTTCACTATATTCGCATTACAACCGATTGTAAAACAAACCGGTTTTTAAACAAGTTTGCCTTGTAAGCGAACGTTGTAACTAAAGAGTAACCAGAAGTTGAGAAACGCAACGTTTTTAAATCATTTGTTTCTTCAAAGTGGCAAATCTCATTTTTTATATGCTAAAACACGCCAGTTTTGTTCAACATAAATGTGTGTCGAGTGTAGTGAAGTGTGTAGAATCTATTTTTTTGTACACTGAAAAAATTTCGTTCTTAAAGCCAATGAATCCCGACATTAATTTAGTGGAAAATTTTATACTGTTATTTGCTTTCACATAAAGAGCAAATAACAGTCTTCTGAGATGACAAAAAATCATCCATAAAACAGACTGCAAGAAGATCACTGCTTTGGTTAATGTTGGTTAAGTATATTCATAAATAGAAAGTAAAATTGCGTGAGTTTGGTTTGCCGAGTGGTTAAAGTGGCTGTGCCAAAATTGTGAAATTTGCCACGTCCAAAGTTCATAGGGTGCTGATGAAGGGTGTTTGCTACCCAGAAACAGCCGGTTGTCCACCTAGCTATTAAAATTTTACTTTTCTTTACTTAATTAATATTAATTAAAATAGTGACAAACTAAGGGTTGAACTTAAGCCTGAAAAAGTATTCTATATACAGTGGTGGCCACAAAATTAGAACAATCGGGAGTAATTACCACTTGCCAAAAACTAAATAGCGTTTTGCAGGTAATTTATCAGTTTTTTATTTTGATACAACTAGTACATTGTTATGTAAGTAACAAAGGAGTTACAGAGTAGAACTTAAAAGTCATTATTTTAACACACTTTTTACATATTGGCTTATAAATATTTATGTCTCGATTTTTATCGAGTTCCTTGTTTTGTGTTTTTAGTATTCATCTAAGTTGTCACTTTCAGCTGTAACATAATTTTTTTTAATGACGAACAAAAAAGTTACAGCTCAGCATTATGTTGCTAGATAACCCCGATTTTCAGGTTCTTTGATTGTGGACCTTCAACAATTTTCTCAACCAATAAAATATTTCATTTCCCATTTTTTTTTTTTTTTTGTTAATGCATGCAAATATATAATAAAATAATACACAATAAAATATTTCTCCTAAACAAAAAATTTTACGGTCAAAAATTAAAAGGTCTTATTAAGCGGGTTGTTCTAGCAACAAAATTCTGCTCTGTAACTTTTTTGTTCGTCAGTACAAAAATGTAATGTCCGAGATTAATACTAAAAATACAAAATTAAGAGCTCGATAAAAATCGAGATATATGTAAGTATTGATGAGCCAGTATATAAAAAATGTATTAAAATGATAAGATTTCCCAGCTCTACCCTCGTAACTGATTTATTGTTTGTTTAACCTGGTCTTGGTTGGATGAGAATAAGAGATATATAAATTATCAGCAAAACACTTGTTAGCTTTTGGCAATATTCTATTTCGATCAAAAGATATGTCTATTTTAATTTTGATGTTTAGTGTTAATTACCCCCGATTGTTTTAATTTTGTGTCCACCACTGTATATATAAAATTCTTTGTATGTATGTGTGTATGTATGTATGTATGTATGTATGTATGTATGTATGTATGTATGTATGTATGTATGTATGTATGTATGTATGTAACGTATAGACTCCAAAACGGCTGGGCCGATTTTGAACAAATTTTCAGAGTATTCTGGCGGGTGACACTGTGAAGTCTCAATTTTGATTTTCGGTCTGGGGGCGGAAGGGCGTGGCAAAATGCAAAGGAACCCCTGTACATTAAAAAGTAAAAACACTAAAAGCAACAAAAACCCGACGCTAAAGAAAACACCCCGTACATTGAAAAGTAAAACTTAGCTGTAACTTTTGAACAATAAGAGCTAGAGAATACATACGTTTCTTTTTTGATTGAGTCCATATCTACACCATATGTAAGTTATTTTGTAAAAACAGTTTTTTATAGGTATTCAATGGATTTTTATTTAAAGGCCGTAAATTTCATAAAAAGTTTTCTTAGGGCCAGCAACGCGGACCGGGTCAGCTAGTTTAATATAAATGTATGAAAAATTTATTATTTTCCAACCAACGTTAGGGTTCATTAAATCAATGAATTCCGATTCATTAAATTTATATTAATGATCGTTTCATTGAATATACATACATAAGTTGAAGACAATTTCTGCCGGTTTTAAGTTTAGAGCAGACTTTTGCGGGTAAAGTCGGCTTTTATATTGTCTATGGTAGACAAAAAGCTCACTTTTATTTAGCACTGACTTAAAATTGCTTAAAGTATACTTTTTCAATGTTTATAGTTATGGCCCAATGTTTACAATGTTTTCAATGACATTCTCAGATACGCCTCCTTCTGCCCCTTTCAATTCTTACGGTTTTCATTCGTATGGCCTAAAACGCAAACAAAAATTGTTTGACATACATACATATATTTTATTCAATTTTTATTAAAATATAGCCAGCTAAAGTGTTGCCATTATTTAAATTATACTTTCAAATATGCAGTTTAGCTTTATTGAAGTCGCTGCCACATTGAATTGATTGTAGTTCATAAAATTGTAGTATTTTTGGTTGAACATCGTAATTCTATTACGGGGCTTGCAAGTTCATTTTCATAACTTTTTAATTTTTTTGTTAGCAAATTATGATTTACTAATTGGTAACATATTAACACAAATTCATTGTTATAAAAATATTTAAATGCATTTGGCACTTGAAAAAAAAATAAGGATTTTGCAAATCTATAAAATTTAACAATAACGTTTTGTTTCAAAACACTCCACAAAATTTGCATTGAAATTCGTTCATCAATTAACACATCGCTTTTAATTTGCTCAAGTTATAAAAACAATAAAACTTTTTTAAATTTTAATTAATAATAATACTGTCACCATGACCTCACCCTCGTTGTTTGTTTATTTGTTTATTTTCTTGCAAGTTGCAACAAACAAACAACAAAAAAGCGTTTCATCAAGCAAGCAAAAATATTGATGAATTTGAATACACATACATATGTAAATTAAACCGGTTGTAAAGTATTATAAATTATATAAATTCTCCACATATTCAAATAATTTGATTGAATGCACACACACACACACACACACACACACACACAATCATCAATTAAAGGTCAAAACACAATTTTAAAATGCATACTTGATTAATTCCTCAGAAATGAAACACTTTCACTAAATTTACCAAACCAAAAAAAAAAGAAAAAAAAGTGTGACACTTTACTAAAATAAATATTTGCCATTTTGGGTGCGTTCCGCTTTGAAAAAGGAAGCACAAAAGCGAAGAAAACTTTTTACATTGAAAACACAATTTACAAATATTCAATTCATAAAATATACTTTAGTTTTATTAAGCATAAACTTGTATATAATATTTGCCCAATAAGCGTTTAACTATTATGAAATCTCGCAGCAAGAACAGTGTCGGTCATTCGATGCATCATATGACCGATATTGCTGATGGGTTTCTATAATTTTCTTAAGGGCAAAATGAAAAAAAAACTGATGTAAACATTCGTGTACGTGTGATTTCCTTTCTTTAACCAGCGTTACCACCTCAGCAAAGTGATAATTCGAAATTTTATTTATTCAAAATGCCCACAACATTACCAAATAATTAAATTACTTTTTCAGGCTCAAGCTCCAAGATTTGAACTTGAGCCTGAAAAAGTAAAGTTTGTCACTTTTAAATCAATATTAATTAAGTAAAGAAGAGTAAAATTTTTATAGCTAGGTGGACAACTGGCTGTTTCTGAGTAGCAAAAGCACCCTTCATCAGCACCCGATGAACTTTGGACGTGTAAAATTTCACAATTTTGACACAGCCGCTTTAACCACTCGGCAACCAAAGCTCACGCAATTTTACTTTCTATTTATGAATATACTTAACCAACATTAACCAAAGCAATGATCTTCTTGCAGTCGGTTTTATGGATGAGTTTTTGTCATCTCAGAAGACTATTATTTGCTCTTTATATGAGAGCTTTTTCATACAAGTAATTTAATATAAATGTATGGTAAAGCCCGTATGACACTACATTTTTCTTGCATTGTTCAAATTTTGGAGAACAGTGCAAATATAATGTAATAGTAGAATTTAGTATGTGCAACGCGTTCAGCTATATTAAGATAAATGCAAAACTGTCAACATTTTTGTTGAAGTTATCGATAAAAAATGAGATTATGTAAAAAAAAATGTAAAATTTTTCAATTTAAAATTGACATTTCAAACTTGAATGTTGCTGTGTCAGCGGTTTATGAACAATTTTTGCGATTTAACGCTTCTTTTTTGGAAAATTTTTATTTCCTAGCGCTTTCTTGAAATAAAAAGAATACAACACTTACAAAAAAGATGCCAGTTTTGTTTACGTTTTGTATAATTGGTTCTTTCTAGCAATTGCTGTTTCTTTCTATCAATTCTATACCAATTAATGAAAGAAAAATTAAGTATCATACGGGCTTAAGTATCATAGTTGAATAAAATTAAATTTCAGTAAAATATTACCAAATAATGTTGTTAATTTCTTTATTATTAAATACAAAAAAAAAGTTTTTCCAAAAATGTCAAAACCAATTCAAAGAGAATAGAATAAACTATTTTAGAGATACATTTAGATAAAATTAAACGAAAACCAGTAGTCAGCAGTAGTTTTAACAATAGAAAACCAAATCATATGGAAAAAACTTCCGCAGCACCGTTTTTTTTCCAAAGAAAAAAGCACAAATAAACCTTTAATAACATTAATGCACAAAACGTAGTTCCAAATGAAATTACCAAATTAATATGGGAAACTGGAAATATTAAAAAAAAAAACATTGTAATGGCAACGCTGAAAGCTATAAAATTGCTTTGCATGTGTTAGTAATTAAGTTGCTAATGTATTAGTTTTCATCAGACATTTCTTGCAGGGTTAATTTACCTCCCATTTACACACGCAAGCACAAGTGCAAGTAAAGGCCGTGTTACACTATCCCACTCAATCGTACGATTCATTCACTGAAAATTGCTAGCTAAATCTGATAGAATACTGTCAAACAACTTCAACAGGCAGCTCGAAAAGGCAGCTCTGATCGCATAGAGAGACAGTTTTTGAAAATTTTCAAAAGATTAACAAATCGGACATACTTGTCAAAAAGTCTTTCACACTTTTTGGACACACATGTCATTTTTAACAGATCGTACGACTCAATAGGATAGTGTATCACGGCCTTAACTCAATACATTGACATGTTTTTACTAATACCATCATACTTCTGCAAGATGTGAGCTCACTTGCAAGAAATTAATTTTGTTTGCCATTAATTTTTCTTCCTTGCATGCCGCTAAAACGACAAAAGGCAAAAACAGTGTTACCTTATAATGTTCAGATTTTAATTTTAATAGATAACTTACAAGGAATGATTTTTTTTTTGATCTTACATACCGAAAAATAAGATAAAATATGAAAAAACTTGAAGTAAAATATGGCTTTTATGGATTCTTAATACAAATTTACTACTTATTTGATAAAAAAAAAGCTATTCATATAATTTGCTTCCCCACAATAGTTCGTATGACAATACTTTGGCAACCCAGCCATTAAAAAGTCATGTAGACGGCCAAAAATAGAATAAACCACTCAGAAAAAAGGCAAAAATAGTGATTTTTAAATATAGAAAACTGGAATAGTGATTTTGTAGTTTTTTCTGCATAATTGTTTTATTATTATTGCTTTCATTGAATTCTTTTATTTTGTAAAGTAAAGCAATTTTCTTTAAGACCATTTTCTTTGACGACATTTTAAAAATGAGCTTGCACTTGCCTGTGTAAGCAATCAAGCAAGTAGCAACAGCTTTTATTGTCTCTGCCAGTGCATTGGTTGTTAATATGTACACACAACTTGCAGCAAGTTATTTGCATGTGTACATGGGGGGTTATAGAGAAATGAGTAATACCGTTTTCGTTTCTACACAAAACTTTTTGCCTAAAATGACACTTTTAACATTTTAGTGAAACTAAGATCAAAAGAAATTGTCCCCATAACCATAAATAATTAAAATATAAACTTAATTATTTATTTGCTTTAAGAGCCAATTGAAATGTATTAATTCAGGTCCAAAAATGAACCTTTATAAAATATGTGTGCTGTTTTTTTCAGCTGTCTATATGCCGACGACATTTCGTAGGTGCGAATCAACTCATCAGTAGACTTGAAAAATTCTTAAAAGTTTGTTTGAAACTTAACTACTTATTCCATAATTACCATGAACAAAATGAGAATCAGAAAGGTTTGTTTGATCATCTGTAAATACATACACTGTGCAAATTTCAGCTCTCTATCTGTTACGGTTCGAAAGTTATAGCTAATTGTTGCTATTCGTTGTATGGGGACATCTGGTAGTTTTCGATTTGTTGTTGTAGCGGCAAGGTACAACAACATCCTGTCACAATTTCAGCTCTCTATCTCTTACCGTTTCGGAGAATAGACGCTGTGACGGACGGACGGACGGACGGACGTAGAAGTCTCGGTAATAGGGTTCCGTTTCACTCTGACGAGTACGGAACCCTAAAAAACATTAATAAAACAATGCCCTTCAGAATGCACGGCGTTAATTATGAGTCAGACCTTAGTGTCAAATTGTTTGCCCAACTTAAGATTCACATTTCGATGTTTCAGTGTCAAACACCATGGAAAGGTACATAATAGAGCGAACATATCGCCGACATTTTTTAATTTTTTAAAATAATATTAAAAATAATACTAAGTTAATTCTCTGAAAGCTTCTTGGTTTATGTAGAATTAACATCGATCACTTTAGTTGGCCCGGCCCACCTTCTACAAAATTGTACTTAATATTGAACGAATGAAGAAACTTTTGCTTCTACTTTTATTTTCTATATTATTGCTTATTAAAATGAGTAGACTTCCACAACCCAGGTAATTATTGCAGCAATAGATTTATAATAATTGCAATATCACATGCCACGATTATCAGACAATTTTTTGTAGTTTCTAAAGTAATTTGCTGCAGTTTTCATGCAACTTAAAAACACAAAAAAGGCTGTTACTTTCAACTTCAGGTGGAAGCAAAAATATATGCAATCTTAAGGTAATAAAATCAATTTTTAATTACATGACAGAAATTTGATGCGATTTCGGCTACAAGAAAACATGTTTTCTTTTCATTTTGGCTTAAATTGAATAAATCCAAGCATTTGGTTGGGCAGGCGACTCAAAACGAAATTTATTGCACACTCAGGAAATATTCAATGTAAACATTTGATTGATGTTGCTATTCAAATGTAATTTTTGTGTAAACATTATTTTACATGCATACATATCGCTACCTTAACATATAGAAAATCACTGAGTTGCTGATTTTTTCTAAGACGAGTTTTTGGTGAATTTATTAAACGACTTTGCACTGAAATCTGCCGAAAAAAAAAAAATCGACTTCGAAAATTATGGTGTTGGGGCCTTCTTACATTAAGGTAACGATATGTGAAAATCTATTCATAAACAACGGTTAAAACTGCATTTGAGTTCAACAAAAATATGCAGACATGCTGTTGTTTTCAAAGCACATGTTCCAAAGTATTTGCCCGTTTTTTTTTTTTGCCTGATTTTGACTAGATATTTTATAGCACAAGGAAGCGACCGACGTTTTTCTTTTCATGGTATTGTAAAGTGCAGCAGTTTTCTTTCCAAATATATTAATGCAAATTAAATGTTGTTACACCAACAGAATTTCATATATGTATCTAATAACACTGAAAGAAATTTGTTAAGATGGATGAATTGGTAGAGTCTTCGAGGCCACACGCTTCCAGCCGAAGGCTCTGGATGTTTCTGCGGACAAGCTAAAAGCATCGCAGTTTTGTGTTTGTTTAAAAAAAAAAAAAAGAAATATCTGAACTGCTGCTATACATAAATCCCATGAATTCCGTAATTAGTTTAATGAAAAGATGCATTATTTTTCAACCAGCCTTGGAATTCAGTGAATCAAAAAATTATAATTCATTAAATTTATTTTAATGATCGTTTCATTAAATTTATGAATTTTGTTCATTAAACTAATAAATTATTTTGATTATTTAATATGAAAAAATCATTAACGAAACGAAGCGATCCATTAAATACAAGCATTTTTTCATTAAGCTAATGAAAACAGAACATTATTTTTATACTTCATAAAGATTAAAGACAATCTTAGTAACAATTGTGCTTCATTTTAAGAAATAAAATGCCGTTTTATATGTGACAATATATTTTTTTTAGGTGCTACTCGTAAGTAGAATTCATAACCTTAGCGAATTGTTAACATATTTTGTATTATAGCGAGTTGTCTTTACAAATAAAATGAGAATTGAAGTCAATGCACAACTTCATTGACTTAATGAAATTTTTTCACAAATTCAATGACATTTTTCAGCGGATTCAATTAAACTAATGATCAATTCAATCAATTCATTAGATCTATGAAAATTCAATGCAGCAACAGAAACTCTCATTCGATCATTGAGAAAATATTCACCCCTATCGTGATAGAAATGGAAAATTTTTCTCCCCATAAAATGTTCATTTCTCACGAAGGGGAAACCGCTATCGTGAATGCCATGGGAACTCATATCCGTGCTATCAGTGCGTGGTGAATATACATTGCATGCATGCATGTAAAATGAGTAGGAAGAATACAAAAACATTAAGCTCTGTTTAGCATTGAGAATACAGAAGGAAACTAGAAAGAATTTGCACAACATCGTTTGCCAGATGAATCTAATCCTTTAAAATCATCTGATACATTGTTAGTTACTATAAATATTCAGCGAATGCCTCTTTTAAAATTTTCACAAAACTGCAAGCAATGGATCTGAACGTAGCATTTTATTATATTTATATGATGTTATTTTATGTTTTATTAACAGCTATTGTCCTAAAATAGTTGAAAACAAATTTGGATATTCCTATTAAAAGAAATAAATAATTGCATAATGAATACAGCTCCTCAGCAAAAGCGATATGAACAAATCAAAAGCAAAAACGAAAAAGGTACGAATGAAATACATAACTGTTAACGATCCGGTGAATTTGATATGAATGTGAAATTTTTTTTCGCCTTTATTACTCGTACTCCATACTGAATTACACATAAAAAAATACGAATATATTTTAAAGCCAAATTTAATAACGATTGCGATTTTGGGGAATGGGAACAAATTTTGTGGGAAAGAATGATTACGATAGGCGTGGTTAATGAAATAAATTCATTATAAAATAATCTTATTTCTAAGATTATATATATTATTCATGTGTGAAGCAATTCCTTGCTGCTTTTGTACTTTTTTTCCCCTTATTGCTTCAAAGAACATAAAACTTTCTGCTCGTCCGGTAAATTAATACTGAACAGAGATACTTGTTTGTTTGAAAGCAGGAATAAAAGTGAGTTTATTTAAACAATTCAATATGTTTATATACAATTTTTGTTGTTAGGAGAATCAAACAAATGAAATTTCATAACCTAGCGAACATATTTAAATATTAATAAAATTACACATATGTATGTATGTATGTATGTATATGAACTGCTTCAATTAGAATTATGAACGAAAATTCGTTCAGTGTATGACATGAGATGATTTTGCCATTTTCAGAAATTCAATTACAACTATACAATCTAAAGTGATTGGCAAAATATGTGTATTTGAAGAAAACTTTTTTTCGGCCACATCCAGACACATCCAATATTTCCGACAATCGAGTTCAGTACAATTAATTCTATTGAACAGCGAAAAGTACCATTGAAGCTAGAACAAAATTTTTACTTCCATATCATAGATACAACGTCAAACGGCAATCTTTACTAAGGTTTAGGCCACCGTCTGTCAGGAAGTTCTGGATCTAGTTATACATATATTCCCCGGGAGTAGAAAGTCAAGAGCTGGAGTCTAAACGCAACCTCGCACCAACTCCTGGGCCGACTATGACAGATATGGTAGGACACCGTTGGCTCTGTATTGGATAATAAAACTTTTCATATTACTTGCTAAAGAAATTTCGCAGTTTGGTAACAGCGGCATTCTGATTATCGGAATCTTGGTACTCGTTGTGCATAGTACACGTTCCGTTTTCTATCACTAATTAGATCCAGAAACATACTCGCATAAACGACAGCGGTTAACTCTTTGTTTTCCATATCAACAAGAATAGAGTTAGCAGCAATAAAAAAAACGTAGTCGGAATTGCATTTCCACTATTTAGATAGTTGTTTCAAAGTTAAGCAGAGCATTTTCAATATCTAAATGATCCAGTCCACATTCTGATGCCGACTAAATTATAGATTATATATTGATGTCCGGAATCTTAGTTTAATGTAGTGGTCGCTTTCGTCTGACCCCACCTGCCCTGAACATGATGCACACGGAAAAAATATGTACTCGAAGAGGAACACATTATTGTTGAAATAATTGATTGAGTATTGAGTATAGTTGGAGACAACCGTAATATGATTGTAAGTAATCGAATTATGTGGTTACAACCATATTATAAGGTTGCCTTAGGCGTACTATATGGTTGCTGTAATTATATTATATGGTTGCAACCATAATATCGGTATACAGAACATAACATTTTGGCCGCAGCCATAATTAAACATGTTTTTGCTTTGCGTGTAGAAAATGCAAGGAAATTGCGAGTTTCGAAAGTTTGCGAGTCTGGAAGACAATATTCTAGTAAAATGCAACTGAATCATCAACGGGCATGATCAGCGATTTTGTTAAATCGCTGATCATGTAAGATTTGGAAATAATTTTTGTACTTATCACCAATAGAATACATTTTGCTTGTAACCATAATATAATATACATACATATCTATCGCATATTGCATCAAAGTATGCCAAGTTTGCTAACATAGCGACAACACGGGCAATCTATTATGTATGTCTTGATACAAGACGACAGAATGACGTCACGAACCTGTTTAAGAAAATTTTTTAATGCTTTGGCAACTTACATTGGTCATAAATTTTTAGCTTTACATGTTGGGGGCCCAGGTAAAAAATACCAAAAACCTTTTGCAGAAAATACATAAAGAGTTTAATTTATCTTTATTTTATTTGATCTTTTTGTATTGTTAAATTAATTATTGAAGCTCTTGATCTTTGGTTTTTTATAAAAAAGTAATTTTAAACAATTATTTATCTATTTTCAATACTTCGCCAACAATTTGTTGGCATCTTCAGGAAAATAAACAAACATTCAAAAATATTCAAAAAATATTTTTTAATGTTTGTTGATCAAAAATTGTTTCAATAATTTGTTTTTGTTTTTTGAATTTCATAATATTTTCCTGAAGGTGCCAACAAATTGTTGGCGAAATATTGAAAATAAATAAATAATTGTTTAAAAGTATTTTTTTATAAATACCCAAAGATCAAGAGCTTGAATAAAGAGTTTAATTTTTTTACATTCGAAGTGTTTTCATTTATTTATTATTTTTTTTTTTTTTTTTTTTGAAAATCTAACCAAACTCGCATTTAATTTCACAGCTTGTGTTAAAAGGTTATTGGTCGCCAATATATTCTAGCAATAACTGCTGAAAATGTATCTTTTCATGCAGGGCACACGTTAATATATTGATGTGGCAATTGCCTGTATAGTCTCCATATTAATGTCAAAAAAAAAAAACAAATTTTATTGTCTCTGTGATGTGCTACAAATAGTTTCTTAGTTCATTAAACTGAGATTAATTATCTTAATGTCTACAAAAAAAAAAAAAAAGATGAAATCTTAATTTTATTGCTTTCAGTATGGAATGCGTAATTAAACTTTATCTACTGCCACTTACTTTATTTAGGGGATGTGATATTCTAATGATGCGCAGTAGTTTATAAAAACAAAAGACTTAAGACACAAACCTTTGGTAAATGAGATTCATCAAAGCAAGAAGTGCAAAAATTAGTTGCAACTCTTAATTTATTTATTTACTTAATTACTTGTCTCACTGTCTAGCGAAGAAAAAGCACAAGCACTTGCATGAACCTTTATATTTATCTATTGATAAATTATTTTCTCATTCACTGGCGCACTGTGTTTATTTAAACAATTCTTTTGGTCTAAAGAAAGGCCAACACTCACTCGCATTTCCCGTTTTGAAATTTATTTGAGAGTTTTTTAGTTTTAAAAATCTTAGTAACTTTTATACGCTTGTTTCCATTCTATTTTTAATATTGTGTTAACAATGATTGTTATTTCTTTACTAAATTATTAATTTTAAGTTAAGTTTTTCTGACACACTTGCTGCACAACAAAAACAAAATAATCTCACGAACGTGCACTTTCCTCGACTGGATTTATAAAATGCGGCGCTGCGAAGGTACGTACTTTAATAAAACTATAACGTAATAGAAATATGCATGTATGGGCAAATGAAAACAACAACAACAATAAAAAAAATCATAATCCACCAGTTGAACATACTCGCACTACACGTTACTTGTTTGTTGGTGGTTGATTGCTCTAACGTCTAGTATTATCAAATATAAACTGACTTTGAGCAATGGTCAATAAAATCTTTAGACTCATGTGAATTTGTTTTTTGTTTATTTTTGTTTAAACAACTTCTCTGCTAATGAACGAACGAACACAAGTGTAAAATGAAATAAAAAGAAAAAAGTATTATTTTCGTTTGTACGTTTGTACGTTTACTGCAAACGTTTTATAATTTTGTTTATTTGAAACTCATAAATATTTAAAATGGTTCTCCGGTCGTCTTACGGACCGCACCGGACCGGCTGGCTGTTCAAGTTGTTTAGGAATTACGTTTCTTATGTATGAATTTGTGAGGGATCGCTTACGTTCATACATAAGTATGTACATATGTAAGTATGTCTAAATACGAGTAATGTTACGAATAATGAAGAACAAGAGCTACTACACACAACCAACCAACCAACCTGCCAACCAACAATAACAACAAATGCGAATGAAGATAGTATTTGTGAGAACAGAAATTAATCAATTATGAAGCGCTAGAATGTTGAGGTGATTCACGACAACTTGGTTATCAGATTATATGATTTAGTTAAATGCTTAAATGTACAATCAGCAAAATATTCGCAAAACAATTATACAAACAGTTAACTTACAAATTTGTTTATATGTACTATATATTAGAGTGGGTCGATTTGCGAGGACAATTATGTTTCAACATTGTGCTATCGATTTTTCGATAACTTTTGGTACGACATAAAAACATCGTTTTTGAAGCTTCCGAATTTATATTTCTGTAATTTTTGCACGGGAGTCCTCTAAGTAGGCATATGGTACGGACTCAGTATTGCGGAGAACAAATTTATGGTATTGCGGTATAAAACGTTGATGGTTTTGATGAATTTCAAGACATGGTGATTTTTTGGTTGAGTGCTTTGACCTGGTTTTCGAAAATTTTTGGTATTCCGATATATACACACACAGAGAGAAGAACATGTTTAACTATGATTGCCGCAGCAATATCATGCTCATAATTATATTGCCTATATAACTATATTATAATTATATTGCCTATATGTTGTCTACAACCATAATATTGTTACGAATTTAGTCGTGAACAGTCCAATTGTAATTGTTCTAGAACGTACTGAATCGTTGTTATTTTATATGTGCTTATGTTGGCTTGTTATTATTTGTAAATGAACACAGGAGGTACATATGTATATACACACATGCATACATAGAAACTTGTTGACAAACAAAGCGGCAGCACAGCGAGTGTGCACATGCTGACACATATGTATGTGTAGATAAAAAGCCCGCTAAAATAATTAACAAATTTTTTGCTTTATTTGAAGAATTTTGAGTTTTTTATTCAGGTTTTTTTTTTTTTGATTTTTTCATAACGTATTATTATACTAAGCCATCGATATGTAATAGTTTCAAAACTATTACCGCACTTCAGCTGCTTTGCCACTCGCATTACTGTTTAGAATCGAAATTTGATTACTAAGAAAATATACCACTCATTTCCTCGCTTTACGGGTTAATTGAGATTTTTTAGTTGAAGGGAAAATATGTAAATAAATTCCGTTCTAAATGTAACATAATTTATAATTGAATCATAAAAAAATGCGGTTTTACATTGAGAAAAAAAAAAGTTTTTTCGACGAAAGCGCAAGCAAGACTGCGCAGTCAGCACTGAAGCAGGAAATTTGAGAGTAAATCATGAAATATGCACATATACATATGTATCTATGTATGGACATACATATTTATAAACTTCTGTAGTGTAAGCAAGATTCATTAATTAGTTTTCATTGCGAATACTTTTTAGTTTGCAACAGGAGAGGGACTTGAAACGATTTTGACAGATTTTAAGAAATTTTAGTAGAATACGCTAAAGAAAAAAAAGACTTGCTGTTAAATAAACACAATTAAAGAAGATGGACAGTCATAATTAATTAAGAAAACTATTAATTAATTTACCAAAAGTTTAATTCAAATTGGACAATTAATTTGTTAACAGCGCATAAAGATTTATTGAAAGTACGAAGTTACGCAATGATAACAGCACAAATGCACACGCGCAAGATCGAATTGCTGTGTGTTTGTAAGTGTACACCAGGGTTACCCTCTGTCTAGAACGTGCACGGTAGTACCGAGTCAGTCTTGCACAGCAAGGTGCCATTTTTATGTTACGAGCGTATTGCCCAGCAAGACTTCCGCACTAAATCATGCGTGAGTGTTCAGATCAACTCACTTTATTATATATGCTATAATTATGCCCATAAATGTATCTTTATTCCATTAAGCCTCACTTCAATATTTTATTGATCTTTACTCTCTTGTCAATCTCTACATGAAATTATGGAATT
Source organism: Sturmia bella (assembly GCA_963662145.1). Classification (NCBI taxonomy): domain Eukaryota; kingdom Metazoa; phylum Arthropoda; class Insecta; order Diptera; family Tachinidae; genus Sturmia; species Sturmia bella. The sequence continues at coordinate 72,554,949 of OY759168.1, forward strand.
ATACTTTGGTCTACTGCCAATCATGCACATTTCTTAGTTTAAGTTGATGTGTGAATCTCCCCAAAGTCAGCTCATTTTCTTTGTATCACAATAAAAAATAATTGGTGAATTGTTTTTTCATATTAATCGTGAACGGTGTTTCATTTCAATTTAAGTACATTTTCTAATAGCAATTTTCTTCAAACTCCCCCAAACAGTGAGCAAAAAAAAAAATTTCGATGGATCCGCAACCCTTCCCGCTGGATACTTCGCACACAAAAACTTGAAACGAAACAAAAAAAACAAACACAGGTACTTACTATTGAACCTAAACTTCCTACTCTGCAAACTTTGTTTTTCCCTCTTCCTCCAGGACACCATCCCAGGACTAGATGTTCTGCCTTGTATGGCCCTCCCAACCTAGTTACACCAGAGTTCCGGAAACAATATTTCTGTGTAACCACTCTGTGACCCACCCGACTTTTTCAATCTTAACTTATTTATTTATTTTTGTATGGGAGTGTTTCTAAAGGGCAATTCAGACTATTATACTGTGTATTAATACCTGCCAAAAAAAATTTTTTTTTTTTTTTTATAGAACAAACACAAAACTGCGAAGCTTTTTGCTTGTTTGCAGAAACACCCAGAGCCATTCGGCAGGAATCGAACCTGCGACCTCGAAGACTCTTGGTAGAGCACTCTACCAATGCATCCGTCGAGGCGCTCAAATAATACATCCAAATAATACGTCCAAGTGTGATGGTGTGAATGCAATGTGTTATGAAAACGAGAAATAATACGATAAAAAATTGACATCCCATAAGACTTTACCGTTTTTTGAAAATTTTCTAAACGATAATACATTTCATTCGATCAGGGTTGTTTTTTTTAACACAAGCAGCTGTTGAAAAATCTACTAGCCAGTTGTTTCACAGCCGATGGCGTGCCGTCACTGATGCTATTTGATTTCGTTATACAAGGGTTCGAAATTTGGAATTTGGTTACCGTATACAAATGTATTTTGCTCTAGCTGTATTTAGAAGAGAAAATATTTTTGTGTTAATCAATTTGGTTCTGTTTTACATAACTATTATTTTAGCTGCTGAATCTTTTTTAGAGCCGGCACGTCCACTGCCAACATGAAATTGCGCTTCTGCCGCCGTGTAAAGTTTTATGTTGGCACGTTTATTCTGTGATTAAACGTATGTATGATTAACGTACATATGTGTACATACATATGCAACAGCTGTTTTCTTTTCCACTCAAATTTTTTATTTTATTTGAAGTGTGATGGTGTGAATGTAAAATTTAATTTACGACTTTTTGACAGTCGCAAGAAATCGAATTATACTTTCATCTCACAAAATTCGATACAAGTATTTATACTTGTATAATAGTCTGAATTGCCCCCTTAAGGAGATGTGATACGTGGTAGACATCGGCAGAGAGTAACTTTTTTGTGTATATGTATGTAAAATTCACTGTCGAATGTGGTACAGAGCACAGGTTGTGTTTTTCTTTCGAAAAGCACCTACATGTAAGTCGAGGAAGTTAAACTGTTCCGCAAAAACTTGAACACATTAAATGAAGTAGCTGAAAGTATATGAACAATTCATATGGTACTGCATGTCTTTCTTTTGTGTTTTAATGGTAAAGTTGAAAATAACATTTTAGTATTGTTGTTGTTGTTGTTGTTTCCATAGACCATGTTGTAACCATGAACATTTCTTTAAATTCACTACTTATTTTCCACTAACCCAATTTAATTTATAATAAAATCAATTCTGTTTCAGACAAATAATCTAAATCTAAAGAATTCTAATAAGGAATTCTAAAACAAAACATTTACTTCTCTGGACTTAAAGCTGAAACATATTTGAAATGTTTTTGTATGTATGTACGAGGTCTGATAAAACAAATAACCGTTATTTTCAAATTTCCTGAGTTATGTATGTTCGAGTTTCGCATTCTTTTCTGTTACGCTGGTCGAATAGTTGGGTTTTTTTTTACTATTAGAAAAAAATGGATCAAAGAAACTGTATTAAGTTTTGTGTAAAAACTGCAATTAAATGCGCAGGGACATTTGAAATGTTGACTGTGGCGTTTATAGAATATAATATGAGCAGAACACAAGTTCAATTGTGGTATAACCGGTTTAAAGAAGGCCGAGAAGATGTCAATGACGATGCTCGTCCTGGTCGCCCCAGCAGGTCAACAGCCAATGAAAACATTGAAGCAGTGAAGAAAATGATTTTGGGTTATCCTCGAATCACTATCAGAGAGAGGTTGCTGATGATGTTGGCATATCGTACGGCTCATGCCAAGCAATTTTTACGGATGTTTTAGGCATGAAACGTGCCACAGCGAAGATTGTTCCAAAATTGCTAAATTTTGAGCAAAAACAACGTCGCATGGACATCGCTCAGGAGCTGTTGAACATCGTGAACGACGATATAGATTTCCTCAAAAAGGTCATAACTGGTGATGAGTCATGGGTGTATGGCTATGACATTGAAACCCAATCATCCCCACGGTAGCGTCAAGAAGAGCCAATACCGAAAAAATCACGTCATGTTCGGTCAACTGTGAAGGTTTTGCTCACTGTTTTCATAGACTGCAATGGCGTGGTGCATCATGAAAACTTGCCACAAGATCGTACGGTCAATAAGGAATGCTACGCTGCAGCTATGCGTCGTTTGCGCGAAGCAATTCGTCAGAAATGCACAGAATTGTGGAAAAAAAACAATCAATCAGGGATTTTGCACCAGCTCACACATCGATGCTTGTGCGTGACACAAAACCGCATTCACCGGACGTGGCCCCCGCTAACTTGTTCCTCTTCCCAAAACTGAAGACACCGATGAAAGGAAAGCGTTTTGCCACGATTGGGGAGACAAAAGAAAAATTGAAACAGGAGCTGTTGGCGATACCAAAAAGCGCGTTTCAGAAGTGTTTCGAGAATTAAAAAAAACGATGGCATAAGTGTATTATATCTGAGGGGGATTACTTTGAAGGGGACAAGAAAGTTATTGATGAATAAATAAATACTTTTTGGAAAAAAAAAATTAAATAACGGTAATTTTTAGATCAGACCTCGTATGCAGATGTATTTATTTACGAAAATTTACCTAGTACTGCAAACATCAAGTGAAGTTTAGCTGTCGACATGTTGGTTTAATACGTTTTGCTAATACGAGAGAAAAGAGAACATGTATTTAGCTAAGACTCACACAGTCGAGTATAACAAATAGTTACTCAAGGATTTCGATTTTCTAAAGAAATATGTATGTTCATTGTTTTTAGTAAAGTCGTAAGAAGTGTAAATGCTTTGCAAAACCAAATGAAGTTTTTAATCTACACCATATGAAGTTTTATCCAATTGTGCAGAGTCGGCGAGTTAGAAAAAAAAGTATTGGAGAAAGAACTCTGCGCGCATCCTATCGCTAATTAATGCGATGGGGCTTTTCCCTCCCCCATCACACTAATTATCGAAAAATTGATCGCACATCATTGACAAATTGTTGCATTTACAAATTGACCTCATACTAATGTACACTGTTGCGTATTATTCATTTACACCTAAAAGTATGCTTCTGATTTAAGTCAACAGAGTGGTGACCAATTATTTTCAAGTGTTGTCTTATGCTGGTTTTTGAAACAGCAACCAAAAGTTATTGAAATGAACACGTAAATCTAATTTGTATGCCAAAAAGCAATGACCAACAATTAACTAAATATTATTTATATACAGTAGAACTTCCCTATAGTGAATCTTCACGGGGACAGTAAATTGTTTCCCTATATAAAAACTTCATTATACAGAATTATTTATTTTTAATTTTTTATTTATTTAAAATAATCAGGTATTTTTGCTTGCACTACATTCTTCCTTATCAATTAAATAGATATGATTTTATTCAAGCTCTATCAATAATACTCCTGATACGGGAAGATTTTTAGAACGAGCGGCCGTAACCCAGTTGAGCATTGCTTCGTCAATGTCTTCGAAAAGACAAGTAAGAAGTCTCTTACGCTTAATAACTGAATAACTGACTTGTTTTTTTTTAAATGTTTGATAAAGTACTGGGAAGAATTCAACTCTTTTTAGCTATATCTTTTTTCTTCGATGTCCCTTCTTCAACTTTTTATCATGAGAAATACTACTCCGGTGCATCATTTTCGTTCACTGAACTCGGTCAATGTTAAAAGTGATGTTTAAAAGTCAAATCATAAACTTTTGTTTTTTTATTTTCATTACTTTGAAAGTCCCAAAACTATAACGTATTTTCTTTATAAATATTGTTGCTGACAAATGTAGAATAAAGCTACTAGTTCACTATAATGGAGACAAAAACACACTTAAAATGTAGTTTTGTTTCCAAAATTTTGTTATTTGGAAAGAACAATTCTTTGTGTGGAAATTCATTATCCGGAGATCAAAATACATTGAAAGTGGAACGAAAAACCTGTGTACTTGAATTTAGTTCATAACAAGTTCATTGTATAGAAGTTCACTATAAGGAAGTTCGACTGTAAATGAGAAGGAGAAAAAAAAATTGCATATTGAATGATTACGATTGAGCCTCAAGACCACTAAAACAAAGACGGAAGCCGGGAGCAAGCTCTATTTTAGTTTTAGTAAAACTAAATTAATAATTTTATACTGTTAATTTTTTTTGAAGAATATGCTAAACAAGAAGCATAATTTCGAAAAAAAAGTTATGTCATAAAAATAATACTATATAGATTTTAAGTTTTCATGTTTTACGATGGTAATTCCTGTTATATGAAAAAATCTAAAAGTCTCAATAAAATTTTTAAAACAATTTTTAAGGAAATTTAATTGTAATATTTGTTGTTTAGCTTTTGAATACAAAGCCATGACAAAAAAGTTTATTCCAGTCATGTACATATGTAGATACGCCTTATGCTAGGAACACAACTGGGACGAACGACGAATTTTTCGCCACGAATATTCGCCGTCAAAACTAAAACACATTGGTGTATATGAAAATGCACACAGTCTCAGCGTCGCACGAAATTCGTTGTACGCGGCGAACTTGAAATAGATTTATTTCTATTTCTTACGCCGGCGAACGACGAACAAATCAGTACCATGTGGCCATTTTGGTTTTAGTTTTCAAGTGTTTAAAAAAGAAACAGTTAATTTTTACTTTCATAGTTTTCATTTTAAGTGCTAAGCTTTGACTTTTTGCATTTAAAATAAAAACCCAACATATTAGATTATAAAACATGTTTGTAGTATTTAATTTTTTGTTTTTGGCAATGCAAAATTTTTTAGCAACCAATTTTTTTGATATGGTCACCCCATCAGCTGTTCAACTATAATAAGATAAAATTAAAAACTGAGAAAATGGATACAAGTGAAATTATAATTGAAAATGTTGAACTTCATGAATGTTTATATAATCTGGGATCATGTTCATTATTTTAATTATTTTTACAAAATTTGAAATTCTTTGATTCATTCGATTTTTTTTTTATCTTTGAACAATCAATAAACAACTGTATCAATTATAATAGATGTTTTAGTTTTTCGTCGTTATTGTGCTTCATACGACGAGTTTACACACAGCGAATTTTAACCGGCATATTCGTCGTGTTGGGCGAAATTCGTCGTGCGTCCCAGTTGTGTTCCTAGCATTATACCTACTGGACATCAAACTATTACGATGTCCGATTTTAGTAAATATTTTTGACACGCTAAAATAGTTCTATACAAAAGAGAAATGATTCCATGATGCACATACATACATACATACATATGTATGTATGTATGTATGTATGTATGTATGTATGTATGTATGTATGTATGTATGTATGTATATACTTTTAAACTATAGTCAGATTTTAGTTGTCAGATTTTCGTAAATATTATTGGCACCCTAAAAATTATTTCATATAAAAAGTTTACTTGCCGCAAAACTCTTTTCTTATTTTGCTTCTTACATCTTAAAATTTAAAGTCACATTTCTTAACTCATCTCACTAACTGTGTGTGGCAGAAATAATAGGAGGCATTTTATCAATAAAATAAATACAAAAAACAAACGCTTTTCCTTGTGCAACATTTTCTGAATTTCGTGTTTGACTTTTTGTTTTTAACAACGCAACTATATTTTTGTTTGTTTTTTTTTTTTTATTTGTTTTTGTTTGGGCTCAAACGAGTTTTTTTATAGTTCCATACACTTAAAATAAATGTGACTAGAAAACATAAACATTATGGCCACATTTTTGTAATGTAAATAAAGTAAATACAGGGGTTTTCAATAAGAGCGCTACAAAAGTTTTTTTTTTTTTTTTTAATAAAACAAAAACTGTTTTGGATATTCATGAAATTCCTTTATTCCTGTAAAAGCAGGTTTTAGGTCATTTTGTATGGAACTCGATTTCGTTTGCATGGTCAACACGGGCACGTTTGCATACATTCAAACGCTGAACCCAATTTTCGACAGTTTCCGAGCATAAATTGGCCGATACTGCTGCAATTTCAAGAGCGATATTCGTACGAAGTTCATCAATCGTCGCTGGCTTGTTGGCATAGACCATAGACTTGACGTAGCCTCACAGGAAATAGTCTAACGGCGTCAAATTGCACGACCGAGGCGGCCAATAGACTGAACCATTTCGTGCGATAATACGTTCTCCAAACTTCGGTTTTCAATAACTTGATTGTGACTTTCGCAGTGTCCAAGTCCATATCATCCAATTGGGGCCAAAAATATTCGTTTATCATTGAACGGTAGCGATTTCCACTCACAGTAACGTGGCGGTCATAATCATCACGAAAGACGCACGGCCGCCGGCCCATAGATCGCACCAAACCGTATTTTTTTCGGGATGCGATGATGACTCATGGAGTACGTATGGATTGTTGACTGACCAATAACGCATATTATGTTTATTGAGGAAGCCATTCGGGCAGAAATTAGTCTCATCATAAATTGGACGTAGCGCTCTTAACGTTGAGGCCACTGATTCGGAATTTCGGTAGTAAATTTCAATAATTTCGACTAGTTGTTCGCTCGCAAATCTTTCCGTCATGAAATGGCAAACCCTACTGAAGAGAAATGTCAAAAGAGCAGCAAGAAATATGGCGTCGTCTGTTGTCCCTGTCTCTGTACATTTGTAGGGTCCCTGTTGAAAAACCCGTTACAAAGCACACAAAAATAACATGAGGTTCTCAAAATGGATTCTGGCACAGAGACTTTTACAGAAAAGGGTCAAAACGAAGACATAAACTAAAACTTACACGACTAACTGGTTTATTCATAAAAATATTTACACCGGTATTCATAAAAAATAAAACGTTGCTCAAATACATTTTAGAAAAAATTTTATATGAAAAATTTGTTGTAAAATGTGTTTCAACAATGTTTTATTTTTTATGAATACCGGTGTAAATGTTTATTAAACAAAAATTGTAAAGAAATTTGTCAAATAAGAACTAAATGAACATAAACTAGCTTCTCTTCTTTTTATTTATTTTTTTTTTTTTTTTTTTTTTTTGAAATTTATACATTTGCACCGAAAAATCCTCTTGTCTGTATTAAAATTTTTCATATGTTTCTTGAAATCTGCTGTTTTTGTTTTCCAAAATCTCGATATCAAACAACATACAGAAACTATTTTGTCGGTACATAAAATCTGTTCGAAATAAATGAAAGAATTTCGCTTTATTCCGTCCAAAATAGCTCATGAAAACATTTCGAAAAATTGTGGGTTCGAATCCATCAAGAAGAAGCTTTTTTAATCACTAATATTATCCAATAACAATGATAAGTTTTCTTCTTGATTTTTCCATTAAGGTTTTCGTTATTAAAATAATAGGGCCCATAGAGAGATATCTTATTAACTTTGTTCTAATTTATTGCGTGTTTACTAGGCCCTGTTTTCTCTGTGTAGTAAATAAGAACATTTTTGTACTTCAGAAACATTATCTACTAAACCAGCAGTGAGTTTGTTATTTATTTTGTTTTTGTTTCACATTTTTACACTATTTTATATATTTATTTGAGCTTAAGGTATTTTTATTAGAGAATTTGAGTATGTTGAGTATTATTGTCAATATTTCTCTCTCTTTCGGATAGCTTCTTCAGGACAATAATAATGAAATATGTTTTGATTGGTTTTTTCAAAAAAAAAAAAAAAAAAAAAAAAAAAACTATCCGAGTTGACAACAATACTCAAAATACTCAAATTATCTAATAAAAAGACCTTAAGCTCAAATAAATATATAAAATATAAGAAAAAAATTAAGTCAAGTACGAGGCTGGCTCGCACTCTTAGGGTTCCGTACGTATGTATGTATGTGTAATGTATGTATGGAATGGCGTATGTGAATACATATGTATATTTTATAAATTTCATCTCTCTGTTTTTAAAGCTACTTTATGTTGTATGTGGACACCTAGTAATTTTCCACTTGTTGTTGTTGTTGTAATTTGTTGTTGTAAGGCATCTGGGAATACATACACTGTGCGAATTTCGACTCTATCTCTTACGGTTCGAGAGTTATAGCTAACTATCGCTCTACGTTGTAAAGGGACACCTGGTAGTTTTACAGTTGTTGTTGTTTTTAGCAATTGTTGTTGCGGAGCATATGTGAATACACCTATTGTGCAAATTTCACCCCTCTGTCTCTCACGGTTCGAGAGTAACTGCTAATTGTTACTTTACGTTGTATAGGGACACCTGGTAATTTTCGACTTGTTGTTGTTTTTAGCATTTGTTATTGTAGGCCACATGCGAGTAAATATATTGTTCACATTTCATCTCTCTGTCTCTTAGAGTTTGGGAGTTGTGGCTAATTTTTACTCTACGTTGCATAGTTTTTGACATGTTCACTATTGTTCATTCGAAATCGAATGCGGCTATTTGGCCCCACAGCATTTTTGACAATTACGTGTATTTTTTTTTAGTTTTTTGTGCAAGCTGAACTAAATTGAAAATCAAATCTGTTTTTTTTTTCTTAAGTGTAGCACTCTTCAGTGGCAGATTGTATGCAACAGGTTAACGATATTATTTTTTTTTTGTTAAGATTTTTGCACTAAATTAAAATTAAAGGTGAAATAAAATAAGAAACAGTGCAACAGTTACATATGTATGTATATAATTTTGTTACTAAACTCTTGTTTTTCTTGACATTTTCTTTGTTTGGTCTTGTGCAATAATTTTGTCTTGTCTCCTTGAAAGAAAGACAAAAAGTGCAGAAAATGTTTTTAAAACATTTGCTTCATTTAATTTTTCTAACGAAATGTCAATGCAGAAGAGTTCATACAAACTTGTTTTTTCTTGCTATTTAAAATAAAAATTGTGCAAAAAAAAAATCAGATACATTTTATTTCCGTGTGGCAGCATTATCACGTTTTATAAACAAATTATTTGCTTGTTTTACATAAAGTATGATTACAGATTCGATAATTTTCTGATTTTAGTTTCTTTGTTTTCTTTGGAGATGGATGTGCAAGTGTGCAAGTGTGTGTGTGTGTTTCTGTGTGAGCCACCAAGTGTTAAAAGGAGAAAGGATTACGCAACCCATTTGCTAAATACTTATTTATTATGACTTCCTGTTTTTATCGCGTATCGACATGCCAGTGCAAAGATATAAGAAATTTGTTTAAAATGAAATAATAATGTATATGTAAACTTTTTTATTTATACAGGGTGTTCGGCGGAAGGGCATATACCACTTTGTTTTGCCGCCATTTTCATGAACAATAGTATTGACAGTTCATATTTGGCAGTCGGGTAGTAGAGACGTGGCAAATTTATTATGGAAAAAAATATTCGGTAAACCTGTGTGTTTTAATCGCTAAAACATTTTATCAAAATCAATAATCATCGATTACTGTCGAGAAAGTTACATGAAATGTTTGAGAGAAACAACGTGCCAACCGGCACACTAGTTATCGTACAGTGAATGATTTCGAAGAAAGAGGGACCACAACATATTGCAAGATCGGCTGAAAACATTACCTTTGGCCAAGAAAGTGTTCGAAACAATCCATCAACCTCAATTCGACGCCGTGTTCAGGAGCTTCAGAGTCTTCAAGCAACAACTCTGGCCACAAAGTAACTTTTTGTGTGACTGTTTTAAGTGCCGATACCATTTTGTCGTTATAATATCAAACATATTCTATATGCATTACTGCAACATTGACAAAAAATAAAATTGAACACAAGTGATTTAAAAGTTTACAAAATTTATGCAATTAATTTAGCAATTTTAATTTTAAAACACGACGTCGCACTCACGCCTGATTTCTCTAATACCTTGTTCATACATGCATTTCTAATTGAGATAATATTCAGTTTATTGACATAATATTTTTTGCGTTCATACATAGAAATATTGCGCTAACTCAACTAGTATTTGACAGCTGGAAAAAAGTTGTTGTTTTTGTTTTGGTAGTGAGAAAGAAAAAGTGAAAAATATTTTCAAATAAGAAAAATGGAAGAAAAACTGCCTTTTATTAAAAAGATTTTAGTGTTGTACAATAAAAATATGGAACTTGTACAAGTAGTGTGTTCATCTTATGACTCCAAAGCGGCAATAATGAAAAGAAAGAGAAATAAAAATTTGGAAATGCTGCAACGTTTTTATTTTTATTTTTTTTATTATTTTATTTTGTTTGCTTTTGTTGACATTTATCTCGTCATTCATCTTGCATTGTATACTTTTGCTTATTAAACACATCTTTTACAGTGTTGTGTTTCATCTTTTTCTCAATATTCAAAGCAATTTTGAGTTTATTGAGCAATAACTTTATTGACTTTTTGTATGGAATATTGAGCTCAATAATGGACTTTATTGCGATTATCTCAATAAAGGCGCATGTATGAACATGGTATTAGACTTAATCACCATCACGCGTGGCACAACATTTAAACGACAATACATATGTACATATATATATGAGAATCCCTTCGGGTTGGCATACAGATTAGTAACGAAGAAACTGTGTAGCTCCCATACTTACACACGTTGCAAATCTCGATAAGATAGTGACCTATCTCTTTCCCCCCAACAGGGTGAAACAACTTGGGCTTCACCCAACTCTATTGTAAACTTTATTTTTCCACCAGTTACTTCGTCGGAAATACAGTCGATTGTCTCGAGATTTGACGATGGAAAAGCGCCTGGACCTGATGGTATTACGATAAAAAAAATCATTCTTGAAGAGATTGTGAATTGTTGTATTGGTCAGTTGTTGAGTTTATTAAACTCCTCTCTACAATAAGGAGTCTTCCCGTCAATTTGGAAAAAACAAAAACTTGTTCTATTACCAAAGCACAAAAAACCCTTAGATGTTCCATCATCGTATAAGCCATTATGCATGATATGTAGATACATGTGCGAAGCTACTGGAGGGTATTATTTGCGATAGACTGAATGAGCACATTGAAGCCAATGACGGTCTCTCTAATACTATGCAATATGGTTTTAGGAAGTGCAGATCCACAATAGATGCCATTTAGGTGGTGGTAGAAATGGCAGAATAGGCAATCGAAGGTAAATCTTGAAAGAATGGCAGTAAGGAGTACTGTATGGTTGTAATTCTGGACGTAAAAAACGCCTTTAACACAGCAAAGTGGGAAAATATTAGCGGCTCTCACTCTTGATAGTAAACTCGGAGTAAACATTGAGATTTTGTCGTTAGCTGATTTTTTTTCATTTGCCATCAAGAGGTTGTTTGTCTGATACCACATTTGAAAAGCTGGTGTTTATGAAAGGAAGCAAAAACTTGTTTGAATAAAAGTATTTTGTATTTTAAATACATATTTTTGTTACACTGTATTTTGTATTTCAAATACTTGTTTTTGGAATGCAGTATTTTGTATTTTAAATACATATTTTTGTTACACTGTATTTTGTATTTCAAATACTTGCTTTTAGAATGCAGTATTTTGTATTTTAAATACATGGAGAAAAAGTATTTGTATTTTGTATTTTAAATACACAACTTTCATGTATTTTCATCAAAGCATGTATTTTGCCCAGCACTGGGTGTACATAACAAAATGAAATCTTTCATTCATTAAAACCAATAGCTAAATAGTTAATTTATTCCAGATAAAGCAAAATTACCTGAATATGTGAAAGAAAATCGTATGCGATTATGTGTAGGACAAAATATGCCTCACAAAAAAAAAAAGTATACAGAGAACCCGAAATAATGATGAATTTTGTGGTTAGGGGACGGGCCATGACACATTAAAATAAGCGTTTTTTTTTTACTGTTGCATAGTGTTACCTGTCACCGTTCTCTTAGCATGTCTAGTTCAAATTTCACAAACAGCAGGGCTACAACAACGTTTAAGCAAGCAATTAATTTGGAACATATGTATGTATGTATATAAAAATTATAGGTAGAAATGCAGTTCTAAAATGAGATGATATTGCAGAAATTTGCACTCATAAAAATCCTTAAATGATTTATTATGGAATATTAATTAATGAGAAAGCTCAGCTTTAAAATAAACTATGAGCACGCTAATGGATTGATTTTTTTCATATACATATGTACTATAATATAATAGGCGCTTTTAATGGTTGTTTTAACATCTATGAATACAAGCAAAACTAAGTGGAGCCATTGAACAAGAATTTGAAACGAAAACTTTTTAAACATGTAATATTTAAACTGAAATTGTTGTTACATACAAAAGTTATTAAAAAAGTTGGCCATACGAGTACCAAACATTTCAATCGAGGCCTTTTCCATATTGAATTCTGTAAAAAGTGAATCGTGTACTTAAAGGTAAATAAAAAATATATACACATATATTTTTTTTTTTTTTTGTAAATTAAACAAATTTAAATACAACAAGAAATCAATAATAACAACAAACAAGAGAAGAAAATAAAATTATAATGTTTAAAAATTTAAATGACATGAAAGTGGTTCAGTTGTACATTCACTTATTACTCTCTTTCCACACTTGTGCATTTAAAAGGCAACAAAAACACTTTTGCTGTCAATTCTATTGATTTTCTACAAACTGGTTGTTGTTGTTTTGCACATTTTTTTCCCCATTTTACTACGTTTTATTGACATGGAGGCCAACAATTTTCCAATTATGTATATTTTTTTTTATTAGTTTCTAATACGTTGCGTTTAGGAAAATTATTACAAATTCAAAGTAGTGCATGCCGGTGCATGTCAATAAAACAGAAAGTAAATACCAGCAGCCGGTGGCATTTCGTTCCAAAATTGTTAATGAAGTAAATTTTATACACACATGCATACATACATACATATGTGGGTAAATGTATTTTAATAAACACGATGTTATTAAAAGAAAATCTTGGGTGCTAAGCAACAATAAGTCGATTGAAAGTATGCTCAAATTAAGTAATTCTATATTGAGACTACTTTACAGGGGCGCCTCTCGTCGATTAAAGTCGAAATTTGATCCGCTCCTTTGGTGGTTTGCGACTTTTAGGCGCCGCTAATTTTGCGATTTTTATTTTTTAACATTTTATATTCAATTACTTTTGAAGGCTCAAGTTCAACCCTTATTATTATTATTTATTATTATTATTAATGCTAGGTTGGTCCAGGATGGCCCTTTGCACTGCGACCAATAATGATCTATTGTGCAACCCTTTTCCCTCACGAGTTTAATACATTAAGAAACAGTATTAGCTCCTTCTGTGGAACCCTTCGCAAGTCCTGTGAACCCAATGTGTAGGCCTGCAACAGCCTGTATCTTCTGTGGCCAAGTGCCACACAATCAGTAATCAAGTGTTCCATTGACTCCTCTTCTTCTCCGCAAAATCTGCAGGTTGCCGTGCTGGATAATCCCATTCTGTGTAGATGTTTCCTGCAGGTATAGTGTCCTGTTAGCGCCCCACAGAGTGTCCTTAGATTCTTCCTATTTAATTTTAGAGCGAGATCCGCTCTCTTGGCATCAAAGCTAAGAAATTTCTTCGAGTGTTCCAGACCCCTAGTGTCATTCCACAGTTTCTCTGTGATGAATGTTGTCCATTTTCAGATCTCCCCCCTGAGGAGTAGCTTATTAAAGCCAAAGGATGGAGTGGGTATAATAAAAGCCCCATTGGCTCCCCTTTTTGCGTAGGTATCAGCCAACTCGTTACCCTTGTGCCCCTCATGACCTGGCACCCATATCAGAGTAATCTGATTGGAGTTCAACCCTTGCTTTGTCACTTTTTAATCAATTATTTTTGTGTTAAAGCCGCGTTTTCCTTTTCTTCGGTAAACCTATTCAAATTAGTTTCCAGCGCAGTAAACATTTTTTAGCATGAATTTTTCGTAGTAAAAATCCTCCAAAAACGAATCTATTCTATAATTGTCGTTGTAATAACAAACCTTAGGCAGCATATTTTGTATGCCAGGTGCCTCGATACCAGGTAACCGCCTGACTACAGCCAAAAACACTTCATATATTTTGTTGGTAGAAATCTTTAAGTTCTGTCACCCATTTGTTTGTGTTTGTGCGTTTGTGTTGTGTATTTTGACAGTTCTTCAGGCTAAAAGCAGCAGTCAGCTGGGCTTGTAACGATACCTGGTATCGAGGTACCTTGTTTATATGCATTTTTGCAATATTTACAACAACAAAAAACTAAGCACAAGTGATTTAAAAGCTTACAAAGCTTATGCCAGATACTTTAGTATGTAAATATGTATGAAAGAGCTTAGACTAAAATATAGAAATAAAATTTCTAAGAAGTAGATTGAATAAATAAATTTATTATTCGCTCTAAGAGCGATGAATACAAATGAAAAGCTTAATCCTGTTTTTGTACGTTTTCTAGCTGCCTACACAACGACATTTGGACAGTGGTCTTGAAAAATGTTCAAATGTTCAACCCTATACGAGTATTTGATTGCCTGCAAAAAATCAATGAGAATTAATAGAAAAATATTCCAACGAAAATTTCAAAGAGCATCTATTATGAAATTCCATCCGTATTTTAATAAATTGAGCCAAGTATGAGACTGACTCGCACAGCCAGGGTTCCGTTGTAACCTGCAAGTTCTAGACAAACGGTAACCCTGGTGTATCCTTTAGTAGTAAACTTTATATTGTTTTTAATAGTTTTAGTTATAGAGGTCAGACAACTACATCCAGCGTGTAAATTTAAAGTATCTATCTCAAACTAAAGGGTGTCCCCGTGTAAATTAAATTTTAGCTTCCTGCAACTTTTAGTATTTGTTGTTGTAGAGGCCTGCGAACTACATATACTTTTAAGTCTCTATCTTTTGTGGTTCAAAACCGAGTCATTTTCTAATTAAAGGGTGTCCCTCCCCGTACAAAGGGCGACACTTAAATTTACACTTTTTACTATTGTTAATAGTTGCTGTTATGTAGAACTATTGACTGCATGTACTGTGCAAATTTCAAGTCTCTATCTCTTACGGTTCAAAAGTTACAGCTAATATCAGTTTTTTGTATGGGAACTCCCTTTAGTTCTTAACTTTTTGTTGTTTTTGGCATTTGCTATTGTAGGCTCACTATGTAACCACATATTCTGTGAAAACTTCAGCTCTCTAGATCTAATGGTTCAAAATTTACAGCTAATTTTATTTAATTTTCACAGTTTCTTGAATCAGGACCCCCTTTAGTTTCTAACTTTTTGTGGCTTTTAATATTTGTAGTGGCCGGATAATCACATGTACTGTGAAAATTTCAGCTCTCTAGCTTTTACAGTTTCGGAGAATGGACGCTGTGACGGACGGACGGACGGACGTAGAAGTCTCGGTAATGGGGTTCCGTTTCACTCTGATGAGTACGGAACCCTAAAAATGAGATGAAATGAGCTTTAAGTTCTACTCAAAGACAAAATTGAATTTCACAGCACTTATTTGATTAAAACTTATATGAGCAGCAGATTACTCTGATATGGGTACCAGGTCATTAGGAGCACCAGGGTAACGAGTTGGCTGACACTTACGCAAAAAGGGGAACCAATGGATCGTTAATGGGACCCACTCCATACTTTCGTTTTAGTAAACTCCTCCTCAAGGGGGAAATGGACAACATCCATCACAGAAAAGCTGTGGAACGACACTAGGGGTCTGGAAC
The DNA here is from genome assembly GCA_963662145.1 of Sturmia bella. NCBI lineage: Eukaryota > Metazoa > Arthropoda > Insecta > Diptera > Tachinidae > Sturmia > Sturmia bella. The sequence goes on from OY759168.1 coordinate 72,571,001, forward strand.
ACTCAAAGAAATTTGTTAACTTTGATGCTAAGAGGGCGGACCTTGCTCTAAAACTGAATAGAAAGCATCTAAGGATACTGTATGGGGCGCTAACAGGCCACCATACCTGCAAGAAGCAGGGTCTATCCAATACGGCAATCTGCAGATGGAGAAGAAGAGGAATCAATGAAACACTTAATTATCGAATGTGTGGCACTAGGCCACAGAAGACACAGGCTGTTGCAGGCCAATACATTGGACTCATAGGACTTGCGAAGGGTTCCACAGAAGGAGCTAATACTGTTTCTTAATGTATTAAACTCGTGAGGGACAAACGATGGCACAATAGATCATCTATGGTGGCAGGGCAAAGGGTCATCTTGGACCAACCTAGTCATAATACAATAAAATATATGAGCAGCACTGGCCACTTAAGGTCTTACAAAATAATCCAATCGTTTTTAGTTTATGTTGTTGCTGCATAAAACATAAAACAAAGCACACAAATATACGCCTGTATGACATTCTCCCTCAAGCATATCATTTAAAATAAGTTGATAATATTGTGCAAAGCAATAGCAATAGACATAAACATTAAGCGGTTTTATTCAACTAAGTTTTACAGGGCCGGTAATACATAATTTTCTTTAAAAATACTTTAGTTCTTCCAATAAAATCCAGCTGATGTGTGGAAAGCTTTCCATAAAGCTTAGAAATTAAAATATGTTGTTATGCTGCTGGTGTACTTAAATGAGAGCTAATCAATTGAAACTGAAACTCTACTCAAGTACAACTTCAATACAAAAAGCTTACTAGTTTTATTTTTAAATATGGGGTTGAAAATCGAGTAGACATGGGTTTAAGGTAACGCAACGAATGTTACGTTATTCATACGAAAATTGCAGCGACAAAAAGAGGAACTATAAGGTATATGGTCTACATATCTGTTTATATATTTCTGGGTATCAGAACTCAGCGGTGTTTCTGGGAATAGCGTGTTGCAAAAACTGCAAAATCTGATGCCTGCTTACACCACAGGCACAAAGATTCTCTAATAGTTGTCTCCCATTTAATAAATGTAAAAAGATGTCCAAATATCCCGGTTAATATGGTCCTGTTATAATTGCCATCCCAGCAGGAACAGTGTCAGCCATTTGATGCATCGTATGACCGACACTGCTGATGGGTTCATACACCAAGGTTTCTATCATTTTCTAAAGGGCCAAATGAAAACAAAAACTGATGTAAACATTCGTAGACGTGTGACTTCTTTTTTAAACCAGCGTTACCACCTCAGCAAAGTGATCATCAAGTGATCAAAATGCCCACAAAATTACATACAATGTTATTAGTTATTTCTTTATTAAGTTTATCAGGCTCAAGTTCTTTCTATATTATGCTTGTGATTGATATTAATTAAATTAGACATAGAAGACATCAAAGACATTTAGCAGGGTGGACAACTAGTTGTTGCGAAGCCGTCACACCTTTGTGGTGAGAAACTCTCACCCGGTAAATATGTAATGATAAATATAGCAAAAAAATAAAATAGAAATGGTGTGTTTGATATAATTAAAATTGAGACAGAAAATATACAACAACTTGGGTGGCTGAGTGGCATGGCTGTCGCTTTAGAAACATGAGCCCCTGAGTTCAAAGACGGGTGCTGACGAGAAAGTGTGGCGGCTTCGAAACAACTAGTTGTCCACCCTGCTAAATGTCTTTGATGTCTTCTTTGTCTAAATTAATTAATATCAATCACAAGGATAATATAGAAAGAACTTGAGCCTGATAAACTTAATAATTATAATAATTATATAAGAAAAAGTTTGTTTACTTATCCTTAAATCATATGAAAAAATCTTTCGCATAACCCCATTTGTTTCAAAGAAAGAAGGGCAAATGAACGTATATAAACATTAATGCATAAACGTAGTTCCAAATGAAATTACCAAATTAATGCGGGAAAATCTAAATATTAAAGAAATATTTAAAAAAACCGGCAACGCTGAAAGCTATAAAATTGCTTTGCATGTGTTAGTAATTAAATTGTTAATGTGTTAGTTTAGATCACCCATTACTTGCAGGGACAAAGCTGAGAGAAATTCACCGGCCATGGGTTGTACTCCAGCGTCCGGTTTAACAGACCTGGATACGCAGGTTAGAAACTTAAAAAATCTTTCATATAATACTTTTGTAGGAATGAAGAGAAGGGGTACAGTGTTAAACACTTCCCTTGCCGTTGCCCAGCTGTGGCTCATATGGCAGTGAGAACCCGTGCAGTGGTTGCCAGATATGTCGGTAGAAAACATCGGCATTGTAAAACCCTTCATTCTATTATCTAGCTGAATTGCATCAAACCCGGCAAAGGGTGTATAAGGCGTACGCCACTCATTCCCCCATATTTAAGGCAATACAATGGACCAGATTAATAAACAACCAAGCTAGCTTGTTTTATGACTGGCAGCCTGTAGAATATAATAAATACACAGCACGATTATAGTTTCATAACACTATTAATTCTATTAAATTAATCAAATATACATATAATTAGTAAAGAGAGAGTTTTGCTCTTGTATCGAGAAATGCCGCAGCAATTTGTAAATGCGTTAAAACTCACGTAGAATGTAAAAAACTTTGTCGTTTTTTAAATATCACATAAACGAATGTGGTTAAAACTAAACAATTGCAAACAACTACAAACAATTCAATTAAGTTCAGATTGAAAATTCACAACACGCTTTAAGAGATTACAACATTTTTGTGTTTAAATTAATGTTTGTACGTACACTTTTGTCTTTCATTTGTTTTTCACGACAAAGATGAATTGTGAATAATAAAACAAAGAGGTAGAAGCAAACTTAATATGACTTAACTAAATTCAAATAAAATGGAAAATAAAAAACCTTTTTTTTTTTTAATTAAACAAAACCGCAAAGATATACGCAAACTTAGGGTTACCTTAACAAAGGAAGACTGTATTTTTTAATTTTTTCAAAAATAAAGTTGCTCACATATTTTGAGGCAAGAACGCTGAATTTAGAAAAAACAATGAATTAGAACCTTTTTATGTTAAGGTAACGATATGTTTGTGTGCATAGTTATAACAAAGAACGAAAACAGAAACAAACTAAAAAATAGTAGGTAACTTTTAGTAGTAGTGTTGTACTAACCTTCTGATGGAGCTATGAGTTTAACAAAATTATCGGGAAAGACACCGATCTTTCCCCTCAATTCACCCTTCCACCAACCCTTGTCGGGTAAATCCATACTGTGAATGGTTATAATGTCGCCCACCTTCAGCTCAAGTTCATCATCGTTTTGTGGCGCGTACGCAAATTCAACACGACAATAATCTCGTTGAGGTTTGGGTGGCAAACTGGGAGCAGTTTCATCACTGCCCCCCAGCAAACGCAATAGGGAGTTTGGTGCTGCCACTGTTGTGCCGGAAGATGATGATGTTGCTGAGTTGTGGGTCGTAGTTGTATTAGAGTCCAGTAAATCTTCTTTGGAATTGTGAAAGCTGAGACGATTTATTTTCTTCGAAGAGGCTGCTGCCGACAATGATGAAGATGATGCGGCTGATGATGGTGCAGATATTAGGGACGAAGCGGCAGCAGCCGCATTTTTAGCTGTTGTTGTTTGCTTTGATGTGGATGGTGGCCTTTTGCTGGCAAAGACAGGCGATGATTCAATAAGTTTAACAAAATTTGAAGGAAAAACACCAATTTTATTTTTTAAACGTCCTCGCCACCAGCCTTCTTCGACCTAAAACAAGCAAAGAAGAAAAAATTTAAATCATATTCTATCCCAATGAAATGTGCATGTGTATGTAGCAAAATAATAAATACGAGTAGCGAAATTGGAACACTGTCACCATATCACAGTGTTACAATTGCTTGTGTTTTTCAACAAAATACCCAAACAATATCTTCTCAATTAAGAGGGTTGTATTTTCTTGCTTGTGAATGAAGGAATGTATGAGCGAGTACTAACCTCCCCTAAGAACTCAATGACATCACCTGCAGTCAGTGATAGTTCGTCATCGTTGACTTGCGTATAACTGTAAATAACTTTACAACGTCGATGACTCGCCGTCGATTTGTCTCTGAAATAAAAAAAAAGAGGAAAAGATAAAATTTACTATTATTCAAAAAATTTCGTAACTTTCAAAAATTGAGTTAGTGTTGTGTATCAAGTAGTTGAAACAGTGTGAGTGTGTGTGTGTGTGTGTGTGTGTGTGAAGCAGAATTAGAAAAAAATTTTAATCAAACTGTTCAACGCTTTATTATTTTTTTTTTACAATAATTCTAGACTTTCGAACTTTTCAAACATGAAATATTTTTTCAAATATAATGCTATAAACACATTCGCCACGGCAGGCTACATGAACACACAACTACACATGCTGCCGACTTCATATATCGCCTTTAGCCAGCTACTTAAATATTTTGGAAGCAGACGCTACAAAGAATGTAATAAAAATTAAAACGGAACAATGGTGCTACTTATATTTTATTATTTTTTAGGGTTCCGTACTCATCAGAGTGAAACGGAACCCTATTACCGAGACAAGTACGTCCGTCCGTCCGTCCGTCACAGCGTCCGTTCTCCGAAACGGTAAAAGCTAGAGAGCTGAACTTTTCACAGGATGTTGTTGTACCTTGTACTAAAAACAACAACAAGTCGAAAACTACCAGGTGTCCCCATACAACGAAAAGTTACAATTAGCTATAACTCTTGAACCGTAAAAGATAGAAAAATGAAATTTGCATAGTGTATGTATTTATAGATGCTTTACAACAACAAATGCTAAAGACAACAACAAGTTGAAAACTACCAGGTGTCCCCACACAACCTAAAGTAACAATTAGCCGTAGCTGCTAAACTGTAAAATACAGAGAGCTGAAATTCGAACAATATATGTATTTACATATGCGCTACAATAACAAATGCTAAAAGCAACAACATGTCAAAAACTACCAGGTGTCCCTATACAACGTAAAGTAAAAATTAACCGTAACTTTCAAACCGTAAGAGACAAAGAGATGAAAATTGAACAATATATTTACTCGCATATGGCCTACAATAACAAATGCTAAAAACAACAACAAGTCGAAAACTACCAGGTGTCCCTATACAACGTAAAGTAACAACTAGCCGTTACTCTCGAACCGTGAGAGACAGAGGGATGAAATTTGCACAATATGTGTATTCACATATGCTCCACAACAACACTTGCTAAAAATAACAACAACTGTAAAACTACCTTTACAACGTAGAGTAATAACTATAACTCTCGAATCGTAAGAGATAGAGAGCCGAAATTCGCACAGTATATGTATTCCCAGATGCATTACAACAGCAAATTACAACAACAACAAGTGGAAAATTACTAGGTGTCCACATACAAAATAAAGAAGCTGTAAAAACAGAGAGATGAAATTTATAAAATATACATATGTATACACATACGCCATTCCATACATATGTACATTACACATACATACATACGTACGGAACCCTAATAGCCTTTTTACACCGACTGACATCCACGTGAAACGCATGGAAGATGTTGAAAATGTGAAACAGTCGTTTACATTGACAACATCTTTCATTTATTTAGATGTCAAAAAATAGAAGACGCAAAATTTTTGTGAAAAATAAAAAAAAAAAATTTTTAAATGTCCAAGTCCATTTAAAATGGACCATTTTGGACATTTTTATTTCCATATGTCAAGCAACATGTTCTCCATATTGATTGGCCATACGATGGGCTTTCTTTTGCACTGCAATTAAAATAAATTTATTTATATGTATGTAATTAATTAAAAATTATAAGAAAATACATGTTCCGCTCATTTTTTTTATGTTAAATTTATTTTCTGAAATGTCATTTTGCTAGTGATGGTACAAAAGCAATCGATTTTCTGCAATTATTTTAGTGGTGGCATTAAAAAAATCGAAAGATGTAAGATGGAACAAAATGAGAAAGGATCATCTTCTACTGATGTAGAAAGATGTAGAATTTTCGCCCTGTATAATTCTTATGGGGAAGATGTAACATCTTTGCAAATTGATGGAAGATGTAAGATGTGCGTCAGTGTAAAAAGGCTATAAGTGTGCGAGCCAGCCTCGTACTTGACGTAATTTATTTATTTTTTTTTTTGAAGAATCAAAAATTGAAGAATCAAAAATCAAGCAACTTGCAAAAATCATGACAAGGCGGGCGCATTAGCAAGAAAAAATTAGCGACAAATTTTCAAGTTGCAAAAAATTTTAATTCAAACAATTTTAAGAGAGCAAAATACTTGCAAAAACATGGTACCATTGCAAAGGTGCAAAAATAATCATGAGCGGAAATCACCCTTGGTTGCATATCTGCAGTTTTAGCACATATAGCATGATTTGTTGCTACAAAGCGTGAGTGTCTTTTTCAAGTGCTTAGCAAAATAATTATAACAGCTGATTTTAGAGTAACGGAATATATATAAATAATTTTGTTTTGTAAATTGAGAAGGAAGCATAGAAAACAAATTGCAAAAATTTCGTTATTCATTTTTTTTTAATTTCTGCATCTGTCCATCTTTTATTGTGGACTTTTTGTTTAATTACCATAATTTTATTTTTAATTTCTTCTGTGTTCATTTTCTTGCCTGTTTATTATTTATTTGTATTAATTCAGGTCCAAAAATGAACCTTTTCAAAAATATTTGTTGCAAAGAAGAGTAAAAGAGTTGCAAGACGAAAATAGAAATGTTTGTTGTATTAAAAGTTTGTTTGAACATTTCTGATTCTCATTTTGTTCATGAGAATTGTGGAATAAGTAGTAAAGTTTCAAACAAACTTTTAAGAATTTTTCAAGTCTACTGATGAGTTGATTAGCACCAACGAAATGTCGACATCTAGACAGCTGAAAAATACAACAAATATTTTTGAAAAGGTTCATTTTTGGACCTGAATTAATACATTTCAATTGGCTCTTAAAGCAAATAAACAATTTAGTTCATATTTGAATATTCAAAAACTTTTACTTTTTGATACTTTCAAAAATACAAATCGTAGTAACCGATGGTGACTCGTTGTATAGAAGGTTGCAAAGAAGAGTAAAAGAGTTGCAAGACGAAAATAGAAATGTTTGTTGTATTAAAAGTTTGTTTGAACATTTCTGATTCTCATTTTGTTCATGAGAATTGTGGAATAAGTAGTAAAGTTTCAAACAAACTTTTAAGAATTTTTCAAGTCTACTGATGAGTTGATTAGCACCAACGAAATGTCGACATCTAGACAGCTGAAAAATACAACAAATATTTTTGAAAAGGTTCATTTTTGGACCTGAATTAATACCACAAAACAACCAGAAGGGTCACCAGCTCTACCAGACTACAAAAATTACCAATTTATTGCCAAATATATTGAAAGTGGCATCCTTACGGTACGTGTGGATCTAGTGAAGGACAGCAAACATGAAAATTTTTATATAGCTGTCTCTGTTGGTTGGCTCCGCATTTGTTTACATTTGATTTTTGGTTAGAAAAATTCAGTGCAAATCTGATGCAAACAAAACAGCTTTGCAAGCAAACAAATAATATTTATTTGTATTTAATATTTTATTTGCATTGAGTATATCACTAGCAGTACATGGAATATGTTTAAAACGTAGTTTTCAAAGCTTTTCATTTATGTTTTCTACTTTTTTCGTAAAAATTACAACAAAACCAATATTTTTCCAAACACTTTACAACAACATTTTTTCATTGTTTATGTTTGTTTTTGTATACACTAGTTGTTCTCACACACTCATGTTGCTACGATTTCCTGCACTGCTCATCGCTGGCCCGTCCCCAAACAAATGATATGGCCATTTAACAAAAGTCATTTTTGGGATATCTGGTTAGTCTGTGATTAATACATTTCAATTGGCTCTTAAAGCAAATAAACAATTTAGTTCATATTTTATTATTTATTTGTTTATAAAATTTAATAAAGTAAGTTTGCCACATGAAATAAGCTAAGCCGCAGCGAAGCCATCGAAAAAATTTTCACGTGAAGCAGCAACCGCCCGATTTTTTTTTTTATTATAAAATTTAATAAAAATGATGCATAATATTAGGTACTCGTATAATATTGACTTTTTACTATTTTGTAAATACTTCTTTGAGCAACGTCAGCATTAATTTAATTCCAGCACAGGCATGTTTTGGGGCGGCCTTGTCGTCGTAAAGTTTTTTGAGCGCAGGAGTTTACATGTTGGATTGTAAAAACCAAACAGCTGTTTTAGCATTTAGCAACCTTTGCAAATACGGATTTGCAATGGTTTTTGGTTATTCATATTTGCTTAAGTGATGCAAATCTCGGTTTCATACATTTTGTTCTTGTAGTCTTGCAGACTATGGCACATATGCTACGGTTGCAATATCTGCAAGGGTAATTTGCACTGAACCGTGAGTTCCGCTATTATTAACAAAAATTCACTTAAAATAGTTGCACAACGGCACAATATGCAACTGGTGCCAAGTGCCATGTGAAAATTCGTGAACAATTACAAAATGCAGACATTCACATCAAATAGGCCTTTCGAAAATATAATATTTGCAAACATCGTCACAGCAGGGTGGGAAAGTGTGGAATTTCGCAAAAAAAAATCAATCAATTTGCAATAAAGAACTTAAAATCATATCCGAAAAATTCAAATAGTCAAAACCCATTAGAAACTCTTTTCTTCATTTTTGCTTATGCTTTATTTTAATGCATTTAAATTTTTGTAATTTAAAAAGAAAATTAATCTGGTTCTGATATAAAAAAATGCAAGTTCTCTTATAAGAAAATGAATAACGATTTCAATACAATAAACATATTTCAACAGAGTTATGCTAGGAACACAACTGGGACGAACGACGAATTTTTCGCCACGAATATTCGCCGTCAAAAATAAAACACATTGGTGTATATGAAAATGCCAAGGCGAATCTATTACAGGTGCCCGCATACCAATTCGCTTCAACATTTTTCCACGATTTTATCTTCTGAGTTGTCAACGCTGATAGCAAACGACAACAAAACTTATGACGTCTCGAGTGAAAATATTGAAGCGAATTGAATTGCGACCACCTATACTTGATTCGCCTTGGAAAATGCACACAGTCTCAGCGTCGCACGAAATTCGTTGTACGCGGCGAATTTGAAATAGATTTATTTCTATTTCTTACTCCGGCGAACGACAAACAAATGTTTAAAAAAAACAGTTAATTTTTACTTTCATAGTTTTTATTTTAAGTGCTAAGCTTTGACTTTTTGCATTTAAAATAAAAACCCAACATATTAGATTATAAAACATGTTTGTAGTGTTTAATTTTTTGTTTTTCGTAATGCAAAAATTTTTAGCAACCAATTTTTTTGATATGGTCACCCCATCAGCTGTTCAACTATAATAAGATAAAATTAAAAACTGAGAAAATGGATACAAATGAAATTATAATTGAAAATGTTAAACTTCATGAATGTTTATATAATCATAATGAACATAATGTTCTTTATTTTAATTATTTTTACAAAATTTTAAATTCTTTGATTCATTTCATTTTTTATCTTTGATTTTTTAATTTCCCTCCTCGAGATTTGAGAATCAATCGTCAGTTCGAAGAATGTTTTTTCAGAACGCCCTATGTAAGTAATGAGCCGATTGCAAGATGCTTACATTTATGTAATAGTTTTACCCCACATTTAAATTTTAATGTTCATATTTCAATGTTTAAACTTCTATTGTTTCAATAGCGGAACTCACCCTTTATTGCAAATTACCCTTGCAGACCTTGCAGATATTGCAACCGTAGCATATGTGCCATAGTCTGCAACACTACAAAAACAAAATGTATGAAACCGAGATTTGCATCACTTAAGCAAATATGCAAAACTAAAAACCATTGCAGATCCGTATTTGCAAATGTTGCTAAATGCTAAAACAGCTGCTTGTTTTTCTACATTTCAACACGTAAACTCCGGAGCTCAAAAAACTGTACTGACGGCAAGGCCGCCACAAAACATGCCTGTGCTGGAATTAAATTAACGCTAACGTTGCTAAAGAATTATTTACAAAGTAGTAAAAGATGAATATTATACCTATTATTAAGCATAATTTTTATTAAATTTTATAAATTAAGCAAAAAATCGGGCGGTTGCTTCACGTGCAAATTTTATCGACGGCGTTACTTTTCAAATATTGGCTGCGGCTTAGCTTATCTAATGCAGCAAACTCGCTTTATTAAATTTTGTAAACAAATAAATAAAACAGGGAAGGAAATCAAGAAAGTAAAAATAAAATTAAGGCAATTAAAAAAAAGTGAACAATAAAAGACGGCCAACGAAAAGATTAACAATGAAATTTTTGCAATTTGTTTTCTAAACTTCCTTCTCAATTTGCAAAACAAAAATATTTATATTTTCCGTTACTCTAGAATCAGCTGATATAATTATTTTGCTAAACACTTGAAAAAGACACTCACGCTTTGTAGCAAAAAATCATGCTATATGTGCTAAAATTGCAGATGTGCAACCAAGGGTGATTTCCGCTAATATTTTAAATAAGTTTTTAATTATCAGTAATCTGTAAGAAATCAATTCTGTAGATGAATAAACTAACTAAACTAAACAATAAACAACTTTATCAATTATAACAGATGTTTTAGTTTTTCGTCGTTATTGTGCTTCATACGACGAGTTTACACACAGCGAATTTTAACCGGCGTATTCGTCGTGTTGGGCGAAATTCGTCGTTCGTCCCAGTTGTGTTCGTAGCGTTACATTGAAAAAATATACTATTCCAAGAAATAATACTTACCTTAATACAACTGTATTGTCTTCATTCATATCAACGACGCGAACAAAATTGTCTGGAAACATGCCAGTCTTGCCATTTGTTTGCAGCGTTCCCTCCCACCAGCCACCAGGCATCTGTTTAATACTGTGTATTATAGCACCTTTGACCAGATCTAGTTCATCGGGTTCCTTTGCTGTGTAATCGTACTCAACAATGGCAGTAACTAAAAGAAAAGAGAAATAGAGGGATCAAATTATTAACAATGAAATAAAAGCAAGATATTAAAATATATATTTTATTGAACATTATTGAAAATGCCCAACGTATTATTTCTAAGCCCGATTTGCGAAATTTCCTTATTTGAAAGCATATGATTGTATAAAAAGAGAAAAAGTCAGTGAGTAACCGAATACTAAGTTCTCAAGTAGCTGTATTAGCACCGAAGGACCAAGTTACTCGTAATATGCGTCGACGGATTTTACCCCTCGTCTGTCAATAAAATAGAATCATTGTAAGTGAAGGCGAACAGTTACACACCGCAAAAGCTTAGAACGGGCGTGTAGACGAACGAGTTCGAGTACAAACTAGATCTACTTTCTACTGTAGTACGCGTTTCAAGCGTCAAGGGTGACAAATAATAACACTGTGCTAGTTGAAAAAGCCGACAGAAGGGACACCCATTTACTAAACCTAATTTGAGTGCGCTGAATTCAGTGGTGCTAACCGTATTTTTTTTAGGTTAGCTTTTGTTTTTGAGATATACCGTTATTTTAAAAATGGAGGAGGTGGAACACCATATATTCCCTTAACTCAACAACGATTTAAAATCTTGGAAAGAACACAAAAACCGAAATTCGGTAATAAAATTATCTTTCAATAACTGTAAAAAAATATAATGAGCTAATTAGTTTAGAAAATACAATGAAAGTTCGATGAAAAAAATAAAATTTTTTTGCAAAAGTTCGAAATTTTTTGTTTTTTAAAACAGCCTACAAATTCTAAAAATAAAGTTATGCTGATAAATTTTCATAAATTCATAATAAATAAAGTTTTAAACAAAAAAAGCCATAAATGACTAAAATCGGTGCACAACTTTGGAATTTATTCACAAAAAATCAAAAATTGCAGTTTTAAACGGTCACCAGACGAAGCGAAGCCTCTAAAATTAAAAAAAAATGTTTATTAAATGAAAGTAGTAATGAAGAAACATTTTGTTTGCTCACATCCAAAAATTGTTTTCATTTGCTGAAAACACATTTACACAGCATATGATTTGACGCATGTAAATTGCATTTAGAAAAGAATAGGGTGTGTAAAAAACATGAAAACCAGGCAGTCTGTGGCTGCAGCAGCTTCTGTAGCACTGTAACAAGTCAAGGCGTTTTTCGACGTCAGGATGGGGTGTTAAATCCGCGTATTTGTCCGTTGTTTGTATAACTCAACAATGTGTCCCGGTTCACAAGCGATAAAAACATAAGTCGACTCAAAGCAAAATTGAGATATATGTATATGCTATAACATTCTACTAACAAAAATTCATGGTCATGTAAAATCATTATTTTGTATTACATTCGTTAAGTATTATTATTTTTTTTATTAATATTAATTAAACCAGAGGTGCCCAAAATCTTCTTATGGAAGCGTAAACACCAATACGTATACACTTTATTGACGCACACAAAGAAAAACAGAAATAAACTCATAACAAAAAATGATTTCTTCAAGTGTTTCATACTCACGAAATCATTAAAAAAACAACAAAATCATAAAAACAAAAAAAACAAAAAACAACAAAATTTACGCTTGGCACAAATGTGTACCAACAAAGCCTGCGTTCTTATTGCTGTGCATATGAAAGTGTTGTTGCTTTGAACTTGGGATATGGGTGTATGTGTGTATTTCATACAAAGAGTTGTGTATACATATTAGAATGCTCAGCCAATGCTGCGCGCTTTTACAAAAACAAAAGCGTACCAAGCGTAGGCCGTGGGCATCTCTGAATTAAACAAACACAAAGAAAACATCAAGGACCTTTAGCTAGGTGAACAACTAGCCGTTTCGAAGCCGCCACACTTCTCATCAGCACCCGTGTTTGAGCTCAGGAGCTCATGTTTCTAAAGCGACACTCACTCAGGCCACTCACTCAACCACCCAAGCTGTTGTATGTCTTGTTGTCTAAATGTTCAATTATATCAAACACGCTGACGAAAAGTGTGGCTGCTTCGAAACAGCTTGTTGTCTATCTAGCTAAAGGTCCTTGATGTTTTCTACGTCCTGTTGAGTTATTAGCAATCACAAAAATTATGTAATACAAAATAATAATATAAGAAAGAGTTGGAATAATAAAAACTAATTAATGTTATGTGACATCCCCCTCTCTCCAACGAAGTTTGTTGAAAAGATGCAAATAAAATGGGATTGAAATAGTATTTAATCAAAATGCTATACAATTCATGATGAGCGCCAAAATATCCTAGAAGACACGTTTTTATTATTAAACCTTCAATATTATAATCTTTAATTTATAAAATTTTCCATTTTGATGTTTTCTTTCCAAGGAATTTTTCAATGTTTTAAGACTTACGCTGTTATCGCTTCCGACCCCCAGATGTATGTATGTATTATGTTACGCAGGCTGCCGGTCATAAGACCGGCTCACTTGGGTCCAAGGCGAATCCATTACAGGTGCCCGCATCCCAATTCGCTTCAACATTCCTCCGCGATTTTATCTTCTGAGTTGTCAAAGCTGATAGCAAACGACAACAAAATGTATGACGTCTCGAGAGAAAATGTTGAAGCGAATTGAATTGCGACCACCTGCAGTTGATTCGCCTTGCTTGGGTCCTAGAAAAGGTCCCGTTGTTCTATGTACATATGTATGTATGTATTATAAATAAAATAAAATTATTTTTCGTTTATATTTTTGTTTCAAAACAAACGCAATTGATCGTGATAATTTTTTTCGTTCTGCGTGCGTGGAAGTGCTTCATTGAAAAAAATTTGCTCATGAGTGTGCGTGACGTGAGGCCCGAAAAAAATTGGCTTGCGTGAAGAAAATTGTTTTGATCGTGAGCGTGCGTGACGTGAGCCAAAAACACTCACACGCACATCTCTAACATTTGTATCTTATTTAGTCATACGCTTAAGGTCATACAATTTCACATGCGTACAATTTTTGTGAGTAAATCAATCACTTTGACTCATGGAAATTATGTAATTAAAAAGCGAATATAAATTATTTAAAATAATTTTTTTTTTAGAAATTTTACGAGTGAAGGCAGTTAAATACAACATTTATGTATGAAACTTGCAAAAGTAGCAAACACAATTTGCATACGATGGCATCAAATTATGCACTCCCTAAAAATGTTTATCGATAACGCCTCTTCTAAATTTGTACAGGCAGAATTAAAACTGCACGCGATGTGCGGTGGACCATTTTAAAAGTTGGTGACCAACAAAAAATTTTTTAAAATTGTCAATTTTAAAAGTATCTTATTGAAATACCAGTGAAATTCGAGAGCCAAAAAATAGCAGGTTGTTCTAAAGGGTGTTATTTTTTCGATGCATAGAACTTTAAGTTGCAATAAAACAACGATGGATTATTCGATTGACATGAATTTTATTCATTCGAAAGATAATCTTGTAGCATTACATTTTAAATATAATTTCTGGCATATGACCGCCATGGCTGGCGCGGGTGTAGTCCAATCTGGACGTCCAATTTTCGATGACTTTCTCCAACGTTTGTGGCCGTATATCGGCAATAACACCGCGAATGTTGTCTTCCATGTGGTCAAGCGTTTGTGGCTTATCCGCATAGACCAATAACTTTACATAGCCCCACAGATAATAGTCTAGCGGTGTTAAATCACAAAACTCAGCAAAATCACAAAACTCATCAAAAATATCTTTCATCAATGGATTGCCTGAGAGCGCAGGGCTGTAGTATTACAATACTATCATATTTTTGAGAGCTCAATCTCTCAGGGCAGGGGGAACCATTTCTTCGATTTCATTTCTTACATTATTTTACTAACGCCCGGTGTAAATGGGCAGAAGGCAGAGGGGAATAGGAGTGATAATAAAAAAAGGCAATTGGTAGCTTTTCAGGTATTCGTGTGAGTCGCCAAGAGAGTAATATTTCTTTTTTAATATTCTACAGGATATCGACTCATATATATGTTTTTAGGTGCTTCAATATCCTTTTTAGCTGTATTTAACTAATCGTGAAGTCTGCCTGACTTATTGGAGTGAGGAGTGCCAGTTTTACGATTTCGAACCCATTCGAGCGTTCGCATGAATACATTTTTGAGACAAAAACAATTTCTTGAAATCTGTTTTTATTTCATATTCATTTATGTGAACGCTCGTACAGGTTCGAAATAAGTCAATCCTAAAATATGTGGTAAAAATTCTGCAACTTTTAATAAAATAAGGAGCTTTTTTTTATATCAGCTTCTTTTTTAACTATAGGCCAAAAAGAGGCGTGGCTGTGGAGGTTGAAAGTTGACCACCTCGAGTATACAAAACATTTTTCAGCCAATAACTTTTGTATTTATGACAAATTTTAAAGATTTCGACCTTTTCAGATTTCGCTTACCAGGAGAAAACAAAAATGAGCAAAAAGTTGTTGATCGGATGTGTTCTAGGTTTCGACTCGGATTGATTTTACACTGACTAACATCTGTTGCACGGTTGGTAAATTCAACGAATCCTCTTAGGATGGTTCGGCATGACAAATTTTAAGGTGATACGACTAGCTCAAAGTCAGGGTGCAGTTCTTTACCCCAGTCGGATCGTGCAATCATAGCAAATCATGCCTTATCTAAAACTGCATGCAGACGTACGTATATTCAGATCAAAAGGGGAGCTAGCAAATCTAAACAAAACACATTTTTATAGGGAGAGTGCTGTTGTCTCTCCAGGGTGCATTTCTCCCTACCCTATCGCGAAATTAAAGTACACCAATGGCAATGGAACACCCTTTTTATTAGCCTCATTGCCCCTTATGAATGAAGTAACTACTGCCAGTTCAGGTCATTATATTTTTTTTCTCTTTAATCTGGTCATAAATAAGTTCCAGATCGGCAAATACATTTCACCCAGAAAAAACATGAAACACATAAAAGATGTTGAAAATGTGAAACAGTCCTTCACATTGACAACACCTTTCATTTATTTAGCTGTCAAAAAAAAAAAACGCACAATTTTTGTGAAAAATAAAAAAAAAAATTACTGTAAATTTTAATTTTGTTATTGAACTTCTGTGTTGTAATACATTTATATTAAATTACTTTTTCAGGCTCAAGTTCAACCCTTGGTTGTCCACCTAGCAAATAAATTTTTACTTTTCTTTACTTAATTGATATTGATTAAAAAGTAGTGAAAATCCAAGGGTTGAACTTGAGCCTGAAAAAGTAATTTAATAAAAAAATTTAAATGGACTTCGAGGAAGACATTTGGACTTTTTTCTTCCCATAGGTCAAGCCACACTTTTTTTTTTCTTTAATTTTATTTTTCTTTATTTTCCAATAATCCAGTAAATTGTTGTTGCCTCAGTGCCTTATGGGCATTGTTGAGGCGAATTGGTAAAAATGACATATTAGTTATGATTATCGGTATTAAGATATCGATTGACCATACGATTCGAACACCAGCTTTCTTTTGCAGTGTAATAAAAATGAATTTATTTATAAATTATTAAAAATTCCGCTCATTGTTTTGGTGTTGAATTTTTTGTGTGTTTATTTTCGGAAATGTCATTTTGCTAGTGATGGTACAAAAGCAAACGATTTATTTCAATTTTTTTTTTTGTGATGGCACTAAAAAAATCGAAGATGTAAGATGGAACAAAATGAGAAAGGATCATCTTCTGATGTACATAGATGTAGAAAGTTGTAGAATTTTCGCCCTGTATAATTCTTATGGGACGATGTAAACATCTTTGCAAATTGATGAAAGAAAGTGTAAAAAGGCTATTAGCAAAATTCTTTGAATCACCATAATTCATAAATTGGTGTTCTCAATTCAGCATGTTTTTACACATTCGAAGTTTCTTTTCGAAAAAAAAAAAAAAAAAAAAAAAATCCAAATGTTAAATACATAAACGACAACAGCGAAGCCGATGATAAAAGATAGCTTAACATACAAATAGTCGCCGGCGGCAAAGCAAAAACCGACGGTTGACGATCAGCTAAACAACGTTTTTAAAATGAGACAAAAAAAATTTAAAAATTAAGTTAAAATATGACAAAAACCAAAACATTATGCTGATTATTGTGAGAAAACAGCTCTAGCGCGTTGCGCAATCAGTCGCTCTTGCCTGCCACGGGTGTAAGCTTGTGAAATTACCGGCGCGACAGTTAGCCGGCTATAAGCAAACGAACTACGTTCATTAACAACCATATGTTGTAAAAAGATAAAAATTGCCGGGCTGTTACAATGGAATTTCACCACTATATACAATCATATTATTATAAATATTGCTTAAATAAAACTAAATATAGGAAATTAATTAGAACTTCCTTTAAAAAGTAAATTTTTCTTTTTCAATAAATTCTGATTGCATTAATCATTAGCCCCAAAAAAACATGGACATATCACACTTTAATGTGTCGGGCAACTTCGTGTTTTCAAACATAAGCAACATTTTTGTATTTTTGGTTTGCACAAGTGACATTTGCAAAACATACAAAAATTTTTTTAAGAAATTAGAGAAAAGGTTTTTTTACTAATAATTGTGTGTAAATTCAATTTTTTATTGCATTTAATAAAAAAACGCTTCAAATTAAAAAAAAATTTTGGTTTTATTAAAAAAGTTATCACTTGCAAGAATAAAAGCCGATTCTATTTACTTTCACTCACCCTATACTACTCTAATTGAAAACGAATAAAAACATGGCGATTAATCCACTTTAGAGTGAATTCAGATTCTAGAACACACCCGGATATCTTCCCAGTTTAAAAGATATTTTCCTTACAGTATATATTTTTTCATATTTTTGCTACATCTTTTTTTTAATTTTTTTTTTTTTTTTTTTTTTTGGCCACAACATTTTTGTTAAACAACCTTTTTTAATTTAAAGAACAACAATTAGTTTAAAAAAAAAACTTTTATTAATTAATTAATTAATTTTTCAAGAAAAATATGTTTGCATTGTTTTTAGGCTTGCAAAAAACTTTGCTCCAACTTATATTCTTATTGTTTCTAATATCAAAAGACGACTCGTTGACAATAAGTAAAAAGGTAAGATTTTTGAATTCGCAGCAAGTACGCTACAGCTGGCAGTGGTCGAAATTCCACAAATTTTAAAATAATTTAGTTATAAATGCCGCCAATATTTCGTTTGTGATGGCGGCGGCATATAGACGTCTAAAAAGGCCAGAAAATAATTAATAAGGTCTATTTTTAGACCTAAACTAATACATTTTAATTAGCTCTTACAGCAATTAAATAATAAGATTCATTTTTGAATGGTCAAAAAAAGTTTTATATATTTTTTTCATTTTTATAAACAAGTGTATTGTAATTAGTTTTGAAACAGCACTCAAAATCCCAACAATTGTATCGATTAGTTTGGAAAATGTTTTTTATATAAGAACTTGTATATTTCGAAAAGTTTACAGGCACAGCTTGTAAAACACTGATTTGATATCGCTGGATTTCTAGAAAAAAAAAGTTTTAAGTTTGAAACTTTATTTACTTTATTCAAAGTAAACTTTGAATGATTTAACCCCTTAGACTACCGAAACGTTTCCTTGTTTTTGACAACCAATGACAGAGAACTGGTTCTGATTGAAATTTTTTTCTTTCCAGAATAATATTTTAAATCGTAAAAATACTGTGCTTATGTCACTTTTCGCTTGTCGCTTACATTGTGTTTTATTAAAACTCTTTCACAATCTAAATGCTCCGTTTTAAAAGGGCATTTGTTTAATGATTTTTAAAATACGTGTGTATTTTTTGCTTCTTTTATATTTTTGCATTATAATTATTCATTTTTCATACTGTCACAGTTCACATAACAAAACAACAACAAAAACTAGAGGCCTGTAAAGTCAAATGAAAAAAAAAAAAAAAGATGAGACACAATATTATTTAAGGTTCAAGAGAAGCTCTTCATATCATTTCAAAGACAATAAAACTACAAAAATAGTGAGTGTTTTACTTTTATATGAATACAATTTTAGTCGTATGGGTTTTAAATTCCAAAACATAGACCCACACATAAAATGCAACAAATTAATATCTACATTAGAGCGACTCAAGTTGTATGGGAGCCAAAATTCGTGCAAGGTGTACCCTTCTAAAAATTAACCTTGGACTTTTTTAAGATAACATTTAAAATATTTCGGCTCTAGCTTTGACCTCTCGTGAGCTGGACCATTTTGAAAAAAGGGTCTATTTTTGCATGTTTTGTTAATTTAAGAATTGGTGTGCTTTATGGGCTTTACACTTGAGGATTAGCTTCACTCCAAATGCGACAGTTTTGTTTGTTGACGTAGCCATTCAACCAGATCGCTAAACAAAATTCGCTTATGAAAATCGGGAGCAACGGCAATCTCGTTTTGCACTAAAATTTCACTACATATTTGCAAGCGTTGTTCAGGCGTGAGTCTATTCATGATGAATTGCCAAACCAAACTGAGAATAAATCACTTGACAGCTGTTAAATCGGTCGCCATCTTAAAGTTCTATGCATCTAAAACTGTCTGATTACGTATTGAAAAAGTTCTTTCTTTGTTGTATTTGTTGTATTTCAAAAATTTAATAAATTTTCTTAACATATGTTTTAGTAAAAGTTTTTAAGCTATATAATTGTTTCTTTAGCAAGAAAAAAAAACAACATCGGAATTTTATTTTCAGCGGACTGAAAGTCTCTCCCTTTTTGCATGTTTGTGCATGCTAAAATTTGTTTATGGCTTTATGTAAGTTACGTTTAGGTTCATACCCTGCCTACGAAGAAAACACCCATGTGATACTTCCAAACGCCAACACACTCATATTTTTTTCTCCTTTAAACTATAATCCATTGTCAGAAAAATTTTAATTTTTTTTTTGCAAGAAATAATTACAATTCCTTCTTTTTTCTGTTCTTTGGACTATTTATGCATCTTGCCAAAAATAAGGCAAAAGTAGGTCTTCATTTGCAATGTTCTTTTTTTGCCTTTTGGGCCAATAAATATTTCACCCACCACCAGAGCATATCAGAAGGCAATATTATTGATAAATGAGGTTGGCCTAAATAGTTTTGAAATATGTTCCATGTTAGATAGCAAATGAATTATGTATTAAAATATTTAACTTAAAAATTTAAAAAGCTACGAAACTGAAATTTTTCCCCATCACACTAATATAATGTGCCATAATGGGTGGAATGTGGTCTCATTCCGTGTTGATGCTTGTTGCAGGTGTAATGACCTGTAAGTGCCCTCACAATTTGTCTCAGGTCCTTTCCGACTGTTTTTGAATGTTCTTGACCGTCAGCGTCGTACCGTTGTTTCTTTGTGATGCATGTTGTCCATTTTTAGGGTTCCGTACTCATCAGAGTGAAACGGAATCCTATTACCGAGACTTCTACGCACGTCCGCCCTTCTGCCCGTCACAGCGTCCATTCTATGAAACGGTAGGAGCTAGAGAGCTAAAATTTTCACAGGATGTTGTTGTACCTTGCCGCTACAACAACAAATGCTAAAAACGACAACAAGTCGAAAACTACCAGGTGTTCCCATACAACGAAAAGTAACAATTAGCTATAACTCTCGAACCAAAAAAAGATAGAGAGCTGAAATTCGCACAGCGTATGTATTTACAGATGCTCTACAACAAATGTAAAAAACAAGTCGAAAACTACCAGGTGTTCCTATACAACATAAAGTAACAAATAGCCGTAGCTCTCTCAAACAGAGAGCTGAAATTTGCACAATATATGTATTTACCAGTGACCGTAACGCTTATGACTTTTATCAAAAAAATCAAGAAATAAGAGTTATTTTTATATTTTTAGATAGAAAATAAGAGCTTTTTTTTTGATATTTATTTTTTTAAATGAAAAATTAAAGTCATTTTTGATTTTTTTTTTTTTTTTTTTTTTTTTTTTTATCCAGAATGCTCTGGAAAAAAAGCTATATTGTTCTGCTGTATTTCTAGACATTAAACAAGCTTTCGATAGAGTATGGCACCCTGGCCTTCTGTACAAATTGAAAAAAATACTACCAGCCCCATTCTATCTGCTGCTCAAATCTTACTTATGCAATCGTCATTTTTACGTTAGAATTAATAACGAGAATTCAGAACTATGTGAGATTCAATCTGGAATACCGCAAGGCAGTGTGCTTGGCCCAGTTCTTTACACCATATATACATCGGATATGCCATCGTCAAATAATGTTTCGGTTGCTACTTATGCAGACGATACAGCATTGATAACGTATAATGATTGTCCTACAGAGTGTTCATATCTAATTCAGGATCATTTAAATAATATTGCTGTTTGGTTTAATAAGTGGAATTTATGCGTTAACACTGATAAATCATCCCACAACACTTTCACTCTAAGAAAAGGAGATTGCCCTCCAATATTTCTGAATGGGGAACAAATACCGCAATCCACCTGTATCAAATACCTTGGAATGCACTTGGATAGAAGATTGACTTGGAAAGACCATATTAAAGCCAAAAAAGAGCACTTAAATATTAAAACAAAAAAAATGTATTGGCTACTCGGCAGAAATTCGCAGCTAAGCCTTGAAAATAAAGTAATGCTTTACAAAGCCATCCTTAAACCAATATGGACGTATGGAATACAATTATGGGGAACAGCGAGCAACTCAAATATTGAAATATTACAGCAATACCAATCTAAGACTTTAAGAATGATTACAAGTGCTCCCTGGTATATTTCGAACAACAACATTCATCTAGATTTACGAATGCCCAAGGTCAAGAATGAAATAAGTAGGTTTAGCGAAAGGTACGTTGATAGACTCAGCAATCATAGCAATGCCTTGGCTATTGCCTTACTTGATGACAGTGAGGAAATTGTAAGGTTGAAAAGGTTTCATGTTTTGGACTTACCTTTTAGAAAATAGAATGTTAACTTTTTTAAATATGTAAATATTACTTTTTAAGTATTGTGTATATGTTTTAGTCTCACTGGAGATTAAAACAAATGTAATGTTTAAGCCTTCATGAAATTTGCTTAATATGTGCAGTATTATATATACATAGATTGCAAATAAATATATGAAAAAAAAAAAAAAAAAAAAAAAAAATTTTTGATTTTTATATTTTTAAATGAAAAATTAAAGTCATTTTTGATTTTTATATTTTTATATCAATAATAAAAGTTATTTCTGATTTTCATATTTTTATATCAATAATAAAAATCCATTAAAAATTCGTGACAGGTAATGTGTCCGCAAAGCTTATTTTGAAATAGACAATTACAAAGAAAAGCATTTCGATACTTCTGCTAATTTATTGGAATATTGGGAGAGCAAAAAATGTGTGTTTCCATGGCTTCGAAAATTAGCTTTAATTGTGCATCGTGTACCTGCCACTCAAGTCAGTATAGAAAGGTAATTTTCAGCACTCAGATTAATATTGGGAGATTTGAGATATAATTTATCTGAGGAACATTTAAAATCATTTATGATGGTAAAATTGAACACCTGACAACGACCTCTTAACACTGACTTGAATGGCAGCCAAAACTTATAAGCTATTTCTATGCATTCATGTTTTTATAGCTGATAATGGATAAGTCACATAATATACTATATATTCATATAGAAATTTGAATAAAGCAGCATATTATAATACACACGGCATGAATAAATAAATAAGAGTTTTGAATTGATTTTTATTATTGATATAAAAATATAAAAATCAAAAATTACTTTTATTTTTCATTTAAAAATATAAAAATCACAAATAACTCTCATTTTTCATTGTTAAAATAAAAATCAAAAATTTAAAAATCATGCAATATGTTGGATGCATTTCGCCTAAAAATTATGATGGTGTAATTAAAAGTTTTCTACCATGTTCATTTATGTATGATTTATTTCTTTAAAAATTGAAAAATAACTCTTATTTCCGGTCCCTGGTATTTACATATGCCCTGCAATAGCAAATGGTCAACATAACAACAAGTCGAAAACTACCAGGTGTCCCTGTACAACGTAGAATAAAAATTAGCCGTAACTCCCAAACTGTAAGAGACAGAGAGATGAAATGTGCACAATACATGTACTCACATATGCCCTACAATAACAAAACCTAAAAACAACAACATGTCGAAAACTACCAGGTGTCTCTATACAATGTATAGTAACAATTGGCCGCTATTCTCGATCTGTGAGAGACAGAGGGATGAAATATGCATAATATATGTATTCACACATGCTCCACAACAACAAATAATAAAAACAACAACAACTTTAAAACTACCAGGTGTCCCTTTATAAGGTATAGCAACAGTTAGCTATAACTCTCGAACCGTAAGAGATAGAGAGCCGATATTCGCATAGTGTATGTAATTCTAGCTGCCTTACAACAACAAGTCGGAAGCTACTAGGTGTCCCCATACAACGTAACAGACAGAGAGATGAAATTTATACAATACTATAATATGCTCAAAATATTATATTAGCGGTTCTCACTCTTGATACTAATTTTACAACTCTGCTATATTCACTACGATTTTTACCACAAAGCTCGAGTGACTTTCTTAACTCAAAGTCTGCATGTTCTTGCAAATATTCTAAAACTTGCTGAATTTCTTTATCTGTCCACCTTTTGTTGTGAATTTTGTCACGTTTTCTCTTCACCAGTATATTTTTATTTGTTTTTTCCATACTTTTTATTTTCTCAATACAAAATTAAGTTTTGCCGGCAAAACGATTCACAGCACAGAATATCTATGTTTACTAAAGCTTTTTGTTTGATTTTTTAATCACAGCGTAGAAAATAAAAGTTCAGTACATCTTGTTGCTGCAGTGATGTAAAAACTAGTACTTTAATCAAATCTGCTACTTTAACCAAATGTGCAACCGAGTTTACTATCAAGAGTGAGAACCGCTATTATGTTTTCAATCCAAAATTCGAACACATATGTATTTAGAAAATATAGGTTTTCCATAAAATTGTATTTTTTTTTTTTTAACAAGATACATTTAGCATAAAAAGTAAAACATAATTTGTAAAAACATTCGTTTTTAAAATTTTCATGAATGAAAACATTACGTATTTACAAATATGTAATATTTTCTTTCTTCTATTCAGATATTTTTGAAATTTGAGTTTTCCATACTATTTTAACTACATATGAAATAATGTAAAGCAAAATTTAATTTATATAATAAGTCCCTTTTGTAATATTTTAATGAAAACAAACAAGTACAACTGCTTCAAACAGTAATTATGAACTGTTTTTTTATTTTTTCATTTAAGTAGTTAAGAATAGTTAATTCGCAAAAAATTTTTTATAGAAATAATGTAATATTTTAGTTTTTACAACGCAATATACCAATAAATGAAAATATAATTGCAATGTATTATGTTTCTCCAATTCATTAAAATATTTACTTGTTTATTCATAAAAATTATACAATGTTTATTAACCTACTATTTGGAAGATTTCCATAAAGCATTTGACATATAAAATATTAATACACATTGTATAACTTTTATGAATAAGACCCGTAGGATATGTAATTTTTCCATGTGTATGTATGTACATTGCACATATGTACATACGTACAGAACCCTAAAGCTGAAATTGCACAGTACGCTTTCTAAGCGTCGACGCGTTTCACGCGGTTGTCAAAAAATAGGATCAATGCATTTGTATGTGACAAGTTACAGAACACAAAGCGTAGAATAAAGTAGATCCACTTCCTACTTACTTTTATACGCGTCACAAGCGTCATGAGAAAATGTCAGTTGTTTTTAAGAACCAATGATGAGCCTACTCTCAACGTTATCGACAAATACCTTTTATATCGTAAAATAATTTATTAAATCTTTTGCAAAAAAAAAACGTTTTTAATTCAAAAGAAAAGTTTTGTTACAAATTTTATAAACATTATCACGAATAAAATAAATTGTAATTGTTTTTTACAACACTTTTTTCATTAACAAAATTTGGATTCGATGTATCGATTGCGTTTGCGTACTGAGTATCATCACTGTTATATTTTCAAATATTTTCAATTTATTGAAACAAGTGATATGGCAGAGAAACTAATAAATGAAATTAAAAGTCATGAGCTTTTATATAACAAAACCTTGCTGCTCTATCGGAACAAAAATAAAAGAGCAGCTGCTTGGAGTCCAATAAGCAAGGAGCTTAATTTACCATCCCTGCAAGAACATGATATGATGGATCATATGACCGACACTGCTGATGGGTTTCTATCATTTTCTTAAGGGCAAAATGAAAAAAAACTGATGTAAACAAACATTCGTGTACGTGTGATTTCTTTTTTGAACCAGCGTTACCACCTCAGCAAAGTGATCATTCAAAATCTTTTTTGCAAAATGCCCACAAAATTACATGTAATGTTATTAATTTCTGTATTGATAAATATAAAAAAGAATTTTTCGAAAATTTTCCAAAAACAATTCAAAGAGAATATAATAAACTATATTTAAAAAAAATGGACAAATGAACCTATAAAAAAAAACATTAATGCATAAACGTAGTTCCAATTGAAATTACCAAATTAATAAGGGAAAATCAAAATGCTAAAACAATCATTGTAATGGCAACGCTGAAACTTATAAAATTGCTTTGCATGTGTTAGTAATTAAGTTGTTAATGTATTAGTTTCCTTCAGCTATTTCTTGCAGGGATGTTTATAAACTCTATGAATTCCATTAATTATTTTAAAATTTCAATTTCACTTTCCATTTTGTTAAAATGGAAACAAAAAAATATGGCGCGTACGAAGCGTCGTTGTATGTAACATGTAGTGTGAAACGCATCGAACGCGTAAAACGCATAAAAAGCATGAAAAGCGTCGACGCGTCCGATGCGGGCTATGTAACTAACTTCACCTTAAGTGTGCGAGCCAGCCTCGTACTTGACTGAATTTATTTTATTTGTCCTTTAATCAATCAAACGTGAGTGGCGACTTTTTTGCACAAGTCCTGAGCACTTAATGTTTTACAAAGACATAAAATGAAAATTTTTAAGCCTACATATGTATGTATGTATATTGATACCATCAGTTTTATTAGGGTCAAGTGGAAAGTGTTTTACCTGTTCCCCGATTTTTAAAAAAAAATTTTTTTTTTATAACAATATTTGGCCTGTGTGACCTAAAAACAATTTTTATTTTATTATTATTGAAGTACATATTGTATTCAAGCAGCAAAGAGATAATATACTACTTTGTCTAGTAGCCTACATATATCATCATTAGCAACAATTTGTCCTACCCTAGGAAATCGGTTAAGACAGCTTAGGAGATATCCTTTTCGAGTTTTGCTTTTTCCTCCGTCTACAAACAGCTGACTATCTTTATTACCTTATTCTCTTTATAGATAATTTTGTGTTTTAGCTCAATTTTGTAGAAACTAACAAATAGAAATCTATAAAAACATGTTTTCTTTAGAAGTCTTTCTTACAACAACAACAAAAAAACCTAAGAAAAGCAAATTTTGCACTTGGAAGTGTTATTATTTTTTTTTTTTTTTTTTACAAAGTATTAGAAAATCATTTACAAGACCTCAAATTATTTTAGATTTTGCTTTTGCAAGCAAATAGAAGAAAAAAAACCGAAGCAAGAAAAAACGCTGAAAGTCATTTGCTTGGTATTAGAAACTCAAAACTGGGTCACTAAGACCATATTTCAGTTTAACCTCAACTACGGTCGTACGTGTACGATAAACGAAAAAACAAGCAACAGCAACAAACGCATACATATCCAACCCTGAATGGAATAACCAAAAGCTTAAAATAACACTTAACTAAAACATTGTCAGTTGGACAGACGAGAACTTTACTCGCAGATATAAATAAACTGGTAACAGGCAAAACCGACAATTGGCGTCAACCCGTTAGATGCTGATGTGGTCGGTATGAAATAAAAAGACGAAAAATAATGCAAGTAAAGCGAAAAGTCAAATCTCTGACTCTTTAAGTTACTTTTTGTTGCATACAATGTGAAAAGAAATAGAAGGAACAAACGAAACCAAGTTAAATTTGAGTTCGACTAATATGGCATGTCCATGAATATGACGCCCATGAATGAAGTAATGAAGGCGTTGATGTATTGCCAGCAAATGTAGAGAATAGAATATTAATGGTGGTCAGTAGGATGGATCCATCCATGTGCCATCGTTTTTTCGATGGCTTTTGGCATGAGGGGAAAAAAGTCCACAACGATATATCACAAAAAAAATCATTTTCGAGAAGTCCGATTTTCATTTTTTTTTTAGTATTTTTTATGGGTGTGTTCGAAAAAAATATTGGAGAAAATATTATTGGGGGTTGGTCATACATTTGACTCCTCTACGGACATCTTGGTACTGATTAGTCTGAGCGCCAGAAAAATAAAATTCATATCCCAGGATAATCGTAGAGGAGTCAAATGAATAATTTCATTTTAATAATTTCTTCTCTCCAATATTTTTTTCGAACAAACAAGATTCAGGGTTTCCACCTTCTTATGGGCCACCCATACAAAAATATTTAAAAAAAAAAAAAAAAAAAAAAAATGAAATCGTGTCGAAAACGATGTTGTAGTGGAGTAATTTTTTTTTCCTCATGATAAAAGCTAGGGACTATTGGCCAGTCCTGCATTTGACTATGGCAAAGGCATCCTGGCACAATGGGGGGGGGGGGGGGGGGGAACTTCATAAATATGTTATGTTGCTATCAGTGGCATTCTTCATATTCACATAAAAGCGTTCTAAATATTGTGCAATAAAACTTGGAACACTCCAACCGCTCACGTGCATTCTTTTTTTCCAGATATTCCAATTACACACTACATACTTTTGCTTTATCTGGAATACCCATCGGTTTCAATGTTAATTCAGTGTTAATTTTGTTCTTTTATATACAGATTTATGAATTAGCAATAAAACTGGGAACAATTTAGGGTTCTCTATATTCTACAAATTTTAAGAAATCAAAAATGTTCAAAAGTTTGTTTGAACATTTTTGGGTTTCAAACATTCTTTCAGGATTTTTCGAGAATACTAATGAGTTGATTAGCATCAACGAAATATCACCGGCATATAGACGGCTGAAAAAGACAGAAAACTTTAGTCTATTTTTGAACCCAAATTAATGAAATCAAAAAATTTTTTTAAGGGAAAAATTGTTTTGAAAGTGTTTTCACAATTGCGGAAAAAGTAGTTATTTTAGGAAATGACGTTAGAAGAGCTTAAAGCTAGCACAATTTAGATACAGTATTTATCGGATATAAGAAACTTGAAAAATCCACGAAAAAAGTTTCTTATAAGCGTTTCTTTCTTATATACAATTATTTTATATCAGAAACTTATTTCTTATATAAGTAGCTACGGCCATAAGGCATTTGTTTCTTTTATGAATATACGAGCTTTTTTACCTTTTTATGTATATACGTAGATATACATATGTATGTAAATAGAAAAATAAAACAAATCAAATTTTATTTTATTAACCCCTTTAGTAAATATATATAAAAAACTAGACAACTTCAATTTGAAAAAAAAATTATATGTAGTAAATACATGTACATACATAATTCATTTTGTACTATTTATTTATTTATTTACGAGGCAAGAAACAAAAACTTCTCATGAGCACTAAAAGTAAAAAAAAAACGTTGTTGTTGTTGTAAAACTGTCAGAAAACAGAGTTGTCCATGCAAACTACATAAATTCAGTGTTGCCCTTGAAAGTTTCTTATATAAATTCTTTTTCTATACAATTTGTGGTTTTGGTGTTCAAGAAAAATGTTCTTTTATCAGTTTTTTCTTATAAGCGTTTTTCTTATATGAAACTTTTTTTGTTAGAAAAAAAAAACACTAAAAAGATATGGGGCCTTAACTATAGTCAAACACTAAAGTCGGTTCTTTTTAGCAACAACTTAAATTTTAAAACGTGTTGCTAACTTTTTTCTAACTATAGTCAAAATTAAAGTTGACTTTAAACTGAATAAGCTTTAAATGGGTGCCACATTATTTATTGAAAATTCCAAGTTATTTATTATACAAGCTCTTACAAATTTACGTAAAATCCCATCGCTAATAAGATGACTCTCAAAAATTATGTATACATGTGAACACACACCTACATAAATGTAAGATTGTATTAGTAAGTAAACAAAAAACATCAAAGCGAATTGGATAAAAGTCAAATGTTAAAGAAAATTCTAATTAATAATAGTTATTAAAAAATCTTTAATTTAATTATTTAATTTAAAAAATTTTACATTAAAAAGCTTTTACATATAAAAGTGACATAGTGACATTTGCTTGAGCAAAGCTGTTGCTAAATAAGTTAAAGACAACTTCTGCTGGTTTTAAGTTTAGAGTAAACTTTTGAGCGTAAAGTCGGCTTTTTCTCGTCTATAGTAGACAAAAAGCATACTTTTATTTAGCAGTGGCTTAAAATTGCTTAAAGCTTACTTTTTCGATGTCTATAGTTATGGGCCATGGTGTTTTTGCAAATGTTTCTTATAAGCGTTTTGTTCTTATATCCGATAAATACTGTATACAAATAAATATTGCATAATACATACAATATGTAGTTTCAATATCGTATTTTGAAAAATATCGTATTTTAGAAAAAAAAATTTGTTTTTAAAAAACTCTCCATTGAATCTGGAATACTGATAATTTTTGAGGTTAGGGGACCATAACGCATCAAAAAAATATCATGGTTATGAATGAAAGGAAACAATTTTTTAAGTTGAAGCCTGCGTTCAAATCTGTAACTCACTATATCACTTGTAGCACTGTACGCAAGCAAATACGATTGTTATTGACATGAAAGCAATTGAACCTTTTTACTGTTCAAGCTCCAAACAAGTTTTCGCTGCGACTTTTCTTTGTTTATTATTGCTTTATTTCAATAAAAAGAACGTATGTATACATAAAGTTTAAAAACAAATTTGTAAATCGCACAAAATGAATGATAAGTGAGTGCATCAACTGAAAAACGCAAACAAAAATAGGTTTTTTAGAAAAAGTTTGAAAGCAAAAGTTCCACAAAATAAATTATTTCAAAAATTCTATCTCAGAGCAAAGACTTTCAATTTATTTTCATTGACATATACACACACACACACACACACACACACACACACACACACACACACACACACACACACACACACACACACACACATATTTATGGTGAAAATTGCGTTTGGAATAAACAAACCGATAAAACCACGACACACAGAGCAATTGTGGAAAAAAGTTTAAAGTGTCTGGCGCTTAATACCAAAGAAGATCTGTCAGGAGTTAATACGATATGTGCAATGCAGTCCTACAAAATAAAAGTAATGCCACCATATACAGTCAAAGCCCGGTATAGCGAATACTCAGTTTAACGAATATCCGATATAACGAATGGCGAAATTTTTACATTAACTGCCTTATATAGCGAATGGCAAAAAAAAAAGAATCTCGATTTAACGCATGACAAAACAAAATACATTTGAAACTCGTTACAGAATCGTAAGACTGTGGGTGTTTTTGGCTTCTTTGCTTTGTATTGAAAGAACGCGTGTGATGCGTTGCTTTTTTCCTTAAAATTTCAGTAGTTTTGGTAGGTTCATTGTGAAAACGAGATGTCGATTTCTTAAGAAATTAATAATATGAATGAAATGTAATAATAAACCTACACATGTTAATAGCATCCAGATATAAGTAAATATGTATATGCACCAATGTACATTTATGATTTTTAATGAATTTTCATATTAGAAATTAAACAAATCTTAAATAAACATCAAAATATCAATTAAAGTTTTAAGTTATTAATACAATTAAATTTTGATGTTCTTAAAACTGCGGACCACCGTCTTTTATAAAATTTTAAGATAAAAAATTATTGTTGGATATAACGAATATCTCGGTATAACGAAAGGTCTGAACATTATATCATTCGTTAAACCGGGATTTTACTGTATTAGCAATGTCATGTACCAACTTTGACACGTCTGAACATGCAAAACTAAAAAAAATAATCACCCTTATTCCCTTTAGCGTCGTCGTCATCGTCATCAATTTAATATCAATTCTATACATAACTTGTATTCCACAACAATAATGTAACGATGTCAATGGTTTATCGTCTCTAACAATTTGACAGACGGTTTGTTTTGTTTTCAGTGATTCAGTGTTTATTAAACAATTTTCTTGATATCAACTAAAATGTTTTCTGTTCCTGATTGTAATCCTGAACCGAATGATGACGATGTTTGTAACTAATTTTCTTTTCAACTTGAATTTTAAATCCCGCCAAACCTTTAAGAAAAATTTTTTCATGAAAAACTCCTTTTAGCACTATTCATCCTATCTTTTGACAACCGTCAACCGTCCTCTTCTCGGTGGACCAAGAGCATTTAGTACAGTTGAAATTCGTTCCCACTGTTCGTTAAAATCACTGGGAAGACTACTTTTTTGAAATCCTGTGGCAAGTGAAGGATTTTTTTCCATCTCTTCCTTCCACTAACTTGTTGAATTGGCTAGAGCTTGTAATTTTTTTTTAAACAAAATTATTATCGCAAAATATCGACGCGTATCAATAACAATTGATATTGATAAAGCTCATACCGTTTTACAACACTTGACACGAAACGACATCGTTTCGTATTGATGACGCTAAAGGGAATAAGGGTGAATAAAAAAAGGTTAAAAAAACAACATTTAGTAGTAATTTATTTTTTCTCCATCTCAGTAATATTAAACCCAATTTTGTCCATTTTAATTATTGTGCAAGAAGAGATAATTAAAAACGGAATACTTTAAAATTTAATTCAATAAAATGGTCCAATGGCTTCAAAAGCGGCGTTTGAAAAAGGATACTTTTTTCTGCACTTCAATGACATTTAATTGTCAATAATTTTTAATCATTTTATCAGGCTTCAGTTCGGTATTTACTTCCTTAAAATGGGAAGAAAAATGTAATGTATCTATGGAATGGCATATGCGAATACATATATTGTATAAATTTCATCTCTCTCTGTCTCTTACAGCCTGGGAGTTACGTTTAATTGATACTTAATGTTGTATGGGGACACCTAGTAATTTTCGAATTGTTGTCGTTGTTGTAATTTGCTGTTGTGACGCATCTGGGAATACATATACTGTGCGAATTTCGGCTCTCTATCTCTTACGGTTCGAGAGTTATAGCTGTTACTCTACGTTGTAAAGGGACACCTGGTAGTTTTACAGTTGTTGTTGTTTTTAGCATTTGTTGCTGTGGAGCATATGTGAATACACATATTGTGCAAATTTCATCCCTCTGTCTCTCACGGTTCTAGAGTAACGGCTAATTGCTACTTTACGTTGTATAGGGACACCTGGTAGTTTTCGATCTATTGTTGTTTTTAGCATTTGTTATTGTAGGCCATGTGTGAGTACACATATTGTGCACATTTCATCTATCTGTCTCTTAAAGTTTGGAAGTTCCGGCTAATTTTTACTTTACATTGTATAGGGACACCTGGTAATTTTCGACATGTTGTTGTTTTTAGTATTTGCTGTTGTAGGGCATATGAAAATACATATATTGTGCGAATTTCAACTCTCTGCCTTTTACAGTTTAGCAGCTACGGCTAATTGTTACTTTAGGTTGTATAGGGACACCTGGTAATTTTCGACATGTTGTTGTTTTTAGTATTTGCTGTTGTAGAGCACCTATAAATACATACACTGTGCGAGTTTGAGCTTTCTATCTTTTACGGTTCGGGAGTTATAGCTAATTGTAAATTTTCGTTGTATGGGGACACCTGGTAGTTTTCGCTTTGTTGTTGTTTTTAGTATCTGTTGTTCTAGCGGCAAGGTACAACACCATCCTGTGAAAATTTCAGCTCTTACCGTTTCGGAGAATGGACGCTGTGACGGATGGACGGACGGAGTAGTTGTTCGGTAAGAGGGTTCCGTTTCACTCTGATGAGTACGGAACCCTAAAAATGTTTTTTTTTTTCTGATAAAACTGGAGTGATTAACATTTTTAAAGAAAACAAGAAAAGTAAAGTTGAAGTCTTGCTGGCTGGGGTACATTAAATGTTTATGAACACCGGTGTAAGGAGTTTACATTAGTTGTGCGAGTGCATAACAGTCTTAAGTACATTCTTAAGCAACTGGTGACTTTTTAGCAATTTTGCTGTTAGCAATGCTGTTTTTTACAGCTCCGTTGTTTTCGTGTAACATGTTGGTGTTAAACATGTGCAGTTCGGTCTATAATTTAAACTTGAAGTGATTATTATTGAATTTTATTATCAAATGAATGTTCGGTTAAGAAAGTGCATCGCACATTTCTTTCACTTTGTGGCCAGTTTGGCCGAACTTCTAGGAGCGGCTATTCGGAATGTTGTGACCCAATTTCGAGTGACATTTACATATATTGGCCAATAAACCATCAGCAACACGTACAACCAAGTAGAGTGCAGACAGAGGAAAATACTATAGCAGCATCGGCCAGAGTTATTAATGTCCAAAAACGATGAAGATAGAAACGTTATAGTGAATGACGAGCGCTGCCGTGCGATGTTAAGATAGGAGGGCTGGACTTGGCTGAAATCTGATTTCAACAAGACCATGTCATACGTCATACATCAGGCGAAATTCTGGCCGAATTGAGAGGCGACTTCAGCGAACAGTTTATTTCACATGTGGCTCAGCCTAAGTCGTGTAATTAGAATCTTTTTTGTGGGGCTATCTAAAGGATCATGCCTGTAGTGACAAACCCGTAGAGATATCTAAGAACTCATTGCTGACATACCGGCCGATATATTGGAGAGAAGCACCCAGCTTATGAACAATTTGAGGCGTAAGCGGCGTCAACATTTTCACGAAATCACACAGAGCGAAAACTTCCTAATAGATTCAATAAGATTGTCTCTTTGAAACGTTTTTAGGCTGAGGGGTATCCCAGCAGAGAGAAACGAAGATTTTTCTATGGGTATTTCTTATTATTTCCATGTTGCAAATCTGATTAATTGTCTCAACAAGAAAAACACATAAAACCAAGAAGAAAACTTGTTGTTCACGTTTGTTTTTACTCAGTTTCCGATTTGCATGGTACCAAAAAAAATTCTATAGAGAAGAACTTATTGATTCTATTAGGTTTTCTTGTAAATTGTATACAATAAGGATTTCTTATTGATTTTATTAGGTAATCCTATTAATTTTTCCCTATTGGTTTTATTAGTTTCCTATATAAACACACGTAAATCATCTTTTTAATTTCATTAATTGTTGTTTTTTCAATAAGGTTTTCCCATTTAAAATAATAAGGAATCCTTCTTGAAAAAAAAACCATAGAGATATCTTATTGATTTTGTTCTACTTTATTAGGTGCTTTTTTCTCTGTGCATTTTTAAAAACATAAAGTTAGAGGCATGTAAAGTTCTATCGACTCAATTCGATTTCATACATTTCTCCAAGTTCGTATGCTCTTATGAAAAAAACAAATAAAAAAAATTATAATGCCAAATCCAAAAGCTAATAATAAAAAAAAAAACACCCATTATATTCATGTCTTCTCATTGCGAAGAATAACAGTAAAACCCATTGATGCTTCATTATCATGTGCTACAATACAGAAATTAAAATTAAAAAAATGAAGAAATGAATCCATTATAAAACTTTAATGTCCATATCAATAACAGCATACAACGTAAAAGAAATTCATTTTTTTTTTTTTTTGATTCTGATATGTTTCTATAGAATGCTTTTATTGTTGTTTCTGTGATTGTTGTTGTTTTCAGCTTAAATGCCCACAATAGACAAAGTCAAGGTCAGCATAAATTGATATGCATAATATTTATGGAAGAGAAGAGATTGTTTTCAATTTTCCAAGGCAAATTGTATGACATGTACATGTATGTGTGTATGTATGTATGCATGTCCATCTCTCAATTTATGGGTATATCATGTTTGATAAACACTGTAAATATGTAAATATTATGATATTCAAAAACCGTATTCGAAGAAACCGGTTAACTAAGTTTTGTAGATTTATAAAACTCACCGGTTTCGAATAATCTTTTTCATTTCGAATAATTCAACCAGCTGGTTTTTCCGTGTCGCTTAACGGACTTCTGAACTTCTAAACTTCCAAAACGCACCTTCTAAACCCATTTCCTTCAGAAGTAATTGAAGAAAGTTCACTGATTTAAATCAATATGTATTTGCTGGTGAAAAGCTTCCAAGAGTGAACTTCTTGATTTAAATGATACAAGCTCCATCAATCAATGGCATACATACTGAAAAAGTTACACAATCAAATCTAGCATACAAGGTGGCTCAAAAGTAATCCTCCTATCAGAAAATGCTATAAATTTTGCGATTGGCCCCTAATGTCAGTTCTGTTTTGACATTTGTGTAGTAAACACATGCGAAATACACGTTAATAAACAATGTTACGCTACACTGCTCCAGAACGCGGAATATTGGTGACTATATATTTGACCAATAATCGGTCGGTGACTTTGGCACAACGTGAATTTCTTCGGAGATTTCCTGGCCGTCCAACGCCTACTGGTGAAACACTGCGATGTTTAGCTGTTCGCCTCGAAGAGACTGGCACAATACGAGACGCTGCCAAGCGTGGCAGACCCCGGAGTAGCCGTTCTGCAGGGAATATTGCTGCTGTAGCCGAGGATGTCATGGAAGCGCCGTCGACATCGACCAGACGACGTGCCACGCAAATGGGTATCAGTCGACGGTCTTTACAGCAAATTTTGGTACAAGATTTGAATATGTTTTCGTACAAAGTCCAGACGGTGGGTGCATCAGCTGTTAGCTGCTGACCGCCAATCGCGTCTAACATACGCTCAAGCCATCCTTGATCACCAGCAAGAGGAAGATGATTTTTCATCAAAAATAATCATGAGTGATGAGGCCCATTTCCATCGTAGCGGGTACGTAAATAAGCAAAATTTACGCTTCTGGGGCACTGAAAATCCGCGTGTGACCCACGAAGAGCCATTACACCCGCTCAAAGTCACTGTGACATGAAGTAATTTCAAGACTACCCCTGTGTTAATGATGTGCGGAGTAGTTTTATTTGGACTAGTTTCTTGATTACTCTGACGTAATGTTTTTTTTTTTTTTTTGGATTACATGGTCCTCTCCTAGGATACTGTAGTGTAAAAGTAAAAAAGCAGTATCCATTTCTGCAGGGTGCTTTCTATATAAATTACAAAAATAGGACTTGCCACGTGCCATTTCTTAGAAATGATGAAAATTGAAATAAAATAAAATGGAAAAGCTTTTTTTATGGCTTCTTTACACTCCTATTCCATATAAATTACAAAAATAGGACTTCATTTTAGTTCAAAAACATTTCCTTTTGTTGATTTTTTTGGTTGTTGTACTTTTTTCTGTTTAATTGTATTTCTTTTTCATTCGCTTTCCTGTACTCATATGTAGATGAAAATGGAACAATATTTCTGACACTTTGTTGTCTGTCCGTCAAAGCGCGCATTCTCCGAAACAAGAAGCTAGAGAACTGAAATTTTCACAGAATGCATAGATACCCGGCCGCTACAACAACAAATACTAAAAACCAACAATAAAAAACTTTTAAAACTAAAGGGTGTCTCCACACAAAAAAAACTGTGCAAATCAGCTGTAACACAGGATACACATGTCCAGTGCAATGTGCCTGCTCTCTACAACAATGAACACCAAAAATACTATAAAGTTAAAATTTGCATGCTGCCAAATGCATGGAAGCACCCTTTCATTTGAAAATTTGCTGAAAATTTTCAACCGCAAGAGATAGACTAGACATCTAATTGACAGGCTTCTACAACAACAAGTAACACAACGTTAAAATCTAAATAAAGCCCAATACATGGGGGCACTCTTTAGTTTAAAAATTAGCTGTAACATTTGAATCGTAAGCGATAGAGACCTTATAAATTTAACATGGCTTTCAATCAACGTTTTGTCATGCCAATTTTACACTGGCTTTTCTGTTTTTTGCAATCAACTCGGGCAAAAAATTAAAGCACTGCCACCAGGGGTCACAGTTTTATAAACATTTAATTCGGCGATTGTTCCTCTACTTCTATAAATTGTCGCGAATATTAAACACATCTAGAGCTGTCTTCGCGATTCATGCTTGGAATTACTATGGCCTCGATTGATTAATACAAAATGTATATTCATTTATTTGTTCAAAAACGCATTTATGCACGTATTTCTAGTATTAGTTAGTTTTTTCAGTAACTAACAATTCCTTCTTTGTGTACATTTATGTTATTATTGTGGTTGGGAAAACACCAACAGAGGAAAAATATAATTAATGTCAAGTGATAACAAACGCCAACTTATAAGAAGCCTCTTAATATGTAGAAGCAAAAAATAGTCTTCATCATATTCATAAATTTTTTTTTTTTTTTTTGCTACAGACATTCATACGAACGGGCAGATTGATGACGGTGTGAGTCACTAATTAAATTGTTAATGAAAACAACACTGAATATAAAAAACAAAGGAATGTCATCTACGTATGTAAAAAACTGCACATGCATGTATTATACATACATATATTGTATTATATACACACAATAGGGTGGGTCAATTTTTTATTTTTATTTTTGTTTAGAGAAAATTTGTATAGCAGGAACAAAATATGCACGAAATTACTTGTATGAGAAAATGTTCATAATAAATCACGTGTGCAAAATCAAAATTGATATTTTCCTCTTTAGGAAAAACAAATTATAAGCGGTTCTCACTCTTGATAGTAAACTCGGTTGCACATTTGGTTAAAGTAGCAGATTTGATTAAAGTACTAGTTTTTACATCACTGCAGCAACAAAATGTACTGAACTTTTATTTTCTACGCTGTGATTAAAAAATCAAACAAAATGCTTTAGTAAACATTGTAAAAAAATTACTGGGAATCACAGATATTCTGTGCTGTGAATCGTTTTGCCGGCAAAACTTAATTTTGTGTTGAGAAAATCAAAAATATGGAAAAAACAAATAAAAATATACACTGGTGAAGAGAAAACGTGACAAAATTCACAACAAAAGGTGGACAGATAAAGAAATTCAGCAAGTTTTAGAATATTTGCAAGAACATGCAGACTTTGAGGTAAGAAAGTCACTCGAGCTTTGTGGTAAAAATCGTAGTGAATATAGCAGAGTTGTAAAATTAGTATCAGGAGTGAGAACCGCTATAGATATTTTTTATTTTATTTACTCTCAAAAAACATTTTAGTATTTCTTTATTCATAAAGAAGAGTTATTTCACATTTCAAATATACGAGCCCTAACCACTATTAATTCGTACACAGAGCATTTTTCATCAATGCGCTACTAAAATATGTACCTTATCGGAACTATAACGACTGCAGAAAAAAATTTTTACTTTTCTTAAAGATCATTTCATTCTCTTTAGACACATATTAAAAAAGTTACATATTAAA
Source organism: Sturmia bella (assembly GCA_963662145.1). NCBI lineage: Eukaryota > Metazoa > Arthropoda > Insecta > Diptera > Tachinidae > Sturmia > Sturmia bella. Next base: position 72,609,428 of record OY759168.1, read on the forward strand.
AAAAACGACTTTTTAAAAAACAAACAAAAACAAAAGTTCATTATTTTAAACAAAAATATTGTGACCACTATTAATTCGTACAGTCGCCAGTTTTCTTAGTTAGAATTGTGTTACGCCAGCTTTTTTTATTAAAACGGTCTCGACCCGCTTTGACGGGTCCCATATTTCCTGAATTTTGGACTTTAACTCGTCATTTCGAAGTTTTCTTTTCATAAATCCACAAATTTTCTATCGGATTAAGGTCTGGACTAGAAGATGGGTTTATTTAAAAATAAACCGAAAATTAGTTTATAAAAAGGTTAAATAGTTGCAAAAAGCCCAACAGGGACAAAATCCCTGAAATCCACGAAAAATGTGCATAAAGCAAAAATAGACTTTTACAAAAAGTTACACACTTGAAGAAAGGACACCAGAGTGCTAAAATAGCGCAAGTCCACGCAAAATATGCAAAGTCAAAAGAAAAAGATTTATCCGCAGAAAAAATGTGCAAAACCCAGAATACGTAGATTCAAAAAGGTTTAAGTTTTTTAAAAACTATTTTAAGTCTATTTTTGCGTTTTGCCATTTTTTACGAATTTTTTTTTTGGTTTGTAAAAGCATTCACCTTTTCAGAATGCATTTACATTCTTTTATTTCGAACTTTGCAAATTTTTCGCGGACGTTAGCGGTTTTGCTTACATTTTTTGTTTTTTGCTATTTAACTTTTTTATGAACTAATTTTGGTTTATTTTTGAATTTTGCGGATTTTAGAAGTTTTGCCTTTTATAAAATATTTTAAATCTATTTTAGCATTTGGCACATTTTTCGTTTTCAAACTTTTTATAATTTCATATTCCATCAGGCCTAAGAAATGTAATACTGAATTTAAAATATACAAGCGATAATATATATTTCTCTGTTCAATGAAGGTGTAATTCAAAGTGTATCTCAATAGGCCATACAACGATATGACGAGAGCTTGTGAATTCGTCAAATATTATTGAAATAGTTTGAGTTAACTTCACCTTTTGAGTGGCAGCGGAATGTATTAAATAAAGATGATGCCAATCTTTAGGTGGATGAATAATTATAGGCACTCGAAAGCCATTATAATTATTTAGGGGTTGAGGGAACCAAAAGCAAAAAAAAAAGTGGTTAATTTCTTTGGTTTCAGAATCGATGATGTGCTCACCTTTTATACAGTATTTTTCGGTTAATTGACCCTACGGTTAATTGGTTTCCACGCTTAATTGAACCACATGTGAATTTCCTCGGATAATTGAACCCGGTTAATTGATTTTCCCGCTTAATTCGTTCAAAATTCATGTCATCAAAAATAAATTTCCTCTTACTTTTACCCGGTTAATTGCATTGAAAAATAATCTGGCATTTTTGCACATACATATTTGACATCATTTGTGAAAAACACTGGGTGGCATCTCTACTATACACATATACATATGTACATTTTTTGCTGTTACTTGCATTTTTTTTTTTTCGTTTAAGGTAAAAAAAAATTATTTTGAAAAACTTAAAGTGCACATATGCGATTTCTTTTAATTCATTAGTACATAGTTTCAATTATGCGTGATTTCTGTAATTGAACAAACTGTTCAATTAAATAGGGTTCTTGTAATTGAACGAATTGTTTAATTGAACGGGTATCGGCTAATTGGTTCCCCGGTTAATTGAACAAAAAATTGTGCAAATTTTGATGTGCAATTAACCGAAAAATGCTGTATTATATCTTTCTTTAGGAAAAATTACATATAACTTTAGGAACGTTATATAGTGATTTTATTGAAACGTTAATAAAATTAATGAATATTTTAAAAATACAGATGAAAAGGAAACTGTGCTTTATTAAACGCATCTGGCTTTGCTCTCGTCTTCGGCTCAACTGACTTCTTTTTGTTGAGAGGAAAACAGTGTTACCAGCTAGGGCAAAATCAATCCCACAGTTATAATAATGATTTTATTTGAATAAAGAAATGGGTAAGGATTACAACATGTTCGTTTGGTTGATATAAGGCGATTGTGTCTAATTTCAAAAGATCGCGTGTCATTATGGTTTTTCTTTCAAATAAATACGACTGTTATACATACTACTACTGATAAGCTACTTTTCTCTTTCATTGTGGCGCACAAATTCAAATGTTGCCAACTTATTGCTAAGATTAGTTTATATTGAAAAGAAATAAATTTTGTGCTGATTCATACTGCTTTTAAGAAAAACAAAAAAATATAAGTATATAAAGAGTATTTAAACTACCGGCCTTGAATTTATAAGTGTCCAAAACGATTTTGGATAATTACTTTTACTATAAAAATATTAAATTCTTATAATTATATATATATGTATATGTAGTGCTTTCAAAACGCTACCAACTAGGGCGATGGAAGCAATATTATCCGTCGATAATAACGGGTTATCCATTTTGCGGGTAAACGTAAATAAAACACATATAAAATATTTTTTTTTTTTCATGATATTTCTTTTTTGTTATAAAGTTTGAACGTTGGCATTAGGTGTGAAACACTACATCATTTAAATGACCACCACGCGAAGTGTTACAAGCATTGATTCTTTTGAGGTAGTTTTCGACCACTTTTTGACACCTATTGGGTGGGTGGTATCTCAGCCATAACTTGACGAATGTTGGTTTTTAAGTGGTCAAGAGTTAAGGGTTTATCTGCATAAGCACGGTCTTTCGCGTAGTCCCACAAAAAAGTCAAATCGCATGATCTTGGTGGCGGTCAGGAAATGTCTTACAATAAAGCCATATTTGTTCGACCTGTGTGACATGTGGCACCGTCTTGTTGAAACCACATATTCTCCAAGTCGTATTCATCAATAGCAGGCAAAAAAAAGTCGGTTATCATATGACCGACCATAATGCTTCGAATTGATGACGGTGACAGTCGTTCCATCGTCGTTTTCGAAGACGTAAGGTTCAATCACACCTTCGGACCACAGAGCGCACCAAACACTTCCTTTTTCTGGTAATAATGTCCTCTCTGCAATTACTTGAGGATTCACAGAACCCCAAATACGACAATTTTATTTATTAACATACCCACCCACGAGTGATAAATGCGCTTCATCGCTGAAGAAAACTCGCCGTCCACCGCCTGTTGTTCAAGCATCCATTCCACGTATCTACGACGTTGTGAATGATCAGCTGGTGGCTTCAGTTGCTGTGTGAGCTGGACTTTATGTGGATGCAGGTGTAGATTTAAATGCAAAATACGCCATTTCACTTACAGGATTGCACGTTAAAACCAAATTTTCCTTAAAACCAGCCAGTGTGGAATTACTATAATATTAAATGAAATCCCCAATGCAAATTTGTTTGTCCACATTTCGAAAAAGTAATCTTCCGATTTGCGGCTGAAACCCCTAAACCGACGACACTGGTGCCGCTTTATTTGTTGTTAAGTATATATTAATGCTAGTTATTAAGATTGTTGTTGAATTGCCGAATTCCAGAAAAAAATTATCCTCAGCACAACAAAACAAAAAGGATAGAGAGTTGCGCAGGTACTAAGTACAGCAGCACCCTAAAAACAAATTACGGGCACGAGCAGCAGGTTTTTATGATTGTTGTGCCATCATTACTTTTTGGAATTTCTATGCCTGTAATTAATGTGTGTTGACTGGGTTTTATTACCCTTTTGTCTTTTTCTGCCTTGTTGTTGATATTTATTTATATATAATTGTAATATTTTTGGTGTGAAATATTGCAACACAGTGACAATTTTCATTGCCAATTTTAATGGAAAAATAATCAAAATATTATATAACAAATATATACTTAATTATTTATAAATTTTTTCTGTCTTTTTCAGCTGTCTATAAGCCGACGACATTTCGTTGGTGCTAATCAACTCATCAGTGAACTTGATAAATTCTTAAAAGTGGTTTCGTTACACTAATACAGTATTTTTCGGTTAATTGACCCTACGGTTAATTGGTTTCCACGCTTAATTGAACACATGATCGGGCAAAAAAAATATTGCATACGAACACCATGTGAATTTCCTCGGATAATTGAACCCGTTTAATTGATTTTCCCGCTTAATTCGCTCAAAATTCATGTCATCAAAAATAAATTTCCTCTTACTTTTACCCGGTTAATTGCATTGAAAAATAATCTGGCATTTTCGCACATACATATTTGACATCATTTGTGAAAAACACTGGGTGGCATCTATGTACATTTTTTGCTGTTACTTGCAGTTTTTTTTTTCATTTAAGGTAAAAAAAAATTATTTTGAAAAACTTAAAGTGCACATATGCGATTTCTTTTAATTCATTAGTACATAGTTCATATTATGCGTAATTTCTGTAATTGAACAAACTGTTCAATTAAATAGGGTTCTTGTAATTGAACGAATTGTTCAATTAAACGGGTATCGGCTAATTGGTTCCCCGGTTAATTGAACAAAAAATTGTTCAAATTTTGATGTGCAATTAACCGAAAAATACTGTAATAATGTCATCATCGATAAGGGACCCGGTAAAAGTAATGTTGTGATCGAAATTCACAAAATCATCAAAATATTCTCTTAAATTAAAATGGCTTTTTAGAATAAGCCATTCTTCGCTGGCTTGGTGGCACACATTTTCTGTAATCAAAACACGATCAGCAGCATCAATTATAGAAATTTTTGCTCGTAAAGAAATTGATTTAATACACTCATTTTGGCAAAGAACCAAAACAGCGCTTTACATATTAACCTGCAAAGACAATTACTTTTCGTTGTTTTTAAAAGGGACTTCCCCGTTTTGTTTAAAATTTAATTTTGCTTTATGCTTTATTCTGACTTCGTTATACGGCGGCTACAGTTCAAGACTTTGTTGTATAGAGGCTTTTGAAATAATAATAATTCGCCTATATAGAGTATTTATAGCTGAGAATTTTTTCATTATAGCTATAGAGCATTTTTGTATGAAAAACTTTGCAATAAAAAGGTTTTTTTTTTAAAGGGACTCAGCTAAAGATTCGTTATATTGAGTTTTTCGTTATAACGAAGTTTCACTGTACCTACTTTTACAACCTGGCAAGAAGCAACATGTGTTCGTTCATCTAGCTACCTGCGAATTGATTGCTAAGCCTTACCTATTGTTTTGTGTGAGGATCCGCTTTGCAATCTCTTCAATTTAAAATTTTGATGTGTCTCATGATATAAAAGGGCCATGACTCCTTCAAGAAATTGCATTCAACATTTGTTATCTGTGGTGACTTCTACAAAATTAATTTTTATTTGCATAAAAGAGAGGCTGCTTATTTAACAATAAATAAATATTTTTAAACTGTGTCCAATCCATACTGCGGAATAAGCTTTTAATACAGGGAAAGGCGTAAAAAGTCTTGCCGTCCAAAAACAAACAAACAAAAAATTGGTGTGAATTTTATATAATTTCATTAAATAATAGTTTTGTGGAGTTAAGCCACACTTAGATAAAGTTAATAAACAGATTTAACACAAACTGGATGAACCCGATCGAAGAAGATATATAGAACATTCCCAAAGATACAAAAAAGAGGGTAAGTTTTCCCGATTTTATTGAAAATCATTAGCGGTTCTCACTCTTGATACTAATTTTACAACTCTGCTATATTCACTACGATTTTTACCACAAAGCTCGAGTGACTTTCTTAACTCAAAGTCTGCATGTTCTTGCAAATATTCTAAAACTTGCTGAATTTCTTTATCTGTCCACCTTTTGTTGTGAATTTTGTCACGTTTTCTCTTCACCAGTGTATATTTTTATTTGTTTTTTCCATATTTTTTATTTTCTCAACACAAAATTAAGTTTTGCCGGCAAAACGATTCACAGCTGTGATTTCTGTGATTCCCAGTAATTTTTTTTACAATGTTTACTAAAGCTCTTTGTTTGATTTTTTTTAATCACAGCGTAGAAAATAAAAGTTCAGTACATTTTGTTTCTGCAGTGATGTAAACACTAGTACTTTAACCAAATGTGCAACCGAGTTTACTATCAAGAGTGGGAACCGCTTTTAATTTTAGTTAAAGTTAACGAATGTGAAAGAGAATTTGCTTCTCGTTTCGTTAAAAAAAAAAAGTGTAATTTTATTGGCGAATGAAACATTATTTCGACAAATACTCTCTTTGTATACTGGAGTAATTTTATATTCTAAAAGCATTTTTTTTTTGCAAGACGTACAATAATTTTCGTTCTTCAATTTACATTGAATGCAATCTATTTATTAGCTTTAATAATAAACTCATTATTTATGGAGAAAACATCGATAAAATAAGAAAATCTTAAAAATTAATTTAATTATTTATTTGCTATAAGAGCCAATTGAAATGTATTATTTAAGGTCTAATCTAATCTAAACGATTAATAAGCCCTATTTAGACCTTAATAATACATAAGAAAATTTTATTATGATTCAAATACAGGGACCGCCATCTAGCGTTTTTTTTTCAACTAGTGTTTATTTCGTGAATGGTAAAACTTAGCTCATCTCTGATTTGGCAGATAATTACTTTTATCCTTTCGCTGAACGAATATGGTTGTGTATAGGGTTTGCTAAATGGGCCTGCGATCGACTTACAGAAGATGCCGATTTAAAAAAAAAAATCATCTTTCCAGATGAAGCTTATTTTGATCTTGGCGGGTATATAAACAAGCAAAATTGTCGCATTTGGGGCACAGAAAACCCGCACGCATACATTGAAAAGTCGACGCACCCAAAACGAGTCACTGTTTGGTACGGATTTTGGTCCAGAGGCATAATTGGGCCATTTTTCTTCGAAAATGAGCAAGGAGTGACCGTTGTCGAACGAATTTTTGTTCACAAAAATTGAAGAGGAGGATATTGGCAACATTTGGTTTCAACAGGACGGCGCTAAGTGCCACACAGCCGAACCTACACAGAGAGAGAAAAATCGCGTTCTAAATTATAGGGTTTTCCTGTTTGATTTTGGTACGAAGTAGTCTTGAAAATTTAAGTACGCTTAAGACAAAAGTGTTCTTAAAACAAGATCAATCGGGATTATTAAAAGGAATCAATCCTGGTAAGGTTTAAAAGGAGTACGAAATTCTTGAGAATATTTGAAATCAGCACTTGTGTGTGTTTGTATAAGTACTGAACTTTGTTTACATTTTTTAATTACTACGATGGCTGAATTGGTAGAGTGGCCGAACTGGCATTAGTTAGGTTCCGGGTTCAAATCGGCAAAGAGACAAAATTATTTATAAATTATTTATTTATTTATTTATTTACAATATATTTTATAAATAAATTTATAAAATACATAAATATTTATAAATTATATTATTAAATTAAGGAAGTAGAGGGAAATATTTTATATTTAAACTCGATGTTTTACGCCGTTTTCAAAGAAAAAAAAAGTTATTTAGCGGACACTTTACAATGCACTGAAAAAACAATTCAATCCATTTTTACTCAAATCAATACCAAGCGGTATTGGAAGTTCGGTAAGTAAGGATTTTCTTAATACAAGTACGTTGTGCACATTTTAAGTGCGAATTATTCAAACGCTAAATACTTTTCGGTTTGCATCAGTGTTCCCAGGTCAATGTATTTCTTACCCCCACAAAATTTTAAAACCCCCTAAAACTCAATTTTTTTTCTACAAAATCCCCCTAAAAAATGTTGGTGGACATTCTGCTTTAGCTTGCGAAACACCAATATTAATGCATTGACAATGCAGAAAATGCATAAAATTGTTAAATTTTCCACAATTAAAAAGAAGTAAAAATTAACTGATTTATGTATTTGTCAGTGCATATGTTATGATTAGCAGGCGTATGTATATTTATTATAAATTTTCGATTTATTTGTATTCACATATTTTGAGATTTAAGTACATACATATTTATAGTCAGCTGGAAATTGTTATTTGGGCATCTAGAAAATATTAAGAGTTTCTAAGTCTTCTTCGGTCTTTACGTTCTTTTGACATTTTCATAAAAAGAGTTTCAATTTTATCAAGGGTTCTTAGATATTTTAATTTTCGGGCTATTTAATTCGGGCTTGCTAAGTCTTAGCAGTCTCTCTGTTTTTTCCTCGCGTGGATCCCTCCATAGAATTATTGCACTGATTACCACGGTATCGTTATTCCAGAGAGCTCAACTCTTTAGCTCAGATTTAACTGCATCGAAAGGTTTCGCGCATACTAAGCTTATGTTACTTAACTCTCTTGCTCTTGAAGTGAGTTTGCTCTCTCATGCTCTGGCATCCATATGATGCGCACTTCACCATGAGTCGAGTAACTGTTAATAGCGTTTTTGCTAAACGCTAAACTGTTTCCGCTCCGCTGAGATCGCTCTAATGGCCACTTGACAATCATGGATAGATATAATTTTAATTCACAATTTTATTAATGCTATTTGCAAAATCAAAAATATATTTGAAAAATGACAAATAAATTTTATTTCTATAATTTAAGGCGCTTAAAATTGGTTTATCTCTACTGATTCGGTTTAGGTATGTTTGACACATATGCAAAATAAATCTTTAATGGTTGGTAAATTATTAAACGGCTAACAGCAATTTCAAGTGATAGTCAGTGTACTTGACAGAATTTTTAAAGATTTTATGTATATCCGAAAATTATGATGGAATTTCATCAAATTGACTTATAGGCTTCGCACTACACTAGAGCCCCGACTTGCGTCGTTAATGGGGACCGGAGAAACGCGACGCAAATCGAAACGACGCAAATCGAATCACTTTTTTCTATATAAATGCACTGAAATTTAATTTGTTGGGGAAAATATTTAAAACAAAGCAGCCTTTTCTTCCGATTTAAAACGTTTTATTACGTCCAATTTTAATTCCAGACTTATTACTTTTCTTTAAATTTGACTCATGTTTTACGTCCTTAAGGCATATTCTGGTGAATCACACACTAAATTGTTACCATAACTAGATAGCTGCTCTTAGCAGCACTTATATAAAATAGAAAAGGGGATTCCCCTTTTTTCACGCAATCTGAAAATTTCTTAACGTACAGGTGACGATTGTTGTTGCCAGAAGTTGTAAAAACTAATGAATTCAAGATGCTAAATACATATGTACTACACAAGTGCTAAAAATGGTAATCCAAAATGATGCGTTAAAAAATGTAACCATGTTTAGCGACGCAAATCGAAATCAAAACGAGGCAACTCAAACCGACGCAACTTGAAATCGCAACGACCCAAATCGAATTTTTCTAGTTTTAAAAAGCGACGCAAATCGGAACGACGCAAATCGGAACGACGCAAGTCGGGGCTTTAGTGTATTTGACAAATAGTTACACACTTTGGAAGGGCGTTTAAGGTTTATTCATTTGGTGCAATCAATACTTAGCCACAAATTATTTCTTCTACAATCTGAACAACACACAAATCATCAATGATGCTAAAACAACAAGCGATTAAAACCTGTATTTTTACGGCAAAAATCTGCAAATCTCACTTTATAATTTTTTCCAATGAAAAATCAGCAAAATGCTGACAAATCTTCAAGTCTGGCAACAATGGTTAAAATACATTTCAAATTTTGTAGTATATTTTTGAATACGCCCCTTAAGCTTTAACAGGAAAAAAAGTCGTATTAATTCAGGTCCAAATATATAAACCTTTTTTAAATGTTCTCTGTCTTTTTCAGCTGTCTATATGCCGATGACATTTCGTCGTCGTCAACTCAGACTGGAAAAATTCTTAAAAGTTTGTTTGAAACTTAACTACTTATTCCATAATTCCCATGAACAAAATGAGAATCAGAAATTAATACATTTCAATTGGCTCTTAAAGTTCATATAGGAAAACAGTCGTTTGGAATAGATCCAACGAAATGCTTGTAATATTACTTGAAAATTTAAACAAAAGACACTGTTTAAATCTAAATTTTTATCTTTTTTAGTTACTACATCAATAATATCAACGAACTGCGTGTAAAAAGAGGAACTGCTGCCAGAAATTAAGATTGCGGAAGAACTTAATTCCACACAAAAACAAATCAACATGGCAGCTGAAAATCTTGCTGTAAAACGCAAGGCAGAGGATTTCATTGAATCACAATCAATGGAAACGAATTCCCCAACACACAACAACAAAAATCAAAATCTTGCCCACCCCAACAAAAACGAAACTAAGCGATTCTCACTTGCTAAGCAAGAATATAGCAAAAAACACAACTACAACAAAAACAATAAATATCGCAATGCAGAATTTAACGGCAAACGCAGAGAAAAAAACAAAGCTGAACACAAATCCATTTCTACTCCTAAATTCTCGGTTCTCGGTAACGCTGTTTTCGATGAGACTGTTCACAAAAGAAGACACCATAATTGTGATGAAAATTCTATTCACGTACCCGAATCAAAGACCGTTAAGTTCTGCAAATCCCTGCCTACAAGAACTGCTACCAAAATGGATTCTTTGCCAACCACTGTGACAGCTGGAAAAGCGCAAGCTGACGTCAATTTTGTTCCCTTCCCTGCAACGGCCGAAATATTATCAGCACCAAGTCTAGTTGACATTTGCACAAAAGTATTGCAGAATAATATTGATGGTAAATTACATATATGTAGATTTCATTTTGTTTTAAATATAATAGATTTCAAATAGGTAATTAAAAAAGTTTGCGATCATATTGCTGTTTTAAAAGAAGTAAGTAAATTCGTAATATGTAGGTCTAGCTTGGGTTATTGTGCGCAGTCGCAGTATTGCATTGTTGAAGAGGTTGGGTTAAGTGCTGGTGCTGGATAGACACTAAGCAGACAAATCGACAGCAGCTAGCTCTGACTTGTGGAGCTTTAAATAAATGATATAACGTTGGCTTCCAGTTGTTTTTCGTTTTTGCATCAGTACCGGAGTATAATAATGCATGCCATAAAATCGGGCAATTAAAATAAAAACGTACTGATTTTACCAGGCGTGCCAAAACAAAAGCGGAAAGCGTTTTTTTTTTCTTCTTTTTTTTTTTTTTTTTTTGTATAGAGCAGTGTGGTATGGAGCAGTGTTACCAGCTTAGGGGGTTTCCCCCTAGATTTAGATGTTTTTTTAATGTCATAATGTCAGTTGTAGCAAGCATTTCAAAAGGCGAACTAGAGCCCATTCAGAGTCATACCTAACAAGAAGAACGGAAAACGGAACGCTTTCTTTTGCTTGTCTTCCACGCTGAAATGCCACACACAAAAGCGTGGCTGCCGCATTTTTTCTGTATCCTCTATACCAGTGTTCCCAACTCAGTGTATTTCTTCCCCCCCAGAAAAATTATAAAACCCCCTAAAATTCAATGTTTTTCTACAAAATCCCCCTAAAAAATGTTGGTGGACATTCTGCTTTAGTTTGCGAATCACCAATATTAATGCATTGACAATGCAGAAAATGCATAAAATTGTTAAACTTTCCACAATTAAAAAGAAGTAAAAATTAACTGATTATATGTATTTTTCAGCGCATATGTTATTAAGAGTTTCTACTCGTCTTCGCTCTTTACGTTCTTTTGACATTTTCATAAAAAGAGTTTCAATTTTATCAAAGGTTCTTAGATATTTCAATTTTACCAATTCTTAAGAAACGGAAAAAATTCAAAGAAATGGCCCATAAAGAAAAATTCATTCAACTCAACAAAAAAAGTACTTAAAATTACCAGTTGCGAAATTCTGTACTTGAAGCTACCAGATGAACATAAAATACCTCATTAAATTTTATTTTAAAAATCGTTGAAGTCTCCAAATTTATCAGTTCATCTTCTAACTCCTGCCACTTTACCGTTCAATCAAACACAGAAATCCCCTAAAAATACCCCAAAAATAAATTGTTTCCCCCTAAATTTCCCCCGAAAGAATTTAACACCCCAAATTCACCCCTAAAAGAAAAAAACCCGTAAATCTAGGGGGAAACCCCCTAAACTGGCAACACTGATCATGTTTACCTATATTTCCAATTTATTAAAACCAGTGGTAAAGAAGAGAAGCTTATTAGTGGTGTTTAGGCCCCTGACTTTTATAAAATTGTAATATATTAAAACTCGTTGGTGCCTTTAACTTACAGAATGAATTCAATAAAATAATTAGATGTATGCCAAAGCGACAGTGGAGAGTTATTAATTACAAATTATTACATGTGATCATCATTATGATGTTATAAAAAAAATGTAATAACAAGGTAATAAAACTGTAACAGTGCACATGATATATTAATGCATACATACTTAATATTTTAATGATTTCTTAATGTGCAGAGATGGCTACACTAGAAAAATATAAAAGCTTGCCCCTTTAAAGCAATCAAGGCGGATTCATACAAGCTGAACTTGGCAGCAATTCAATTCGCTTCAACATTTTCTCTCGAGTTGTCATACGTGTTGTTGTCTTTTGCTATCAGCTTTGACAACTCAGAAGCTAAAAATCGTGGAAAAATGTTGAAGTGAATTGGGATGCGGTCATCTGGATTCACCTTGCCTGGTAATGAATCTGACTTGTAAAGCAATAAGAACAAGGCAACTTCAGGCAAGCTAATTCGCCCTCCAGCCAATGCTGCCATATTTTTTTTCCAAAAACTGATATACTCGTAAGACAAAAAAATCTGTTTTTCTCGAAAAAGAGCTGCAAGCAAAACTATAAAATGGTAATATTGTATTCGCACATTTTTAATGGAATTTTATTGAAAAAAAAGAAAAAAATTTTTTTTTGTATAAATTGTATATCAACTTAAATGTGATTTATTTTTTATTTAATTTTATTTAATTCATCACATACAATCATGTATTAACATGGAGGTCATGGTAGATTATTTGATACAACATAATGGGTCCGATTATTGATTCCCTTCCGCAACGGCGGAAAGCACTTTTTATGCGAAAGCAAAATTTAAAACTCTTCATTCTGTTGCTGCGGTATCGTCTCTACTGTCGCGGTATTGCCGTATTATTGATTCCGCATAGTAGATATTTTTCCTAGTTTTGCTTACGCTCACATTTTATAACGAAAAGACCAAAATGTAGATTTTTTTTAAATGTTTTTAAAATTAATTTGTTTTCTTTTTGACAACTATTTTGATAAAAATAAAAGACATCATTAGGTTAGGTTAGTTTGATTGGAGGGGTTTGTTTACCCATGTCTTGCGACATACACCTACGCCAGTATAGGCTTGTTGTGCGCTCCGTGGATTTAACCGTGATACAGTTTGACACATAGGTCTATAGGAACTCCGTGTCATTCACAAAGTTCCTTAATTTCCTCCAGCATATGCCCCGTAATTGGATTATGTCTGGTAAGGTGTCTCTCCCAAGATGTCGGGATCGTATTTGTGAGAAGGCGGGGCACTGGCATAAATAGTGCTCTAGTGTCTCGCTCTCCTCCGCACATGCTCTACATTCATCTCCTCCCGCTATTCCTATGCGGCTAAGATGTGCCAGTAGTTGAGAGTGAACTGTCATAACTCCCATCAATCTACTTAATTCCAGCTTGCCAAGTCTTTTTCTCGTCTAGATCCCCCATGGAATTCTTGCATTGATTCCCACGGTTACGTGATTCCAGTTATCATTAAGTATTTTTTATTTGAATGTTTCTTTGGTTTTTTTTTTTTTTTCAAATAAAAGTAAAAAAGCAGTATTGATTTGAAAAATCTGTTTTATAAAGGAACAATCTGCAAATCTGTTCCACACCTCAAAAGACTGCAAAAGAAAACAGTTAAACCTGCACATGTGGCAGCGTTGCCCAGAATGCATAAACAATAACATCCTGCGTTTGTTAGTGTAAACTATTCCACTGATATTGAAAACTTGCATTCGAAAAAGAAAAAAATTATCCTTTTGCTCATACAATTGATTTCATTTTAATAAAAATGGTTTAATAAAATATTTTATAAATTAGCAAGTAGATGGAAAAATCATTTTGAACGCAAATAAAGTTAAAAAAATAATACATTTATATTAAATTACTTTTTCAGGCTTAAAAAAATAGTAAATAAAATTGCAGTCAATATTTTTCAATCAAAAATCTTCAGCTAAAATGGGGCGAAGCAAAAATAATCATCTGTTCGGCCAAGTTCGCCTGGTAATGAATTCGCATTGCACAACAGCCGATCGAAAAAAAAGTTGGCGCGTAAAGCGTTCAACTTAGAAAATTGCGAAACGCGTCGACGCGCACAAAACATGTTATGTGACTTCAGTTAAGTTTTTTATTGCCGGTTATAAAATGTTTAGTTGTTTTCACCTGACAAAATTTTGTTCATACATACATACATATGTACGCCAGGCTTTATATGAAATTATTTTTTGTCCTCGGTTTTTTTTTCATACAGAGTCTGACGTTTGTCTCAACAAAATTTTGTCCGGTGTAGACGTTAAGTTGAAAATATTTTAGTTCCTCTAATAACAAGCAACTGCTGCTTGGAAAGCTTTCAATAGAACTCGGAACAACCATTTACGACTGAAAACCTGAAACTATAGTTGAGAACAACTTAAATTGAAATCATAGTTTTTGCTTCGGAAGGCTCTTCCCACCTCATAAGCAAGCAGTTGTATTTTAAATCAATTATTGTTTAAAATATGTAATATGCTGTAAAAGCTGCTTTTTGAGAAAAATAAGGTGCATCTTTCTATATCAGCCACCCTTTGAGAATCTTGACATTATGTAGAAGCTCTTATTCAAAATTCGTCAATATTTTTGAAGAATTTGTAGTTTTTAGTGAAAAGATCACAAATTTTGATTATCGGACTAATTTTATTTCCTTTTTTTCTGCTTTTTCTTCCTCGCTAAGGCATGGAATACACAGGTGGTGTATCCTTCGAATATTTACAATCGATCTTGGAACTTGCCACACCATCACAACTGTATGCGTTCGAACAGCATAATTTGTATCTTATGGCGGACAGTGATATTTTATGGCAACAACATGTTGCCATAAAATATCCTAACAAAAAGCGGCATGAAAACGAATCATGGAGAGATATGTTTATGGTAAGTACAAAATGTGTTTGCGAACTTATTAATGATTTTGCAATGTCGGGGAGCCCAATTAATTTCGGAAACAGTACACTAAGAGAACATTCATTCAATCATTCATTCATTCATTCGGGTAATGAAAGGGCTTTATTAATTGTTCTTCTCTCTGCGTGAATAAACAATTTCGTTTCGACAATGAAAATCATCATTCATGGAACGGACCTTTTCAATTCAGTGTTTTTCTTTTTAATTTTGAAACATTCATTGAACTCAGTATAAAGTTGACGTTGATTATGAAACTTATGAAATTTCATATTTCAGAAATTTTGTGACATATGAAATGAAACTTAATTATACTAAAATTAATTATTTAATGCACACAAATATGAAAAACACAAATGAACATTTTACTTTTCTTTAATTGATATCAATCACAAAGAATCCTCTAGGAGCTATGCTCTACTCAAGCAGCTTGCTAATCTGTTATTTTGCAATCTGTTAACGATTGATTTCGTACAGTGGCTGACTTAAGAGTCGCGAGATTCCAGGTTCGAATCTTGACAGGGTAAACAAAACTATAGTAAAAATAAAAGATATAAATAAAAAGGGAGGAAAATAAAGAAAAATAAAAAAATTAGGAAAATGAGAAAAAGATAAATTAAGAAAAACTATTTTTTAATTGCAAAAGCGGTTTTCACTCTTGCTACTAATTTTATCACTCTGCTATATTCACTACGATTTTTACCACAAAGCTCGAGTGACTTTCTTGCCTCAAAGTCTGCATGTTCTTGCAAATATTCTAAAACTTGCTGAATTTCTTTATCTGTCCACCTTTTGCTGTGAATTTTGTCACGTTTTCTCTTCACCAGTATATTTTTATTTGTTTTTTCCATATTTTTTATTTTCTCAACACAAAATTAAGTTTTGCCGGCAAAACGATTCACAGCATAGAATATCTGTGATTCCCAGTAATTTTTTTACAATGTTTACTAAAGCTTTTTGTTTGATTTTTTTTAATCACAGCGTAGAAAATAAAAGTTCAGTACATTTTGTTGTTGCAGTGATGTAAACACTAGTACTTTAATCAAATCTGCTACTTTAACCAAATGTGCAACCGAGTTTACTATCAAGAGTGGGAACCGCTATTGTTTTGTCTGTGTAGGTAAACAATTTTATAACAATGAAACATTCTTCATTAACAGAATGATAACAATCATGCTTGGAATAAAGCTTTTGCTCTTAGTGCATTCAAATCCGTTTTTCGTTTCTTAAACAGCCAAAACGGGGATTAAATTCAGTTTTCGAACGAAATTCAATTCGTATAGCAACCGTTTGCTTCTCTGAATAATGGCAACTTATATATTTTGGACAAATAATCACTCTTAGAAATAAATAAACAGTTTAATTTTTTATATTTCTCTTTTCAGCGTTGTCAAGTGGAGAAAGAACAAAGCCGCAGAGCGGCAGCTATAAGAAAAGCACCATTAGCTTATTTTGCTTTATTGGCCAAGGCCTATAGCTTAAGAAAGCTGTATTAGCAGGCATAACTTTATCCGAAATGCATCAGTTTGCTAGTACTTGAATTTTATAATTCATCATCTCCATCTGCGGCAAGACTTCGAAATTTCAATGTTGCGACCATCATCAGAATTATCATAAATATCGCACCTTTGCAACAAAAAAGAGGCATTGTTCAAAAATAAAACTTATTTTACACAAAACACTAAGATTTTTCATATATCCGGAAAATTAAAAGAAAATTTTATTCCTCCATCAGGAACTGATAGTTATAGTGTATTTTATGTTCTCATAAGATTCAAGCTAAGTGAAAAATATCCCTGTCATTTCAATACAGAATTTCCAATTGAGTAAAATGTAAATAAAGACATTTCACTCAATTGGACATTTCACTCAACTGCACATTTCTCTCATTGGGAAATTCCAATTGAGTAAAATGTAAATAAACACATTTCACTCAATTGGAAATTCTGCATTGAAATTCGCCAACAAATTAAGAATTACAGTCAAAGCCCGGTTTAACGAATGATATAGTGACATTTCACTCAATTGGACATTTCACTCAACTGCACATTTCTCTCATTGGGAAATTCCAATTGAATAAAATGTAAATAAACACATTTCACTCAATTGGAAATTCTGCATTGAAATTCGCCAACAAATTAAGAATTACAGTCAAAGCCCGGTTTAACGAATGATATAGTGTTCAGACCTTTCGTTATACCGAGATATTCTTTACAGTAATTTTTTATCTTAAAATTTTATAAAAGACGGTGGTCCGCAGTTTTAAAAACATCAAAATTTAATTGTATTGATAACTTAGCGTAGAAATAAAACTTTAATTGATATATTAACGTTTATTTAAGAATTGTTTTTATTTCTAATATGTAAATTCATTAAAAATCATAAATGTACATTGGTGCATATACATACATATTTACTTATATCTGGATGCTATTAACATGTCGGTAGGTTTATTATTACATTTCATTCATATTATTAATTTCTCGTTTTCACAATGAACCAAACAAAAATACTGAAATTTTAAGGAAAAAAGCAACGCATCACACGCGTTCTTTCAATACAAAGCAAAGAACCCAAAAACACACACAATCTAATGATTCTGTAACGATTTTTCAATGTATTTTGCTTTGTCATTCGTTCAATCGAGATTCTTTCTTTTTGCGAATGATATAAGGCAGTTAATGTAAAAATTTCGCCATTCGTTATATCGGATATTCGTTAAACTGCGTATTCGCTATACCGGGCTTTGACTGTATTTGATTTTAAGCATCCCGTATTGGTTTAGTTTATAAGGACGAAAATTTGTCAATAAAAATTAGAGTACGCAATAATATAAAACATTACATGAGCATTAATTCAGTAATATTACCTCAAAAATGGGATAGTGTTTTAATTAATATTAAGTTCCATTTGCACATATCTTATTTGAAGTTGATTATTAATTTACAACGGGTTATCTATTTCGTGATTAGGACTGTCTTACAGCACATTTTGGCATATTTTGCATTTAGATCTACTCCTACATCCATATAAAGTCCAGCTCACACAACAACTGAAGCCACCAGCTGATCATTCACAAGGTCGTAGGTAAGTGGAATGGATGCTTGAACAACAAGCGGTGAACGGCGCCTTTTCGAGCAAAATTTTCTTCAGCAATGAAGCACATTTCTCACTCGGTGGGTGGGTATGTTAATAAACAAAATTGTCGTATTTGGGGTTCTGAAAATCCTCAAGTCATTGATGAGAGGCCTCAAGTCACTGTTTGGTGCGCTCTTTGGTCCGAAGGTCTGATTGGACCTTACTTCTTCGAAAACGACGATGGAACGACTGTCACCGTCAATTCGAAGCATTATGGTCATATGATAACCGACTTTTTTTTGCCTGCTATTGAAGAATACGACTTGGAGAATATGTGGTTTCAGGAAGACGGTGCCACATGCTACACAACTCGAGCGAATATGGCTTTATTGCAAGACATTTCCTGACCGCCACCAAGATCATGCAATTTTCGACTTTTTTTGTGCGGATATGCGAAAGATCGTGTTTATGCAGATAAACCTTTAACTCTTGACCACTTAAAAACCAACATTCGTCAAGTTATGGCCGAGATACCACCCAATATGAGTCAAAAGAATCAATGCTTGCAACACTTCGCGTGGTGGTCATTTAAATGATGTAGTGCACAGATATCAGCAAATTAAACTCACATGTATTATTACGCTCTTTTGTTTGATCGTCAATCAACCAATAGGAAATCACCATGTTGAGTGGAAGAGACAAACTACACTTGCAGAAATTCTGCGTCTTATTATTGCGATATATTAATGATGTCAGCCGAAAAGTATTTTATGTTACAAAATGCTTTTGATGACATGCAATATCTTATTTGTCATAAGACATTTAAAAAAACTAGGAAATATAATTTAAAAAAAAAACATTTTGAAGATGTTCATAAAGACATGAATAAAATGAATAGCAAATGGTTTTTTTCCAGTGTTATTTCGTCACTCTCACCAATACTACTACCATGGGCATCTATGATGTGGTGTTTCATACATAATGTCAACGTTCAAACTTTATAATAAAAAAGAAATATCATAAAAAAAAAAATATTTTATATGTGTTTTATTTACGTTTACTTTTGAAACCGCAAAATGGATAACGCTTTAAAAGTATAAATAAAAATGTAGTGTCACGATGTTCGTTTTCGCTACTTTACGAAGTTACTGAATCAATTTTAGTGAAATTTTTGAACAGTTAATATTTTTCGAAACTAAATGCTAAATAGAACAAATTCCGAATTTAAAAATCGATTTTATTTTCTTTGTGTTTATCTGTAAAATAAGTGCAAAGGCTTTTGAATTTACAGGCCGATTTTCAAAATTCGTTGTGCTTTTTAAAAGTGTTCCTCACTAAAATAAGAGTGTAGTTTTTTTCGAAATCGAATTCAAATTTCAATTCGAAACAATTAATTTTTACATAGCGCGATCATTTATAAACCGATTTTCCAAATTATTTTTACTGCTTGAAAGAGTGTGGTAGTAAAATGATAACATTTATATAAATTTTCACTCAATATTATTTAAAACTATTATAAAAGCGACAGCAAAGTGTGGCCAGCTAGTGATGTTATAAATTTCTACAGCTTACGATTATTTATTTTTAATATTTCGCATACGCAGGTATTTTTTAGGGTTCCGAGTGAAAACGGACACCTTTTACTGCAACTTCGCTGTCCATCCATCCGTCCGTCACAGCTTCCAATCTTATCAAACGGCAGGAGCTAGAGAGCTGAAATTTTTTTTACTTGGCTGCTATAACAAAAAAATACTAAACACCAAAAAATTAAAAACTCAAAGCGATTCCCCACAAGAAACTGTGAAAATCAGCTGCAAGTTTTAAACTGATGGAGACTTAAAATTTGCACAAGATATGTGGTTGCCAGGCCTCTGCTAGTACAACAACAATTTATAATAAAAATAACAAAAAGTAAAAAATTTAAGTACGGCCCTACACAAGGGGAGACCCTTTAATTTGAAAATTAGAGACTCAAAATGTTCATTGTATATGCACTTGGGCTATATATATAGCAAATAACAAATAAGTTTGAAAATTACCTAGAATTGTTGTGCCGTAAGAGATATAGGCATGAAATTTACATGATGTATGTGGTTTTTTATTTATTTATTTATTCCAATCAAGCCAATGGATAAAATCCTTACTGGCTATTATAACTAACATAAAATTAATTGACATGAATTAATTACGATTTAAATGAACAGATGTGGAATGATTAACGTGAGTACCTGCCACTAGGGCCCAACCTCACGGTGGTCAAACCACGTGGTGTAATCAGGACGTTATACCACCGCCCCCGAGCAGCCGCAACAACTGCTCGGGTGGCAATTTATTTGCTACGTTACTTGGCCATAACAAAACCCCTTGCTCAGGAGTTGAGCTATCTAACCTCTGCTGCATTGCAATTCCCTAGACGGCAAGCGATACACGACCACCGTGGTAGCCCGAAGTCCCGAAGAGCATCAGTCCTTGAACCAACGCTAATGTTCCCGCCAATCCAGTTCCTTACAAGCAGCGTCTGTTGCATAGCAACAGCACTACGGGCCCATTTGGGCGACCGAACACAGACCCGAGGGTCTATGATCAGCATAGCTACCAACGTTCCCTTCCATGCGAACTTATGGTATCAACCACAGCCAGTACGTTTCAGCCAAGGAAGGCTCCTCAACCTATGACCGGTGAGATGACTCCAAAGAGTCATCTCGGCGCTCCGGTCCCCGTACTGCCGAATTACCCCTCGGTGAGGGGTTTCAGCAAGTCCCTCAGGAGACGCCGCTCTCCCTCGGGAAATGCCTAAGATTTTTAGCCACCAAGCCAGCCGAGGTATCATGCACCCCTTCTACCCCGTTCACATGACACCAAGCTGGTTACGATCAGCAAGATGCATATTGTGCCCCCGGGGGGAGATTTAAATGAACAATAATATTATACGCTTTATAACATTTAGACTAGATGAAAAGTCAATAAATCGAGACATATCATTAAAACAACAGAATAATCTTCACAGCGGGTCATTCATTGCAAATTTAGTCCGATAAGTAGCGACATGAAGCAGGTTGCAAGATCGTAATGAACGTTGAGGAATATTAAAAGACAATTCACTTAACAAAAAATCAGAGACAGTATTTCCATTTATTAGGTTCATAACAAATGAAACGTTGAGCATGGTCCTGCGACTTTGTAAGGTGGGCAAGTTAATCTCAGACAATCTGGAAGAATACGAGGGTAGAGCCAAATAATTTGGATAGACATCCTTTAAACAAAATATAAGAAACTGCTTCTGTACAGACTCGATGTGATCAATGTGAACATTATAGTATGGATCCCATATAATTGAACTATACTCTAAAATCGGTCGTACGAGCGATATATGTATATATAAACTTTTGGTAATATGTGGGTCTCTGAATTCTTTTGCCCATCGTTTAATAAATGCCAATACTCCACGGGTTTTATTTACGGTTAACGTAATGTGTTGGATAAAACTTAGCTTTGGATCAAGCAAAATCCCAAAGTCAGAAAATGTATTAACGGATTCCAATTTGTGGTTGTTAAGAACGTATACATTAGGACTATCTCTACCTCGAGTGAAGCGCATATGTTTGCATTTTGTTGCCTGGCTTGTACAACAAATACTAAAACCAATAAAAAGTGAAAAACTAAAGGGCCCCCTACGGAGCCCTTCCTGTGCGGGTCCTTCACATGATTGTCTCATTTTTTGTATCCTTTCTATAAGTATGGAGCTGTAATAGGAGTTGTCGTGGCCATCCTGTTGTCGATTTTCTGTCTGTATAGTCCTAGTTTTGCAGTAAACACACAGCAGTTATAAACCAATTTCGCTTACTAACAGATATCGTGGTAGAAACGAAATAGCTAATTATACTTCGGCTAAAAAGTCTTCAATAATTTACGGTTTATGTCTTCCTACGAAATATTAGGCTAGATTAGGTTGATTGGAGAGGTACATATGGGCGACATACACTTAAGCCAGTGTTGGCTTGTTGCGCACTGCACGAAAAGTTTGACGCCTATGTCTATAGGATATCTGTGTAATGCACAAAGTTCCCTAATTTCCTCCAGCATATGACCCGTAATTGGGTAAAATGTCGAGACCGCATTTCTGAGAAGGCGGAACACTGGTGTAGATTGTGCTCGAATGTCTCAATCTCCTCCCCACTTCGCCTACATTCATCTCCTCCCGCTATTCCTATGCGGCTAAGATGTGCCAGTAGTTGAGAGTGACCTGTCATAACTCCCATCAATCTACTTAATTCCAGCTTGCCAAGTCTTTTTCTCGTCTAGATCCTCCATGGAATTCTTGCATTGATTCCCACGGTTACATGATTCCAGTGAGTTAATGAACAGTTTTAACTCCTTAATTTCTTAATTTGAACTTAAAACTTATTGTACTTTCTAGAAAGGGTGCACAGAAACCGTTATGCACCTTTTTTTTCAATAAATTCACATTCTCAATATATTAATTCAGGTCCAAAAATGAACCTTTTCAATAAAATATTTGCTGTATTCCTCAGCTGTCTATATGCCGACGACATTTCGTTGGTGCTAATATATGTCGTCGGCATATAGACAGCTGAGGAATACAGCAAATATTTTTTGAAAAGGTTCATTTTTGGACCTGAATTAATACTTTTCAATTGGCTCTTAAAGCAAATAAATAATTAAGTTCATATTTTCTCAATATATTTACATGAGATCTTATATTTTATTAATGTATCTGTTTGACGTTATCAATGCTTTTGTTTAATTTTTAGTTTTATATTATTTCGGTGGGTACAGTGTCAGCACAAGACACACGATTTTCATGTTCAATTCCAGTCGAACACTTTTCATTTACTTTTTTTTTTTATTCGCATAACCAATTACCATATGGTGGAAAGATGTACTCGCAAATTTCTGTTAGAAAAATATATCTTTTGTATGAAAGGTCCTATTTTATTTAAAAAATTAAAAGATACGGGAAGACAATTGGATACACAATTCAATATTTTCTGTATGAAAGAATTTTTGTATACTTATTATTAGTGAAGTTATTACGCTAATATTGGATTTGACATGAAATATTTCAACATTCTACAAAGGTTTCGAAGTCCACCATCATAGTAAAGAATATCGCTTTTTTGTGCTTTTTTGCAATTGAGTTTATCTGTTAATAATAGCCTTACCCCCGATTTTGGACTTGGGATTTAAATACAAAATTAGTAAATTTTCCTTAAAATTTGGATTTAAAATAGCTTTCTGTTTTAGTCTAAAATTATTTTTGGTAATTAATTGTAATAAAAGTACGGCCGCACAATGTAAGTGTCAAAAAATTATCGATAACTCAATAAAAAATAGCTGTTAAAAAAGTGAAATTGTGAAAAGTTTAGAAAATAATAAATTGTTTTGTAAAAATTATTAAAATGAGTAGCAAAAGTGATAAAAGGACTCCCAATTTCAATGCCACAGAAGTTGATGACCTTCTGGAAATAATAAAAAATCAAATTATGAAACAAACAAAAAACATGTGCAATTTTCTTAATTTGCAGAACAAAACCAAACTGTCAAAATCATATGGCAGTACGAAAAACTTAAATCGATTTAAATGGGCCTGCCGTTTAAGTTTGATTTAAATAGCAACTGTTTGACTCAATTTTGTATTTAAATCAAATTTAAATTGAAATGGCATTTAAAATCCAAGTCAAAAACTAGGGGTTAGTGATATATTTCATCTAAGCAATGTGTTCTATTTTCGTTAGTTCCATGAACAAATTCGTATATTTAATGCAACAATTTTATAGAAATTGTACACCGTTTCATTTAATTAATGATTTTTTGTAATTAATCAAATGATAAACTTCATTAATACATATATTTAATGAAATGATTATTGGGTTCATTCAATAAATGGATTCGAAAGTTGGCTGAAAATTAAAGAATTTGTTTCACTGAATTAATATTGCAGTTCATTGGATTTCCGAAAAAAAATTCTTTCAGTGTACGACTTTCATTTTGAAAGTTTTCAAAAAGCAAAACTCAACTACATAAAACGTGCTTAGGAACTGCCATTAAGTCAATTTGTTAATGGCTTTATTCTGCTAGCTAATGCTAAATCTTGATCACTAGAATGCTATAGAAAAACTAAGCAAGTCCTAACTTTAGCGATGTCGCTTAATCAGTATTCTGTAATTACAATCGCCTGAGCACTGAATATGTATGATGTACGGGTGGTATTACAGAATTGCATACGAAGCTAAAAAATTGGTAAATTGAATTTAAAGGTTTTCAGCAATGGCGATTGAGATTTAACAAGTTATAGAATAAACCTGCAGGATTGTCAAATAAATTTTTGCAAAAATCTAAATTTTCCCAATTTTTGCTTCTTTCCTATTTTCCCACCCAATTGAAGTACAATGCAATCCATATAAAGCGGTAATCCCCCGAGTACTGGTCCTAGTAAAAAAAAAAAAAAAAATAATGTTCACATTAGACAGCAAAAAAAAAACAATAAACGGAACAAATCTACAATTTTTTGGTATTATTTTTGGTATGATATTCCATGAAAAAAGGAGTGGGAAAAACAGATTAAGGGCCATTAAAATATTTCATCTAAAACAAAATTATAAAATGTGCATTACAATTAACAGCAACACATTATAATAAAAAGTATGTATCAATGCCATAAAGCATCCAAAAATATAAAGATATGCAATCTACCTGCCCACGAGCCAAACTTAAGATTAGCAGCCTTTTATGCATAATAAGAGAAACCCTTTTGTACACTACAGAAGTTATTTAGCATAAGGTTTTTGCACGTACATATGTATAGTGACCTGAATAAGCAGGTAGTTGCTTACGAATGATTTTAAGGCGTTAAAAGTGATATAAACTGTTTCTAATACCCTGCATGATTTTCACATGTTTAGCAGGTAACGCAATATACTAAATATTGACTGTACACACAGAACTAAGGACCGTCTACAAAACACTATAACATGTAATAGGTAAAATTCACAAAGTTTTAATTGCAACAATAAAAATTGGGTTTTCCGGAAAACTTATGAATCAAAATCACCACCGAAAAAAATAAAATCAACCAAGGCAGCTCGATACCCAGCCCAGCTGACTTCTGCTTTTAGCTTGTAGAACTGTCAAAATACACAACACAATCACACATACGCAAAAATGGGTGACAGATATTAAAGATTTCTACCAACAAAATACATGAAGTGTTTGTTGTTGTTGTGTTTGTTGTAGTTGTTGAATATATTAATCTTCACCCTGTAAATACTGTTTTCATAGAAATAATTCCTTACATAAAAATACTTTGTAAAAACAGAATATTTTATATCACATAAACATTGCATAATTTTTCTATTTGTATTGATAAACTTTTTCAGTATTCCTTCGTTCAATTGTAAATAGAGTAGTTATGTTTTCATTCATAACTAAATACAGCCTGGGTTAACAGTAGTTATGCGATTACCTGGTATAGAGCTGCCTTGAAATCAACTTTTTTTAACTACTTTTTCTTTCTGTATGTGTAAGTATGACAAACATAGTTTTGGGCAGGCTTTTCTGCGAAGAACTTGAGTAACAAAACGATGACCGAGAGAGAGAGAGAGAGAGAGAGACGAGTGGTGTTTCGCATGCGAGTAAACTCCATTACCTTAGTATGAAGTTAACAAAATGCAAACAGCTAATGTTCGCTCTCTTTTCCTCTCGTTAAAAATGTGCATGCAACAGAATCAGATGATAAATAATATATAGCAAACCCATCCTTAAAGCAACGTCGTCCCTTTATTCTGTGGCAATGCAGATCCTCTCAGCATAACACCAATCGTTTTTCATGCTTTCAGATATACCTGCGGTTCGCTAGATCTCCCGAATATATTCTTATAAAAGGAAATGATGTTTTTAACGAAAACTCATTCTAGTTTTGTGACTTGAAGTAATTAATACTTTTAGAAATCTTTCATTAAACATATAAACACAATAAAAGTGTTAAAAATTTTAAAAGTGCTACGAAAATATTTGTTGCAAATCTTTTACATCGTTGAAGTAAAAATTTTTATTGCATTTAAGGACTTATCGGTGTATATTTGTGTATGAGAAAGAAGCTCTTTTTTTTACTGGATTTCATATTTTTTGATTGGATTTCGGGACTATTTGCGCATCTTTATCTACAAGAAAAAAGATCATTTTGATTTTAAGTTAAGCTCCTTTCAACAAGTGGACAAAAAGAAAAATTAATTTATTTTGAATTAAAAAAAAAACAATGGCACCTGTTGTGAAAGTTTTAAAACATTATCAACGACGCATAGATAAAATTCAGTCCAAGGTAAGAGAAATGTAAAATATTATATACCTATGTATGCATATATAATTAACACAACGGGACCTTTTCTAGGACCCAAGTGAGTCGGTCTCAGGACCGGCGGCCCTTGTAACATGCATATATAAAATATGTTACATATGTAGGTACTTCTTTGACAAAGTTCTATACAACATTTTTTTGTAGTAAAATAATTGTTAAGGAGGACAGGAAAAGTAAAATTGAAGACTTAGCCAGGCCGTAAAACAGCTAACAGTCTTTGAGTTTACTCTTTTCTTGTCAGCACAATTTTGCCGACTCGCCTCAATAATGTCATATGACGCTGAGGCAATTGAACTGACCAATTAAAACTTGTAAATAAAGATTCTAAAAAAAAAAAAAAAATAAAAAAATCTTTCTCAATTCAGAGGTAGTAAAATCAAACTAAACAGCCCAATAAATAATTATCAATTGAAAAGAAAATAGTTTTCAACTGAAATTCAGGTTAACTTAAGGATTGAAGACCCGAAAAACATAAAATTAGCCTTCTACGTCTTTAATTATTTTTTTTTTTGTTCGAAAAAAAAAACAAACAAATTAAACTGGTTGGACACCATAAAAGGAATCAATTTAAACTTTTAATAGTTATGTATGTACATATATATATACATACTCGTGAGTAGTTGTTATTGTCTTCGGTTTAAATTTTAGCGTTGCACTTCAAATTACAAAATAATGCCCTAAAACTTTAAGAATTGAAAGAAGAAATTCAGTCAGTCACTCAAAAATCAAATACAAGGTGGGCCAAGAGAAATCACCCTATTGGAAGTTGCTCTTATTTTTGCAAATGGCGGATAATTCAAATCTGTTTTTACATTTGTGAGCTGGACAGCTGTAGAATACAAGTGAACAACCCATGAAGCGATTACTGCTCAAGAACGCGGAATAGTAGTGTCTTTTTTTTTTTACTTAACAATTTATCTGTGGTGTTGGCGCATCGCGAATTCCGTCGCCGATTGCCCGGTGGTCCGGCACCGACTACGCAAACACTGCACCGTTTGTCCAGCAACCTTGAATAGTATGGGAGCATAGAAGACGCTGACAAGAGTGGCCGGCCCCGGAGCGCCCGTTCTGCCAAGAATATCGCCGCTGTTGCTGGGGATGTCGAGCTGTCACCAGAAACGTCGACCAGATGGCGTGCCTCGCAATTAGCCATCAGTCGATCGTCGCTGAGGCGAATTTTGGTCAAAGACCTGCACATGTTCTCGTACAAAGTCCAGTCTATGCTTCAGCTGCTGCATATCGAACGCCAAACGCCTGTAATCTGCGCCCAAGCCATCCTCAATCTCGAGAACGAAGTGGACAATTTTTGGATCGAAATCATAATGAGCGATTAGGCTTATTTCCACCCCAGCGAGCAGGTGAACAAGCAAAAGTATTTCTTCTGGGGCACCGAAAATCACGAGTGATGCACGAGGAGCCTTTACATGCACCGTTCACGCTGGAGGAGTCAGCGAGCCAGTTTTTTTCGAGGACGCCGTTGGTCAAACGACAACGCGCTAGGGCCATGTTTTTCCTGCCACAACTGAACAAATTAGGTGTGGAGGACCTAATGGTCCCAGACGACGGAGCAACGACATACCACACTGCTAGAGCCGCAACCGATATTCTGAAGGCGGCGTTCCCGGGTCGCCTCATCTCTCGTTTTGGCGATTTGCACTGGCCCACAAAATCTTTCGAGGTAACCGTTCCAGACTTTTTTGAGATTTTTTGAAGTCCCGTGTTTACGTGAACAAGCCCAAGACCCTGGAATCCCTTCCATTCGACACGAGTACCAGAGTCTGTCGCCCTAGCCGAAGTGATGAAAAATTCCATAAGACGAGCCCGTATAGTAATCAGTTGTGGCGGCGCCCATTTTTCCGATATAATTTTCTCGACTTGACTAGTAAAATTCTAAATGTCTAAATAAACAGAATCGAAGTTCATCATTTAGAAAAAAAAACGAGAGCCAAACAACATCGGATGACTTCTTATGGCCCACCTTGTACATTCGAAAGGATTCCGTTTTGACAAGACCTCACCAATAATTGAATGTAATTGCCGCTCACGCCGTCACCAATCTGTAGCTGTTAGATATCGTTATCAAGACCTCAGATAGCTCACCAAGGCAGCCACTTGACAGCTCTGTCCAGATATTTATACAGGAGGTGGAAGGCCGTTTCTTCATTCGACTTGCATGTGCAGCTAGACCTCAATGTTCAGTTACCACTGAGTAGCCGTATCACATCGCAAACTTAGTTTAGACATTGACTTTTTATAATCTCTATAAATATATGTATATTTCATTGACTGCATACTTAAGTTTGCATGTATGTATGTCACTCGCAATTAAATTACCTTTTTTGGAAGATATTTCTCAAAACCGCGGCCTTAAGAAACAACGAAAATAAAACCAAAATTAATTAAAAAAGCGCATCAAGTTCAATGTGAGTTTCTTATTTTCTAACTACGACATCTTTAAAAATCTTGATCAGCGTATAAATAATTCTAAACATGACTTTTAGCATGTATCAGCCACAGCTTTCAGCTTTTTGTTTGTACTTTTGCACTTTTGCAAAAGATGCATTCAACATCGCCTGCGTCGCCATCAGCTGTGACAACAACAACCATACAAACATGTCTTGCAAATAATTTGGCACTGGGCCAATTGTTATTATAAACAGAAAAATATAAAACAACAACAACAACAATTTGCACTTCAACAAATCAAACAACGACTTAAATAAATGTACAACACTGTCATCGTCTTTAGCCACAACAAAAATT
Source organism: Sturmia bella (assembly GCA_963662145.1). Lineage (NCBI taxonomy): Eukaryota > Metazoa > Arthropoda > Insecta > Diptera > Tachinidae > Sturmia > Sturmia bella. Next base: position 72,638,610 of record OY759168.1, read on the forward strand.
ATTTAATCACATTATATATGTACATATGTATGTATGTATATGTATAAAATCAAAAAGTAAAAAAAAAGCACGTTCAGATTCACAAACAGCCAAACATCCTCACATTTAAAAGTACTTCAATAAATAATTGCAGTAAGAAAAAACCCGAGTAAAATAGTTAAATTATCGCCTTTTTTGGTTAAAGTGCCATTTTGCATTGCAGTGTGGCATGAAGCAAGTTTCAATACATAAGTATGTAATAAAAAAAAAACAACAACATACAACATATTGTGCAACTTGTAGGCAAAAGCAATCTGTTGCATTTAAATGGTTTGAATGGTTATACACATATTTAATTGTTATTTTTATTGTTTTTCAAAGAAAGACAAATTAATCAAACATGATTTGCTTCAAATGTTTTGAATTTTTTAACAGCAAATAACATTTACACAAACTTTTTAAAACGTTATTTCAATTTTGTAAACAAGCTGTGATCACACGCAATAGCTGGGGTCCCATAACCAACGTTGGGAGGTCGCGATAAGCCAAATTGTCCACAAACTGTTCCCGTATTCAATATTAAGGCAACATTGTGCGACCAGCTGTTTTAAAAAGACCCAGAATCGGCAAAGATTCAGCTGTTTGCAGACGTACGAGGGTTGTCTGTTATATTTCGGGATTAGAGAATTAAAAAAGAAATATTAATCATCTTTGTTGTTTTCCAAAATATTTATTCCCCATGAAGATGATCTATTATACAATTTTGCAACTCTGATTGAGGTGTCTCCAAAACATGCATTCTGAATGCAGCAACCGTCTCTTCAGGTGTCAAAAAACGTTGACCTGTCTGTTTGTTTTTTGAGTACGGGAATTAAAAGAAGTCATTCGGTGGATGACTCAACAAATCGATATTTTGGGTAATCAAACGTGCAGCTGTTTAAGCCGATGTGTGAGAGCTCGCATTGTCGTGATGAAGAGTGATCCGTCCTCTGCAGTTGGTTTTTCCAATTTCCGAAACATATCGTTGTGTATCACTCAGAATTGACTGACTCAAGCGCACATCTCTAAATTATCCTTTCTGTAAATTTCCTCGAACTTTAAATCTTAAATTTGTATCCTTCAATAACTAGCTCGTAATTTTTTTGCAACGAAGTTCCATAACGCGGCTTGCTGGTAGTGGAAATTAGTAGAAATCGTCACGAAAGCGTGTGAGCTGTTTATATGTATTGGTTTATCGGTCGACAAACAATTGTGTATGATGGGCGGTGTCTCCGCTGACAGCAGCCAATAAAGACACCTACCAATAAATATTAATTAGCTGTGAAAACGGACACTATCAGCTGCTAGATGTCGCTAAAGTAAAGTATGTCACAACAAAAAACAGTAATTTTAAAAAATTTACCAACAGTTGCTTTTCTTCGTTTTGTAGCAGATTGACAAAAAAATACTGCATGTGTCAAAAGTAAAAAAATAAAACGTTCCAAAAATTTAAAGAATCATAAAATTTCAAAATTTGAAAAACAACACAAAATAAAACATACAGATTTCACCTTGTATTACATTCAAAGATGAAAAACAAAATCGTAAGGTACTTCGTTCCTAACTGGGGTCCCCCAACCGTATTTTTTTTTTGTTTTTTTTTTGTTTTTGTTATACATACATACATATGTATGTATGTATCTGTGCATATGTACAATATAAGTATTCTGTGGCATAAATTAACATCCTCTCAGGAATTTAAAATGTTTCACACATGATGTTATTTCATAATGATGTGTGTGTGTACCCACAATAATTTCCAAAACTACAATTTTAAATTTATACATTTTCGTAAAATTTTACAATTTATTTCCAAAAACTGACGTGTATTCCGCCATTACACTATTTCTCGTAAACAAAAACACATAAAGCTGCCATACTTTGTAGCATTTTTTCGATTTAACTAATTGAAAGTTGGTGAAATTCAAATCGGTAACCGACAGTTAAAAAGTCTCTGTTAGTCAAACCGGCAGTTAGTTGCTTATTTTTTAAAGAGAACATAATTTTAGATTGTAAAAACGACCCTTAATTGAATTTCTATCTCATTTCCTTTGTATATTTCGTTTATTTAATTGTTGTACTGAAAAGCTATTCATTCGTTTACGCCACCGTTTCCACTCAGTCATCGCAACAATTCGAACGAATGCAACAATTCGAACGAATGCAACAACAGACATTTCAAATAGATTCGATTTTAAATTAGATCATTATTCTTGTATAAGTTTTCATGTCATTTTCATTTTATACATTGTGTTTTTCTTCTGTCTTCCGGAATGTGATTAAGGATGCCAAAAAAATTATCATCGATTTTTTACATCAGTCGAAATTTCAAAAATTGTTTAAAGAATTCTCAAATACAATTGAGAAATGGCACTTGTGCTTAAGCGCTCAATAGAGCACATTCTTGACTTCCTTTTCCATGTGGCCCAGTTGAGTTACACTCCCAAAATGTGGCCATATACTATGTCCAAATTCTTTCAGAGATCATCGATTTTTCACGGTATCATTGTTTAAACTTCTTTTTTAGGGTTCCGTACTCATCAGAGTGAAACGGAACCCTATTACGGAGACAAGTACGTCCGTCCGTCCGTCCGTCCGTCACAGCGTCCATTCTCCGAAACGGTAAGAGCTAGAGAGCTGAAATTTTCACAGGATGTTGTTGTACCTTGTCGCTACAACAACAAATACTAAAAACAACAACAAATCGAAAACTACCAGGTGTCCCCATACAACGAAAAGTTGCAATTAGCTATAACTCTCGAACCGTAAAAGATAGAAAGCTGAAATTTGCATAGTGTATGTATTTATAGATGCTTTACAATAACAAATGCTAAAAACAACAACAAGTTGAAAAATACTAGGTGTCCCCATACAACCTAAAGTAACAATTAGCCGTAGCTGCTAAACTGTAAAATACAGAGAGCTGAAATTCGCACAATATACATATGTATTTACATATGCGCTACAACAACAAATGCTAAAAACAACAACAAGCCGGAAACTACCAGGTGTCCCTATAGAACGTAAAGTAAAAATTAGGCATAACTCTCAAACTGTAAGAGACAGAGAGATGAAATGTGCACAATATATTTACTCGCATATGGCCTACAATAACAAATGCTAAAAACAACAACAAGTCGAAAACTACCAGGTGTCCCTATACAACGTAAAGTAACAATTAGCCGTTACTCTCGAACCGTGAGAGATAGAGGGATGAAATTTGCACAATATATATATATTCACATATGCTCCACAACAACAATTGCTAAAAACAACAACAACTGTAAAACGATCAGGTGTCCCTGATAGAGTAATATATATAGAGTAATATATATAACTCTCGAACCGTAAGAGATAGAGAGCCGCACAGTGTATGTATTCGCACAGTGTATGTATTCCCAGATGCCTTACAACAGCAAATTACAACAACAAGTGGAAAATTACTAGGTGTCCACATACAACATAAAGTAGCTGTAAAAACAGAGAGATGAAATTTATAAAATATACATACGCCATTCCATACATACATTACACATACATACGTACGGAACCCTAAGAGTGCGAGCCAGACTCGTACTTGACTTAATTTATTGAATTTTCTTAATTTTAAAATTTTGAAGGTGTTTATTAATTGGCTCTTAAAGCAAATAAAGAATTAAGTTTATATTTTTAAATATTTTTTTTATTTTATTACAAGTTACTCATATGTATTTATGGACATTTTTACTTTCACAGATAAATATGTGGGTACAATGTTCGCTTACGAAAACCATACATATTTATCTTCACACTCAAATATGTCGTTACGTTTAACTCGGCATATTTATCTTTAAACACACCACATACAAGAAACCGTATTTAAAAACACTTTCAACTTGTTTTTATGAAATTTTAAACACGAGCAGTTCTTTGTCTGCCAGTTGAAATAGGCTAAATCTATTACGGGGAAATATGGAACACTTGCTGAACTTATTTAATTTTTATGTTGATATTTGATGAAATAGTAGTCGATACAGGTAGTATTCTGAATTAAAGTTACAAACAAAATTTATTTACAAGATGTGATCTTTTCTTGTTTACCCTTGATGAATGTGTGTTAAATTAATCAATGAAATTTATTATCAATACATTTCGCATAAGAAATGTTATTCACATCGTTCAATGACTTTAATAAATAAATGGCAGCGATAAAACTTGCTACGAGCGTGAATATTAAAGTCAGTTTATAAAAGAAATAATTTATATAGCTTTGCGATTATCTTCAGCAGACAAAACAGTTATGCTCTATTAGAAAGCGGAACACTTCTTATACTCGTACACTACATGCCCGCGAAGCCAACATGCCTACATGCCAACAGCCTCCTCTTCAATTTTTGTGAACAAAAATTCGTTCGACAACGGCCACTTCTTTCTCATTTTCGAAGAAAAATTGCCCAATTATGCCTCTGGACCAAAATCCGCAGCAAACAGTGACTCGTTTTGGGTGCGTCGGCTTTTCAATGTATGCGTGCGGGTTTTCTGTGTCCCAAATGCGTAAATTATGCTTGTTTACATACCCGCCAAGATCAAAATGAGCTTCATCTGAAAAGATGATTTTTTTTTGCAAAATCGGCGTCTTCTGTAAGTCGATCGCAGGCCCATTTAGCAAACTCTATACACAACCATATTCGTTCAGCGGAAGGATAAAACTAATTATCTGTCAAATCAGACATCAGCTAAGTGTTACCATTCACGAAATAAGCACTAGTTGAAAAACAAAACGTTAGATGGCGGGCCCGTTAAGTGGTTTACAAAAACAAAGCAGTGTCACTTCCAAATACTTGAAAAGTATTTGTTTGCCATTACTTGCAAAGTCGCTGCTTCATGCAGAAAATGGAAGCAAAATTTAAAGAATACAAACTTTTGCCGTCCCAAATTTGTCTGCTTATCCCAACAGAACAACCAAAAAAAATATGCAACAATACCCATTACGTTTGCAATATTTAAAAAAATTAAAAACAAAATCAATGAGATTTTTAACTTTAGTTTTATATTGGATCACCCTGTCTGTATGTACATAGTTGAAATAGACTTGCAGTAATATTTTGGTTACTCCGAGAGTTTGACTTCCAATCAATAAGATTTTGTGACCGAATGGATGCTGATGTGTAGTGTGTTGGCTTCGAAACAGCTCCATATGTCCCAGTTCAAGTCATAATTTTGCTATGTGTATGAAGTTAGCTCCGTCAGTTGGCTTCGTTTTTAACTTCTCTATTTGTAGATGTCTTTCTTCAGTTTACTACAGGGAAATATAATTTTTAAAAGCGCATATAAAAATGGAAAAATGCATTCCAGTATACAAAATCAATCGAGAGCTCTCTCCTCTCTGGCTTGAATGATTGAAGCAAAATCAAAAATTTTACCCTACGCCATAAGATGAACAAACTAGCAACAACACAAAGTGTGGCTACAAAGCCTCAATAATAATGATGTTTGACGTCTTTTTATGGTACGTCTGCGGCGAATTATTAAAATAAACGACATAAAAACAAACTGTTTGAAGAGTTAGCTGCGCGTTTCTAGGTCACTTTAGATCAGGGCTACATTTTTACACATTCCTCAACCTGTCGTATGATTTTTGCTCTCATGTCTTAAACTACGGAAGAAAGTTCTTAAAACGTTTTCTGTGCTTTTACGTACGTAAAGTATTGCTGTCTAAACCAGCTATTGAGTGTCTTTTATTACGAAATAAGGTAGCGCAAAGAAGCAGTTTTCAAAGTTGAAAAGTATTTTCGCAACTTTAGTAAATTTTATATACTAAGGCAAGTAATTCCAATATTTCATTTCATCACTTGATTATTGAATGTGTGGCACTTGGCCACAGAAGTTACAGGCTGTTGCAGGCCTATACATTGGGTTCACAGGACTTGCAAGGGCTTCCACAGAAGGAGCTAGTACTGTTTCTTGATGTATTAAACTCGTGAGGAAAAAGGGTTGCACAACAGAACATTATTGGTCGCAGTGCAAAGGGCCATCCTGGACCAACCTAGCAATAATAATAATAATAATAATAATAATAATAAATAAATAATAATTCCAAGATATGTAGCTTTATTATATGTATATTTATTATAGCATAAAGCAATTTTGACGTTTTGCAAAAAGAAAACGTCAACATTTTGTGACGCAAGTTACATTTTTTCCAACACCCTAAAAATAAACATATGATTATCAACCTTATTATGAACAGCAACGGGCGGTTGATAAAAATTGATGAGAGAAATTTTTAATTGATTAATTGGCGCTGTTATTTCGTAGTACTGATTGATAAAGTTTGTTGCTAAAATTCTCCTTTAACAATCGCCCGATACTGTTCAGAATAAGGGAGGATGTTTCGCACTTGAGTTCGGCTAGTCCAAAAAATACTCAAAAAAAAGTGTCCCCTAAAATTGAAGACAATTGAATGATCGGTTCATCTACAATAACACTTAAGTCATGATATGAGCACATAAAAAATGCAAATGTGTGATTTGTTAATAATTCTTGTATCACAGTACAAGGTTTCATTAAAAATATTCAAGTTAACAAAATTGTTGCAGGTGAAAAACAAGATCAGAATCGCATGGTTCAACTCAATGGTTCAGTATTTAGTTAAGAAATACCTGTGTATCCTTTTATTTTGTCTTTAAGCTTGACTATTTTTCAAACATCCAAGATTGTTCCGAAATGAAAGCAAAAAAAAAGACACGATATAATTTTTCGATACAAACTCCACCTAAAAATTGATTTTACATAAAATATTTTAGAGTTCTCCTTATCGAGTTTGTCTTTACAGAAATCTGCTGGTTTAATGTCAATTGAAGTGTGCAATTTTATATAATGACTCATTGAAAGAAACGCAAATATGTAAATTTAATAATGCATACATAATACATACATACATACATACATACATACATACATACATACATACATACATACATACATACATACATACATACATACATACATACATACATACATACATACATACATTATAGCAATTGTTTGCGAAGGTATAATTTAAGATTTTTTGCATTATTTTGTTTTGTTTGTTGGTTAAAAATTCTATGAATCAGAAATATGCAGTACGTGTTTTTAATAACTAAAAGTTAAAAAGACATGAAAGACAGTTTTACAACATTAAGAAAAAGTTGCTCAGATTTTATGCTTGACATAGACATTTAGTCACATTCTGTTAAAAAAAAATGTAGTTAGAAAACTGTTACTCATCAAAAGTATTTGAAAAAAGTCAATATACGATAAAACATATTCGGCACTTCATTTCTATAATAAATTTGAGAAAAAAATACATTTGTATTACTGAATTTAAATAAATAAATAAAAAATAAAAATAAATAAATATTCACCCTTTGGCGTTTTTGAAAAATGGTACCTTGATTTGCAAAAAATAAAGAAGAAATAGGACACTTTTCAAAATCTACTACCGTTAGACGTGCCCAAAAGTGCGATTTTAAATTCGATAGCTGTCGTTTTTAAACTACGTCAAACACAATAGGGGTGACTATTTTTTTTTTCACTTTAAAACACGCTTTTACAAATGTTTTTTTTTTTAATTTTTTGATTCAAATAGTTTTGAGTTCATTGAACTCTGTTGTCTGTTGCTTCCTCTATATGTTTATCGCAGAATACTACAGAATATATCTGCAATGTTTATCGACTGTTTAGTTCTTGCTATCGATAACATTGCAATAGACATACGGTCAGCACTGTCAACTTTAAGATTTCGAAACGCAGCAAAATGGAGAAAAAACGCGCATTTTTGAGAAGAAAAAAAAAACGTTTTTTATTCTTGTTTAAAATTTTTGTGAAATTCATTGCATATAAAAAGCATAGTCTTTTCATATTAAACAAATAAAACAATACAAAAGCAGTTCAAATTTGAAAGCCCACAAATCTTAAAAATAAAAAATCTAAACATATTTGTATGAACTAATTTGTATAAGATAAATTAAGTAAAATATATTGTTGCAATTCTATGTGTGTGAAGATAAATTTTAAAATGTTTAACCACGGACACAAACCTTCAAAGTTAACAGACCTCTGTTAATGTGATAACATGGCTCTGTTAAGCCCAAAAATTAAAATTTTTATAAAAAAAAATACATTTAAAAACAAAAATTTAGAAAAAACGTATTGTTCATTAACACTAACTAATATTTTAAAATTTAAATTTAATAAAGCGGAATCACAAAAGTGTCAAACGAAGTCGCAATTGAGGAAATTTAAAACTTTTAAGAATTTTTCAAGTCTACTGATGAGTTGATTAGCACCAACGAAATGTCGTCGGCATATAGACAACTGAAAAAGACAGCAAATATTTTTTAAAAAGGTTCATTTTTGAACCTAAATTGATATATTTGAGGAATAAATAATTGACGATTACGTGTGGATCTTGAAAAACGAAAAAAATATTTGTATACACGGGTTTGAATTAGTAGTATTTGGGCACGTTTTTCAAGTATTGTACCACATAGAAAAGAGAGCCAAGAATGTGGTCTATTTACTGGTATAAATGCTATTTCTCAATTGTATTTAGAAATTTTTTAACATAACATGGGCACACATGTGGTCCAATTAAGTTACACTCCAAAAAATTTGCCCATATGTATATGTCCTAACTCATTCAGAGATCATCGATTCTTCACGATGTAATCGGTTAAAGTGTTGGTTTTTAATTTCTTAATGTGAACATTTTGCAGTTTTTATTCATATTTCTAAATATTATTTTATTATAAATTAGATATGTAGATATACATATTTATGAACATATTTACTTTTACAGATAAACATGTTCGCTTTCGAAAAACATATTTATATTCACACTTAAATATGTCGTTAGGGTCGGCTTTAGTATAAAGGTTAGACCGTGGGGGAGAAAATCCCTTAGCCTTAGGTTGTCAAGAACAAATTTTGCATACTTATGAATAAATTTATGCTAACAACCATTTATGACTTCGCGATTTTACGTTCTCCGGAAAACCTCTCCTCTGGCAGCACTGTTTTACCAACATTTTCATATTTTCCTTAAATTACGCAACCTCTATTTCGAATTATTAAAAACCTAAAATATTTTTGGGAGTTCCACGACCCCTTCTACAAACTTTTAAAATTCCTTTCTTTTAAAGCCTGGCTCCTTATTCTAAAGTTTCCCTTGTCGTTACGTTATTTCATTACGTAAACATATTTAATTCGCCATATTTAATATTTGTTTCCACTTCTATTTTAAAAAAGAATTAAAGTAAAATAATTTTATAATATGTACAAAGGTATTCAAATATGAACTTAATTATGTGTGTGAAGATAAATTCGAATTTAAGTCCCCAGACACAAACCAGTTTTTTTAGCAAAGACAAATTTTGAAGTTAACAGAGCACTGTTAACGACTTAACAGACTACATTTTGGAAAATATGAAATTTCTAAAAAAGATTAGGAAATTTTTGGAAAAACCAGCTCTTCAGCGCACCACACACTATATACAAATGGTGGCCTGAAGGGTCCTCTAAGACTCCTGGTGAGTGTGATATCTCAAATAATCTTGGGAATCGAATAAAATCGATTTTAAAAAGACTCTATTTTTGAAAATATGAAATTTCTGGAGAAGATTAGGAACATTTTTGGAAAAACTAGCTCTTCAGCGCACCACACACTATATACAAATGGTGGCCTGAAGGGTCCTCTAAGACTCCTGGTGGGTGTGATATCTGAAATAATCTTGGGAATCGAATAAAATGGATTTTAAAAAGACTCTATTTTTGAAAATATGAAATTTCTGGAGAAGATTAGGAACATTTTTGGAAAAACTAGCTCTTCAGCGCACCACACACTATATACAAATGGTGGCCTGAAGGGTCCTCTAAGACTCCTGGTGGGTGTGATATCTGAAATAATCTTGGGAATCGAATAAAATGGATTTTAAAAAGGCTCTATTTTTGAAAATGTGAAATTTCTGGAGAAGATTAGGAACATTTTTGGAAAAACTAGCTCTTCAGCGCACCACACACTATATACAAATGGTGGCCTGAAGGATCCTCTAAGACTCCTGGTGGGTGTGATATCTGAAATAATCTTGGGAATCGAATAAAATGGATTTTAAAAAGACTCTATTTTTGAAAATGTGAAATTTCTGGAGAAGATTAGGAACATTTTTGGAAAAACTAGCTCTTCAGCGCACCACACACTATATACAAATGGTGGCCTGAAGGGTCCTCTAAGACTCCTGGTGGATGTGATATCTGAAATAATCTTGGGAATCGAATAAAATGGATTTTAAAAAGACTCTATTTTTGAAAATATGAAATTTCTGGAGAAGATTAGGAACATTTTTGGAAAAACTAGCTCTTCAGCGCACCACACACTATATACAAATGGTGGCCTGAAGGGTCCTCTAAGACTCCTGGTGGGTGTGATATCTGAAATAATCTTGGGAATCGAATAAAATGGATTTTAAAAAGACTCTATTTTTGAAAATGTGAAATTTCTGGAGAAGATTAGGAACATTTTTGGAAAAACTAGCTCTTCAGCGCACCACACACTATATACAAATGGTGGCCTGAAGGGTCCTCTAAGACTCCTGGTGGGTGTGATATCTGAAATAATCTTGGGAATCGAATAAAATGGATTTTAAAAAGACTCTATTTTTGAAAATGTGAAATTTCTGGAGAAGATTAGGAACATTTTTGGAAAAACTAGCTCTTCAGCGCACCACACACTATATACAAATGGTGGCCTGAAGGGTCCTCTAAGACTCCTGGTGGGTGTGATATCTGAAATAATCTTGGGAATCGAATAAAATGGATTTTAAAAAGACTCTATTTTTGAAAATATGAAATTTCTGGAGAAGATTAGGAACATTTTTGGAAAAACTAGCTCTTCAGCGCACCACACACTATATACAAATGGTGGCCTGAAGGGTCCTCTAAGACTCCTGGTGGGTGTGATATCTGAAATAATCTTGGGAATCGAATAAAATGGATTTTAAAAAGACTCTATTTTTGAAAATGTGAAATTTCTGGAGAAGATTAGGAACATTTTTGGAAAAACTAGCTCTTCAGCGCACCACACACTATATACAAATGGTGGCCTGAAGGGTCCTCTAAGACTCCTGGTGAGTGTGATATCTGAAATAATCTTGGGAATCGAATAAAATGGATTTTAAAAAGACTCTATTTTTGAAAATGTGAAATTTCTGGAGAAGATTAGGAACATTTTTGGAAAAACTAGCTCTTCAGCGCACCACACACTATATACAAATGGTGGCCTCAAGGGTCCTCTAAGACTCCTGGTGGGTGTGATATCTGAAATAATCTTGGGAATCGAATAAAATGGATTTTAAAAAGACTCTATTTTTGAAAATGTGAAATTTCTGGAGAAGATTAGGAACATTTTTGGAAAAACTAGCTCTTCAGCGCACCACACACTATATACAAATGGTGGCCTGAAGGGTCCTCTAAGACTCCTGCTGGGTGTGATATCTGAAATAATCTTGGGAATCGAATAAAATGGATTTTAAAAAGACTCTATTTTTGAAAATATGAAATTTCTGGTGAAGATTAGGAACATTTTTGGAAAAACTAGCTCTTCAGCGCACCACGCACTATATACAAATGGTGGCCTGAAGGGTCCTCTAAGACTCCTGGTGGGTGTGATATCTGAAATAATCTTGGGAATCGAATAAAATGGATTTTAAAAAGACTCTATTTTTAAAAATATGAAATTTCTGGAGAAGTGGGGTTTTATGCCCAGTAGGCATAAAACCATATACTACTCTAAATTCGTTATTTATTACTAAAGTAAATTTCATATTTTCAAAAATAGAGTCTTTTAAAAATCCATTTTATTCGATTCCCAAGATTATTTCAGATATCACACCTACCAGGAGTCTTAGAGGACCCTTCAGGCCACCATTTGTATATAGTGTGTGGTGCGCTGAAGAGCTAGTTTTTCCAAAAATGTTCCTAATCTTCTCCAGAAATTTCATATTTTCAAAAATAGAGTCTTTTTAAAATCGATTTTATTCGATTCCCAAGATTATTTCAGATATCACACCCACCAGGAGTCTTAGAGGACCCTTCAGGCCACCATTTGTATATAGTGTGTGGTGCGCTGAAGAGCTAGTTTTTCCAAAAATGTTCCTAATCTTCTCCAGAAATTTCACATTTTCAAAAATAGAGTCTTTTTAAAATCCATTTTATTCGATTCCCAAGATTATTTCAGATATCACACCCAGCAGGAGTCTTAGAGGACCCTTCAGGCCACCATTTGTATATAGTGTGTGGTGCGCTGAAGAGCTAGTTTTTCCAAAAATGTTCCTAATCTTCTCCAGAAATTTCACATTTTCAAAAATAGAGTCTTTTTAAAATCCATTTTATTCGATTCCCAAGATTATTTCAGATATCACACCCACCAGGAGTCTTAGAGGACCCTTCAGGCCACCATTTGTATATAGTGTGTGGTGCGCTGAAGAGCTAGTTTTTCCAAAAATGTTCCTAATCTTCTCCAGAAATTTCACATTTTCAAAAATAGAGTCTTTTTAAAATCCATTTTATTCGATTCCCAAGATTATTTCAGATATCACACCCACCAGGAGTCTTAGAGGACCCTTCAGGCCACCATTTGTATATAGTGTGTGGTGCGCTGAAGAGCTAGTTTTTCCAAAAATGTTCCTAATCTTCTCCAGAAATTTCATATTTTCAAAAATAGAGTCTTTTTAAAATCCATTTTATTCGATTCCCAAGATTATTTCAGATATCACACCCACCAGGAGTCTTAGAGGACCCTTCAGGCCACCATTTGTATATAGTGTGTGGTGCGCTGAAGAGCTAGTTTTTCCAAAAATGTTCCTAATCTTCTCCAGAAATTTCATATTTTCAAAAATAGAGTCTTTTTAAAATCCATTTTATTCGATTCCCAAGATTATTTCAGATATCACACTCACCAGGAGTCCTAGAGGACCCTTCAGGCCACCATTTGTATATAGTGTGTGGTGCGCTGAAGAGCTAGTTTTTCCAAAAATGTTCCTAATCTTCTCCAGAAATTTCACATTTTCAAAAATAGAGTCTTTTTAAAATCCATTTTATTCGATTCCCAAGATTATTTCAGATATCACACCCACCAGGAGTCTTAGAGGACCCTTCAGGCCACCATTTGTATATAGTGTGTGGTGCGCTGAAAAGCTGGTTTTTCCAAAAATTTACTAATCCTTTTTAGAAATTTCATATTTTCCAAAATATAGTCTGTTAAGTCGTTAACAGTGCTCTGTTAACTTCAAAATTTGTCTTTGCTAAAAAAATTGGTTTGTGTCCGGGGACTTAAATTCGAATTTATCTTCACACACATAACTTAATTATTTATTTGCTTTAAGAGCCAATTGAAATGTATTAATTCAGGTCCAAAAATTAACCTTTTCAAAAAATGTTTGTTGTATTTTTCAGCTGTCTATATGCCGAAAAATACAACAAACATTTTTTGAAAAGGTTCATTTTTGGACACACTATTCAATAGCACTGTGCTAGTTGAAAAAAACCGACAGACGGTGCACCCAGTGACCAAACCTAATTCGAGTGCGCTGAATTCAGTGGTGCTAACCGTTTTTTTAGGTTAGCTCTTGTTTTTGAGATATACCGTTATCTTAAAAATGGAGGAGATAGAACAACATATATTCGCTTAACTCAAAAACGTTTCTAAATAGTGAGAAAAATATAAAAACCGAAATTCGGTTTTAAATGCATGTTGTACACACTATTGATGGCGTCCAATTTTTGCCACATATAACACCTAAAGAATAGTAGTTTTCATACAAGTTAATTAGGTATATCACCAGTTATTTTACGGCGACTTGGCATTATTGTGAATTTGCCGCACACGTAACAAAAATAATTAAACTTTTTGCAGGCCTCCATGGTAAATATTTCAATAAATGTATTTGTTAAAAAAATGCATGTATTATTGGCCATGAGGCTTTCTTTGTATTGAAATCAAATAAATAAATAAATAAAATAAATAATAAAAATGCAAACTGTGCACACAAAACAATAATGCGCCCTTTTATACCAAAATTTACAAGTCTTATGTTTACTGCAATAGAAAAACCAGGTACCAGAGAGTAAAAATTTAATATATTATATTCATATGTATATAAAATAGCGAACCATCGCAGACCTCTACGCCCAGGTAGAAAAAGATACATCGCAGACAAAGCCTTACACACCATCGACCACCGGAACATACAAAATCGTACCTGCTACCACATACATACTTTAAACTACCTGACAAGGGGGAAGAGGTTATTTTAATAACTAACCTGACAAAGAAAGAAACCGAAAGTTACTTTCATAACTAAAGAACGCTGAAGTTGGCACAACGCTGAAACCAGTCTGTTCAAAGACGGAAAGTGGACGAGGGATGACGAATTAGCATTCCGAAGTTTAATGTACATATGTACATATGGGTATTTCCATGAAATGGTCCACCGTTAGTTAAAAAATCAAAACGCACGCACAATTTTTTTAAGCACAGAAAATTGAAAAAAAAACTATTGACATTTTATTATGTAAAAAAAATTGTAACTTATAATAATTTTAAATGATGGTAAAAACTTCTGAAAATATATGTTAAATTACAAAAATATGTATGAAGGTAAAAAGTGTCACGTGCGTAATGTAACGTGCGTAATCAAAAAAAATTTTTTTTCTTAGCCAACCCATGCACACTTGTTTTTGAACAAACCATGATTATAAAGGTCCATTAATAACCTTTATAAAAACATTTTTTCCGAAATAAAAATCTTCTACAATTCGCCTACTTTTGCAATATTTCATGCTGCTTTAAAAGGCACTTACGTTTTTTGTCACTTGCGTAAGTCAACTTTGATCGCATGGAACTTGGGTACCCAGTGCTCAATTTTCCAATATACATACATATATACTTTTTGGAAGGAACTCATCACATTAAATGTAACAATGGCAAAATTCCATTCAAAAATTCCAACCCATTTATATTTTTTTAATATTCAAAACAATTAAACGTGTACAAATTGCACGTGCGTAACCATGCAAACACCCATATATGTATATAATTTGCTAGTTACGGAATTTTGCCTTTGGGTATCGATATGTAAGTTGTTTTTTTTACTTCCGCCAGTTAATATTGCTTTATTTTGATAAGCAAACAAACTGTTTCTTTCATTTGATGAATTTTTTTTTTTTTAATTTTTAAGGCTTCGTTTGGTGACCGTTTGGGGTCGGCTTTAGTATAATGGTACTAATTGTCCTAAAATGGAAAAGTGTGCTGCCAGATGCTTACAGATTTTGTACGCGAAGCCGGTGTTGGTTATACCATGAAGGAGAAAACCCCTTACCCCGGCCGAAGGCCGGCTGTCAAGAAAAAAATTTTCATACCTATGAAAAGTTTTTTTAAATTAAATGTAAAAAAATACGATTCAGTATGATTCTAGATGCTCGCAGCCGTTTACTAATTCGCGATTTTATGTTCTGCGCAAACACTTTTCTTAGTAAATTCCGCAACTTCAACATCGAATTATTAATAAACTAAAAGACGGCAGCAGACTTTGACTTCTGATTTGGTAGGTCCACGACCCCCTCTACAAACCTATAAAAGTCATTTCTTTCAAAGCCTGGCTCCGTATTCTAAAGTTTCCCCCCTTCTTTTGTTTAAAACTTTTTTTTTTATAAATAAGTGAAAATTCATCAAAATAATTTTATTTTTAGATTTTTTATGCTGTTTTAAAGAAAAAATTTCATATTTTTCATCGAAAAAAATTTGTAGTTTCTAAATTACTAAACTGTCATCGAAAGGTAATTTTATTATTACGGTTTTTATAATTCTTTCAATATTTAAAACCGTTTTCGAGTTAAGGGAATATATGTTGTTCTACCTCCTCCATTTTTGAGATAACGGTATATCTCAAAAACAAGAGCTAACCTAAAAAAACGGTTAGCATCACTGAATTCAGCACATCCGAATTAGGTTTGCTACTGGGTGCTCCGGCTGAAGGAAAAAAAAGTTTCAAATTCACAGTGTAATTATTGATTAAACAAATGTTTAATAAGCCAAAATCTGACTTCTTGTGTTGTGTAGATATATAAAAACAAGTTATCGTGACTTACCATTATTTTTCGTGGTATCGACCATTTTGTAAAATTAATGTAGAAGCTGTGTTCTGGTTGGTAATGGTTTCGATTTGTTCGTTGGGATGTTTATGCACCGTTAGCAGTCTCTTCGGCTTGTTGATATTTACATATATTGCGGTTTGAATCCTTTTTTATCAACTAGAATATCAAATATGCACAAGTATATTTTTTTTACTGTTTTAATTGATAGGCATTAATTAAACCTTGATTTTATACCTATACAAAAATTTGTTTAAAAAAAATTAAAAATATTTGCAGGAAATTTAAAAAAGCGAAACGGAAAAGAAAGAAGGCCAAGAAATGGGAACGATAGTTTTTTTTTTTTATTTTTAAGCTGTTGCTTTTTTAATTAATTTCTATAATTTTTTTTTCTTCTGCTGGTATGAATCATTCTTGCCGTTGAACTAAATTACAATCGTTCTTTTTTATTTTCGTTTTAATTTTTTAAACAAACAGTAAAAACAAATTCATAACCTGTTCGTTTTGTACAGGTTTTAAGATAAAAAAAAAGATATATACATACATATACATATGTATGTATGTACATAAATGATAAGAAGATATGTATAGGTAGATAATAAGTTGACAAAACAGTGTATTATGGTTTTGTGTTTTTCTAACTACATCAACAAGATCCAGTTGAAAATGAGTTTACAGTTTTTTATGTTGAATCTCCTTTACTTGAAAATTTAAGCATTTTCATGTTGCTCTTGCAAGAAAAATTCTTGTTGGAATTCACTTATTCATGTCACGAACTTGAAGAAACAAATAACCATAAAAAGAAAACGATCTCAGTCTGATTCATACAAACTGTTTAAGCAAAATTTAAATTACTTCTTATACCTGAATTAAATTTACTTTTTTTTTAAATATCAAATTTTTAACACGTTTTAAATTACCGATTTTAAAAGAATCAACGTAGTTTTGTAATGTTATCGATGTGATTTATAGCCGCAATATGTATGTATGTATGTACAACTGTGGGCTTGGGTACTGCACTTTCCTTAATTAACTTCTTGAAGAATATACTTCATATTTTTCATATTTTATCAATTTTCACCATTTAACGTATATTTTTCTTTGTTATTGATTTTCACATTTCACACCTTTTTCCACTTTTCATGCAATTCAACGTAAAGATTGTTGTTATTAGAAAATAGGAACACGCCTTCCTTTTGGGTTTTTTTTCTTTTCTAAATAAAGTCTTCATTCATTTTTAATAGATTTTATTTTTACTTGTGATTGTTTTTTTTTCACCTATATTCCTGGATTTGCATTAAACAATATTTTTATCCAATAATATATTAACATCAACTTTGTTTTCCTCCGATTTTTAAACAAAAATACAGCCACTCCAATTGTGTTCAACGATGGAACTAAAATTGGAAAATTATTTTTTTTGCTGGCAAACTATTGGAAAGTTTAAAGCCGAAGTGCTGCCATACTATTGCTATTTCCAATTGTGCTATTCGTGGTGAATATATAATAGGTGGATACAAGTTGACAAAAAACGTCAAAAGCATACAATATCAAGGCAACACGATGCCAGGTATTCGCCTAATTACAACAAACACAACATCAACAAACACTTCAAGCATTTTGTTGGTAGAAATCTTGAACTACTGACACCCATGATACAACTAACAAGGTAGCCTTTTCGCTACAACAATAACAACTTCAATAAAAATAACATGCATTTTGTTTTTGTACAACTTATGCAAACTGTCAAAACGACGCCACTTCTACATTTGCGTAAGAGAGATGCACTGAGCTTACGCGGATTTGCTACCTCGTTTTGGCTGCCTTTCCTCTCTGCAATCTCTTGACAACCTAAAGTAGTCAGTTGATTAACGGTTTAGCTGACGAGGCTACCTTGTTAATTGTATCATGCCCTCTATGGAAAGCGAAAATTGTCATCGAGTTGGCATCAATTTTCAAAATTGTGAGTGTATTAGTAAAAAAGTGTGAATGTATTGAAACTTGAAAGGCAAAACCTGATCGTGTAACCCCCAAGCAAGGCGAATCAAGTACAGGTGGTCGCAATTCAATTCGCTTCAACATTTTCTCTCGAGACGTCACAAGTTTTGTTGTTGTTGTTCAATCGGCTTTGACAACTCAGAAGATAAATTCGTGGAAAAATGCTGAAGCGAATTGGTATGCGGGCACCTGTAATGGATTCGCCTTGGGTGCTGGCATCCCAATTCGCTTCAACATTTTTCCGGGATTTTATCTTCTGAGTTGTCAAAACTGATAGCAAGTGACAATAAAACGTATGACAACTCGTGAAAAAATGTTGAAGCGAATTGAATTGTGACCACCTGTACTTGATTCGCCTTGTGCTTATACTAGTATTAATTATATTTTCTTGTCAGGGTATAAATATTTGTTAGAATCGAACAATTATATACATATTTCTTTTAATTAGCTTAAACCCTAAATAAAAAATATTTGTTAAAATCTTCAAAAGTTATATCTATGATTTAAGCACTGTGGAAAAAGTCTGCCTTGGCGTATAGAACACGATTATCTTACGAGACATTTTTTGTTCAATGTTGTAACATTGTTATGATGTCATACATCATTTTTCCCATTACATGCTATTTCAATGATGTAAGGTCTGTGTCAGTGTGTGTAGTTTTCCGCTGAGGCCTTGTAGAACTTTTTGCTGTTATATTATTTTCCCAAGTATATACTGCCCATTCCTCTAAATGCGAACAAAGTTTTCTTTTGCATATCTTTATTAAAAGCAACAACAATTTTTCGATTGTTTTTATTCTTTCCAATACAAATGTGCGAAAGAAAACTTCGATCGCATTTAGAGGAACAGGCACTTAAGGCCATATTCATAATAATTATTGTAAGTTTATTTTGCTCTTATTCGACGTATTTCTATGGAATATTTGTCAAATAAACGTGTAAAAAACCTTCAATAGTTTTTATGAATCTAAGCGAAATTCAAAATAATGTCTGTCTTTCAATTACCAAAGTGTGAAATTATTCTTATGAATTCGCTACTTTACTAAATGTACCAGGGCAGCTTAATAACCTTTTGTACTTTTTCGTACCTCGGATGGTGCACTAAAATAACAACACTGGGAGGATGAAAAATTACTTTTGTGATTTGCAGTGAAATTGTACGAAAAATTATTTTTAAAAAATTCTAAAATGAGATAACTGCAGCGTCCAAAATTAAATATAGTGGATTGTTGTAAAAAGTGGCAAAAAGAAAAACGTAAATTATTCCAAGCAAACTATTAAACGGCTTTAAATTTGGGAGTTAACACGCATATAAAATCGACGTGAAAAGTCATTGCACGTCGCCTAAATTTTATCCACGCATACATATGTATTTATGGATATGCATATGTGTTTATATGTACATTTTCAATGCATATTGAGTTCATTTGCAAAAAAATTTAGATTATTGGATTAAAATTAAACATACTTTTAACAAAATTATAAGGTCATTACTGAATACATAATGACCTCTATTGTTGAAGTTATACGTCATTATCAACGTAGCATCGATACCAACCAAGACAATGAGGCCAGGGTGAGTTTCCTCAATTTATACATTCTAATTAGATATAAAAGATCACAAACTAATGCTTACTGCTAGTCTTTCAAAATTGGTATCACAATTTTCCTGTCCCGTTTGCGTTTTAAATGTATACACATACATATGTAAGTACATACGCTTTAAGTAGTATATTCAAAAGTGGCGATAACCAGCTTAAATGTAGTTTACCGACATACATACCTCCAAAATTGATCAATTTTGTGCAGAAAATGTAAAATGAGAAATTTAAAGGTCCGAACCACTTCCACGATTTTATCACTGAATATTTTCATATTATTTTTTAATATTTTATCCCTCTATGTATTTATTTTTATTTATAATATAGAAAATATATTTTCTAATCATATAGAATTGAAAATGAGTTCCTCAGGGCTCAGTTTTGGGACGTCTCTTATTTATACTGTCTGTAAATGATCTACCAGATGACAGCGTCTGCACATCGTTTTAATTTGCTGACGATATTTTCCTCCAATTTAGTTCTAATCATGATAACCCCTAGAGTCTAGTATTAATTATACACTTGCACGCTTTGCTCACTGGTCTGCTCTAAATTTTCTGCCGATTAACAGTTCTAAAACTAAAGCGATGGTGTTTGGTACAGCTAGACATGCAAATCCTGCTCTTAACATCACTATCTGTATCCACTCTATAGCATTCGTTGATAGAATGAAGTGTATATTGATGACCGACTTCTATTTGATGGACATGTTGACCATGTTTGTGCTAGAGTGTTTGGAATTCTGCATAAAATTTACTCCAATAATATCTTCTTGCCCACGAATATTAAATTAAGAATAACGCATAGTCTTCTAATGCCACAGATTTGTTATGGTTTGGAGGTTATATCTGGTTCCTTAGGCTACGTTCTTGCTAAATTGAAACGCATTGTAAATGCAATGGTGAGATTTTCATTTAATGTAAAATGTTGAGAATATACCTCTGAGTTTGTAAAATCTCTGTTGGGGGGTTGTTCTTTCAACCATTTCATTTCTCTTCGAAATTCATTATTCTTTTACAGAGTCATAAAAAGGGATAAGCCCGTGCAATTATGTGAGAAATTTACTTTTTCATGGTCAACGAGAAACCCAAAAATTGTTGTCCCAACTTTTTTCAGAGATCCTTTTTCATTAGGGTGGCTCGATGTTGGAACTTTTTACCTGTGGAGCTGCGTCTTTTTTCCCATTCAAACAATGTTTTTAGAGTTAAATTACTTGCAAACTTTGATTAATTACCAATAAACAGGATAGAATATGATTTATTTTGACCTACACGTAATGTTGCTATCTCATCAGAAATTCGCTTTTTTTCTCCTGCTCTTCAAATATTAACTTATTGTCGGGTCTTAATACATTTATGTACAATATACGTTTGTTTTTACATTAACTCAGTCCTGAATAATATTACTACTATTACAGAGATGCTACTATGTAAGCGGGATATCT